>CAMZMU010000057.1:45214693-45814693 GCA_947311845.1 Poa pratensis | reverse complement strand
CTGTTTTAAGCTACTTGTGCATCTGGATTATGGTACTTGTTTAAAACTATTATGCTGCTATGTTATGTGGATCATGTTCATTTGTGTGTCTTTCCTACGCCTGGTAACCTCACCACAAGCTGGAAGAGGTTACCGTAGCAGCAACATTGCATACAACCAAACACATGCATAGTTGCATTTGAGCATGCTTTTGATGTAACCAAACAAGCAGTACAAGTGGCTAAGACCATGCCACGTTCTTAGCTGCAGCCTGCCAAACAAACCTAACAACACGGATTACATCATGCATTTGCTCGGCAGGACCCTTTGGAGCCTACCCCCAGTGAGGTGAAAAACACCTGCTGGCTACCAAACGCGCCCATAGATGGGATTGCCTTGCGCAGGCCTAAACCGGACCCTGGACCCGCAGCCGGCCAGATCGCCACCAGCCGCGAGGTCGGTGACGCCATCATCTCCCCCATCCAGGGCCGTCGATGCCGGAGAAAGCTCCGGCCACCACTCCCGTGACAAACCTGGGGAAAACTGGAGAAGTGCCTGCAACAAAGTGCTACTAATCGATGTACGTGACCACGAAGATGGCGTGACGGGTCCAATTTTACGGATGTTGTATGTAGCATGACGTGTGCCCTCTGCCCACGCATGTTGCCTCATGCATGAATGATCTGCATGCTGGGAGTGTGATAATCTAATAGGTCAAATCTGCATGAGCTGGGGTGATAATCGAATGAGCGGCATGCTCAAGTCATTTGAATGGGGGCGTACTAGTTGCTCTCCCCAGGTTATATAAACCAGCCCCAGTTTTCGAACCCTGATCAGCCGAGCTTCTTTTGAGGGAAGTGAGATGCATTTGAATTTTGTGTATCCCAGACTTAGAGGTGAGATACCGGAGTAAACCAAGCCAGTTTGAATTACCAACTTTTTAGTTCATGCACCTACCCATAACTATTTTGTTCAAGGTAACCGCGGTCTACGTCGCCTTGTTGGACTAAACCATCCGATATGCATTCTGGTCGAACGTTCGTGAGGAGACTGCCGAGAAACAGGGGCATCGCCGCGTGTTGCCTCATGCATGGTTTATTTATCAAGCTTGCATGATCTTGAGTGTGATAATCGTGTGACTTGCATGCTCAGGTTTTATAAATGGGACGTTCGTTGCTCCATATGAGGGCAGCCTTTAGTTTTCTTGTTTTTGGAGCTATCTTATTGGTGTCCGTGGACTGGGATAATGGAGTAAACCAAACCCCTCGATGAAAACTTGGTCGTGTCCCCGTGCACTCTCGACCTCAATATTCTTGGTATAATGTAGCGGCATTCTGCATAGACTCGATTGGGGGAAGTAGTGGACGAGATTTCTTCATTGCTGATGGGTCAAGTTTTAGCATAATGACATAAGGTTTCTCATTCATCGTTACACGTCCTTCCATTCAGATGCATTGGAGGGATTCTATTTTCCAAATCCAACGAGTTGAACTGGTTATCAATTTTTATGAATTGAATAAAGTTGGACTAGTAGACGTGGGGAATGGGTAAACACCAGAGGCTCAGCGCGGTTATCAACGGGATTCGATTGCATGTTGTTTCCGTTTACCAGTGAGATTTCATATGGAATGTTGTATAATATCTTCTCCGAGCTTAGTGTTGACACTTGCTTTCTGTGCTCGCGCACCTACATTAGTCTCATAAGAACTTAATTCATTCCTTCAATATGTTCTCTTGCTACAGGAAAATCATTTACATTTATTTGTATGTTCCAGAAAATTAAAGCTTTCTTACATGAGCGATGCTGATGGGTTGTAAGATCAACATATCCAAATTTACACTTCTCAATTTACTGATGAAATAAAAATCCTTATTTGATGAGTTATTTTATTATTTAAATAAACATTTGTTGCCCTATAACATGACGAGAGGTAAATATAAGGATGTAGACATGAACTCTCTTATACATATAAACATGCTTGGTGTAGGAGAACCCATAATCGACAAGGAAACAATTTTACCATCACAACTAAACAACGCGACATATATTCTTATTCTAACACATACTCATCAATTCAAGGTACAAAATAATATCAAATATAATACACTACAGATGCAATATAATTGTTGGATGTGAGACAATGCCTCAGTAAGTCAAATCTAGAAACTTCTTCCTTCCTCATCTCCAACAATTGTTTTAAATTTTGACATGGAAGAAACTGCAGCAGCTCACAACTCTAGGGCTGCTGTCACGCAAAACCAAAAGCCTAGTATTTTAACCGATACCACGAACATAGGAAAAAATTGTTACAAAAAAAATCCTTAACCAAGTAGATTAGTCAAATGCAACAAAATCTGAGACAACCTACATGTCCTTGACTACGGAGTAGCTCGGCTCATTTTGGCTCAAGCCATTCGTTTGACCCACCAAACCGCAGCCGAATAGGGGCACTTTATGTCTTAGAAAACTTTGAGTATTGTATCAAAATTTTGTCAAAAATTGCAATAACAATCCAAAATTTCAAATGGTCGAGAAAAATGTTCTCAAGTTTTCCTAGAGTACCCAAATTTCAAAATTTCAATTTTTTTTAGTTTTTTATGATATTTTTTTGCCATTAGTCAATGACACGTGGGCTCCGTTTGCTGGGTTTGCTTCAACCTACTAATCTACTCGATCATGAATTTTTATTACCTAGAGTTCAGAGTGTATGTATATTAGTTAAAAACCTATGCATGCAGTTGTGGTTTTGCGCTACAATAGTTCCAACAGTTGTCACTGACATGTTAACCACTAACATGGTGTGTGATGGTTTGATGGGTGGCACCTCAGGTTTCAAGTGGCACGGGCCTCCCGCAGCGCCGCGACGCCGCCCCGCAAATTAAGCCTGCAAAATGCCTAGCGGGCCAACTGCGTGAACCCTAGCGGGCCAAAGCGGCGAGATCTCTCACGATCTGCCAGGCTGCCACATACCTGCGTCTGCATCGCCCCGGAGAGGAACGCACAGAGCACGGAGAGACGGCAGAGCCCGATGGCGGTGATGGGGCTTGCCGACCTCCTCCCGATGGCGGCGATGGGGCTCCCGGCGGAGATGCGGGAGTTAACGGCAGAGCCCATGCCCCTCGCCGCCACTCGCCGTCCTTCGCCGCCACTCGCCGTCCTTCGCCGCCACTCGCCACTCCACCTCCGGTCCCCGACCATGCCCTTCACGCGGCGCCGCTTCCCTCGCCGCCAATCGCCGTCACTGATCCTTCTCTGGCCCCTGCCCATGCCCCTGTCGTAGCCGCTGAAGGTAACCACGAACTCCCTCAATTTTTTCATCGTTTCTTGATGCCAAATTGCCAATGTCCTTTGTGCACGAACCGGGCGCGAGTTCCTTTCGTGAATGTGCGACAAGGTTCGTAGCACTTCTGGCATCATCGTGTAGTGTCATGAGTTTGTTATTACTCCCTCCGTTCCAATTTAATTGGCTTGCTATGTACCAAATGTGGATGTATCTATACACATGTGATGTATAGCAAGTCAATTAAATTGGAACAGAGGGAGTATTTATTAGCGCTCCTGATTAGGAGGAGGATAGTCTGCTTTGGTGCGTTGAGACTTCAGAATGGTGCGTCAAAATGTAATCCTGATTAGGAGGAGGATATTTCTTTCTTTTGTTGTAATCTGTATCACGTTGGCTCACCATAGCTCTTCTCATAACCTAATATGTATGTAGTTGAAAGCTTCTCTGATCCATCAGTCATACAAGATGTACAGCATTATCTGCACTTAGTTTGGGTAAATGCATTAGGGAACATTCTGAACTTCTCCATATCGTTGGTTAAGTCATAGCTGAATGCATATAATGTGTTTTATTCCTTCTGAAATGCACTTCGCTTCCTGCTATGTACTGTACTATTATAAAGAGTGACATTGCTTTCTGATATTTGCAGGGAGAATCTTGCTGTGTATGCTCCATATACATCTTCATGCAGGCATTTATGATCCCTGAAAGAGCTTTGTGAGATAACATTGCATAGTAGTCTGCTAGGTAAATTTGGCGTAATCCTGATGTGGATGTTGAGTTTTTCCTAGCAGAATTTAATGATATTGATCACTGATTTGAATTACTTGTTTATAAAGATTTGTTCTTTATATGATATTGATCACTGATTTTGATTCCTGCAGGTTGGTGATAAAAGAAAGCTTACCATTCCTCAATTCCTCTTGTGTTTGATGTGGAGCTGATGAACGTGAAATGAAGAAGGGGACATTCTGCTAGTTCTGATGAGCTGATAACACCATTTTCCTCCTTCAGCGCTGTAGCTTCAGTCAGCTATTCTACAGTCGTTATATGTACCTTTTATTTCCCTAGCTCGACATGTCATGCAACTGTAACTCTGTCAGGTAGCTTATAGCCACGTCAAAAAAAAAAAGGTAGCTTATAGCCGTGATGATTTTGTGGCTCTTTTTACATCCGGAACATGCATACTGACAGGAATTCATCCGGAACATGCATTCATAGGGAATTCTGAACTTTATGTGTTGTGAAGAGGCACTACACTATTTGTTTCTGAACTTTATGTGTTACAAAGATGCAATGGGGCTCGTTTTTTAATTTTTCGAAAATGTTTCAAAAAAAAAACCTAGAGGTAGCCAATCATATGCACTACCATTCTGGAAAATTACAGCTTAAAATACACCGTATTTTTGGCTCAGCAAAAAAAGCAAAACGGACAAATATGTGCATGGCGGGCTCTGGCGGGCTGATGCGGGCCACCGCTCTCTCCCGCTCTACATGCAGCGGACCGTGGCAGTTGGACTGCAAACTCCTGCAGGCAGAGTGTGACCCGCCAGCAGAGCGTGACGACCAGCCGCTTCCCGTCCCGCTAGACACCTGAGTGGCACCGCCGCCCCCAGTCTGTTGCCTCGTGCATGACTGTCTCACCAAATCTGCATGATCTGGTGTGTACGTGATGATCATATGAGTTGCATGCCCATGTTATATAAATATGGGATGTATGTAATTTGTTCTCCTCATGAGTTTATGTCTTTGGTCTTTTCAGGGAAGCGTGTTAATTTTTTTTCGTCTTACATGTGTTCGTGGACCGAGATACTGGAGTAGACCAAGTCCATCCCAATAAATTATCTAGATGTTACACCCACAACCCGACATCACTTGCCTCAACGTTAACAGGATATGAGAGCATGGAACAAGTGTGACGCCACGTTCTTATTACAATCAGCAGCTTCACGGTATCCTTGAAATTAAAAGGAAAACTTCCAAGGGCTAGACGTGTTCGAGGCACTGTTCATCACGGACTTGGGACACGTCTTCCTTTGGCGTGGAGGCGATCTACAATTATAAGGAGTGTTTAATTTGTAGCACACTCTGGTGAGATTTAAGCCGAGGAATGATTTGACACTCGTGAATGAATTCAGGACTATAAACGTCTACCTGCAAGGGAAACCATACCCTGAAGACATCCCGAAGACATCAGAGCCATTCACCTATGTATGCGAGTGTATCGTGATATGTCTCTCCTTGAAAATGAGACGAAACAGGGAAGTAAAGTTTGATTACTGGGTACTCCCTCCGAACCAAACATGAGGCCTCCCACACTAATCTCACGATCTGGACGTTTCTGGCCGTCCGATCTCTCTCTTCCCACGCTTCTTACCATTGGATTCTCGTGCAATCCCGCACTGGCCCAGTTATCCCTGAGAGACGCCGCTTTGGGCATCAATTTGACCTTTCGTGGTGCATTTGGACCGGCTGACGCACAAAAGGCCCGATGAAATTACCTGCTGTGTGAAAACAAAAGGGTTCTATGTCAAGGCACCAAGCGAGCGGCGACGACGAGCCCTCCTCCGACATCACCTTATGCCTCGGTACTCAACCCCACCCTTCTCCTTCTCCATCTCTATCTGAATCGATTCAACAACCAGAATACAACGTGGCAGTCTCTGATCTACGAGGAGCTAGAGGATCTTGGCGGCGGCAGGAGCTTGATGCACCTCTGATCCACGCCTTCATTTTTTTTTCGAGATTGCCTCCGCGCCTTCATCAGCGACAACAACCGCCTGGAAGGACCCAACCCATTCGTGGAGGGTCGACCGGCGCTTCGGTCTCAGAGGCGTGCCCACGCTGCCGTGCTGCGACACCTCCAGGGGCGCCGCCGACGGGAGGCTCCAAGACGACGAGGCCGACGTTGGTGACATGATCGACGCCCAAGAACACCGCTGAGGAAGAGGGCTAGAAGAAGACACCGACCACATACAAATCCGTCCCTAGGAGCCCACCACCACTTTGCCCTCCGTGCTCGAAAATATAGATGTCACAGAAAAAAATCATTCTCTTCTACTGCTAAACACACGAGTGAAGGAGATAAGCTCCACGAAGCTGGATCCGCGGAATTGGGCTCAACCGCTGTACAAAATAGGAAGCTGGACTTTTGAAAATCTGAGAAGCTAAAAGCACGGAGTTCAGTTTTACAGAAAATAACACCGCCAAGTAATGGATACCAGTTCACATAGGGGCTGTTTGGTTACCTACAGTCACTCATGCAACCTTTTTTGCACCCCAGGGCCAGCCCCCCACCCCCCGGGCCTGTCCCCATAGAGGCTGGCCCGTCGAGTTGAAACCAAACACCGGGTAAATTTGAGAGCTCTTACAAAAGTAGATGCGGGTTAGTAGATTTGCATGCACGACGTTTGGTTGTGACGAGACGCGCTGCATGTGGTGTGAGATAGCCATGCAAGATTCTCTGACACTTGCATGTCTCGTGTTGTGCGCTGCCTGCATACAAAGTTGCATCTGAGGAAACTGCCGTTTCCACCGTTGCTTCGGGGCCAGGCCCATGGCTACTTTAAGAGTCGTGCCATGCAAGATTTCAGAGCTCGTAAATAACCAGACAACGCGTCGACTAAAAGATTTTATTCTATTTTGCATGAGTCTACCAACATTGAGACGAGCTCACCTACTTTGCTACGTGAACCAAACACCCCCATAATGCCCCTTGATCCACCTCCGAACACAACCACAACGATCTAGTCTCTCTTGCAAAGCGGGATTTAGGAATTGGGAGGCGGATTTGAGGATCCGCAAAGGAGCTTTTATGAACACGCCTTTAGTTGAATGATTTGGATGCGATCCCAAATCTCCAAATGAGTTTTTTGGATAAATTCTAATAATGTGTGGTTGTTGGCACAAGAATATTATGGCTTCTATATAGGACGTAAGCCTGCCGTAATCTTTGTGCTGAGTATACTATAACATATATGCAAGTTTTATCATATGAATATATTATGACACTCTTTTTTCTCGAAAAGTAGAAAATATCTCCCGCCTCTGTATCGGTTAATACACACAACCATATAATATTCATTAAGTGTCACGTAAAGCTGGGCAACAAAGTCGAGCCGATGCCACCTGCCTCACGCCATGACAACCAACCTCAAAACCATTGAAAGGACAATTTCCTCAATAAAACGTTTTGATGTTAATTACAAAATGATTAACAGACAGACAACAGTACATCCGGAAGATACCACTATTGGCGGTTGAATTCCTTCAATGTAAAAGGTGAAAATAGACGACATCTCGATGATTTTTTTATTTAATTCACTAGAAAAATGCAGTACCGATCATTGCAAAAACATGCCGTTAAGTTCATGTATATATCTCAAATTGCTTGTTCGTATTTTGGTCTGACAAATGCGCAGACCATTTTCTTTTTTGAACGTTCTTGCATGGTTAGCATAGTATAGTATGTAGCTGCCATATTAGTATGGCACATTGGAGTTGTGTACAAAATACACCCATCTATGTTGCTTGTTTGGTTCAACCAACCTACTAAGTATTGGTGTAATATTCACATACTCCCTTCGTTCCAATGACTGAGACTTATATTTTTTTTTGGAAAAGTCAAGGTAAGTAAACTTTGACCAAACTTTTAAAATATATTAAAAACTATAATATTATATGGATATCATGTGAAAATATATTTCACGATCGGTTATTTCGTATTGTACATGTTCATAATTTATTAATTTTTTTGGGTCAAACTTAACATAGTTTGACTTTTCAAAAATAATATAGGTCTTATTTATTGGAACGGAGGTAGTATGTGTTATGTACCCACCTATTTGTCTATTTTATGTGAAAATAGATACGTTCTCTGACCGTGTCGATCTTTTGACTGCTATCCAAGACCGAGGTGGATTTGTCGGGCCTGGACTGCTCCGTCGTACGCTGTGAGGTGTGCGTGGGGGGAGAGTGAGGTTGTTACGATCATCGGCGGCGCCCCGCATGCTAGCGCGTCTCCGCGGGTGGCTGCGTGACGACTGTGTGACTGCATCGGTTCAGCATCCCGGAGGCATTTGTGTTTCTGCTCAAGCTCTTCCTGAGGCTCATGTTGCCTGCATGCGCTCTGGCCGGAGAAGAGCGCATACAAACTCGTGAGTCTAGAGCATGGTGATAATCATAGGAGTTGCATGCTCAGGATGCGTTTTGCCTCCTGTATGAGTGATCCGTCAAATATTCATGATCTAGAGTGTGATAATCATAGGCGTTGCATGCTCAAGTTTATAAATGGGCTGCTAATTGCTTCCAATGAGTGTGGCCTTTAGCTTTTTTAGAGCAAAGTGGAATCCGTTTGAACTTCGTTAGCTTATTGGTGCCTGTCGACTGACATATTGGAGTAAACCAAAGCCCTCGGTCAAAACTTTGCCGGGTCCCCGTGTACTATCCACCACAAATATCTTGGTTTAATGTACCGAAATTTCAAATTCGTCATAGACTCAATAGATCAAGCCAATGCCGACGTGTTCCTCGTTACTGATGGGTCACGTTTTAACACAATGATATGGGGTTTCTCATTCATTGTTACGCGTCCTTCCACAGAGTTAATGTTGGGAGTCTGTTTTCCTAATCCAACAAATCGAACATGTTATCAATTTATTATAAGTTGAATGAAGTTGAACGAGGCTAGGACAATATGTTGCTCTGGGAGTATAGGTGTGGAAGGGGTAAATGCCAGAGGCTCAATGCGCTTGTGAACGGCAGTTCGATTGCATGTTTTTTTCCTTTTACCAGAAAGATTTCTTATGCACGGTTGTATAGTATATTCTCCAAGTTTAGTGTTGATCATTGCTTTCTCTGCTTGTGTACCTGCATTGATCCTTTTTTTTAAGAATCCCATTCTTTGATTCCATATTTCCGCTTGCTATGTGTAATTCATTTAAGTTTATTTTGTATGTTTCAGAACTTTTAAAGCACATGAGGGGAACAATGGAGAGGGACGAAATGAAACTGTCACTCACTTTTCTCTCTCTACCGGCGTTGTTCCCAAAATTTGAAACGACATCTAGATAAAAAGAGGGCCAGCAGGTGGGTCCATAGGTGAAACACGTTGTTAGTACAGGAGGAGCTCTTGTTCAGAGGGTATTTGGTTAGTCTTTTTTCTTAGCTTTTGACTTTGCCTTATAAGCCAAAAAAAATATCTAAATAGGTGCTTTTGGCTTTTGTCTTATTATAAGCCAAAAGCCCCTATTTATGTGCTTTTTTGGCTTAAAACTCAAAGCCAAAAGTTAAGAAAAAAGTCTAACCAAACAAACGAGTCGTCACGGTCAGGTGGTCCACACCGCCCACAATTAGTGCGCAGATAGTGACAATTTTGATCGCACGGAGCGCCGCGGGCTTCGCCAGATAGTGGCCAACCGGCGAATAGAAATTTGTGCTTATTTTCTACCTTTGTCCAAGATTCATAACATCTCAATCAGAATTTTTAGACGCGCACTAGTATATGGAAGGTTAAAATAAGTAAGCAATTACAGAGCAGATTAAGGTAAGGAAGCTCGTATAAGGAAGGTCAAGATATGTAATCAACAACACGGAAGGTTCTTCTATTAGAAGGTTGCGTTGCCGACATTGCCGCCAATGTTGTACCCTGTTCGTGTGTTTCTTTCGCTTCTATCAAATTTGCCCTTCCGTGAAAAAAATGCTACTCCTACGACCGTAGGTTTTGATTTTTTTTTAAACACAGTACAAACACATACGCTCACGTACACGTGCACACACTCACCCCTATGAACGAACGCACACTCTACGTCTATGAGCACCTCCGAAAGACTGAGCCGGCGAGTCAAGTCTTAAAATTGCCGAAGTCAGCACAGTCGTCTCGCTGTCGACGGAAATATGGCCTCGCACTGAAAAAATTCTGTCTAAATGAGAAACACCAGTGTCAAACCTTACCATAAAAAGCCTCTGACAGCATCATCCATCGCTGACACGACTCCAGTGAAGCCTTTCAGACCAAAGTTCACGTTTAAAGCGGCACTGAACTAGCATATGATCTATGTACTCTGGCACCTGATCACGTCTTGGAGGCGCAGCTAGACCCCTCCGGCAATCTCGGATCTGCACTCCAGCACCTCTTCCACATTGAGCCAACAGAAAGAGTTTTTCCTTGAGGGCTATGTTGTTCCACAACAGTCTAGCATATAATCGACATGGACTGTATAAATGAGAACATGCAGATTTTGCAGAATAATGACCAGTTGGCGCCCATCGCCAAATGAAAATGTCGTCCCCTATGAACTCAGATAACGGTTTATTGTGTTGAGCGTTCCTCAAATGTCATCGATCCATTTATTATTCAGCCCAGCTTCCGACACACTGTCCTCTGCTTCGCAAGCATTGCCCAAACAAGTAAGTTTTTTGTTTTTTTTGCGAAAGGCCCAAACAAGTAAGTTGAAACATATTGTAACATCCCAAAATTATTATCCAGAATTTTATTCCAAAAATGGGAACCAACAAAAACTTTTGTTGTTTATTGTCTGTTAATTGCTTCTTCTTACTTGTGTTGTTGTTCTTGCTGGTTGTGTGAGTGTTTGCTCTAGTAAACACTAATAAGAAATAAAGAAACCAAAATCCAAATTAAAAGCAAGAAAATAAAAATAGCAAGTTATCACTTTAAAAATCTCAAAGTGACAAATTCAATTATTTTCAAATCAAAGTCAGTGGAGATGCAATGTAAACACTCTCCCTTTTTGTTCTTACTACTTTCCCATCTCAAATATTATTTTTGAACTTGTTTTAAAATTCTAAAATAAAAACAAATAGAAATAAATCAAATTACCTTAAACAAGTACTATGAAAGAAAATGTTGCCAAACATTTTATTTGGCAATGCCAATTTTTGTGGAGCTTCTACATGTTATGGGGAGGCCCCACAAATATTTGCAGAATTTTCTAAAATATTTAAGTACCTCAAATAAATCCAGGAAAAGCTTCTGGATATTGAAATAAAACTGAAAAATAAAAGAAAAGAGGGAGGAAGGGGTTTTCTGCAAAAAGGTCATCGACCTCAGCCCCGACGCCGTCGCCGTGTCGCCTCCACCGTCATCGCCGTTTTCTTCGCCGCCAGGGCCCCCCTGGCCGCGCTCTCCCTCGCTTCTGTACCTCTGCACCTCTCTGCACCGCAGGGGAAGAAACCCGAGCACTCTCCCATCGCCTTTAAGCCGCGGTTCCTCGACGGCCACCGTAGAGGAGTTGGACGGCGCCGGCGAAATTCGTCCCCCCCTTAGCTCCCCGACACGCACCGTCCCTCTAGACGCTTCTAGAAGAAGCCCGGACCCCGGTAGACGTCTCGCCGCCACGTTACCTGTACTTAGCCGCGCGAATCGATCGAGGGATCACCTCCGTGCGCCATGGACGCCGCCATGTGAACCACGACCACCGTGGACCAGCCCTGCCCTATAAAGCCACCCCCACGCCCCTCTGGAAGCACCACACCTTCTCACTCCCTCACACTCCCCTCTCGATCCATCTGTGCACCGCAGGAGGCCGTGCACGGCTGCACCGTCGCCGCCGTCGAGGTGAAGCATGGCCGCGACGCCACACAACCCTATTGTCACCTCTCTGTCCTGAGCCTTGTTCTCCACCTTCACCGCACTCACCCGAGCTCGTTTTCCCTCATTTTAGTGCACAGCCGCGTCGCCAGGAGGTCGCCGGAGTCCGCTGCCGAGGCCGTGGAAGTCCGGGAACTCGCCGCCGACGAACCAGCCTTCCCCAGCAAGCGCAGCTCGCACCACGAACTTCCCCGAGCCTCCGCCGTCGATCCACCACTTCGCCGAGCCTTCCCGAGCCCCCTAGGTGAGGTTCCGACCGTCACAGTGCCGCCGGCGCGGCGGCGCCGCCAGTTTTTGGTCGCCGCCGTTGCCTTTGATCGTGGACCGTTGGATCCAGATCCAACAGCCACGTACCGCTTCGCTGTAGTTAAGCCACTGACTGTCTGGCCCCACCCGTCAGTCTTTTATTCTTTTCCACGCACACACTGAGTCACTGACCAGTAGGCCCCACCTGTCAGAAATCTCAACATTATCCAGAGAGAAGGAATTTCTATTTCAATTTTCTCTGGAAAAACAGTACTGGACCTATCTTTGAAATTCAATATCTCGAGATTTAGGAATCCAAATAAATCAAACTCAACTGTTCTGGAAAGCTTATGAAATTGTTTAACCAACACAATTGGTTCATGTCATTTAATTAAATATTAAAAAGTATTATTGAAAATACAGAAGGTTTAAAATCTAAACTTGTTTGTTTCTGATACTCTGTTAGTCCAAATAATTCCAAACCAATTTTGCTAGCTTAGTACTGCCTTGTGTTAGCTCCCCTAATTTTGGTA
Organism: Poa pratensis; assembly: GCA_947311845.1. Classification (NCBI taxonomy): domain Eukaryota; kingdom Viridiplantae; phylum Streptophyta; class Magnoliopsida; order Poales; family Poaceae; genus Poa; species Poa pratensis. The sequence continues at coordinate 45,802,043 of CAMZMU010000057.1, read as the reverse complement.
GAATTAATTAAGCAGTATTAATTGCTGACTTTAAATAAACCCTTCTGGACTAAAACAGACAAATATGTTTATTGGTTGATCCAAATGAGTTAGGACCAATTTTGTTAGCTCACATATATCCATGTTTAGTTACCCCTAAAAGGGTTTAATTTTTGGAACAATATAATTTAATTGGTAGCTAAAACTTGATTATTAAGCTACTGGATTCAATCCAATGTGTAGGGAGTTTGGTAACTCCAAATGATCCAATTCAAATTGGGTTGTATTCTACACATCAGTGGCTTTCCATAGAATTTTAGTTTGTATTTTTGTGACCAACAGAACTCAAGTTGTGGAATTAAACATGAATAACTAGTTTCTGCCATAATTTGGACTTAATTAAATAATGTTTAATTCAATTTATTTGAAAACCAAATTGTGTGGTTTGATGTGTGCAGTAGCTAATTGTGATGTTGATGATGGTTATGTTGAGGTGATTGCTTGTATAGCTTAGTGATTGTTTGCATTGTTTGTTTGTTAATTAGACGAGAACGTTGTCGGATATATCGAGGAAGGAGAGTTTGCTGAATTTGAAGAACAAGAGCAAGATCACTTTGCCAAGCAAGGCAAGCTATTCTCTGAGCTTGCACTACCAACATATGCATCTACTTTCATAACATGTTTACTCTCAAAGCAAGATTTACAAAACCCATTTCAAAAATATATGGATATTATTTTGCCACCCTATGTAGTAGTTTATATAAAACTTTAGGATGGGAAAACAATGTTGTTTATTCAAAACTCCTTTGAAATGTCTTGTGAGTTTATGGAACGCCGAGATGTCGGTGCTGTGTTGGAAAGGTGGAAAAATGGTGATGTTTGTGAAAAATGCACAGTGTCCTAGTACTATGGAAACCAATCCTACCCTGTGCGACCACATTTACCACATATGGGAAAAGGCGTAGTCATGTAGTTTGCTCTTATTAGTATGGGATACCTCATCGACGGAGATGACTCCGTTATGCATGAGGGGATGGTCCGAGGATCTACCCCCTGACCCGGGTCCTCACACAAGTTGGTGGGGAGGATAGAAGGTTCCACCATAAACCGCCGGACAAAACTATGAGTCCTCACACTTAGGGTTTCTGACGGGAAACCGGACTGGGTGTCGATGGAAAGTGTCATATGGGAAGGATCCTATACTAGCATGAGCAAATAAGAGGCTATGGCCGGCGGCTTACTTCGCATACACCTGGTATGGCGAGACGTGGCAGACACGATGAGTTGCCGGATGGATGTGGGTTAAAAGCGTGCTACCTCTGCAGAGTGTTTAAAACTATTCGAATAGCCGAGTCCTCGGATATGGACAATTGGGAGACTGTCCTAAGACCTTGTGCAAGTTTTAAAAAGGCTTTGAGTTTTTAAAAGAAAAATGAAGTGGAGATTGTTTCCTACACCTATACCAACGGATCGGTATGAGGTGGTTGGATGAAAGTGGACCATGACGGGCTATGGTCGGGAAAAGGAGGAGTTTTGGAAAAACAGATGAAAACGGTGACTTCTTTAAAGATAGTTATAAAACTCTTCTTACCTTTTTCAATAAAGATATAGAGATGTTTTAAATAAGAAAAGTTGTCAACTAAAATAAAACTGGTGCATACTCATGTTGGGATAGTTTGCGAGTACATTCAAATGTACTCATATTGGTTTCGTCCCTGGCTATTGTCCTAGCCAGACTACGAGGAGGAACACTACGCAGAGCAGGAATATGGCGACTTCTACGCCAACTAAGGATCTCCACAAGTCAGCTGCCTGTCGGGTCGTCATCGTTAGAATATGATGTCGATTACGCCGTAGCTTCCGCTGATATATTTGGTTTGGCCCATGAAGGCACCTATGTAAGAACTTGGTCTAAATGACCATTTATGTAAGACTTTTATTCGGTACTGTAATGGATGTAAACTTTGGTATCCAATTCGGATTATGTGCAACGACAGACTGATCACGGGATCGTTGTGTTGAGCATAATCGGGTATTTCGGACAGCTAGTCCGGGGTCCCCACACATATCCGGAGCAATCTGCGCCACATTCCTTCCCTGGACCCATCTGTTCTTGCCAGAATTATATCCTGTCGCCGCTTCCCTGATCACGTTCGATCGAGGCCTGCAATAGCTTCTCTGCCTCCTTTTTCTTTTTAGAAACGTGGGGCAAAAGCTTTGCCCCTTATATTAATTGAGGAGAAGGTTGTAAGAAAACAAGTTTGGGACCGAAATTATTATAACACAATTACTCTCGCGGCATCAAGTTGCCCAACCATTTGGCACCCGCAAGAACCCACAAGCGAGCCTCACGCTAGAGACGGTGCGCTCTTGTTTCGAAACACTCTAGCGTTGCGCTCGTTCCAAACCTCCCAAGTGACAAGCAAGGTGAGAGAGGCGACGGCTTTGCGGTTGGGAGGGACTTTGTTCATCATTGAACTTGTGGTTTAATCAATTTCCGGTGTTAAAGTTGGGGAGACCGAGCCAATCTTTTATAAGGTCCCATATTCTTCTTGCGAACCGACAATGAACAAAGAGGTGATCAAGAGACTCCGTTGTTTGCTTGCAAAAAGGGCGTAAACCGCAATTTGACCACCCTCTTCTTGTGAGGCAGTCGGCCGTTCAAACTCTATTTTGAATTGCAAGCCAAGCAAAAAACTTTGTCTTAGGTGGAGCCCATGGCCTCCAAACCGTCTTGTCCATGGAGGAAGAAATGGTACCCATGAATTGCATTTTGTATGCCGATCTCGCCGAGTATTCTCCATTTTCCGTGAGCTTCCATCGAATCTCGTCGCAAACATTGGGATTTAGTTGGACGTTGCTAATGAGGGCCCAAAGCTCCACAAATTGAGAGCGTGAGAAATTGAGTCCTTTGAAAGCGTGAGAAATTGAGTCCATTCCAAGCACTCAGTGGCTCGACGCCTCGACCCTCTCGCGTGGTGCTCCACCCTTCCAGGTCCAACGGTATTGCAGTTGGGTGTCCCAGCTGTGTATTCCTGCTCAACAACGGGTACTAGGACTCGAGCGTTGCCTCCTGGCTAAGAGCATCTCCAGCGGCGCCCCCCAAATGACCCCCAAAGGCCCAATAGGGGTCTGGACGCAAAAAACAGCCACATCGGCACTCCTCAATGGGCTAGGCCGAGCCATTTTGTGTCCGACACCTCCGAAAGGGCCCCCAAGTTTGGAGTCCCTCTCGGGGGTGCCGGATACTACCCGGACATGCCCTCCGACAGGGCTGGCCCACCCGTCATAGACATGGTGCGCGCAGAGGCGGTTAATGGCGCCGTGTAGGAGGCCGTTCCGCCCGCGTTAATGGAGACGCGTTTCTGCAGGCGACGAAAAGATGGGACGACGAAGCGTCTGCCGCACGCGTCGCATTTACGGCGGCGCCTACTGAGCACCCAGCCTTTCCCGGCTTCCCAAGCGCCACCATAGGGGAGACGTGTCGCCGCCATTAACTCCGACGCGACATGTGCTCACCCACCCGGCTCTTCCCGCCCAGCGCCACCGCTTCCCGCCTCCGTTTTCCGCCTCGAGTCTCGACGGCTATAAAAAGGCCCCCGTCGTGCATTTCTCCACACCACCACCGACGCTCTCGTCGTAGCCCACAGCAACACCGTACCTCGCCGTAGCACACCACAACACCGTAGCACCGCATGCCTCGCCGCCTCGCCACCTCGTGGGCCATCCTCACCCAGTCAACATACCGTGCTCACCCCCACGGCACAGGAAGCAGCCCCTCCATCGGCTGACACCGAGGAACCAGCCTTCAACTGGGCGGAGGTGGCCGATGTGGAGGAGAAGGAGGAGCAGGAACTGGAGTAGGTGCCCTACCCCGGGCAGGAGGTGCCGCCGCCGCTTTGGCTAGACCAGGTGGTTGCCGCCAACTCGTTCGCCAGCTAGCGCAATGAGGAGGCATATGTTATTTTGATGTGTTCCAAATTCATAGGAAGATATAAAGTGAGAGGCTAACTTCGGAGCGAAGCAGAGGCCTGTCGCCGGAGGCTTGGGTACACGTCGTTTCCGGGTCGGACTGCAGCCGACCTAGGGTTTTACCACCATATATACATCTTGTAAGCCGCCGGTTGGGATAAGTCGCATGTTGTAAATCCCCGGCGTTTGTAACCTCACCCGATATAGTGAAGTATTGATGGCTGGCGTCCGTGGTTTTTTCTCCTCCATTGTTTGAGGGGTTTTCCACGTTAAATCTCGTGTCCCCGTTGGTTTGATCTTTCCGCTACTTTGTCGATTTCTTGCTATTGTTTATAACAGCATACCGCCAGGTCACCTTCGGCTTCGAGGCGGTTGGCGACGCCGTGGACAAACAAAACACAAGGAACTTGTTCAAGAGGAAAAAATTCATCATTGCAGATTATGATTGTGTCCTGTGTAATGCAAAGGTGGAAGAAACAAATCACCAACTCTTTTGGGACTGTCCCTCTGCGCTAGAATGTTGGGAACACTACTAGGAAAACGGCTATAGGTGGAACCACTTTCTGTGGCGCACCATTATTGCCATGCGCCACAGAATATATTCAGTGGCGCATCGGCAGTGGTGCGCCACAGAATTCTTCCACTTACTGTGGTGCATCCCTTGCCCATGCGCCACTGAATACGTGTTTTTTGTGGCGCATGCAGCCTCATGCGCCACAGAAATATGGTGGGCCCGCCACCAATGATTGGCTTTCATCCTCCGGTGCCTTTTCTGTGGCGCATTGGGTCAGATGCGCCACAGAAAGCACCTTTCTGTGGCGCATCAGACCTCATGCGCCACAGAAATATGGTGGGCCCAGCCACCAATGATTGGCTGGGTGTCCTTTCTGTGGCGCATGAGGCCAGATGTGCCACAGAAATGGTGCTTTCTGTGGCGCATCCCCCGGATAGATGCGCCACATAAACAAGGAATTCTGTGGCGCATCCCTCCTATGGATGCGCCACAGAATCACAGAATTCTGTGGCGCATCCGGGCGATGCGCCACAGAAAGACGACAAGGTGCGCCACAGAATTATTCAGCCCCACTTACATGTGGGCCCGCCCCCGCGCCGACCTCTCTCGTGCTCGACCACCACCGCCGCGCTCTCGACCCACCGCGCGCTCCGGCTGCCCTCGCCGTCGACGTCTCCCCCTCGCCCTGCTCTCATCGTCGCCCCCACGCCGTTCTCTCGCCACCACGCCCATCCCCGCCGTGCGTCGGAGCCGGAACCGCTCCTGCTCGGCGTCGGAGCCGCCGCCCCTGCTCGGGGCCGGAACCGCGCTTGCTCGGCGTCGGAGCACCTCCACGACCGGCGGCGCCTGAGGAAGCAACTCCATGCCGCCCCTCCCTCCCCTGCCCGAGGTACACGGCCCCTCCCCTGCCTCCCCTCGCATGCTCGCCATGTGTTCGATGAAATGCTGCAACTTGAATTAAGGTGCTTGCTGTTAGGTTAGTTGCTGCTGCCAGTGCTAGGTTAATGTTAGGTTAGTACATGAAAAAAATTGGAGATGAAAAATTTGCCAAGTGTTAAATATGGTCACTGTTTAAACATACCTTTAAAACTGACTTGAATTAAGGTGTTAGAAGTTTTCAAAAAATTATTTTTGAGCTTTATCATGAAGTAATAACGTAGTGCAAGAGATCCATGAAGGTACATTGTAAATAGGATCAAGATTTGATAATTTCGTAAGCCTCCAAAGTTGGTAATTTTTAACTGTCTTGAAGATGCATTTTTAGTTGGAATTTGCAAGATTTTATACTTTCTAGTTGTGGAAGTAGAGTTAAGACAAATTCATGTAATGCTCCTATTTTTAAGGTGAAGTTTAATTAACTAATGCATTATTTTGCCGTATGCAGGAAATTTAGAAGAACCTCCACGTTCTTTCAGGTGAGATGTGGATGTGGTGATGAATTTTGTGATGTGGATGTGGTGATGAAGTTTTTGTTGGTGTGATTCTGTGATATTGTGTTTGTTGCCGGCTGGAGATGCTGGCCGGAGATGAAGTTGTGTTGGTGTGATGTTGCTGGCCGGCGATGCCGGCCAACATGATTTGTGAAATGTATGCAGGCACCCATGAGGCCCTTGAGATTGCCGGAACGTCGATTAACTTCCGTTCCGGCAAATTCGGGTACTCCATATGTCCTTTTTTTTAGCAAAGGTCATGCCGAATTTTTTTTCTTCCATTGTTGATCCTTTCCAACATTCCGTTTCAATTGTGTTGAGCAGGGACGAGTACTGCACACTCATCATCCTAAGCCCGGGGTGGCCCATTGCCACTTATTTCGACTCGGGGAGTTTGAGCAGGAAGAAAGACTACACCAGAATAAAGGGTGTTCTCGATGAGACTCTCGAGGGCTACGCCAAAAGGGAGGCCACTTCGAAAAGAAGGAGGAATGTCTCAGGAATGACAACAAACACTGGTTCAAGCATGGGACCGAGTTCCATTGCATCAAGCAGAAGCCTGGCAGCGTGAAGGAGACCTTCTACATCCTCCATCACCTTAAAGGGTTTGTCCGGGATGCAGAGAAAACGAGGATGCCATCTAGTCTCCGAGAATGGACCAAATGTGCGGGGGATATCACCGATGCTGATCTTAGAGAAGACTTCCATCGCATCCAGATGAAGTTATCGGAAATCATCATCGAAGATGTCAACACAAAAGGGGGTCCTTAAACAGCGCCAGAGGTAGGATGTATTATAAAAGAAAGACTTGCCTCACTCGCAAGAAGTGCTTCTTTATTTTCTTTATTATAGACACTTATCCACTTAGATGAATAAATCATACTCTATTTAAATTAACCAATATATATCCCAATCCATCTCCAGGGTTGTCTAAGAGGGAGATCGAAGAACGCCTAGAGATGCAGAATGACACCAGGACGTGGACGACGAAAGATTGCTATAAACCGTTTCCGGCGCCGATCAAAAAGAAGGCTCCATGATCATGCTCCCGCTCTTGCTCACCATCATCGCAGCTGTACTCTATTTGATCCTAGTGTAGGCGGGTGACCACTTCATTTGTAACGTGAGATGATGAACTTTTGTACCAAGACTTGTGTAAAAATTCGGTACTTTTCACTATATGTATATATCTCGGGCTCTAAGTAATGTGATGACATAGTAATGTGTCTGTTTTCATACACTGTGTCAAATGTATTATTGTTTCTATTATGTCTGTATAAATCCTGTAATATACCTGTATTTGTACTGCGGACAGCAACAAATCAAGAATACATGTAAAAGCATTCTATGGCGCATGGTTTTGCTATTCTGTGGCGCACCAAATTCTGTGGCGCACGGCTGGGGGGTGCGCACTGAAATAATTCTGTGGCGCACGGGTATAGGTGCGCCATAGAATCTTGGTCTTTCTGTGGCGCATGAGCCCGTGCGCCACAGAATCACAATTTAGTGGCGTGCATTCTGTGGCGCACCCACCATGCGCCACAGAATGCTGAAACTGGTGCGCCACAGAAGACCTTTTCCCTAGTAGTGGAAGTAATCTTTTACGGGAAATTCAGAGATTTTTCGGCTGTTGAAGAAAGTGTTCTGGCATGCAAACTCTCCCAAATAATATTGCTCTTGATATTCTGATCTTGGGTTGCAGGAATATATGGATGCAGCGAAATGGTAAAATCTTCCATAACATCAGACCTTCCGTGAATTCTTGGACACATAAGTTGAAGCATATCTTCAGATTCTAAGTTACAAAATCAAAGCCAAGCACCTCAATTGCCTCAAGGATTGGATGGGTGCTGCCCTTCCATAATTTTTCTCTAGTTTCTTTCTTTCATCATGTTAGAAAAGGCTGGTATTGGTTAGTTCTTTTCCTGTTTTTGGTGGCCTTGTAAATATTTATTTATATATTGAAAATCTACCGGAGAACAATTGTTCTAACTTCTACGGTCTTTGCCTCCAAAAAAATGCGCTCTGGCAGCTGGCAGGCCGCGCAGGACCTCAGCGTTGTGGCAGTGGTTCAGTTTCGCACAAGAAAATTACTCCCAGCCTATGCAAATCCGCGTCATACGACGCTGGCGAGGCGCCACCGTGCCAAACCGTCTCCAGCAAACTAGTACAGTTGCTCTGCTCCATCTTGTTCCGGCTGAGGAAGTTGCACCAGGGAAGCTTGGCGCAAACCACCAGCGACCCGAGCCCTCCACAACGAAGATGACGTGACGGGAGCACTTTGTATGCAGCATGATCATGCATGTCGCCTCCTACGTGAATGATCATACTCAGGCCGGTCATATGAATTGCACCAAGTTTTTATCTCCTGCAGCCTCCAGGACTCCAGGCTATATAACCTGCCCAAGTTTTCCAGCCCTGATCAGCCGCGACTCCATTCGACGGATTTGAGATGCATTTCAAGATTTTATATATCTTATTACATTAGAGGTGAGATACTGGAGAAAACCAACCCCCTTCGCACACAATTTTTTTTGGGTTCAAAGTCACCACGTGCCGGGCTTAAGATTAATAAAGCCCAGATGGAAGGTGCTGATGGAAGTTCAGCTTAGCATTTTCCAAACTGCCACTAGGGAACAGATAGGGTGAAGCAAAACAGTACAGGTAGAGCGCCTAGCTCTGCGTCGCGAAAGGAATCCACAAAACACGTCCCAGATTGTCTGAATACACACTCAAATTGGAGAAGAGGTCAGAAAAGCTAGAGGGATTTTAGGGAACATCCAACATGCCAAATTGAGATTGTAATAGATGTAGAATGAGTGTACACAGTGAGTAGTGTGACTGAATGTTAAATTCATATTGCAATTATGTGATTTTTTTTTGAAACCCGGCAAGAGGCTTGCCTTTTCGATTATATAGAAGAAGTGAATTGGCCAGTTTATAAGGAAAACTGGCCGAAAATCGGGCAACTATGTGATTTGAGAGTGCATATGAGTAAATAGTGTGACTGAATGTTTTCTTGAGGTTGTATGCAAGTGTGAAGGAGGATTGTTACAAAATATTATATGTGAAGAGAACTTAATCATGTTCACATATTTGTGACTGTAAAAACAGTTCCTGCCACTAGGTAGTAAGTTCAGTAGTGTGTTCACATGCAGAACCTCCATCCATCTGTCCATCTCCATCAAGATAGCGGTTCTTCTGAATTTTGAGACATGGTAGGCAAAACCTATTTGTGTTCCTTGTATCTATATACTTAACTTGGGCTTCCATCATTTGTTCTCTAGGGACCGTGTTTCCTAAAAGTTTTGATATAATTTCGTGACAGACCGAATTTGTTAGAACCCAGATGGTGCAGATAACCCCAAGTGAAGATCCCTGTCTTGTGCAAATCAGCAAAGAGTATACTGTGGTGCAGAAGACTGGCTATATCCTATGGATGAGAGATATAGATGCCCCAACTAACTATTTTCTGCACGAGGCATATTATTTTCATGGTATAGATAAATCCGCCATGAAATTTATTCTTCAAACAAAATGACCCTCACCGGACTCCATAATTTCCTATTGATTCAGCTGACATTATTCCAACATGTCTCCGCCCAAATATAACCTGGCATAATTGATGGGTAAATACTTAGCAAACAAATAAATGCACGCTAGAAAAATATGCTGATATTCTAAAGGGATATTGATCAACTTTTTGTAGGACATATCAACATTCCAGGGTTAGGAGATCGCCCTAAACTAGCCATAGCAGCATCCATTTTCAGGAACTAAAAGCATGGTTTCCCCACTTGAAATGGTGGCAAGGAATACATAAAACACAGTAGAAGTTTACCTTCTCATCAGCAAAGAGTATACTGTGGTGCAGAAGACTGGCTATATCCTATGGATGAGAGATATAGATGCCCCAACTAACTATTTTCTGCACGAGGCATATTATTTTCATGGTATAGATAAAGCTACCATGAAATGTATTCTGCAAAGAAAATGACCCTCACTGGAGTCCATATTGATTTAGCTGATATTATTCCAACATCTCTCCGCCCAGAGATATAGAGAGGATTGCCTTGCGCACGCCTAAGAGGGACATTGGACCCGCAGCCGGCTAGATCGCCACCAAGCGCGAGGTCGTGACGCCATCATCTCTCCATGCAGCGCCGTCGATGACGGAGAAAGCTCGCGCCTCAAGATGGGATTTGGTTAACCGTTTATGTTTTGGATTCTAACCTATTTAACCATTTGGTATTAATGTGTAAAATGGGTTAACCATTAGGTTAATATTGTTAAAAATGGTTAACCATTGGTTATTAAGGTTCGAACCACTTTGCAACAATGACAAATACTAACAAAGCTTAACTTGCCAACTGTAGGCAAAAAAATGGCCATGCCTCTGGTAATGGCAGGTTACAGACATTTTTTTTTTTGCTATTCTTTCTTATTTTCTTTCCCGTTGACCAATCTTGGCCAAAACACTTCCCGTGGCTGGGAGCCACGGCCGCCGCTGTTGGAGGTCCGAGCTAGGCCTGCAGGAGTGCAGGGAGAGGCAGAACCCGCGACCGCCACGCCGGCGAGCTCCCGTGCTGGAGCCCGCGCCCGCCACGCGCCAGCGCACGCCGGTGAGCTCCTTCCTGTTCTCGAGCCTACGCGCCCCGCCGCTAGCACGTGCCGGCAAGCTCCTGCTCTGGAGCCTGCGCGCCCCGCCTCTAGCACACGCCGGCGATCACCTGAGTACACCAGTACTGGCGGCGCGTCCGCCGTGGAGAAGGTGCCCGGCTTCGCGTCCGTGTCTGTGGCTCAGGTCGTCGCGGCAACGGAGAGTGTCATTTAGCTCCTCCTTGAACCATAGGTCCTTCAAGTCGAAGGAACCGGGGCCGGAGACTTTCTGCCGCCGTCGCCGTGGAAGTTGGTGCGCGCACCCGGGCCGCACATGATCCGTGTAGCGGCGCTGGACCCTTTGAGGCGGACGAGGACGGATAACCCTTGGTCCAAACCTGATCGAACCTGAAGAACCTAACTGATTTTCTGGTAAATCATTAGGCCCATTGGGCTCTTTTTTAGGTTAGATTAACCTAACCAATTAACCACTGATTATAAGGGAACCAAGTCCCAATTATACTCGCGCCACCTCAGCCTGGGAATGGGGAGAAAACCGCGCCGAACCCTCCCCAACCTAGCGTGAAAATTAATTCACCGCCACACCAAACCACCCCACTAATTAATCTGTGGAAACCAACCCGCACCGAGAACTTGCCTGTGACAAGATGGTTAGGAGGGTGGTTATACCCCCAGCACACCAGATTTCAAACCTCAGGTTTGACACTGGTATTTCTCATTTAGGCGGAATATTCTTTAGTGGGAGGCGACGTTCCCGTCGACAGCGAGGCGCCTGTGGTGACTTCGTCAATCTCAAGACCCGACTGCCGGCTCAGTCTTTCGGAGGTGCTCATAGGGTTAGGGTGTGCGTGTGTGCGTTCATAGGGATGAGTGTGTGCACATGTATATAAGCGTCTGCGTTGTACCGTGTTTCGTAAAAAAAAAAAGAGAAACCAACCCGCACCGCCCCGCACTAGTCTTTGCCCCAAACCGCACCAATCCATCCGTAATTTGCGGATTGAAACCGTTGCATACCCCTCGTATAGCCCACACGACCACCCGTAATCCTTGCATCTAGGAATCAACGTTGCCTTGCTTCGACGGAGCTCTGCTCCTTATCCCCTCCTCTGGTACTGTTCGAGAGCGAGGCGAAAAGGGAGGCTCTCCACTTCCACCGCGCCGCCGACGGCCGATCCGTTGGTCTCCTTCCTCTCCGGCCGCCGTTGTGGCGGTGGGAGAGTGGGGAGACCGCGGATCCGTGCCTGAGGCCTGTAAAGAGTAGAGTAGGGGTTCCTGGCGGCGCTGGCGAGGGGGTGGCGGCGGCGTCTCCCTGGAATAAAGGTCCTGGAGCTCGATCCCCTCCTCGGTGGCGCTCGTTTGGGCGAAGCCGGCGGGCTCCCGGTGTTTCGTGCTCTGATGGTGTCCTTCGTGGCGAAGGTGAGGGCCACCGGAGAGCTTTTTGGTCCCTCGATCCCGTCTTCGTCTGGGGATGCTTGCTCCTGGCCATGCTCTGGGGGTGTGAGGGATGGTGCGGTGGAGAGCCGGGGCCTGCTGCCGGTTGCTTCCTCCGCCTGTACAGGAGTTCGATTTCGTCTTGGTTCTCCTTGTTCTCCGTCGGCTTTTGGTGCGGCGGTCAGGCTCCTCCGGCCGGCCATGGTGGCGAGGAGAGGAGTCCCTCTGCTGCCGTGCTCTTCTTCAACAACGCCTTGCTTCGTCTTCCTCCGGCCGGCCGTGGTGGCGAGGGGTGGAGATCTGCGCAAGGCGTGCTCTGTCGGATGTTCAGGAGTTCTTCAAGGCTTTGGAGGTTGGCGCTCGGGCTTCTTGGCGCTGCCGTTTCTTCGGCTGGGTTGGTGGAGGTTGGGTGGTGTCGTCGTCTCGCGGCGTCGGCAAGCTGGCGATGGCTCGGGGAGGAGTCCCCGCTGATGCTCGTTCATAGGAGACAGATTCCGGTCTCTGGGCCGGATGGCTACTGCGGTCGTCAACGCAGCTTTGCTGCTATGGAGCTTCGTCCAGTTTCGGGTGTGCGGCGGCTTCGTCTTCCTCGGCTCCAGGATTGCTCAGGTGATGTTGGTGTTCGACGACGGCGAACAGCTCGGTGGAAGGCGCCAGGGTTAGTTCTAGCGTGTGCGTGTGTGCTTTCGAGTTCTCCTTTTCTTGTTTGATCACGCTGCCTCTTGTATCAAAAAAAAAAAAAAAAAACGTTGCCTTGCTTCTTTGTTTTCTTGGTGGAGCAGTCGCGGCCGACGGAAGCCGGCACGAGACGACGCCGGCGGTGTGGCCATGGTCGCGGAGGGAGAGAACGGCGACATGAGTTCAAGCGTGGACGCGCCCGGACGCGCCGCCACCGTCGAGGAGGTCAGAGCCGCGCGGCGCCGCCACAAGCGACGCGACGGGCTCTTGGACGGACACCGAGTGCGCAGAGGACGGCGAAAACCATTGGAGCAAGTAGACCGAGCCGGCGCGTCGAAGGAGCCGGCACACCGGCGGCGACGGCAAGGCCGTGCCGCGGCCGCCCTTCATGTGTCTTGGAACGGCATCCATGGACGCGCTCCAAGGACACGATGTTGTCAGCGCCGGCGACCGAGGAGGAGGAGGTCGATGAGCTCCTGGCGGCGCTCGGGTACAAGATTCGGTCGTCCGACATGGCGGACATGGCGTAGAAGCTGGAGCAGCTCGAGATGGCCATGGGGATGGGAGGCGTCAGCGCCGACGGCGCGCCGGACGACGCCTTCACCACGCACCATCGGTCGACTCGTCGAGCAGAGCACCTACGCTCTGTGGCGCCGGCCGACGTCTCCGGCGACTCCGCGCGGGACCCCAAGCGGATGTGTACTGGCGGTGGCAACACGTCCTCTTCCTCGTCATCATCGTCCTCTCTGGGCAGCGGGGGCAGCTCCGTGGTGGAGGCTGCTCCGCCGGCCGCCGCGGAGGCCAACGCGGCCGCGCAGCCGGTCCTGGTGGTCGACACGCAGGAGGCCGGGATTCGGCTGGTGAACGCGCTGCAGGCGTGCGCGGAGGCCGTCGAGTTTTTGCGGCGGCCATGGGAAAAGACAGGAGGAAGGGGATTAGCTTCGCCCCGAGCTGCTCGTGCGGGTTGAACCCGTGGGTTACGCCCCGTTCCTGATTTTGGGGTTTGAGGCCAGACCGCACCGCACCACTCCGCTATTCTGGTCAGTCCGCCCCAATCCACACCGTTTTTCTGTAGCACCCATTTGAGCCCAACCAAACTGCATCCGAAGCAAAACCTGCACCATTTGGCCCATTTTCAACCGCACCATTCTCAGCCTGAGCGCCACCAACTGCCTCCTGTGACAAACATGGGCGAACTAGAGAAGTGTCTGCAAAAAAGTGTTACTAATCGATGTACGTGACCATGAAGATGGCGTGCCGGGTCCAATTTTACGGATGAGTGGCATGCTCAAGTCATTTGAATGGGGCGTACTAGTTGCTCTCCCCAGGTTATATAAACCAGCCAGTTTTCGAACCCTGATCAGCCGAGCTTGAGAGAAGTGAGATGCATTTGAATTTTGTGTATCCCAGACTTAGAGGTGAGATACTGGAGTAAACCAAGCCAGTTTGAATTAACAATTTTTTAGTTCACGCACCCTACCCATAACTATTTCGTTCAACATAACAACGGTCTGCGTCCTCGATCTGCGTCCTCTTGTTGAACTAAACCATCCGATATGTGTTCCAAGTTTAAATAGGTGCAGCTAGTTATCAGCTCGAGTTGGGATGAGTTGGACAAGGAGAGCACACTATGTCGAGATGGACAAGGCGACGATACTGGAGGAGAGTGGGTGTTGGTGAGGCATGAAATACTTCACCAATCTACAAGACTTGTGAAGTCTTCATTCGTTGCAATGGTTTGTGGTCTATATTGTTAGCCAGCTTAGTTATAGATTAGTTAGACTCTGAAGGTTATGCAATGGTTTGTGATATATATTCAGCTACAGCTTAGTTAGACTTGAAAGTATTTTGACCTCCACAAACAAATTGACCTCTTCCCATTAGAAAACCATCTTTTCAAATTTATTGTCATATACAATTTGTAATGCCTACTTGAGCTCATTTCCCCAAGATAGAATACAATTTATATGCGCTACGAGCGATTGTAAGATGAACGTGTTGATTTGTTACATTTATTGGATAAAAATGTTACCCAATACGAGGAGAGGTACATGCCGGAGCTCTTCTTTTTTGTGTTTTGCTAACCCATTCTAGCACTCCAAAGGACAAACATAGAGGGTCTATAAAAAATACTTCGTATTGGCGAATTCATAATAGAAAAGGGAAACAAATTCTTCCGCCACAACTCAAGAAAGGCATACAATCCATTTCAGCACATATAGATCATTCAATGTAAAAGAATTTTATCATGTCTCATATCTGCGATTGTAAACAGTTCCTATCAGTACATATTAAGTTATCTGGTTTTAGAGATTCTGAGTTCACATGTAGAAGCTCCATCCATCCCCATCAAGGCAGCAGTTCTTCTAAATTCCATGACATGGTAGGCAAAGCCTATCTGAGTTCCCTTGTATCTACATATTTTATTCAAACAATACTTTTTGTTCCATCATTTTCTTCTCTGAGGATCCCGGCTAAGACCGTGTTTCCTCAAAGTTTTGATATAATTTCGTGACAGACCGAATTTGTTAGAACCCAGATGGTGCAGGTAATCCCAAGTGAAGATCCCTGTCTTGTGCAAATCATCAAAGAGTATCCTGTGGTGCAAAATACTGGCTATAGATGAGACTTGCAGTTAAAAACAAATCAATTTTTTTGAGAGATAGAGATGCCCCAACTAACTATTTTCTGTACGAGGCATATAATTTTCATGATATAGATAAATCCGCCATGAAATTTATTCTTCAAACAAAATGACCCTCACCGGACTCCATAATTTCCTATTGATTCAGCTGACATTATTCCAACATGTCTCCGCCCAAATATAACCTGGCATAATTGATGGGTAAATACTTAGCAAACAAATAAATGCACGCTAGAAAAATATGCTGATATTCTAAAGGGATATTGATCAACTTTTTGTAGGACATATCAACATTCCAGGGTTAGGAGATCGCCCTAAACTAGCCATAGCAGCATCCATTTTCAGGAACTAAAAGCATGGTTTCCCCACTTGAAATGGTGGCAAGGAATACATAAAACACAGTAGAAGTTTACCTTCTCACCAGCTATTGATCTGATTTTGCTGTCAGCTGCTGGGCTGTAAACTCTAAGAAACTCAGCAGACAGATGGAATGAACTGCCATCCGAAAATTCAACCTCCACCTAAGGACAACCAGAAATAAAGCTCAATTCAACATTACGACATGCGATTTTTCCAGCAAGTTAGTATTAGCTAGAAATAACTTCCTTGTAGCATCTACAACCGACTTTATGCTGAAACAATTGGGTGGGCTTTGGGCCCATTAGCATTTTCAGAAAAATCCCTAAAGGCCCATGCTGTGGCAAATGGTGGGAGTTTAGTCCCACATGGCTAGTTTAGAGAGATGTACACCAACTTATAAGGTGAGCTCTTCACCACCATGTATGAGGTGTTGACTGTGAAGAGAAGGGAGGCGTTCTACACGCGCGCTCCTCCTCCGCCGCCCGCCTCGTCACGACGCGCGCGCCGCGGGTTGCGGGAATCTCGCCGAGCCGATCTTATCTTTTTATCACGCAGGAAAAATGTGACCGGCAACGGAAACGTTTTGCCTTAATGGCGTTAATGTGAGCTGAAACGTTTTGTCTTAAGTGCGGCCGTTTTCAGTCTCTTAATTCTCCCCTTAATTGCGTGCGTTTCCGTTGGCCATCCGCATGCGTGTGTGCCTATATGAGAGAGGTCGCTCCTCTCCAGCAGAGACACACCAGATCGCCTCCGCTCCAGGTTCTAGCCTTTGTCGTTCCTCACACTGCTGCTGCCGCCGGTGATCCCATCCCGTCCACCGCGTACACGGCCGACGGGAGAGCAGGCCTCCGAAACCCCGCCTCTCAACATCCTGTACGGGAGAGGGGCGATTAGGTTTTTGGGGGAGCGTCTCCTACGCGACTGCTCGCCTTCAATCGTCTGCTTCAACTACGTCCGCTTCGCCTTCGTCATCATCATGAGCAACGAGGACGCCACTGCTGCTGCGGCTGCCGCCGCCCAAGAGACTGCCAACGCTGCCGCTGCCTCCGCTGCTGCTACGGCCAACTGGCCCATTGGAGGGTACATGTTTATCCCTCTCCTGATTACTTGCATGTCTGCCATACTAGTGATTTATGTAGATGTTTCTACTATTTCTCTAGTACATGGTTATATCATAGAGTTTCAGTATGTCATTAGCACTGTTTACGTCATGCTCATGATTTATACTTGGATTAATTTAATCGAACAATTGCTTATATACTCAACACTTTAAGTACTGATGGCTAGCACATTCATACAATGTGCAATTTTCGTAAGTATATCTTATGTATAAGTTTGTCCTAGCCATGGCAGACGCCACATGCTGTAAGGTTTCAGACAATATAGAACAAATCAAGATCAAGATTCTGTAATGCACGGATACATCAATTGGTAGATAATATTAGTAATGATTGATCTCAAGCAACTAAGCAGAAGATAGTACGTACTACGTGCAACCAGATGAGACGAAATAACCCATTTCCCTATTTCAGGATAATCCCATCGAAAATCGAAATACATGTGGTACTGACAAATAACGAAATGCATACGACTGGTCAGAAATGCGATAACCAACAAAGGGCAGAGCGAGCCGCAGACGCAAATGCCACTGACTGGGAGCTGGGCATGGACCGCACGGCAAGATTTCACGTCAATTTCAGCGGCCACATCACATCGACCGAATATACATATTCTTCCTGTGCACTTCACATTTCAGGTGAAATTAGGAGCCTAGAGTACTAGACCATACCAAACAGAATTTTGTCACCAACCAAGAGCATGTAGGAGTAAGAATCAGGTAAACCGGAGGAGATCTGAGAACGAGGAGGAAGTGAACGTAGCTCCAGGGAGCGAGGAAGGGGCAAGCAACTCACTGATTT
The DNA here is from genome assembly GCA_947311845.1 of Poa pratensis. Classification (NCBI taxonomy): domain Eukaryota; kingdom Viridiplantae; phylum Streptophyta; class Magnoliopsida; order Poales; family Poaceae; genus Poa; species Poa pratensis. The sequence continues at coordinate 45,784,496 of CAMZMU010000057.1, read as the reverse complement.
GGGCGCGTGCAGCGCGAGCTTCTTCAGGCGCGGGGGCTGCGCCGCCGCGCTACACAGCCGCCGGGCCGCCGTCGCCGCCGCCATGGAGGACTAGCAGGCGACGGAGCCAGCCGGCGGAGAGAGCGAGAGGCCACCCACCGCCCGATCACAATCACAGCCGTCCGTTTCACCTCGCCACGTTTTTTCTGTTTGTGGCGTGCAGACCTGGGCTCGATCCACTTGTGGAGCACTAGGCTTCGCCGGTCGCCGCCCACGGCCACTACGAGCCACGAGTCGGGCGTTGCGGCGCGAGCGATTAAGGCAGGAGAGTATCTATCCGGAATCCATCTCATTCCCCTCTCTCCGGCGACCGCCGGCCCGCGGGCGACAATGCCGCTGCCGCTGGCGCAGGTGCAGGAGCTGCGGGACCGCCTCACCGACCGCGTCCGCCCGTGGAGCCGCTCCGCGCAGTTCTGGATCCGCGCCGTCGACATCTACGGCAGCTACAAGGTACACGCTCCTCCTGTTCCACCCCGCGCGCGCGCCAGCTGTTCGGCGATATGCCTCTGAGCTCACGGTGGTTTGGTCGGGTCGGTCTCCAGGTGTGCCAGCTGCGCGCGGGGTTCATCAAGGATGAGGAGGAGCGGGAGGCCATGTGGGAGCAGCAGCACGAGATCGGCGCCCAGAAGATGTACTCGCTCTGCTCCGAGCTCGGTGGCCTCTTCCTCAAGGTGCTTCCTGCTTTCTGTCTTCCCCCCTCCGATCGGCCAGCTTGCTTAGTTCTGGTAGATAGGCCAAGGCTTGACGAATTTAGTCAGTTTACCAACAGATGCCACAAACCAGCTTATTCAGTCTCGTTCAAATTTTGTTGAGCAGGCGGCTCAAATTCTGGGCAAGCCCGACTTGGCGCCGACAGCCTGGGTGAAGAGGCTCGTTACCTTGTGCGATAAGGCTCCGTCCACGCCCATCGAAGTTGTCAGAGGCGTCGTGGAGAGACAGTTCTGCAAGAGCTTCGATGAGATCTTTGATTTCTTTGAAGTTGAGCCTGTTGGGTCTGCTTCTATTGCACAGGTTCGTGTTTAGGTACTTCTCTTGACTGTGAGATCTGGTGAACTGTATAATTGGTGCTCTGTATGGTTCCCTCTAGTCTTAAGCCTACGCATACGCCATTTGCTCCTTTTGTGCCACTGCACCTTGTTTGATAATCTATTGGGACAGCCTTTACTTATTAACCTTGCTTCATATTTGGTTAGGTGCATCGAGCGAGGCTTAAATCATCAAAGACAGATGTTGCTGTCAAGGTAGGCCTTAGTACTACATATATGTGTTCCATAAACATATGTTTCCTTTGTCTGATCTGCTCTGATGTGGTGTAGTGGATCTGGTTCTATCCAGGTACAACATCCAGGAGCTGAAAAACTGATGATGGTTGATATCCGGAACATGCAAGCATTTGCCTTGTTCTTACAGAAGTATGACATCAACTTTGATCTGTTCTCTGCCACAAAAGAGATGGAAAAGCAGGTTTATATTCGGTCCAACAGTATTGTTTTTGTTGCTTGTCCTAGTACACTTCTATGCAACTGTTCTAAACCATCTAGAAATATTGAGCCGTTTGCAAGCATCTTAACGAAGTCTTCGTGCCATAGTTAGTCAATCATCGTCCCATAGTCTTGCATCCGGATCTCTACATTCATGTGCTCTCTTCTTTCTCTGTCCACCAAGACCCATATGCACCAAGCCATATTGCACTCGACCAGACTGACCTGTTTGCTCAAATGTAATTATTTACTCCATGATAAGTTGGGTATGCCAGAGACATTTCTGTTACAAAAATGATGGACAATATCTACACATTCACGGGTAAACTAAACTGAGCCACTAAGGCTATTTACTTACTGGATGAAATGGAACCTAAGTATTCACATCTGAACCATTAGAAACAAGATAACCATTTAGGGGCATTATTGTTGATTGATTTTTACAATTAGTATTTGAATGTAGCAGACTAGATGTCCATATATTGCTATAAATAAATTGCATGAATATGAGGATATGTTATGTGAATGCCAGTTTGGTTCTATGCGCCAAGAGAAACTAGAAATAACAACTTGTATTTCATAAGAATGTGCACCTTGTGTTAATTATTGATCTTTCGGGCTTCATTGTTTCCCTAGATCTGTTACGAGTTTGACTTCGTGCGAGAAGCGAGAGCAATGGAAAGAATAAGAGAATTTCTACGTGTCACCAATAAGAAACCTCCGGTTATGGTGCCACGTGTGATTCCTGGAATGGTTAGCAGGTACTTTGTCATATCTACTCAATTAGCCAAACTGCTGTTCAGGTTTTACTGAATCCTACTTTTGACCATAGTTACAACTTACAAGTAAATAAAAGTTTGCCATCAATCAGAAGGATTTATTAGAGAAGTTATAGTGCGTCATCTGGTAATAGCAGTTAAGTTGTTTATATTGGGATTTGCTTATGTTCCATAAGCAAAACTATCCTCCATCGGATGCTTCTTTACACATAAAGAATACTTGCATTATTCTGTTCTGGTCCGACAGACATTAAATGTGTTATGTTTGATTTATTTACCCTTTGTGTGCACGTTGAACCTATCATTTTGATTGATTTAGCTGATACTCTAGTCTCTGTATCCTCTTGCCTTTCGCTGAAATTTTCATGTGTTGGCTGATTATTGCCTTTTGAGTTCATGAACATATGGAAATCCATCATGATATAATTATTCATCGCATCAAAGGTCTGTTGCTTTTATACCATGCCTTGTCATTCTTCTTGTACTGCAAATGTAGGGAATGGTGCTATTGTGTATGAACTTATCCCCTGTCAGATAATATGAAAAGCAATTGCCTGAGATATAACAATAACGGGCTAGTGATGTTATTTTGTGGAGCCACAACTGCCTCTTCTGTTTCTTTGCAGATTAAGTGTATGTGATTAGTTTGTATTGCTTATGAATTAAATGAGCCATTCTTTTTCTTTGATAGGGAGGTCTTGGTCATGGAATTCATAGAAGGGACCCCAATAATGAATCTTAGCAATGAAATGTCTAAAAGAGGCATTGATCCTGGTGGTAAGCTTGCAGCAATGGCAAAGCAGTAAGCCCCTTCATCTCAAAAGAGTATGGTTCTCATTTGCTTGCTTTATGAGACTCTCTCTCCATCTCTCTCTACTGAAGTATCCTCTTAATGTGTCAGTACTACTTAAATGAACATACGAAAATTCCACACCATTCTGATCTTGTTACTTAGCTATTTGCCCTGCTTCTAATTTTTGAACTTAATTTAATGTCAAGCATGTCCTTCCTTCAATTGCTTCCAGTGCTCAGGCCATCTCAAAAAATCTACTCTCTTTAATGCAGGAAGATTCTAACAGATCTTACACTTGCTTATGGCCAAATGATCTTGAAGGATGGCTTTTTTCATGCAGATCCACACCCAGGAAACATCCTTATCTGCAAGAACACAGAGGCAAGTGACCTGTATTAAAAATGTCCAAATGTTCCTATATGGCAAAGGTGTACTTTCAGCTGAATATTTTTTTTAATGTGGCTTTCTATTAGGTAGCTTTACTTGATTATGGACAAGTGAAAGAAATGCCAGATGATTTACGACTGGCTTATGCAAATCTTGTAATTGCAATGGCCGATGATGACCTTTTGAGGACGAAAGAAAGTCTCAGGTAAACTTAAAGTCGCTTGTCATGTTAGGTTTTTTTGTACGATAATTAGATTTATATGAGGGCGGTAAATTCAAATCAATGGAGTTGAGAAAAAAGGTTCCATTGTCAATGCGGTGTTCCTCAAGGGACCCTCTCCCCCGCTCTTTCTTGTTATGGCTTTGGATCTCCCGCAAGCCATTGTGAATAAGGCGAATTTCCCCATTGTTCAGTATGCAGACGGCGTGTTCTTGGTCATGCAAGTCTGTCCCCACCAGCTTCTATGCCTCACAGAGCTCCTTATGACTTTTGGCCAATCTACTCGTATATGTGTAGATAGAAAATCATGCCTGGTACTCATCAATGTTCCATAAGACCGAACTTAGCACCTTGCTGGCCTCTTTCGTTGTAACATTGGCACCTTTGCTTTCACGTATCTAGGGTCCCCTCAGTGCCTCCTGCTGGTAAGCTATCGGCATTCAGCTAGACCTCACCACGGATTGTAATCACATCAGCGTGGCCTAAATCGCCTCTAGCAAGCCTTTCTTCATGGAACATCGGGAAGGAACCCTAGGTTTTTTCAGCAGCATCATCCCTAGCTTAGGCTCCTGCTGCTTTTTTTCTTTCTTTTTTTCTTATAAAGATCCGTTTGCCTTTTCTCTTATAACGATAGAAGGTTTTGACTGTCCTCTACATACATTCAGAATGATTAGGGTATTGCCTATCATCTGCATATTTGGCTCTTGTCCCTTGAGTAGATAGGTTTATGTATTAATAAAATTACAGACTCTCGTACAGTTTTTGGTTGAAAAGTAGATTCAAATATGTTGATGTACTAGTTTGTAAAAGAACAATCCTGGGCTAACATAATGCTTAATGACGAGATAATAATAATTAGTTTTAATCTTAAACGAGGGGTTATATCCAAGAGCATGATGGAGTAATGATTCTTAGTGAATAATTGTTGGTTTATAGCTTGTTTTTCTTATGGATTTATTTAAATTTCAGGGTACTTGGTTTGAAAACATGGAGTATAGCAGACAATGAGCTAGAAGAACTCTTTCAGATATCTCTTAGAATGTTCGATACAAGATTACCAGATGGAGTAACCGTCCTCTCACCCTTTGCTGACGATTCTTCACTGACTAAAGTTGGAGTCGAGGTATGCTACTGTATTACCTGTATCTGTCCAAACATGAAAGACAGATGGCATATGTCGTTGGTCCTCCATTTACTTGAAAGATCTTACAGGCATACAACTTATTTGTGTATTGGTGAAGTTGAACTTTGAGAACTGCCTCCTAAATTATCATCTTTCTGTTTGCTTTGATACTTGAAGAGCTTCCCGGAAGAGTTATTTTCAGTGCTTCGAACAATACAACTGTTGCGGGGGCTGACTGTTGGGATGGGCCTCCATTTCTCTTGTGCTCAGCAATGGAGACCAATTGCCGAGGAAGCTTTGTTGAAGGCGGGGAGATTAAAAGGTAATATGTTTTGATCGGCATATCTGTATGTATGTCAATCTCATCAAGCATTGTGGTTTTCATGGTGCTGCTCACTGCATCTCTTAATATTTGGTCGTATGCATTCAGGTTGACTAACTGTAACCATTTGTGTTGCTGATGCAGATGTAAAATCAAAAAGGCCAAGAAGTTTTCTTAGAAGGCTCTTTTAGATAAATAGATATAATGACAGCCAAAGAACCAATATGTGAAACGTTTTGAAAAGAACTGGTGGTAGCCAAAGGCTAAATCCTCATTGCTAATGCATCTGTAGATCTCCTACATTGTGATCTGGGCAATTATTTTTGTGAGGTTGTAGTGTGGAAGTATTTGATACCGATTATTCCTTGTGTTGTATCACAGATTCAAGATGTCATTTATGAGGACCCAAACATGTTTTCAAGAAGAAAAAAATGGAAACAAGAGAAACTTGTACAAATTGATTTGTATTCTCAACGTTTGTTGTTTGTTTAGATGGTTTGAGATTTGTTGGAAACTGTAAGTTTTGTGAAGCATTTACCACACACGATTGTATGAGAAAGATTAAAAACTCATAAAGAAGAGTTGATGGAAATGAGGTGTCAGCATTGAAGTTGAACATCATTCTCTTGTGTCCAGATTTTACAAATTTTATTTCACATTCATCCCTTTTATGAAAGTTTTGCCCACTTAATTTGTTTGCCACGTTTTATTTCTTTATATGAAAATATGCACACAGAAAAAGCAATTCGAAAAAAGTCAAGAAATTCCAAATCTGTTTGGGAATCGAAGATGTTCGAATATTGTACTCGTATAAAACTGTTTAGTCAAGAAATGATTCCCATTAACCTCAGAGGTAAAAAGAACAATTCTATGACGAATATAGTATGTATATGGTGTTTTTTGGCAAATATTATCAATTGATGTCATTCACTTGCGAAACTTTTTGTACAAATACAATAATATATCATGTTTGCCTAGAAAATGGTTTTGAATTTTTTGAACCCTTTTTGAATTACTATTTTTTTCAATACTCCATTTATTTAGTGGGCCGTCCATTTAATGGTAAATTCTCGGTGGGCTCTATATATAAAGCTCTAATCTAACCAGATGTGCCAGTAGATAATAACAAGAAAATCTAGAAGATGAACATTTCACTAAAAACAAGGTTTTTGCATAGTATCTTCGTCGAGGGGTAATTCTTACTAAATATAACCTTGCAAAACATAATTGGTGTGGAAGTAAAAAGTCTGTCTTCTATCATAAGCACGAGGGTATCAAGCACTTATTATGCAAGTGTAATTTTGCTCGTTCTATATGATCAATCATTCGGATAGGTTCTACCTTATACCCACCAAGAAGCATTGCTAATATTTTGGCAATTGACTGAATAGTGTGGACAATAGGTTTAAACAACTTATTAGGTTGGCAGCGCTTGCCGTTATATGTCGCTTTGCCTGTGCAGAAATGACAAGATTTTTAATGATACAAATTCTTCTCATGCTGGTTATCTACAGAAGTACAGCTACACTCCGTTCGTGGTCACACGTTGAGTACAACTATGCTCCGTTCATGGTCATAGTTGCAACGTGTGGAGTATCGAGACCTGTTTACGGAGGTTTGTACAATGCTGGAGGATACGGCGAGGGAGTTTTTTTTTATCTCAACATACATGACAACATAATTTGTGGATAAACTCCAAAGAGCCTTCACCACGGGTCGTCTACCCGCCGGTGTTGCGGATAGTCTCACAGACGACGTCTAATTCGACCCGTCTTCACCAACGTCGTCGTCAACAACATCACTGCTGTTTTAGGCGCGGTGTACTTGTCCGCATCGACGGCTACCTCCTCCACGAACGTTCGGCACGTGCGACGTTTTCCGAACTGCGTTTTTACTATGAATATGTTGGTGTATATGTTGTTGTTCATGTTGATTCGTTTATCTATTATGTTCGTTTTTCACATGTTAGTAGTTGTTGCTGTCATGTTTAATATTCTGAAATTAATCATGTAGTTATTGCCTAATAATCCAACACACCCATCACCTCAAAGACAAGAATTAAGACATTATTGGTTCACTCTAGTTGCATAGTTCACCACCTTTGGAAAAAGGTGAATCCTGGCGCGCAAGGGCAACAAGCGCTCTGCCATGGCCCCTCCGCGCCACGCCCGACGACGAGCGCGGCGACCCGGCGGTTGCGACGAGCCTCTGTAGACCGCGGCGGCACGGCAACCTCAGCCATATCACGACAAGGCCAAATCGGTAGAGTGCACGGTCTGCGATTTGAGGCCCCATGGACGTTTTCCTCTAGCTAGGTCGAAATCCTACCCGGACGGCGACGTTGGTGAGCGTCCGCATGGGTGCACGAAGCATGTCCTTCGAGCAAGCAGGCAAGAGGACAAACAGGCAAGCACACAATCACGCCGTATGGGCACCCACCGCGTCCAATCTAACTTTTGACCCGAGGCAAGTTGATCCAATATAATTTACATCAAACTTTTATACTTTCATAGAACTTATTTTTATTATATCATATTACGGTCTTCTAAGTATATATCTTCCCCATATGTAGTTAGCCCAATTAACTAAATATAAAGTTTTACCAATAATATGTGTATCCTTCTTTTTCCATAATGTAACCTAAAAATAAACAACCCTTGTTTTGAATCTAAATAATTTTGCAACCAAAACTATACAATTTTTTTCTTTATAGACATAGGCTAAAAATTGAAATGATTGTACTATGCCTCCTCATTTTTTGCAGTTGAGTTAAGACAATTATTTTATAATTCAGAGATATATTTATTGAGTATATTCTAACAAATATCTTAATTGTGTTCTGAGTATACCATTACGTAAGAATATCTATAGAAAATTCTAAAACATAAATTGAACTATTAGCTTGACTCTCTACATGCTTTCTTGATCAAGTGGGCACCCACCGCGTCCAATCTAACTTTTGACCCGAGGCAAGTTGATCCAATATAATTTACATCAAACTTTTATACTTTCATAGAACTTATTTTTATTATATCATATTACGGTCTTCTAAGTATATATCTTCCCCATATGTAGTTAGCCCAATTAACTAAATATAAAGTTTTACCAATAATATGTGTATCCCTTTTCCATAATGTAAACTAAAAATAAACAAGCCTTGTTTTGAATCTAAATAATTTTGCAACCAAAACTATATAAAAAAAATCTGTATAGACATAGTCTAAAAATTGAAATGATTGTACTATGCCTCCTCATTTTTTGCAGTTGAGTTAAGACAATTATTTTATAATTCAGAGATAAATTTATTGAGTATATTCTAACAAATATCTTAACTGTGTTCTGAGTATACCATTACGTAAGAATATCTATAGAAAGTTCTAAAACATAAATTGAACTATTAGCTTGACTCTCGACATGCTTTCTTGATCAAGTATGTATTACTTGAAGAGCTTTCTAGAAGAGTTATTTTTAGTGCTTTGCTACTTGAAGAGCTTCCGAGAAGAGTTATTTTCAGTGCTTCGAACAATACAACTGTTGTGGGAGCCGACTGTTGGGATGTGCCTCCATTTCTCTTGTGCTCAGCAATGGAGACCAATTGCTGAGGAAGCTTTGTTGAAGGCATGGAGATTAAAAAGTAATACGTTTTGATCGGCATATTTGTATATATGTCAATCTCATCAAGCATTGTGATTTCCATGGTGCTGCTCACTGCATCTTTTACTATTTGGTCGTGTGCATTAAGGTTGACTAACTGTAACCGTTTGTGTTACTGATGCAGATGTAAAATAAAAAAGGCCAAGAAGAAGTTTTCTTAGAAGACTCTTCTAGATAAATAGAGATAATGACAGCCAAAGAACCAGTATGTGAAACATTTTGAAAAGAACTGGTGGTAGCCAAAGGCTAAATCCTCAGTGCTCATGCGTATGTAGGTCTCCTACATTGTGATGTGGGCAATTATGTTTGTGACAGTCGTAGTGCGGAGGTATCTGAAATTGATTTGTATGCTCAGGGTTTGTTGTTTTCTTATGTGGTTTGCGATTTATTTATTGGACACTGTAAATTTATGAGACATTTACCTGACACGATTGTATGAGAAAGATTAAAAACTGCATAAAGATGTTGATGAAAATGAGGTGTCAGCATTGATGCTGAACATCATTGTCTCTTGTGTCCAGAATTACATAATTATGACAGATTTTTGCCTCACTTAATTTGTTTGCCACATTTTATTTCTTTATATGAAAATATGCAAAAATAATGTAGTAATTTATAAAAAAGTCAATTCTGAATCTTTTTGGGAACCAAAGATGTTCGAATATTGTACTCATATAAAAATGTTTGGGTAAGAATCATTCTCTGACTAAGCTTTTTGTACGATTACAATATTTGATGTTGTTGTCTGATAAAATGGTTTCAGAGTTTTTTTACCACGTTTTGAATTACTAATTTTTTCATATAGGGTGTTACCCAGCAAGACCAATGTATTTAGAGAAGATTCCTTATTTGACTCTTCTTTAAAATTGTCTTCCCTATTTGGCCCTAGGAAAAAAAATTCTTCCCAATTTGACATCTTAACTTCATTTCTTTCCTAATATGGCCCTATAGGTCATTCTGAACACTAAAAAGACTCTTTTACCTCTAATAAATTATGTGATAAATTATGAACTATGACGACGCCGCCGCCATGGACACTGTCTAGTACGCCGGGTCGTGCACTCGTGCTTCACCGCTGCCCTGTATGCCGTGCAAGCACCTATACGCCGTCGCCGTCGCAAGGAACACCGAAATGCACCTATCGCTGGCATGTACCAACAGCGGAACCGGCCCGTATTGCATCGCACATGTAGTTGGACATGTACGTATAGTTTTGACTCGTATGAGTTGTTGGTTGTTGCTCTTCAGGCGTCCAGTTTACTAGCTGCTTGGGTCCGGCCGTCGCCAAGCTATACCTGTACGCCGATGCTGGACCTGCCCACCATTTTGAGAAGTACTGTACGCCGGGCTTGAGCATCTGTATGCCGATGCCGCCGGCTCGGACTGGTATGCGTTGGCGTCTCCAACGACCGGGCGACTTCAGTGATGGTCTGCATGTCGGCGACTCCATGGCGCCGTCTTCGGCTCCAAACTGGTCGTGGACTGGACCATGACACCACCATGTTCACTTCGGGCAGCTAGCCACGGCGAGCTACGGGTGCCCGGCCGGCTGCGCCGTTGTGAGCATTCGGGAGAACCAAATAGCGCAGTTTCGCTGGCATTTATCAACACTTAAAAGAGATATTTCTTTGTCACATAACTTATCAGGGGCAAAAGAGTCTTTTTAGTGCTCAAAATGTAATAGAGGTTCATATTAGGAAATATATGAAATTAAGATGTCAAATTGGGAAGAATTTTTTTCCTAACGCCAAATAAGGAAGACGATTTTAAGGAAGAAATTCTCTCACGAAAACCTATTTTGGAGCCCAGGCTACATGGTGGCCGTTTTTTCAGAAATTCGAAATCAACATTTTTTAAGTTTCCAAAAATCGCGAAAAAGTTCCCAGGTGTGGATATTGTCGAGATCTAAAATCGTGCAAAGTTTCAACTCCAAATTCGTTGTATTTTGGGCTGCACAAAAAAAAAACGGGTGGATCTTGGTGGTGAACAATACATAGTTTCAAAATTTTGAATTTTCACTGATTTGTCTTTTTTATACAGACCAAAATATAACGAATTTGGAGTTGAAATTTTGCATGGTTGTAGATCTAGACAATATTTACACCCGGGATTGTTTTCGCAATTTTTGGAAACTTTAAAATCTCGATTTTGAATTTTAAAAAAAAGGCCACCGTGTAGCTCGGCCTCCAAAAATCTCTTCTCATTCTCTCATGTATTTACCCAACTATTACTCCATTTATTTAGCGGGCTGTCCACAAGCTGACCGCGACTGCCCGCTAAAATCCCATGTAACGGCGTCTGGTTTGCGCCACTTAAGCCCGCCAACGCCGTTTTGTCGATTCGCCGTGGCTTAGCTTCTTGTCAGGCAACGAGGATTACAGTTCCGAGCAAGTATACTATTGCCAACTACCGTACCAGTGTAGTCTCGAGTTTGTCAAGCCGCAGCCTCTGCTATGGATGTGACTCACGCAATGGCATCCGTTGTCACCAGTAAGTTACTTATTTACCCAGTGCCCACCGTATCCCAACCCACCGCGTACACCACAGACAACGGGCAGGCATTGATGTCGGCGTACAAGGCAGAACCCGCCATGCTCACCATGTCTGCCTCGTCCTTAGTAGGAACGGAGTGCCGCCGCGGGGTGAGGGCGGTCGGCGATGTCCCTAGCCCCTCCGACGAGAGTGTTGTTGCCGGCCAGGCGGCTAGGGTAGATCTCCGACAATGGTTTACACTGGGCTTTGATTCGTTGTTGGGCATAGTTCTGTTTCAAACATGGGAAAATTGGTTATTTACACAAAAGTTCACCGGCCTTGGGACAAACGGGTTAGTAACGAGGCTCGGCGGTTCGTCCTCAAAATCCCGTCAGAAAATGTGCTACACCGGTGGGCGTGCGCCGATGCTGTTAAACGCGCTGGGTTTAGCGGCGCCGTAGACGATAGCCTGACCTAGAAGGGACTGCGACTCTGCGAGGGAGCCATATGCCTCGGCATGGCGGGTCAACTCTGCCCCGCCCGACTCCCGTGCAGTCGCCGCAGTCGAAGAGGGGAGACAGCATCAGGGGGCAGCGAACTTACACGAAAATGGTTCCGCTCCCTTCTGTCCGCTGGAAAGCGGCGGCGTTGAGTTCCTGAACTTGGGCATGCACACTAGGCCGGTGCTCACGCGCTGCAGCTCTGGGGCGCCCGTGACGATGACCACTGGAGCCGTGAGGTTTCGCCGTGACGGACAAGAGGTTGCTGCCATCCTGGCCGCCAACAGATCGCCGTTCGCTGCGGATGCTCTGTTAGCTATCCGACGGCTGTCTGTCTATGCTGACGCTGAGAGCCGCAGGCTGCGTTGCTCGGAGGCTGTTAAGAATTTCTTCGATGCCTAATTTTTTCACAAGAAGGCAAGGCATGGCGAATCGCGAAAACCGCGTTGGCGGGATTAAAGTGGGTGATTTCTTGCACCCGACCTCTAGTACTCGTGCTCTTTTAAATTTTTCGAAAAATATATTTAAAAGTTAAAAAAACTGAAAAAAGCATGCATGTCTTCGATCATGTATCCTATAGACATGCAAAAGCACAATGCAAAAGATTTTATACTGTGACCTACACAAAAATGACAAATTTACATACTGAGTATAGTTAACAATGCATAGTTTTAAATCTCAAAATAAATTCATTTTTTGTAGCCTACAATATAAAATTTGTATTGAGATTTTGCACACTTGTAGTATATAAATTTATTCGATGCCTAATTATTAGACAAAAGCTGGCATTGCTGGCTAGATGGATTCTCTCGTTACGGTGGGCTTGAAGATGGAAAAACAAAACAGGAGCCAAGAAGATATTTTGGCAAGTATTTGTATACTGTATTGTTTGTATAGTACAGTACATATCTTCTCCGACGCTGCCAGGCGGTGTTTCTACCTACTCCGGCGTCCGTCAATGGGCAGAACAATTTTGTTCAGAGATTTTGTTTTCATCAAGGACAGATAAATGCGTGCTTGCAGTATAAAGTCCTACAGAAGATGTGTAAATATAATACCCTTTTTTTTTGGGTTTTAAGAGACTGCGCGCTACATAAATCTCCAAAATATTTATATTCTTTTCTGACTTAAGAACTTTTTTTGCGGGCTGTCGACTTAAGAACTTAATTATGCCTCCTTTAACATATTATGTGTATATATATTAGTTCAGACAAATTGAGTAGACATAAGTTGCACAATTACATTGCACTTTTTATTTAAATTTATAACTAAATGTGTAGAGCGAAAGCAAATACTCCGAGTAAGTCCTACCTCTCAGTCATTTCTATATTTTATTAGCATTCTTTGTTGGCTTTAGCTCTTGACCCTCAAGGGAGCTCCTTTTTTCTAGAAAATCAATTAAATATATTAAAATTCAAAATTCTGAAATATTTTACAAGTACAAATAGATGTCAAGTATGTACGCTGAAATTTACACTTGTCAAATGTGCTATTCATAAAAAAGATATAAAGTGAATTCCAATTTTTACTCTCTACTTTGCCAAATTTTACACTAGTTAAGTTTTAATCCCGATTACCACATTTAGCAAAAAAAAATCTATCTATATAAAAAGCTCACCGTTTCAACGGCCTATCCAGGTGGCCACGTCGCCTTTGCACTGTAGATGTGCGCATCTACTGTGCAAATCTATAGTATGTGGCCTTTTTGTAGAAAAGTCCCCACATTTTCCAAAAATTGCGGATCGGTCCTCCGGTACAATTGAACAATTTTTTTTTGCTTCTAATAGATTTCTCCCCCTTTTAGTTTACCCCAATTTTTTTCCCTCACATTTCGTTTAACGAACATTGCGCACGAATAGCGATTTTAAAATTACTTATCGATTTTTCCGTTCACGCGTGAATAGTACCGGTCCCTTATGAATATTTTTTTTTTGGGCTTCTAATAGATTTCTCCCCGTTTTAGTTTTCCCCTATTGTTTATTTTTTCCACATTTCTTTTTACGAACATTGCGCATGAATAGCGACTTTAAAATTACTTATTTATTTTCACTCCCAATTTATCCCCTACTATATCTTTTTTTCTTCTTTTACCTCCTTTATATATTTATTTTTATGACTCTAAGATTGCTCGCTTACTTCCTATTTTTCCATTTTCCCCTACTCTATTTTTAAAACTTTTTATTTTATTTCCCTTATACATTTATTTTTGCAAACTTACAATCTATTACTTATTTATTTGCAATTCCTATTATCTTAATTCCCCACTTCTCTATATTCAGATTTCCACTATTATTTTTTTACTTTTACTTCCCGTATATTTTTTAAACTACTTCTTAACGGTCTACATTAATTCCATTTGGATGCCTAAATTCGCCAAATAAAATAACCTTCCAACACTTACTCCATACAAAAAACACTAAATATTTCCTACCTTTTAAAACCAATTGTGCATCCCCTCTCCTTTTCCCTCTATTATTTTCCCTTCCCATCTCAGTTTTTGACAACTACATGATACTCAATATAAGTGGAAAATGATGACTTCGTTTGGCTATGCCATGCATATCACAAGTTCTACTTCGTCGACCTTAGGTAGCCCATTATGTCAGTTTGTTGAGGTTCGCTAATGGACCTAAACAACAGAGAACATTTCTCCACTTAATTTTTTTTATTACTTCCATATTTAGTCAAACAGAACAACGACTCTTCAAAAGGCATGCAACCAAACGCACACGACAAGAAGTCCACACAAGCAATACAATTTTGTTCACTATACACCACGTTTGCTCAGACATCTCCTATGCCCAGGCTAAAGTGTCCACCTAGCGGTAGCGACCTCCATAACAATGATCAGCCATCCAATTGCCAAAAAAAAAGAAGCAAAAAATGCCTACATGACTCTTAAAACAACAAATATAGCCCCACGGGTGCGGCGGCATGTATATAACTATAGGCATCATTAAACTGTGTAACGATGAATTATACAATGCTTACTTTGGTTTAGTTTCTTCTAGAAAAAGTAAGGGATCCCTATGACGACTTCCAAATACACAGTCTATATTTTCTCAAGTACATCTGAATTTTCTGTCAGTGTATGTTTTATTATAACATGTCAATTTTGGATGACAAATCAATGGTATTCCTGCTATTGTGATGTACAGATATATTAAGACCGATGGATGTTTTTCTAATATTGTACAGTCTATGTAGTGCTTGAAGAAGGATCCGAGAGGAGACTTCAACAATTGTACACTGTGTTTTAGTTACTGTGAGTTACCAAATTGGGTGACAGTTTTGATCTTCAATTTTTTTAAGCACAAGGTATCATTTAATTTGTATGGACACTTTACTCATTAGAGTTAATACTCCTCTTAGTGTCACAACCATTGGTCCTCCTTATGTTTTTCCGGAAGATAATCTGTAGTAGTTTTAACATCCTGTGCTATGTCTTTGTCTTTTATTTTCCTGTAATATAGTGTCCACTATCTATGAACTTCTGTGTAATCCTATAGATAAATTCGTTCACTCTACATATTACTCCCAATATTAAAAACAATATATACTAATGAAACTAATTATAAGAAAGATTTACATTGTTACACCTAATACTACTAAACAAAATAACCCAACGGGCGTGGCGTGCCGCCGCGCAAATCTTCCTAGTTGTACCAAAATTTCACCCTTGTAATATCTGTGACATACACCTGATGAATGAGAGAAAAACGGGGTGGTTAGCCGTGCAACCATCCAACGTGGTTCGACGAGAATAATTGGACAGATGGAATCCGCCACGCAGATATCATCCACATGTGGATGATTATCTCACTTTTGATATTAGAGAAATAATAATCTTCGAATGTTATAAATACTAATCTTTATGTATGCGTGAAAGAAATTTCGATATCGTCTTTGAATTTTATAAATATATTTGGGTTTTCTGGATCCTGAGAGGCTGAGAGCTAGCGAAAATGTCACACTCTCTTCTCATCTTTTTCCCGTTCCACTGCGGCGTGTCCTCCCAGGTGAAGGCTGCAAACCAATTCGTATCAGCAGCCCTATTGACTAGCTGAAGTTGTCTTCTCCTCACAAAAAAAGAAGAAGCGTTGTCCTCCCCTCTCACCTCTTTATCCCAACAGATAATTTGTGGATACAAATTTGCTCGGATACATCAAAAACTTATTTGGAGGGTATATAAACAAATTTCAGTCTAAAACTTATCACAATATGTGTAAGATATCAAGCATCAAACACAATAGGTTTTTTTAGAGCAGATATTTGGGCGGAAGAAAAACTGCATGTTATTGTATAGAATTTTGGAGCAAGCATCATCTCCCAGAGTTGCACAGTATTTCACCAGCCCCAATCTAACTTTTGACCCGGGGCGAGTTGAACCATTATAATTACATCAAACTTTTATACTTTCATATAACTTATTTTTGTTATTTCATATTACGGTCTTCTAAGTATATATCTTCCCCATATGTAGTTAGCCCAATTAACTAAATATAAAGTTTTACTAATAATATGTGTATCTTTTTTTTACCATAATGTAAACTAAAAATACACAACCCTTGTTTTTAATCTAAATAATTTTGCAACCGAAACTATACTAATTTTCTCTGTATATATAGACATAGGCTAAAAATTGATATGATTGTATTATGCTTCCTCATTTTTGCAGTTGAGTTAAGAGTTATTTTAATATTTCAGAGAGATATTTATTGAGTATATTTTAACAAATATCTTAATTGTGTAATGAGTGTACCATTACTAAGAATTGGTAAAACATAAATTGAACTATTAGCTTGACTCTCTACCTGTTTTCTTGATCAAGTTTGTATTACTTGAAGAGCTTCCCGGAAGAGTTATTTTCAGTGCTTTGCTACTTGAAGACTTCCCAGAAGAGTTATTTTCAGTGCTTCGAACAATTCAACTGTTGTGGGACCTGCTCAGCAGTGGAGACCAATTGCGAAGGAAGCTTTGTTGAAGGCGGGGAGATTAAAAGGTAATACGTTTTGATTGGCATATTTGTATATATGTCAATCTCATCAAGCATTGTGATTTCCATGGTGCTGCTCACTGTATCTTTTAGTATTTGGTCGTGTGCATTCACGTTGACTAACTCTAACCATTTGTGTTACTGAAGCATATCTAAAATCAAAAAGGCCAAGAAGAAGTTTTCTTAGAAAACTCTTCTAGATAAATAGAGATAATGACAACCAAAGAACCATTATGTGAAACGTTTTGAAAAGAATTGGTGGTAGCCGAAGACTAAATCCTCAGTGCTCATGCATCTGTAGGTTCCCTACATTGTGATGTGGGCAATTCTTTTTGTGGCATATCTGAAACTGATTGTTCATTCATGACGAGAAACGTGTATTCTCAACGAAGAAAGAATAAGAGAAACTTGTACATATTGATTTGTATGCTCAGTGTTTGTTGTTTTCTTATCTGGTTTGCGATTTATTGGACATTGTAAGTTTATGAGGCATTTACCTGACACGATTGTATGAGAAAGATTTAAAACTACATACAGATGTTGATGAAAATGAGGTATCAGTATTGAAGCTGAACATCATTGTCTCTTGTGTCCAGAATTTACATAATTATGACAGATTTTTGCCTCACTTAATTTGTTTGCCACATTTTTCTTTATATGAAAATATGCAAAAAATAATAATATAGTGATTCATAAAAAGTCAATTCTGAATCTTTTTGGGAATCAAAGATGTTCGAATATTGTAGTCATATAAAAATGTTTGGGCAAGAAATGATTCTAATTGACCTCAGAAAAAAAGACAAATATATGATGAATATAGCGTGTACATAGTGCGAAAACCTACAATGAAGCCCGGGCTACATGAAGCCCTTTTTTTGAAAATTCGAAATCGACATTTTTAATCTTCCAAAAAGCGTGAAAACATTAACGGATGTAGATATAGTCTAGAAATACAATCGTGCAAAATTTCAACTCCAAAATCGTTATATTTTAGGATGCAAAATAAAGACAAACGGTGGATCTAGGGGTGAAAGATACACATTTTCAAAAATTTGAAAATTTTCCCTATTTGTCTTTTTTGTACAGCCTACAATACAACGTATTCGGATCTGAAAATTTGCACGAATGTAGATCTCAACAATATCTACATTCAGAAAAAAATCACGATTTTTGGAAACATAAAAATGTCTATTTTGAATTTTCAAAACAACGAGCTTCATGTAGCTCTGGTTGCAAAAATCTTCTCTCGTATATAGTGCCCTTTTTTGCAAATCTTTTACCCATGGGGCAATGTATGTCATTCCCTTACAAAAGCTTTTTGTACGATTACAATATTTGATCATGTTTGTCTAATAAAATGGTTTCAGAGTTTTTTACCATGTTTTGAATTACTATTTTTTTTTCATATAGGGTGTTACCCAGCAGGACCATTCCCAACTATTACTCCATTTATTTAGCGGGCTGTCCACAAGCTGACCGTGACTGCCCGCTAAAATCCCATGTAACGGCACCTGCTCTGCGCCACTTAAGCCCGCCAACTCCGTTTCGTCGATTCGCCGTGGCTTAGCTTCTTGTCAGGCAACGAGGATTACAGTTCCGAGCAAGTATGCTATCGCCACCGTCTCTGCTACGGATATGACTCACGCAATGGCATCCGTCATGTCACCATTAACTTACCCAGTGCCACTGGCGGACCCAGAGGGTGGGCTGGGTGGGCCGTGGCCCACCCAGAATTCTGAAAACTTGTTTTTTACCTACTCTGAATTAGAAGTTTAGAATGTCTCCACATGGCCCAATAGGCCCAAATAATGCTACTTCCCTGTACCAGAACGAGAGGACCAACGCGTGTTCCCTCGATCTCCCCAGTCCCCTCCCTGACTGCTAGATCGCTAGTTCGCTTGTGTTAATTGTTAATGTGTAGTGATATTTTCGAAATCTCCAAATTAATTTCTAATTTTTGCTTGTGTGTGTTGTAATTGTAAAAATAGATTATGACGAGACATAGTGATATTGTGGCCCTTTATCGGAATCATGAACCAAATAGGACTGCATCTTCTCGACTGTGCATGGTTGGGCTCCACAAGTGGCGAGGATCACGCTCTAGTGTTTGTGTGCTTTGTTTAAGCTTTCGGTTGTTGTCTTCTACTTGTAATAAGCTGGCTTGAAGGCTGGACTGGGGGGGGGGGGTTGTATGTCCCCTTGCTTTCAGTTCGTTTTGCTTTACTGATTTGTAAGAAAACTGGCGGTTTCTTTAATGGAAATCTGTGAGGAGGGCTCGTTACTTCTATAAAAAAATCGCGGTACATATATTTATATTATTACGAATCGATTTGCTATTTATAGTATTCATTTGGCAAAAAAATGCGATTTTTTTTTGACAGTGTGCCCACCCTTCAACTTTTTCCTGGGTCCGCCACTGCCCAGTGCCCACTGTGTCCCAAGCTGGCGCAGCGTTCAGCCGGGCCACACGCGTCCTAAGCCGCTACCGCGTACACCGCGAACTACGGGCAGGCATTGATGTCGGCGTACAAGGCAGAGCCCGCCGTGGTCACCATGGATGCCTCGTCCCTGGTCGAACCAGAGTGCAGCCGCGTGGTGAGGGCGGCCGGCGATGTGCCTAGCCCCTCCAGGCTCCAGCGAAAGCGTTGTTGCCGGTGCTGTTGAACGGGATGGGTTTAGAGGCGCCCTGGACGACAGCTTGACCTAGATTGGACCGCGAGGGAGCCGTCTGCCTCGGCATGGCAGGTCAACTCTGTCTCGCCGCAGTCGGAGGAGGGACGCCAGCATCCGGGGGCAACGAACATGGAAATGGCTCCGCTCCCTTCTGTCCGCTGGAAAGCGGCCGCGTTGAGGTCCTAAATTTGGGCATGCACGGGCCGGACCGCCTGTCCCAGTGCTCACGCGCTGCAGCTCGGCACACTTACTCGTGCTTTTGTTTCCTCTAGTATTCTCGTTTTTTGTTGCATTAAAATGTTTATGTAGCACAATCGTGCTTTAAAGTTAAATTTGTTCAAAATTTCAGTTCGTTTTGCTTTACTGATTTGTAAGAAAACTGGCGGTTTCTTTAATGGAAATCTGTGAGGAGGGCTCGTTACTTCTATAAAAAAATCGCGGTACATATATTTATATTATTACGAATCGATTTGCTATTTATAGTATTCATTTCGCAAAAAAAAGTCGCCGTGACAGTGTGCCCACCCTTCAACTTTTTCCTGGGTCCGCCACTGCCCAGTGCCCACTGTGTCCCAAGCTGGCGCAGCGTTCGGCCGGGCCACACGCGTCCTAAGCCGCTACCGCGTACACCGCGAACTACGGGCAGACATTGATGTCGGCGTACAAGGCAGAGCCCGCCGTGGTCACCATGGATGCCTCGTCCCTGGTCGAACCAGAGTGCAGCCGCGTGGTGAGGGCGGCCGGCGATGTGCCTAGCCCCTCCAGGCTCCAGCGAAAGCGTTGTTGCCGGTGCTGTTGAACGGGATGGGTTTAGAGGCGCCCTGGACGACAGCTTGACCTAGATTGGACCACGAGGGAGCCGTCTGCCTCGGCATGGCAGGTCAACTCTGTCTCGCCGCAGTCGGAGGAGGGACGCCAGCATCCGGGGGCAACGAACATGGAAATGGCTCTGCTCCCTTCTGTCCGCTGGAAAGCGGCCGCGTTGAGGTCCTAAACTTGGGCATGCACGGGCCGGACCGCCTGTCCCAGTGCTCACGCGCTGCAGCTCGGCACACTTACTCGTGCTTTTGTTTCCTCTAGTATTCTCGTTTTTGTTGCATTAAAATGTTTATGTAGCACAATCGTGCTTTAAAGTTAAATTTGTTCAAAAAGTGGACCTAAATTAATCTAAGCTGGCTGGACACACTCAAAATGATGATCATTCGTTCTCAAGACGGTCATCGCTCATTTAAGCTGTTTACAGGGTGCAGTTTGGACTTTGGAACGCCATGACCAATTGGACAAGACAACATTTCAAGAGCTTTCTACGAGATTAGATCACATTGTCATCTGATGCATATGCCCAAACTAGTGTGTTTAAAATCCTTCGGTTTCAAATTCTCAAGTCCCTAATCTCAAAATGTTTTTTGTTGTTGTCCCAAACTCCTCGAATGCTCGTCGTTAGCATGTCCACCATGTGCAATCACAAATGATCGAAAGATGGCGTTTTCCATCATCAAGTGCACTCGTCGCCACATGGATGAAAACAATAGTGAATCGGTCTGTGTGGCCTCATTTGCTAGAAAAGTTTGCTTCCGTACTGGTTTGGTATTGCTAAGACGAGGTTAGTCTGGTGGGTGGATCACACCGATATTTAAAACCTATGGTCTTCTACGGCTTAGTTGTCGGGTGCACTGAAGAACGTCAAGATGCGATTGCCCGAACATATAGATACGTCGACTTCATAGTGGCTTTGTGTAGTTTACGGTTTGCGTACATCTTTTTTTTTGTGAGGTAATTACACTTTTAGTCCCACAACTTACACGTCTCGTACGTTTTAATCCCACAACTTGCAAAACGTGCATTGACAGTCCCACAACTTGTTTAGCCCGAACTAATTAGTCCCAAATCGCTGTGATGCTGACACGTGTGATGCCATGCTGGCTGATTGCACGCGCCGTCTCGTGGTTGTTTTGCGCAAAACCCCCTGTAGTATTTTAACTTTGCAGATATGTCCCTGAGCTGTTATAAGGAAATTTCGGAGTAAAATCTCCAATCCCTAACCCTAGCTAGCTCTCGCCGGCGGCGACGATGACCGTCGAGGCCGTCGAACCGAAGGAGAGGAGCGTGAGGTGGAGCCGATTCGTACGAGCGCGGGAGAGCTATTCTGCCATCTCTCTTTGTAGATAATGTGGGAATGCTTCTCAATATATCAATCGATTCAAACGTAGGATGAGTATAATGTGGGAATGTTTCTCAATAAGTACCAAACCATTTTGTAGATCTTTGTCAGGCAAACACCAATATATCTGCATTCTGCCATCTCTCTTTTCATCCAGCTGGCGAAGAATTTCATCAATCCAATTAAGTGACCAAGTATCACCACTGCAATCATCAAAATATGCAACGGTGGCACTGACATATTCCAAATTATCTCTTAAACCGGTGAAAAGTCCATTGTACACAACTCGGACAGTGAACGTATTGGACTCCTCATCCGGATACAGAACTGCAGAAAACAAACAAAATTTCGATCAAGTTGTACAATTAGGCAATTTCACACCATACATTCAGAAAACAACGAAATTCAGTTACTGTAGCTAACAACAGCCGTGATAAAATTCAGACTATTCATATCAGATGCAAAATCGAGAATCCATTGATTAGGAATATCATTCATAAACACACCAATTTCCCAACTTAATCCCAAATTCACTCAATCTCCTGAATCTATTCTCTAATTTCTTCTCCGCTCAAATTCGGCGACGAACAGGGCATAAACATATCAAGCAATTCGACCATAAATTCCAAATTTTATACGTCTAAAGCATTGCCCAACTACTACTGAACCTATTCCCCAACTACTTCTCCCCTCAAAAATCGCTCAATCTCTCCCGATCATGCACGCACTTCCGCCAAACAACAAGAACAGCGGGCGCGACGAACAAGCCACAGCCAAGGTTGAAAATCTGTCGCGGGGACATACCGTACGTCGGCGGGTCTTCATGGTGCTCGCGGTAGTGCATCGCCGCCTGGTTCCGAGAGAAACGAACGCGTCGTCGCCGCCCAGCTCCAAACAGTAGTTCCTCGACCGCGCCTAAAAACGTAAGGAAAGAAATAGAATAAAAGGAAAGAGCGGATACGGTGGAATTAAGTGCAAAATTCTAACTGTTGCTTGCGGAGGGACTTGACTGCAATTTTAATTATCTCATAGGACCTAAATGTAAAAGATTTTAGTCCACTCAGCGTCCGACGTGGCGTTTTAGGACTAAATTGTTCCGTCTGGACAAGTTGGGGGACTGTTGGTTCACGTTTCGCAAGTTGTGGGACTAAAATGCATGGAGAGCCCAAGTTGTGGGACTAAAAGTGTAATTACCTCTTTTTTTGTCACTTCTGATTTAGTTACTTTGATAAAAAAAAAATTAGCTTATACACCTTTGTTCCACAATATAAGATGATTTAGACAATTTTCACATTCATATGTATACACATGTATCTAGACACGTTTTATTGTATATGTCTACTCATTTTAATCTGAATCTAAGAACATATGAAACACTTAAGAAATCTTATTTGGGAAACGAAGGGAGTATTTATAAAGTCAGATCGCTCATAAAAAAGTTATCTTGAGGATTTTATGTTTTGAGTCTAGACTGACCAACACAACACACGAGGCTTGTGAGCATGAATGAGTTATACTGAAATATACCATATTTTTTTGTAAAATGACAAAAGAAAAGGGTTGGGGGCGATGTCGTGAAGCATACAGTTTGGCGATGTTCCTAGAGTATAAATTGTACATGCCACTCAAATGACCTCCCATCAAATCAAAGACAAGAATTAAGATATTATTGGTTCAAAGCACTAGGTTAACTTCAGAATTTTTGGAGGAATTTCTCAAATCATTAAACGTGTGCTCAAATTTTAGTCCAACAAGTTCACTCTAGTTTGTATGGTTCACCACCGTGAGACTGTACATGTTGATCACCGTGAGATCGCGACACACACTAGACGTCGAGAGCCAAGTCTCAGGACCCTTTCGACTATGTCCAAGTCTGCCACCCTACCTCGATCGCTGGTTCATCACGGGCAACCGAGTCGACGACTCCCTTAACTTCGGGTTTTTCCGTGGTTGCCCTAGACGCCCTGAAGGTCTATGCCGGAAACACACATCGGCTTAGTCCCGCCTCTCGAAGACAAAGCCATCACAAAAGTACACCATGGGACAAAATTTTCACTTATTCAGTTACTTTGCAAAATTGCAAATTGTCATCGCCCTACCTTTACATTTTATTTTATTTACAAAATAATACACATCAAAGTTCATACTTTATTTTTATTAGTTATACATATTTTTTGTGACTTAGGGACCATTTTACATTTCTTCGAGGGGACAACATTTTAGAGACGCGCTGGGCACACTTTAGTTGGCATATACGTCTACGATGCATTCAAATTTAAAATCTCCCATTTAAGACCTTTTTTTGTTGCTTCAACTAACAATTTTTGATTTTTTTTTTTACTTCAACTATTATTTTCGACCATCTACCGCTGCTGCGAGATGGGTCCCACCCAGACCGTCCTCCGCCCTTCTTCTCTCTCCCACGCGGACACCTTGTCGTCTCTCTCTCCTCGCCCAAAGCATTACCTCACGAGAAGGAGGGTTCCTAAAGCCCTCGCAGCGGCGGCGGCGGCGGCGCGGCGCTGGTCCTTAGCAGCAAAGCAAAGGTACGGAGAATATTAGACAAAGGATTTGGGGCAACAGCGCAACACCCATAACGGGGTGTGGCTATCTCATTATATAGATGTACAAAACGTGTACAAAACAGATTACAACGTGTATACAAAAGCTACGTACAAAGTACTGTCTAACACCCCCCTCAATCTTAACTGTGGCCTGAAGTACATAGCAAGTTAAGATTGCGTCGACAACCCTCAAACAACGGCTGTGACAACAGCTTCGTGAAGATGTCAGCAAGTTGATCTTTAGAAGAGATAAACTTAATATGAAGTAGCTTTTGCGTAACTCGTTCCCGCACAAAATGATAGTCAACTTCAATGTGTTTCGTTCGGGCATGAAATACCGGATTTGACGAAAGATAAGTTGCACCGATGTTATCACACCAAAGAACCGGTGGTTGATCCTGAGAGACTCTCAACTCTCTCAATAAGGACTGTACCCATATGAGCTCAGCTGTGGCATTGGAACCGCCTTGTACTCGGCTTCAGTACTGCTGCGAGACACTGTAGCCTGTTTGCGAGCACTCCAGGCGATCAAGTTAGGACCAAAGAAGACTGCATAACCCCCCGTGGATCGCCTGTCATCAGGACTGCCAGCCCAATCTGCATCAGAAAACGCCGATAGGACACAAGAGGGGGAGGCCGAAGAAACAAACCATAGGAAGCTGTATGACAAATATATCGCAGTATGCGCTTCACAGCTGACAAATGCGAAATCCGAGGAGCATGAAGAAACTGACACACGCGATTAACTGCATAGGAGATATCAGGCCGAGTGATAGTCAGATACTGCAGTGCACCAACAATACTGCGGTACTCAGTGGCATCATTAGAGGATAGTGGATCTCCAACAAGAGCAGATAACCGATCAGTGGCTGACATGGAAGTAATAGCAGGTTTGCACTTGAGCATACCCGCACGGCCCAACAAGACCATAGAGTACTTGTGCTGAGAGAGAGTCAGGCCATCAGACGACTGAGAGACTTCCAGACCGAGGAAGTAATGCAAGGTGCCCAAGTCCTTCACAGCAAAGTCACCACTCAAACTAGCAAGGAGGCGATCAGCAGCGGCAACAGATGAACTAATAAGGATAATGTCATCGACGTATACCAGCAGATACATAGTTACCTCAGGCCGCTGAAGAAGAAACAATGACGTATCAGCAGTGGATGGAACAAACCCATGAGCCCGAAGAACTGAGCCAAGACGTGCATGCCAAGCACGAGGAGCCTGCTTAAGTCCATAGAGAGCTTTAACAAGGCGACATAAGTGATGCGGACGGGCAGGATCAACAAACCCCGGAGGCTGACGCATATATACCTCTTCTTCCAAAACTCCATGAAGAAAATCATTCTGAACATCCAGCTGACGCAAAGACCAGCCTCGTGTAACAGCCAAAGAGAGCAATAGCCGAATAGTGGTAGGCTTAACAACCGGACTGAAAGTATCCTCATAATCAAGACCATACCTCTGTTTAAATCCCTTGGCCACTAAGCGTGCCTTGTAGCGTTCAATGGAGCCATCAGCATGTTTCTTGACTTTGAACACCCACTTGGAGTCAATAACATTAACCCAGAAACAGGAGGAACCAGCTGCCAAGTATCATTTTTCAAAAGAGCCTGAAACTCCTGATCCATAGCACTACGCCAGTGGGGAATACCAAGGGCAGCCTGAAAATGCCGAGGTTCAGCAGTGGGATCAACCTCGGCCTGTGCTGTGCATGCTGCAATCCATTCAACTGTACCATCTTTGCGGTCGAGCGGGCGAAAAATTCCGTTCTGGCTACGCGTACGTGGACGCAGAACGACAGGAGCAGCGGAGGGATCTCAGGCGACGAAGGAGAGCTCGATGCAGCACTAGATGAATCAGTCTGGGGCGAAGAACTAGCACTCGACGAACATGGGCCAGACGGAGACTGGCCATCCAGCGAGAGACCTGGAGACGCGGGCGGTGAGGAGCTTGATGCCGCGCGGGGCGAAGCCGAGCGAGGCGCGGGCGATGGCGGCCCATCCGCGGGCGACGAAGGCCCAGCCACGGGCGCATCAGCTGGAGACGCGGGCGGTGGGGAGCTGGGTGCCGCGCGTGGCGAGACCGAGCCAGGCGCGGGCGACTGCAACCCATCTGCGGGCGACGAAGGCCTAGCCACGGGCGCCAGAGGCCGAGTAGGGCGAACGACGGCAGGCGTGCATGCGCCATGCACCTCCGGCACATCGACGTCAGGCGTGCATGCGCCATGCACGTCCGACACAGGATCATCTAGCAGATGAAGTTGCGCTCCTCGACCAGTACCTGCAGCATGATTAGGTAGCAAAGCAGGGGTATACGCAACATCTACAAATTGATCAGGCGAAGGTAAAAAGGATCGTATGGACGATATGGGAGTGGCGGAAGTGGTCGGAAGTGCGGAAAAGGGGAAAACATTCTCATCGAATACAACATCACGAGAGATGTAGACCCGATTAGAGGGAACATGAAGGCATTTGTATCCTTTGTGAAGGGAGCTGTACCCAAGGAAGACACACTTTTTAGACCGAAACTCGAGCTTACGCTTATTATATGGACGAAGGTGGGGCCAATACGCACATCCGAACACTTTAAAAAATGTATAATCTGGAGTTTAATTGAGCAAGAGTTCAAGTGGTGTTTTCATGTGAAGAAGTCGTGTTGGAAGCCTATTAATCAGAAAACAGGCTGTGGAAAAAGCATCACTCCAAAACCGAAAAGGAACAGACGCATGAGCTAACAGAGTTAAGCCAGTTTCTACAATGTGGCGATGCTTACGTTCAGCTGAACCATTTTGTTGATGTGTATGAGGACAAGACACACAGTTAACTTGTTAAAAAACGTATTGAGGTTGTGATACTCAACCCCCCCCCCAATCAGACTGAACATGAATAATCTTATGCTTAAGGAGACGCTCAACATGCGCTTGAAATTGCACAAAAACATCGAACACATCAAATTTGCGCTTAAGAAGATAAAGCCAAGTAAAGCGACTGTAAGCATCAATAAAACTGACATAATAATCATGACCACTAACAGAAGTCTGGGCAGGACCCCATACATCGGAAAACACAAGCTCAAGTGGAGTTTTTACTACACGACTCGACTCAGAAAAAGGAAGTTGATGACTCTTGCCTTGCTGACGGGCATCACAAACTGTAGCAGCATTATTATTGGACACAAATGGAAGCTCATGGCGGTGAGAACATGGCGAACTATGAGAATGGCAGGATGACCAAGACGGGCATGCCAATTGGAGGACGACACGCGAACACCGCTAAAAACCTGAGAGACTGGTGACACATCTAGCGCATAAAGACCATCACGTAGTCGACCTCTAAGTAGTACGTCCTTTGTGTCCCGATCTTTAACGAAAAAATGGAAACGATGAAATTCAGCAAAGACATTATTGTCGCGAGTAAGCTGAGGAACGGACAACAAACTACGTGCAGCCGAAGGAACGCGAAGAACATTAAGAAGATGCAACTTTTGTGAGTTATGAGCAAGAAGGGAAGCCTGACCAATATGTGAGATGTGCATACCTGCGCCATTGGCGGTGCGAACCTGATCATGACCGCGGTATGGTTCCTGAGTGGAGAGCTTGCCCATCTCACTCGTCAGGTGATTGGTAGCTCCCGTATCCATGTACCAAGTCGGATCAATGGGATATGAAGTAGTGTGTCTGTACTCATGACTCGCCAAGGCAGCCTGTTTGTCGTTGCCTTTTCCATTGTTGCCGATGCCCAAGAAATCATGCTTGAAGCGACGATGACATTGAGATGCAATGTGGCCCTCAAGACCACAGAGCTGACAGGAAAGTTGGGCACCACAGGATGAGCAGCAGGCGCGCGGGCGACCACTCGTGGTGGTGGCGGGAGGCCGCGGAGGCTGTTGTGGCTGCTGGGGCGGGGGCGCCGATTTGCCGCCCGTGGACGGTGGCTTGTAGGGCTTACCGGCGCCACGTGATACCGCGTGGGCCGACGCAAAGGTGGGAGTATGCTCCGTCGCAAGGAGGCGAGAGTAAAGCTCCGTTGACGGGAGAGCAGCAGGGGCCACCGGCGGTGGCGGGTAGGATGCCGAGGGCGCCCCGTAGTGCATGGAGGCACCGAATAGAGGCGCCGAATACGCGCCGTAGAACGCAGCCACGGTCTGAGCAGGAGCACCGTAGAACATTGGCGCGGACGCGCCGTACAGCTGCGTCGGAGGAGCGCCATATAAGGGCGGCGTCGCGCCGAACGGCCCATACGTCGGAGCCGCAGCAGGGTATGCCGAAGCGCCGTATGTCGGAGCTGCAGCAGGATGCGCCGGAGCGCTGTATGGAGGCGGCGCGGACGCGCCGGGCGAGGCCGAGGACGGCCCATACGTCGGAGCCGCAGCAGGGTATGCCGGAGCGCCGTACGTCGGAGCTGCAGCAGGATGCGCCGGAGCGCCGTATGGAGGCACGGACGCGCTGGGCGAGGCAGAGGACGGCCCGGACGTCGGGGCCGCAGCAGGGTACGCCGGAGCGTCGTATGGAGGCGGCACGGACGCGCCGGGAGAGGAAGAGGACGGCCCGTACGTCGGGGCCGCAGCAGGGTCGTTGTTGGCGACGATTGGCAGCGCGACCTGGGCAGCCGGCGGCGCGGAAGGAGCCATGGCAGACGGCCGGGGATGAGCCCAGGCAAGCGGCTGAGAGGAGAGGAACGGCGAGGCCGCGACGGAAGGAGTCGAAGCGGCGGCAGAGTCCACGGACGCCATGGCGGCAGCGGAAGAAGGAGAGGCGGCGGAAGACGACCTAACCTAGTGTGATACCATATTAGACAAAGGATTTGGGGCAACAGCGCAACACCCATAACGGGGTGTGGCTATCTCATTATATAGATGATTACAACGTGTATACAAAAGCTACGTACAAAGTACTGTCTAACACAGCACTCGTCGCACCTCTTACCTTTTTTGACCGGGGCACCGAACTACGAAGTACGAACGCCACCCATCTCACGAGACGCGCCCGCCGGCGACGGCGAGGCAGGGCGGGCATGCGCGGTCGCCGCGCTCCGAGGAGGTTCGTCGCCGCCGCCGGGTCGCGGCGCTCGTCGCCGGGCATGGCGCGCCGGGGCAACGGGCGGCTCCTGCCCGCCACGCTCGGCGACGAGCGCCGCCGGACGGCGGCGGCCATGAGCCTCCTCGGAGCGCGGCGACCGCGCGTGCTCGCCCTACCTCGGCGTCGCTGGCCGGCCTGCGTGATGTTTGGTTCGAAATCGAAGGCCTTTCACTGGGAAATGGCCGACATTTAAGGACGCACAACTCTGGTCGGCCGCAGCAAGTACGGCAGGGCGCCACGCGATGTTCTTTGCCGGTGGGAGGCGACGCCCTTGCACAGATGGCCGCGCCATACGGGCACAAACGCTCGCATCCCAGCTCGTGCCGGGGTGGCCTCCTCGTCGAGCTCGCCGGGATGGCGCGGCGTGACAATGTGAGCGCACGGCCGTGCTCGGTGGCGAGCACCACGCCACCGGGGTGCTCGCCACAGAGCACGGCCGTGCTCTCCCATGGCCACGCTGCGCCATCCCGGCGAGCTCGACGAGGAGGTTACCCGGCGCCAATTCGGATGCGCGGTGGTGCGTGCCGGCGCTGTGCGCTGCGCATTCCAGAGACAGAGATCGGCGATGCACACGTTACCTCTGCGCGCCACGCATAGCACCATGATTTTGTACCGTTTACCTGAATGTTGACCTTTGTGTCTAGGTTTCATCATGGACCAAGCGCCAGGGCCAAGCATTGTGGACGAACTGATGGGTGTTCCCTTCTTATTCAACCTGCTAGCAATACTACTGAGCGCCAGGGCCAAGCATTGTGGACCAATTGTACGGTTCTTTTGTTACTCAACGTCTCACATATTTCCTTTTGCACCTTCTGAGTTTAACATGCAATGCACTAGACCGCATGGCTTATCTAAACTGTTCAATCCATATCCGTCGGTAATTTGTATAGATTATATTAGAATCTTCACCTCTTATGGTTAATGCATAATTCGAACTTTTTTTGTTAACGTGTGATCCGAATATTTGGTTAATGTATCATTCAATATTTTTGTGAATGTGTGATAATAATTTTTTATTAACGTGTAATGAATTTTCTGTTAAGGCATAATCCGATTTTATTAATGTATAATCCGATCTTTTGTTAATTCATAATTCTATTTTTTGTTAATGGATAATCCCCAAATCGGGGTTTATTTTGTGAATTATTTGGGGGCTTTAAACAATGTATGTAAAGACTTTGGAATTGTTGCAAAGTAGATGGACGCTCGGGGTCGGCCGTGCGGGTCGAACTAGTTTGTATGTTTATATTTAGAATCTTCACTTCTCACGGTTAATGCATAATGCTTAATACTTAAAATCTTCAATTCTAAATGTAGTTGTATATTTTTTTGTTTAGAATCTTCACTTCTAACGGTATATTTTATATTTTTGTGCAATGCATAACCTATTTGCAACCATTCCACAGCCTTTTGATATGCGTTGTACCAATGACTCAAGAAATGAAGAGATACTTCCCCATCAGGTCGTTCATTGTGAGCGGTATTTTGAACTTCACCCTGGTGTGGCACATATTGTTTGTGCAAAAAGTGAACGAGCATTTGGACGCTCTATATGTTTGCCTGGTGGGGATGACATTTGAGTACAGTTTGTGCCTATATCCGGCTGCTACATGCAGCAGTGTTCGGCAGACCAGTCCTTGGGCGCTTTGCTGTAAGCACCCTCACTGCCCTCACTACTTAAGTATTTCAGGAAAAATAGTTGATCTAGAAAAGTCAAATAGAATGAATAAACTTGGCTCTACCAATTGTAATGCAGATGGCAATGGTCATTGGTGCGTTTCTGTACGCTTCGTATGTCATACTGTATGCCATCCAGAACCAGCTGCATGCATATGCTCTCAAGGGACCAGGTTTGTTCTATGGTGTGCTCGCAGGCCTCACGGCGCTCGTTCTCAACGCATATTCAGTCCTTAAAGCGGTACGATCTCTGAGATCTCAGTTAGTTTAGCTATGAGTGATTGTACAACTTCTACTATTGCTAATGCAAACTTGTGTGCAGTCGATCTGTGGCCCGCCGGCCGAGCCTGATATCCCAGTTGATATTTTTGGCTTTATAATGACTCTGATCAACACTGTTGATGCATCATACTTTGTGGTCTATGCAAGCTACACCGGGCATTTTGGTTCCCTCCTTTCGGTAAGGCTATTTCATCAACGTTTTGACATGCCTTTCATCAAAATCGACAGTGGGAATTAATATTTGAAACAATATAGGCACAAAAATATGAAATAAATCATGGACATTGACTATGTTGTTTCTCATGTATCCACAAATTTTTATATAAAAAAATTGGACAATATGTGGCCCATATAAAAAAGACAAATGACATGTGAATAGTATATTTGTGTTTTCTCTTTTTTACACAGGACATATATGGTAATATTTTGGGATGAAACTTTGTGGATACACTAGAAACAACATAATGAATGTCCATGATTTATTTAATTTTTTCTTTGAAACTTGAAAGTTACATCTGGTAATGGGTTGCATGCGCAACTAGTTGCTGGGAAACTAAACTTTGCAACTAGTTGTACCCGCACCTGTTTCTGCATGTCGCACTTTCAATTATCTAAAAGATATGAAATAAATCATGGACATTGACTATGTTGTTTCTCATGTATCCGCAAATTTTCATAAAAAAATTGGACAATATGTGGCCCGTATAAAAAAAGACAAATGACATGTGAATAGTACATGATACTATTCACTTGTGTTTTCTCTTTTTTGCACAGAACATATATGGTAATATTTTGGGATGAAACTTTGTGGATACACTAAAAACAACATAACTAATGTCCATTATTTATTTCATTTTTTTTTGAAACTTGAAAGTAGTATATCTGATAATGGGTTGCGTGCGCAACTAGTTGCGGAATATTCACTCTCCTAACAACCTTCGTTTTGTGCTCTTCTGGCAGCTTGTTAGCTGCATCACCGCCTTCTTTGGTGTGTTCCAGTTGGTGGTTCTTGTCGTTAACTTGTTCTTAGTGATGGCGGAACTAGTTGCGGAATATTCACACTACAACTAGTTGCGGAATATTCACACTACAACCTTGCAACTAGTTGCACCCGCACCAGTCTCTGCATGTCGCACTTTCAAGTATCCAAATAATATGAAATAAATCATGGACATTGACTATGTTGTTTCTCATGTATCCACAAATTTTCATAAAAAAATTGGACAATATGTGGCCCGTATAAAAAAGACAAATGATATGTGAATAGTAAATGATACTATTCACTTGTGTTTTCTCTTTTTTGTACAGGATATATATGGTAATATTTTAGGATGAAACTTTGTGGATACACTAAACAACATAACGAATGTCCATGATTTATTTCTTTTTTTTTTGAAACTTGAAAGTTGTATATCTGATAATGGGTTGCGTGCGCAACTAGTTGCGGAATATTCACTCTCCTAACAACCTTCGTTTTGTGCTCTTCTGGCAGCTTGTTATCTGCATCACCGCCTTCTTTGGTGTGTTCCAGTTGGTGGTTCTTGTCGTTAACTTGTTCTTAGTGATGGCGGGATCAGTCACTTGCTACTTCTGTTTTGTGGTTTGCCTTGGAGGGATGTCAGCAGGTCTGATGTTCTGGGCGTACCGCTTGGGTTCTCAGTGATGGCGAGATCAGTCACTTGCTATTTTTGTTTTGTGGTTTGCCTTGGAGGGATGTCAGCAGGTTTGATGTACTCGGCGTACCGCTTGAAGTGAACCCCGAGTGACATGAGCCATGAAACTTACCGAGGCTTATTAATGATGTACTACGTCGGCATTTGTGTTTAGCTCCCTCGGTTACGATCTACTTAGCTCTCTTAAACTTACCAGTTGCTTAGCTCTGTTAAATTTAGCACTCACAGTATGCTTTCCTTTGTCTTCTTGAGTGGTGCGATGCTCACAGCTGTGGGCTGGTATGAATGTCATCTGTTTATCAGCGAGTAATCTGTGATCATGTCGTCTGATTGTCCATCGATGATTTCTCTTCAGATTAATTTCTTGACGACGCCGAGGAAGTGCCATGCCACCACTCTCCGTTCCGTAAACGACCATTTAACCCCACCATGCACAGCCGCCCCAATCTATAAAAATGACACCAGGAGCACCTCACTCGCACAAACCGGCGCGCAGTCCCTGATTCGCCCCCGACCCGCTCATGTCCGCGAGCAATTCCTGCCAAGGTATGCCGTAAGCCTTGCTGTGTGCTGGTCTTCGCAGTGCCCATGTGCGTTGCCCTTGCCCTGATCGCTCGCGCGTGGAGCGCGGCGCCTCGCGGTCGTCTTCCTCGTCTTCTTTTTTGAAGGTAAATAGCAGGAGCTTTGCCTATGCATTATTAGGAGAATAAAATTGATCCAGTTAATTAGGGAAACCGGACCCAAAACCATACAAAGCGCGGTTAAAGAATCGCTCACTCTAACTCAAGGAACGTCGTCTGAGCCTGAAACAAGAGAATCTAGACCCAAACTAACAGGCCCTACCTCATATCCAACTAAGAGAAACTCTCCCAACACACACAAACTCTCACAGCTAGAGATGCACCGGTGTGCACCCTCCACATAGAAGAGATCAAGCATTGCTCACAACTACATCTCAAAAAGCCTCCATCACCTGCGGTGTGCGCTGCTTCTTGTACATCTGTAAATAAAATTGCATCTTCTCCTCTATGACTTCATCGGTGGCTTTCTCTTTGCTCTTGAGTTTTGGAATTTCCCAAAAGCCTCCGCCCGCCTAAACTCGGCTCGCTTGGCTGCTGGAATGCCACAATCTTTATTCTTCTTGTCCAACCAGATGCTTCGTCGCTCGGAGCATCCACCCGAAGCTGCATTGCTATCATCCTCGTGGAGCGTGGGCTCGAGCGCACGTGTCGGCCCGCCGTGAATCACTGTCGTTGTCGTGGTCGTCGCTCACCAAGCTGTGCCCGTCGCGCCGGACTGCCAGCCCACGCCCATACACATCCTGTGCCGCCTCATCAACTCCTGGACTCCTGGTGCGCCCTCCCATCACCCCGACGCCGTCTCGAAGCGATCGGAGCCAACCGCCGATGGCGCGCGCCTCGACCTCGACGCGCTAGTCTCCTGGCTCGCCGACGCTACGCAAGATCAGGGACGTGGGGGAAGAGGGCGACCGGGGCCAGGAGCTCGTAGCCGCGATCCCGGGCGCTGCGTACGCGCTGTTCGCCGTCGTCGTCAGCACATCGGCGCGGACGTGGCGCTCGACGTCATCTGTTCGCTCGGGCTCTCGGAGCGTTGCCTCGTCGGTAGAGACAGCTTGGGCGCCTCGACCATGACCTCCTCGGCTCCGGCGACCTCCACGGCGACGACATGGGCGCCTCGACCACGACGCCTCGGCTCCGGCGACCTCCATAACGACAGCATGCATGGGCGCCTCGACCACGACGACCTCGGCTCCGGCGACGACATGGGCTCCTCGAGGACCTCGACCACGACGACCTCGGCTCCGGCAACCTCCATGGCAACGACATAGGCACGTTGACCACGAAGACCTCGGCTCCGGCAACCTCCACGGCGACGACATTGGTGCCTCGACTACGATGACCTCGGCGGAGCTGCGCGTGCTAGGGCGGCTCGCACGGCCGGAACCGGGTAAAGGCCTTGGAGATTGGCACGGTGGAGACGTCAGAGCTGATAGCACAGAGCAACGCAATGAAAGCAACATGGAACTTCGACATGATCATGGTGAAACTCAACCAGAGGTTGTCCTTAAGATCCTGAATTGGCATCACTTTTGATAATGCGGATGATGCACGGGACTACTACAATAATATGCTAAAGCAAAGGGATTTGGTGTGACGAAAAGAAGCGCAAACACACAGGCTTTGCTGTCTATTTGACATTATTTGTCTAGTACATTCCCAAATTTTAGATGTTCCTAAAACATTGTGTGTGCTACTGGTACTGCAAGTACTCAGTATTTTTGCATTGTCAAACATCGGCAATACTGTCCAGTACAGTTTATCTCTGGCTGCAATCTACTCTAATGCCTCTTGTTCAGCCAGAAATGTCATGTGCTTGGGGTGAATTCCAAGAAACCACCACAATTCGGCTAAATGTGTCGAACACCCACCATTTCATGCGATTTGTGGTGGTTTTTTTCTACATGGTTGCCAACTTTAGGAGAATTGTGGAGGGTTTCTTTTTGGAATTCACTTCATGTGCTTGTTCTGATTTAAGAGAGAGGACTAATGCTACTTGTTTAGGCTGTATGCTCTAGGAATCAATTGATTATTTCCTCCATTTGTACATTGCGGTGGAGATTTTTTTTGATCCCGGGCACCAGTGCACACTCCAGTTTAAAAAATTCGAAAACTATATTTATAAGTTTTAAAAAATTCTGAAAAAATTCCACGTGTAGCCAATGGTGTATCCCATAACCGTGATTTTTTTTAGATTGAAATACATTGTATTGTGGGCTACACAAAAATAACAAATATGGTAGAGATTTGAAAATATACATTCTCAGATCTACACATTTGTCATTTTTGTATAGCTCAGAATACAAAGTTTTTGGAGTTGAAATTTTGCACGTAAGTGGAATATATTATTGGCTACACGTGGAAATTTTTTTAGAATTTTTTGAAGCTTATAAATATGGTTTTCGAATTTTTTAAACTGGAGACTGCACTGGTGCCCGGGATCAAAACCCACTTTCCGTGTACATTTCCCTTATATTCTATTTGTTGTGGCAACTTCCATCAACCAAGGAAATGCATGGGTGACAGTATCAGGATTCTCATGTATCACTACAAAATAATCTCTGAAATAGTGCTTCAGAATAAAAGACATCAGACTAGGCCTTTTAGTCCTACTAGTTAGAAGCGTTAGAGAAGTTTTCAAACTCCAACATATGTTTATCTCACATTTGCAAATCAAAATAACATAACACAATTTTCCAATCAAAATTTCTTATTCATAACCACACCATACATTATCTCACTTTTCGTTAGCAGAACAAAGCTAGAAAATGCAACATTTTGCCAATCAATTTCTCATACATTTGACAGTAAGAATCCACAAAGATGGAACCAAATTCTGTTGCTTCCAACGAGGGATCCCAAGAGCTGCTACTGCTTCTAAAATCCAAACAGTCAGACCACCATTTGCCGGAGAGGGGAGGTCGCACAGCCGCTTCTGAAATCTGAATAGGGCGAGCTTGGCAGGCCGCCGCTGCCGAGTGCCGACCAATAGACCAATAGCGCCGCTGAGAAGAACCTAGAGACGGAAGTTGATCCTTCCTTCTGTCCACACCACCCACACAGCGACGGAAGTTGATCCTTCCTTATGTCCTTCTGGATGTGTCAAGAATCTAATTTAAAAGAGAATATGTGTGCAACTTAGACTAATATGTCTAATCAACTTAATTAAGTGACATCCACAACTTAATTATGTCAACGAATCAACATAATTAAGAAGGATAAAGCATCATAATTCATATCTTAAATAAATCAGTGCGTATTATACAAAAAAAATACCAAATGTAATCAACTTGGCCACCTAACTACAACTAGGTTTAAAACAAACCTAGTCCATACATTGCGCAAAACACCCAATTCATAAGGGCACACATGATGGGTGCAACCAGTGAAATTTTGCTAAAATATCGAGCAAACTTGAAGCTAAGCTATGATCCTCTTCTCAAACTCGGTAAAACAACTAGGGATTCTACACATCTATGTTGAGTTTCTCTTCTCTCTGTTTGAAAAAGCCACACTAGCTAGGGGAAGAGGACTACAAACCGGAGATAATACAGTGCACATATAGTGAACTACTGAACTTTCACAAACATTTGCTACTAAAGACCATTCATAGCGTGTTAATTTCAGTAGCCCTAGCATATACTCAACTAAGAAACGTTCTTACCACGAAAGGCTCACTGTTTACTCAGTAAGAAAATTTTTGTATTTCAACTGCTGCTGCTACATAAGCTCATGGCAGGATACGGTAGGAAGCCTAATTGCATGATAAACTAGCAAGATGTTCAGATAAAACGGTGAGGGGAAGAGGAGTTAGTTGGTCTTATGGCCATCGTTAAGGTTCTCCTCCCGGAACTGCTTGAGGACGGAGTCGTAGCACCTGCCTGCCGGCGCCGTCGATGTCGTAGTAGTGGCACCATAAGCCCCTCGAACGCTGCTTCCCCTGTTTCCTCGTCGGACGAACTCCCTCGTGCGGCCACTCTCGTCACCCGTGCTCGCTGTCCTCGTGCGTCGCGGTGTCGGTCACCTCTCCGCCACCCGAGCTCGCGTGGCCGGTCCCCACCGAGCTCCACCGCCGCGCACACGTCGCTCGCTGCCGCTAAGCACACGGCACTCCCGTGAAGGTCGTACTCCGCCACCGTTGAGCATCCCGCACAGGTCGCCCTCCGCCGCCGCCGAGCATCCCACAAAGGTCGCCCCTCCACCGCCGCCGAGCATCCTGCTCTTCCGTGCAGCTCCCTTTGAGGTCTGAGCCCTCGCGCGTGAGTCGCTCACCGCTGTCCTGGCCGGAGTTTCACAAATCCTAGTGAAATTGGGGAACGGGAAATCAATTTGAGCCACAATTGGGGAACCGGAAATGGGAGAGGTAGAGAGGGGAGCGACTCGCCACATGCGCTGTGTGGGGCCACCGACGCGCTGTCGGAACAAATCGCGCTACGGGATAACGAGCATCCGTTTGCTTTTTAGCAATCCGGTTGTTTGTTTCCAACATGTAACGCTCAGATTTCAGAGCACACTGCATGAGAAAATACATATGGAAAATTACTGTTAGAAAATGCTAGAATAGCTTGAGATCAGATCATATCTTTTTTAGAATTGAGAAGCATAATCAATCAGCCATGTGGTCATAAAGTAGTAACATATAGCTAAATCACTTTGTTTATGCAAACAAAACAGTGGTGATATGCTACCGAGTGGTGCTAGTGCTATGCTACCGAGTGGTGCATAATAACCTGCGGTGGTGCTATGCTACCAAGTGTATGAGCATTGTCTGTTTAAATTCAGTTCTACATAATAACCTGCAGTGGTGCTATGCTATAATGCTACCGAGTGTATGCCATGTTTCTGAGGTTCTCCCACTTACCCTTCCTCTAATTACTTGAGACATTCCTCCATTACTCATGATGAAATATGAATTATGAGGGCTATAGGTGGCAGTATAAGGTGATTACAATTACATTTATCAGTTCAGCTCAATCACTAGTTGATTTTTAAATATGAATGCCTACGAATTTACAGAACACAGGATATACAGTGAACATCTAAGATGGAAGCGGCATGAATTAGAAGGGATAAATCCAAAGAAGAAGCTATTCAAGGGAACCTCACCTAGCGGTATGAATTTGACACCGATGGCTAATGCAGGAACGTATCCTTTTGCCTCAATCCCAGAATAATAAGAACAAACAGATCAGAACAATGCTCCACATATTCCATAGCTGAAGACACATAGCTGAAGGCAATAAATCAACGGAAATTAAGAAGGGAGCATGATGAAGCAAGAGAATCAAGCAAACAAACTCCAATGGATTCAGGTACTCACTGATGGTGAAGTGGGAGCAGAACTTGTACTGGAGCGTGCGGAGGAGCTGGTCGCAGAACTCAAAGGGATTCAGATACTCCTGCAGGTTCACCTTGCCCAGGTACAGCTCGCCGTCCACGGCCACCTTGACGAACTTGGGCGGCGCTGCCCTGATGCTGGACGACCCGGCCGCGGCGTCCGCGAGAGCGTTCTTGCGGAACGACCTCACCGGCGGCCACCCCACCACCTGCGCCCCAAGCGCCGGCGTCGCTGTCGGCAGCTAAGCAGGATCTTAAGCTTCTCCAAGAGGACGTAGACGCAGCCGGGTCGACTGGCGCCGGAGCTACTGACGCAGCCGGATCGACTGGCGACAAGCGTGGCGGCCCGCGTCGCGGGGGCAGGTTTTGCGAGCTGCGAGAGGCGGACGGGGCGGGGACGGTGAGCGGCGAGAGTCGGACAGGGCGGGGACGGCGAGCCGCGAGAGGCGGAGGGGACGGGGACGGGGACGGCGAGCCGCGAGAGGCGGTGGTCGGAGAAGAACGAGCGACCTAATCCATCGACCACGGGTTGGGCAACCGGTTCCTACCTGTTGGACACCCATGGGCTTGAGCCCATACCTAACCACACCCAACTTGTTAGTATTTCTTAAAACTGAACTGAAACCAATTACTTGCACGCTCAACCCATTCGCACCCGAACCAATAATCCCCGACGCAAAAACTAAACCGTTAAACCCGGTTAAACAAAAACTATTCCCAGGTTTAGTTCGGGATAACGAGCATCCGTTTGCTTTTTAGCAATCGGGTTGTTTGTTTCCAACGTGTTATTAGTCTTCGGGTGTTAGCTTTTTTCTTTTTTGATAGAAACTCAGTTCTTTATTGATTACTTAACATCATTACAAAGTATATCCCGGATGCAATCCGGAACTACATCAATCGAAAGTTTACAAACGGAAGTCTCACAACTATGAGCTAAAACATGAGCAGCAGTATTAAGCCTGCGCCCATAATGCTTGAACAAGCAGGATCTAAAACCAGCAGCCAATCCTTTTATGTCGATCATCAAGGCTCCAACCGAGGATCGGTCTCTAACTGGAGAAGAAATACGCTGCACCAGGGATAAACAATCAGATACAAGTAAGATACAATCAGACACAAGTAAGATATCCTGGAGCCCGTTTTCAGCCGAGACTCTGAGCGCCTGCCTAATCGCCAAGGCTTCAGCCAACTCAGGTTCAGAGATACCACTAACACCTTCCACATATGAGAATCTGAAGGTACCAGCATGATCACCTGCTACCACCCCCCAGCCCATTCTCTGCTTCCGAGCATCATTTCGAGCGTCCCATATATGCCAACAGGTGACTGCGAGGACTGTTGTCTTCGGGTGTTAGCTCTGGCAATGTCATCGTGTTCAATTTAGCAGTTCGTGTGTTGTAAGCAACCGGAGTATTTGTAAGCGAGCTTAGTAAACTTGACTTACTAAAAAAATTAGCAAACTTGACTTAGTATTTGTAAGCGAGCTTAGAAAATACTGGAGTATTTTGTTAATGAGACGAGCATTTTCTACAGCTGTTATTCAAGCAGTCCGTATTTAGTGAAAACTGACTTGGGCCCAGATCTCGGCACCAAAAGCGAACGGTCGATAGCTCCACATGGCAGGATCAGTGGTGCCCATGTGCACAAAATCAACTCTCCTTTTGGTCCTGAAATGAGACGAGCAGTTTCTACAGCTAAACAAGCCTACACCGGCATAAAACATATCAACATGCTTCCAAATCCTACTACAAATTCGGGTCACTTCCATCAAGCTGTCTTAGTCTTCAAGTTCTCCATTTTGTTCTTATTCCCCCAGAAGAAGAGCAGCAAATCTTTGGCATATTACATCAAGCTGACTATGCCTTCGTCTCGGGTTCCTCTATTTTGTTCTTCTTCGCCCAAAAGAAGAGCAGCGCACCGTAAAGGGCCAAATCCTGAACAGAGAGAAGAACCAACCGAGTTATCGCAACACTTCAGCTACCTTGGTAAAATATTTCAAAGCCGCAAAGCAAGGTTAGTGTAAAAAACCTGTGAAAACTGGGCAGAAAGCTGAACAAATTGTGGCGACTCCCTTTCGTAGTTGTAGAAGTCAACACAACAATGCTCTGAATGCAATGTAAACAGCCTGCACAAGTGAACCGCATCAATATTCTTGTGTGTGTGACAAAAGAAGAGAATCCCACTAAAATAAAAAGAGAGACAACACTGGTTATGAATGCAATATTGCAATGTAAAGAGTGAGATAGGTTTGTGTGTTTTTGCTGACTCTAAACATGAAGTGGGGGGGATGAACCTTGATTCCTAAGTCTATGGCAGTATTCTGAAATTAGGTGAAACTAGTACACTAATTTCATTCTTTTGTAGCTTATCATGCCGTTTATGTTCCTCCTTGGAACTTGGAGTCGTGCAACAGAAAATAAGAATATGAGATTTCCTTGCAGTACTCTGCACATGTGATTCTTTATTCACATTCTAAAGGCATCTTCCTATACTGATTTCATATTAACATTTCAGACTCCTATTAGAAATTGCTGTTGCGCGTACTAATGTTTATGAACATCTCCATGTACGGAAGACCCTTTTGACAACATATAACCAGTTCTTCTACAGGCTTCTCACATTTGGAACACTTTTGAGGAACTTTATCATTACTATACAACTAATATGGTGAGATAAGCTGTACAATCCTATTGTTTTGAAACTATCTTATTGGGAGATGAGCTAGTCTCAATCTGTTGCGCCAAAGGTGGTGGAGAAGGACATTGATGATGGCGTAGGTTGTTGCTCCAGCGAGACCGGAGGCCATTCCAGGGAAGAGGAGATGCGCCTGGGTCACTCTGACCACTTATGAGTTTTCCCTTCCTGTCAAGCTGAATAGATGTTTGCGCAATTTGTGCTTGTTTCAGGACCTTTTCTAATATAGCTAAAATTATCTTCAATCATGTGTGGTAGCGTCTACCATCTTTCAAATTTCAGCAGTCACTTAATATTCTTAGTAATAAAGGTTTTCAAATGTAAGTAAAGTTCTGGATCCAAAATTTGATGCTGATTTCTGAACCAAATGACCATATTCAGTACTTCTGTTATAACTATTGGATGCATTGGTCTAATCCAATAATTATCATTGTGGAAAATAGTATTTTCCTTTCAAAAATTGTGATCATATAGACACTGGTGAAGGGGTTCAAATATTTGTACTATTGACATATCATCTCTTCTATACACGTGAATTTCAAGTGCACATTTGCTAGTAACACGAAGGGGAATTGAAAGATATCCTCCGTCAATTGCTGCAGCAATGCATGTGTTGTGCTGCTCCTACAAGTTCATAGCAGGGTTAACGCCCACCCTTCATCGATGCTCTTAGGGACAGGGTGGTTATGATGGCTGTAGAGGTGGAGTTGGCAGTGATAAATGCATCTGCAGGTAAGAGAGATGGCACCACTAGCGCACTGTAAATACATTGCAGCTACTGCACCATGACTTATTTTTGTCTTCTGAAGATATATTTGTCTACTTCCATTTTTGTTTATATTATCTTTTCAATTTCAGATTCAACAATTTCATGAACTCATTAGTTATGTACAAACTCTACATAAATATTAAAATTATTTGCCCTAATAAGATTAGGAACCTCCAAAGGCAGGATTTTAATTTACATATCATTGGTTCTCTAAAATGCATTCCCTCTTTTTTATCTTAGTATGGAGGGAAAGTAAGGAATCTGAACTAAGTTCCTGCTACACTAAAATGTATTTTTCCGTCTCATCTGAGAGAAACTTTGTTTTTGGAATGGTGAATCTAATTATCCCTCCATATAGCTCTCTTATTAGCAGGAAATAATTAAATGGTCAAAATTTTATTGCGTAGTTCATATAGCTCTTTTCTGCTTGGTTGCGAACCTGGTGCTGTAGTGGTCATGTTTGTGACTTTGTGCTCTAATCGCATCTCACATTATCAGTCCTCGCCACATGTTGAAATTCTGGCGCATTAGAATGATTACATATAGATTTCGGCATGCATTGGTGATGTAGAAGATATCCTATTTTACATTCCGAGGTGCTTTATTTGGAAAGTGTAATATATTTTTTACAATGCGCAAATAGATTTGAATATGTAGCTTATATCTTATATTTACCTTTTGTGACTTTGTGAGTGAAGTCGATCTTAGAAATTGAACGTTAAAGGTTGTCGGTCAAAGTCAGTCGATTCTTTTGTACATATACTGATGATAACTACAGATGTACTTAATAATAAACTGAATGGACATGCACTTATCTAACTGAAATCTTTAAAATCAATGACATGATATGAATCTCTACTCTGAACTGATGGTCAACATACTCCAAATGTTACTAGAAGACTTTTCATTTTAGAATGGGTAGGCTGTTCGATAACTTTAATCGATTGGT
This sequence comes from Poa pratensis, assembly GCA_947311845.1. Taxonomy (NCBI): domain Eukaryota; kingdom Viridiplantae; phylum Streptophyta; class Magnoliopsida; order Poales; family Poaceae; genus Poa; species Poa pratensis. Next base: position 45,741,293 of record CAMZMU010000057.1, on the reverse strand, counting down.
GAGTAATTGTTGATTGAAGTGTGAATCATCAGATAATCTCCATAGTTTTCTTGTTATTGATGCTTTCCGATCTGGCACGGTGCTAACTCACAAAAGGAATTTCTTAATGCAGGAACCATCACCCTCACAATACTCTTGATTGAACTAGGACCAGATTATTCCGAGTTCAGCAGGCTACGTTTAATGGTTGCCAGCGTAACTTCTAGTGAGAGCTTCACCGTTATTGGATTTCTACGGGACGGAGCTTGGAGGGGCAAATTCATGTTGGAGGGGGCAAAATGGCTTAAAATTACTGAGTATAACCATGGGTATGGGTGCATTTATAAAGCCCCTGGCACTCTCATGGCTTCCTTGCAAAAATCGGTCACTGCGTAAATGTATAAGTTGAATGATAGAAACTAGGAGCAGTGAACTATAAAATTGCAAAATAATCAGATGATTGAACATGTAATAATATTATGTTTTTGTATGTGTAATTTATATTATTTTTTCATGTTACGTCAAACGAACTCAAGGTTATGACTGTATTCATATATTATTCTCTGGTATATGTGTATTTGCTTGTGGATGCATTGGTTTAATCAAATAAAAATATCATAATGGAAAATAGTATTTCCTTTCAGAAATTGTGATCATATAGAGACTAATGAAAGGGTTTCAAATACTTGTACTATGGACATATTATCTCTTCTATACACGTGGATTTCAAGTGAGCATTTACTAGTAACATTAAGGGCAAGAAAATAATACAACAGCGGGTTTCTATCTTCAAATGCCAGGGCAGGATATTGCAAAACCAAATGTACAAAGATCACACAATAAAGAAGCAATAGTACTAGAAATGGAGATTTACTGCATATCTTTATAAAACTATCAAAATAGCATTGCAAGTGTACTTTCTCCTTTTAATTAAAGTCTGAGAAGGCAACTTACCAATAGGAACGCTCCGACTCTGCTATATAGGATGAAAAAGCCAGCGCCAAGTGCTCTGAGGTACAAGGTAACAGCAATGACAGTCTTGATCTGTAAATGGATCAAACAAAAGTCACCATCAGAGCTAGGAACTAGGAAGGATGGATTCTTAAAAAAGAGAAGATGAAGGAACAAATTCATACGTGGACATGCGGCACAGTCATTCCGGTTTTGGTGGACACCAGCTTGACGAAGAGGTTGAACTTGGGCTCCAGAGACTTGGCTGCTGGTCCACCATCATATCCAAACTCAATGGCACTGCATCACCCATCAAACTCAGAGATTAGAACTCTGCAAGCATCTGGACAAAGATAATGACAGTAGTACCATCAGAGCAGCCAGAGCTCGAGCACTATGACCTATCTGGTATGTATGTTCCCGCCCTGCATCTCTACGAGCTCCTACCTAGGGGTGGACGCAAAGCTCGAAGTTCGGGCTCGACAAGGCTTGGCTCGGGCTCGGCTCAAAGGTCGGACAAGCCAAGCCTAAGCCTCCCGGCCAAGCTCAAAAGCTCGACAAGACAACTCGGTGAAGCTCGAAGGCTCAGTGAAATAAAAACATGACATGCACTTTGCTAAACATTGTAACGATTCACAATTATAATCAACAATTGAGCATAAATAGATCCATAACGTAGTCTAACAATTTTCACAAAGTACCAATAACCATAATCGTTACACTCGATCTTTCTAATCCCGACACAAATTTGGAAAATTTCAATGAACAATCAAACTCGATGATCACATCACAAACGTGTGTAGCGAGTAATGTGCATAAAAGTAATCTACTAGAAATTTTGCATCGCCTCCAAGGGATCAAGTGACAAACTACTAAAACGAGCAACACAGCAGACACAGCCATCACTGGAGTAGAGCATCGAAATATCTAGGAACCGTCCATATCTTCTCCGTCGTCGCTACTTGGAACGCATTTTGGCAGGTAGAACGGCAACCAGGTTGGCGCCCCAAAACGACAGGTTCGCCACGGCTACAGCGAGGACCCTCCCGACGCACGGCGGAGGCCCGGCGGGCGGCCGCCACTAACGCTAGACGAGCGAAGCCCCGCGCATCAGAGGGAAATGGGTCCAGGAGAAGGAGCAGAAGGGGAGAGGACGAGATGGTGGCGGCGCCCTAACCCTAGTCGCGAGAGGAGAGGTCCAGCACGGGGTCGGTCGGGAGTCTGGAGGCACGCACGCACGCGCGGGGTGAACCGGAGCCGGTCTAGCTCCGGCCGGACGAGATCTTGAATGGGGAGGGGAGGGGAGGCACGTACTCTTGTTAGGCGGAGAGGAGGAAGACGGAGGCGAAGAGCACCCTCCCACGAAGGCCACGAAATCCATGGCGCGGCGGCCTCCTCCCTCCTCGAGCCGCCGCTCTCCCCGTCTGTCCATCGGCGGCGGGCGACTAGCAGCAGCAGCGAGGCGGAGGTGGAGGAGGTGCATCGACCACGGCTTTGTTCTGTTTCGATGCGACCGCGACACGCACCGATCTGCTCAATTTTAGGGTGTGTTTGGTTCACAGGGTATGGTTTAGGCCTCCAGGGGACTAGTTGGCACGTACGTGCAACGCACGTCCTTCCAATTGGAAGGGACAATTTTCATTTTCGAGTAGGAAAAAACCATAACTACTTGGGTTACCTATTTTGGTGCAAGTAAATATAATTCTAGAAATCTGCCAAATTGGTAACATTTTATTTATTTTAAAAACATACTAAAGCGTGACACATTGAAATACTACAACTTTTCAATTCGAAACAGTTTGTGTGTCAACACTTTACAAATAAATCACACTGATAAAGTTGAATCCCATTTGTCAAATCATTTTTCTAATTTCTTTTTTCACATGACAAAAAAAGAAGAAAAACCATACCCGCATCAAGAAAAGTTCCCCCATCGCTAGTTCCTCTTCTCGTACAGGTATGACAAGCCATCTTCTTCTTCGATCTGCTCATAATTCTCTAACTCCCTAACCACCTGTGCATGCTCTAGGTGACGCCTTGGTTCATTGCTGAAGTGAATCCCTTAAATGGATTATACAACAACTATAGATCTTATTTCATCCTAGTAATACGTATGTACACAGATCTGAAAAAGGATGCACAATCATTAAAATCCCTCAAAACGAAACTCCAGGCTATGCTTGTTCGTTAGGACCAAGCCTGAAACTGCACGACGCCGGACACACAAAAAATTCCAAAAAAAAAAACCTAATCTATCCTTGCTCCATGCGTACCTTATGGACCGTCTGTACACCTTCTCCAACCATCATGGGATATATTCAGCTGCTTAACTGCAGGGTGGTCAAAACTTGAATGGAGATGAGATTTAATGGTTGGTGAGGAAGAGAATTTAGGGAAAGCTGGACGCACCAGATTGTACTTTTTTAGATAAATCGGAAGTGAAACATATCCAGCACCAGTATAGCCTCTGGATTAACCGCGTGCAGTGACGATATGTATCATATATCTAGCGGTAAAATTAAGGATATAGAGATTCATTGAGCGTAGGAAGTCAGACTGCATGGTGAAACTGAACAGCAGCATCGCCGGTCATCCACAAAGGTTTCCTCGCAGCAATCTCAAAGAACACGGCGGAGGCGGACACCCAATCTGCTTAAAGAGCCGGTATGTATACCTCATCCTTCTCTACCATCGTTGCATAATATCTGTACTGCAATATACGTGATGGATTGCTGTGTGGACACGATCGATCAGGAGAGCTGCGCATGCTAGATCGGATTGGTCCTGTCTACTTGATTAACTCCAGGACGTATGGAATGCTCGCTGGTGCGGAGAACTTGCCTGTGGCAAGATGGTTAGGTGGGTGGTTGTACCCCCAGCCCACCAGAGTTCAAACCCCAGGTTTGACGCTGGTGTTTCTCATTTAAGGCGGAATATTCTTCAGTGGGAGGCGACGTTCCCGTCGACAGCGAGGCGCCCGTGGTGACTTCGTCAATCTCAAGACTCGACCCGCCGACTCAGTCTCTCGGAGGTGCTCATAGGGGTAGGGTGTGCGTGCGTGCGTTCATAGGGGTGAGTGTGTGCGCGTGTATATGAGCGCTTGCGTTGTACTGTGTTTCGCAAAAAAAAAAAAAAAAAAAAGAATGCTCGCTGGTGCGTAATGACACCATGGGTTAAAATTACCGTCAAAGTGGAATCGGTAATCTATACTGCACCTCGATATTGCCGTTTCTCTCCATCGTCGGCGTCGTCCGGGTGAAATCAGCGGCTTACGGCGGCTGTTTTCGATTGCGGTCTTGCAAGCTTGCAGCCCTCACATGACCTACACGGGCGTGCGCTTATGCTGTTGTCCGGCCACGGCCTCAGGCAACCGGAACGGGATAATGGCCTGTGTCAACTGCCGGGCGTTGACGAGCGGGAAGAAGCCGTAGTCCGCGATGCGCGGCTCTAGCTCGCCGGCGCACCCGGCCATGGCAGAGCCTCCCCAGTTTTCATGAACCGTTTCTTTAGGCGGTGGCAATATTTCGTAATTTCGACAAAACAAAAAGATGTGTTGAGGTGCTCAACATTGTTGGGACGATCCGGTCCGTTGATTAGATATTGGATGGATTAAATTTAATGTATCTTTTTTTTAGATAAAGAGTGTTTATTAATATCGAGAAGATACAACATGCACCCAGCCTCTGCAACAACGCAATAACCGAAGCCATCACGGATGCACACAGCCAAAAGACAATAAGAAGAAGAAATAAAAAGAAAAGTCCCGCTAAAGAGTTACAGTCCTTGCATCAGCCGCACAACCACCACCAAAACAACACCTGATATCCAATTCTTCAAAAGCAACGCCTTCAAGAAGAACAGTGCCAGGCACAACCAATTAAGGCCAGACCTTGGGTTTTCACCCTGAAGATAATCCTCGCTCTCACAACAATGTGTTCAGCAAGACCACTGTCAGGCACAACCAATTAAGGTCAGACCTTGGATTTTCACCCTGAAAGGTAAGACTTTGGACTTCACGTATGTTGTCACCCCCACTTACATGATGCTGCTCCAAGTCATGAAACACCAAGCCAATTCCTCAACCGCACAAGAAATCAAACCACCATTGTCAGTCCACCCTGAAATTTAATGTATCTGTAACATGTTTGCTCTTTTAATAGTAGTATAGATGAGGGCATCCCCAACCACCTGGTTAGGGATAGCCAATTTTGTTGTTTGATTTCATAAAATTGTGTATAACTTGAAATTTCAACTATGATGATGTTTTCTGAACCTTAAGAGCCTTGATAGTTTGTGAACTTAGTCCATCCTATGCAACATCAATAAAAAATATGCGATAATTGTAACTTTTTCTTATAGGTATATTATTCGACAGAAACTATTTAATCCATAAAGTTTAAACTTTATCACGGCAAACTCCCTCATAGGTAAAAGAAGCAACTCTTGGGTAAAGTTATGTATATATTTTTTGGTTGTGCTCACAATGCACACCTTTATGAGCTGATGAGTATGAAAGTAAATTTAGCCATCTCTAGCCGATCCCTCAAAATAGTTTAGAGTGTAAAAATCCCGGTTTAAGCGGCTAAACTGAATCGAGCCTATCTCTCAAAAACAAATGAGTATAGTATTAAGACTTGATCCCAAAAGGAAGCCCAACTCTATCAAATATACTCGACTGCGCCTCTCAGAGGATAAAATTTTGGCCCCTCCATCTCCTTATCGAGCCACACCACTTCCTGCAACCACCGCCCAAGCTCGTCTATGCCGGCACCGATGCCCCCGATTCTGACAGGAATGGAACCGAAATACTCCACTAAGCAAAATTATTACGTGATTATCTTCTTACAGCATGTGCTAAAGTTGTTGTTACGGTTTTCTACTCCACATGCTGAAGACTATGGATGGTCAACAAAAACATCAGTGTAGATACTTAAGCTCTGGTCCGTGAAGTGTATTTATGTGGTAGTAGTTTCAGAAAATTTACTAACTAGTTGCAAAATTCAAGCAAGGATTAAGAAAGCAGATAGTAAAAGGTGAATACAAGAGTTCAGTTGTCACGTCTCATGTGGTTTCAGGGGAAATTTGCACCATGTAGAAAAATAAGGGAAACGTTAAGTAAATTCTTACATTCGTACATAAAATTGTGAGTGAGTTAATAGAAGCGTCAAGCATGGACATGCGGCACAGCCATTCCGGTTTTGGTGGACACCTGCTTGATGAAGAGTTTGACATTGGGCTCCAGAGACTTGCATGTCGGTCCATCATCATTGGCCCTACATCACCAATCAAACTCAGCGATTAGAACTGCAAGCATCGTGAGCAAGATATAATAGTACTACCATCATAGCAGTCGAAGCTCACACACTATGACATATCCAGTAAGCATGTTCTGCCCTGCATCTCTACGAGCGTAGGGGTGGGCATAAAGCTCGAAGCCACCAGGTTAAGCCACACTTATATAGTGTTTGGTGAAATCCTACTATAATGCAGTTTGCTTAGTTAGGATGACTCCAACGGTTCGACGCAAACGGACGCGTGTTTGGTCCGCTTTTGGTCCGTTTGGGTCGGCAAACGGATGCGCGTTCGGCCCATGGCCATTCCTTTTTTGTCACTGCACCCAACGGACCGACGCATTGAGACCGCCCGGCCAGGGTTTTGCACATTTTGATCATTTTGTACCACATTACAACCAAATAACGTAGCAATGAAATAAATTATCCAAAAGAATATTACATGCTCAAATTGAAACAAAATCCCGGCCATCTAGGCCATAGTCCACCGACGGCATGCAATATTTGCTAAAAGGAGGACCGAGATGTGATCAATCTCGTTCCATGTAGTACCTTTGCTTCTTAAGGTAGTAGGCCTTCTTCGTAGGGATGAAGACCGAGAGATCCATGGCCATGATCCTGGCCTCCTCTTGGCGCAGGGCGAGCTCAATGTCCTTTGCTTTTGCCTCGGCCTCCATGGACCTAGCCTCGGCCTCCTTGCCTCTTGCCTCTCCGGGCATTCTCCTCCTCTATGTGTAGCTTCTTCTCCTGCAATTCAAAGAATTGCCTGGCAGCCTCCTCTCTTTCTTGGCATTTCCTCTCCCTCGTCTCCTCCTTCTTATCAGCGGACTTGTCCTTTTGGGATAGAAACCCGTTCAACGTCGCTTGCAATGCAAGGGTTGTTGCATCTCGCTAGGTCAGATTGTCCGACACAGCCAGGACGAGTCCGACCACATAGACACAGCCCGGACATGTCTGACTAAATTGGTCCAATGAAATTTTTCTGGGGCCTGTACTAGTCCAGCGGTTCCCCCAACACGAAAATAGGGGCATAGGGGCTGACCCGGACCTAGCCCCGACGAGTCCGGCCAGCCGGACCTAGCCCTGACCACTCTGTCCTAGAAGGCTTAGGATGGCAAACTCTGGAAAGTAAATCCACCACAAAGTTTTGTGAAGGCTTTATGGTATATGCATGAGATTATTAGGACATTATTCCACCATAGTTATCTTCTATGCATACCCTGTTTACAGTACAGGAAGCTAGCCACAAACCTAAACGAAAACACTGGCTTCCCGCTCTTTTCTATTTTCTCTTTGAGGGATCAACCAATAAATTTGCTTCATCTTTGATATCTCTAGTACTCAAGAAAACAATTAGGTACCATCATGTTGCTAGTAAACACCAAAACACACTTAGGGAGGCAAATACCCTTTCAATAGCTTGGGGGTTCAGGTGATCCCCGCTATTGTAGTGTAGATTATGGGGCTCAATGTTTTATTCAACACGGTGTCCATATTTATAGACGTTGCTCCCCATTAAGTTTATTTGTCTTTCATATTGTACATATTTAAATTTTCTGGATTCCATGATTTTTGTTGCTTCATACTTTTGGATGGATGTCTGTATTTATGAGTTTTCGTTATGCCATTTTGGTTTTTGTAGTGTAATAGTATGATATATAGAATTATGAACTACTATGTAGTTTTTGTGATAAATAGTGTTCCTATTATCCATCTTTTGATTGTATACCACATGAATTTCGTGGAAATGTTCTAGTGCCTTCTAAAATTTGATTCAATTCATGTTGTAGACTTGTCTTGCTGCTCGCTTCTGATTGGAAATTAACTAGTAAAATTTTCACTATAGAGGGTTTTGCACTAGCAGCTATCGTGAATTTGATGCTCCTCGTCTTATTCGGTCACCAACACCTAGACGTGATGTTCGTGAGTGCAGTCGTCGGTTCTAGCCCTTGAACAACATAAGCTTTATAATGTCCTCATTTATTTATATAAAACTATTTTACTACTTTGTAACTAAGATTTTTGATAAATTTGTGTAGTTCATGTTAATGCATCATACATATACAATATTTACAGATAATTGTTGGATATAACTAAATCATTTATAATGTAGAAATACTCATTTGTATCACAGTTAAGATCTTATCATTACAAATACATTTATAGTGGTAAATTGAAGTTGTATGTTGTTGCTATTTATATTTTTAGTTTTAGGTGTTTTAGAAAATCTTTTGTAGTGGATTTTGGCATAAGCAAACTAATATTTTCAATTTATTCTATCGATTAATTTATAATTTGTGTCCCTTGATGCATTATAATTCTATTGTGCGATTTCCCATACTATCATTAAATATCTACATAAACTGGTCGAGTGTTTTTAGACTACATGAATCGCCGACATACAAAGGAGAAATCATGCGTACAAGACAAAGAAGACCAACACCTAGACGTGATGTTCGTGAGTGCAGTCGTCGGTTCTAGCCCTTGAACAACATAAGCTTTATAATGTCCTCATCTATTTATATAAAACTATTTTTACTACTTTGTAACTAAGATTTTTGATAAATTTGTGTAGTTCATATTAATGCATCATACATATACAATATTTACAGATAATTGTTGGATATAACTAAATCATTTATAATGTAGAAATACTCATTTGTATCAAAGTTAAGATCTTATCATTACAAATACATGTATAGTGGTAAATTGAAGTTGTATTTTGTTGCTATTTATATTTTTAGTTTTAGGTGTTTTAGAAAATCTTTTGTAGTGGATTTTGGTATAAGCAAACTAATATTTTCAATTTATTCTATCGATTAATTTATAATTTGTGTCCCTTGATGCATTATAATTCTATTGTGCGATTTCCCATACTATCATTAAATATCTACATAAACTGGTTGAGTGTTTTTAGAGTACATGAATCACCGACAAACAAAGGAGAAATCATGCGTACAAGACAAAGAAATTTAGGTATACCTAAATAGATAATTCTAGTACTTATAAAGTGTAAACTAGTGTCCGAAAGTCCTTATGTAGACGTGTTAGCTATAGTAGTGGACCCTGTGTGCACCATGCACATTATCGACCATGTGCCCTTCAATAAAGATCGTGTTATCGACCACATGTGTCTGCACTAGTACAGAACGACACATCAGATACTCCTCTATGGCAACGGGATGAGTTAGGCGACGGAAAATCGCGACATCCCCCGCGTGCCCGCACTGGGCCGTAAACCAGGCCCACAACAAAGGCAACGGTTAAATAGTGAACGCATGTTGGCAACGGAGATTATTTAACCTCCGTTACCGATATGGACTCATCGCACATGGAGTTTCGTGAAATCTCCGTTGCCATTAGAAGCAGCCCGACAGCCCGCTTACGCGGACTATAAGAACCTACGCCTTTCACTCTCACTGTCTCACTTCCAACCCTAGCCGCCGCACAGTCTCCTCTCTCGATCTCCACTGTGTCGCATGGCCTCCCCAGCCGGCGCTGGTAGATCCGGCCATCGCGACGGCGGCCGCGGCCGTGGCCGTGGAGGCGTCCGAGGCCGCGGCCGCCCTCCGTTCAGGCCTTCACGTAGCAGCAGCGTCAGCTGGTGTTGCGGGACGAGCTTGCGGAACAGGCCTTAGGCGCTCCGGCGCCCGCGGGCCGGTGCCACGTCGCTGGCTCTGACGCTCGTCCACTGGCGCTGCAGGAAGAGCACGCCGAAGACTCCAGTGATCCGCACCCTTCCGGCCGCACCCGCTCACTTGGCCGCGAGATCCACCATGCGGGCTACCCCGGCCCCCGTCCTCGCTTTCTGAACCATTCGTCTTCCTCCTCCTCGACGAGGACGAGGACGGGGAGGAGGATCTTGATCTGGAGATCGGTTGCCAACTCTCCCACGCCGATTTCGAGCACCAGGACGCCCAGCGTCGTCAGGAGGATGCCGATCTGGTGGCGGCAGTCCTCCTCTCTGAGGCCTCGTCCCAGGTCGAGCGCGCCGAGGAGGCGGTCTTCCAGTCTGACCTCCGGGCCGTCTTAGCCCTCTCTTTGGTCCACGGCGAGGGCAAGGGGCTCGAGGTGGAGGCGCCGCCAGGAGAGGCCGGCGCTAGCTCCGGCGGCGACGCTAAGCGAGCCTGCCTCGCCTAATGTAAGACCCCAGTTCATTAGAATAGGGTTTTTTATTTTTTGCACATATTTTTGCTCGTTTCAGATGATTAGCTCTGTTCTTAGTAGGCATTGTTTACACATAGATTTTTAGCTGTTTCCTAGTTGTAAGTAGCTAATTTTTTAGCCATCGATTTGCTCTGTTTTTAGTAGGCATTGTTTACACATAGATTTTTAGTTGTTTCCTAGTTGTAAGTAGCTAATTTTTTAGCCATCGATTTGCTCTGTTTTTAGTAGGCATTGTTTACACATAGATTTTTAGCTTTTTCCTAGTTGTAAGTAGCTAATTTTTTAGCCATCGATTTGATCTGTTTTTAGTAGGCATTGTTTACACATAGATTTTTAGCTTTTTTCTGTAATGCCGATGATTAAAATAAGGTGACACTGTGTGATTCGAGGGTGGCGCTAGTGATCCTTGTGGTATGCACAAATACCGATCTTGTGCATTGTAACAGCCCAAAATTTGTGAACCCAAAAACGTGAAGAAAATTTCCACTTTTACTTTCTTGTGCATCATGGCATCCTTAATAAAAATGCTCAAGAGAAATTATAACATTGGAAAACCTCAAATGTGAATTGTTTCATTGCCAAATTTCAAATCAATGAAAGTGTTCAAACTTGTAGAAACAAAAATACTTTGGCATCTTATATTTGTCAAGGAAGTTCCAGTAGTTTCAAATATAATTTTGGCAAAAGATTTTAATTAGTCAAATAAAATAAATTGCGGGAAACTCAAAAATGCCTGTGAGCATTTACTATTTTATTTTCCCACCAAATGAATTCCAAATGACCTGAAAATTTTATGTGAGGTTCCTTACAATATATAGTGACTACCCAAAAATTCTCAGAATTTTTGAAATACTTTAAGTGCCCCAATTTAATCCCTAAAGTGTTACTGGAAATAAAAGAAACAGGAAAGGAGGAAAGTGCAGGGGGTTTTCTGCAAAAAGTTCATCTCCTTCCTCCTGTAGCCACAGCGCACGACATGGCACCAGTGGCGAGCTCGCCATTGTGCCACGCTCCTCTGGCCGCAGGAAGAGGATAAGACCACCACCGAGGCAGCCCTTCTCCTCTGCTCCCCCTCCCTTATCCTCTCACCTGCTCCCTCTCGCTCTCCATCTGTTCTTCCCGAGCTCGAAACCCTAGCGCCATGGCTGAGCTCGCCACCGTCGATTGAGAGCGCCTGGAACAGATCGAAGACCACAGGAAGCTCCGCCGCGTCGTCCTCTCCCTCCTCGTCCAAGGAATCGAGCCGGGAGGCCAAAAATCGAGCGGGCCGTCCTCGTCTTCTTCCGCTCCGGCCGCCGCGCTACGAGCAAGCTCACCACCGTCTCCAACCTCCTCCGTCACCGCCGTGAGCACCCACTCATCGAGGGTGAGCACGCGGATCTCCTGGACATCTCCGTCCTCCTCCTCTCCCTCTATTCGACGAGTAGCAGTAGCTTCGCCGTAGGCCGTAGCCCGCCGCCGCACGGCCTCGTCGCCGGAACATTTGCCGGCGACCATTTGGGTCGTAGCGCCACCCCCAGCCTCCACGTAACCGTGCGCGTCGAATGTGCCTGCTAATCCGTCCCTGCGCGTGCTCCTCCGCCGGAGCCGAGCGCGTCGCCGCCGCGCTCACCGCGCGCGTGCGCGCCGGTCCTGGCATGGCCGCGGTCAAACCTGGCTGTGGGCCTCCGCGCTTGCGTGGCTGCCACCGTGGCCGCTGGCCCACAAGTCAGAGACTTGGGCTAGGCACGGGCTCGGTGCAAAACGTTTCGTGATGTTTCTGGAAAATAAAATAAATAGCCAGATTCAAATATAAACTTGTAAAATCCATAACTTGCGAAATATTGATCCAAAAATTACAAACAAGATACCAAAATGTTCAGAAAAAAATTAAGTCTATATGTTGGTTCAACTCACCCATCCAACTAAACTAAATTAATTGCTGTTTTATTAAAATAAAGAAAATGGCAGAAAAGAAATCAATTTTAGAAAAGTCATAACTTGAGAAATATTTATCCAAAATTTATGTTTAATATACCAAAATGCTCAGAAAAATGACACCTATCGAATGGCATCATTCTCATGTAGGTTTACTCAATTAATTAGTAATGTACCTAAGTAGAATAACTTCTGGACAATAATAAAACATGGGGTCTAGTTCCAAATGTTGCAATACATATTATTTGCACCCCATTTAACTCGTGAGCTAGTTTTCAGAGGTTAATACAGTGCATTAAAATGTCAAGACATCATGTGTTGGTGCATTGCATTTGTTATGCATGTGTGGTTATTGATGGTTTCTTTCCGGTGTTTTTATGCATCGATAGATCAAGCAGTCGGGGTTCCACCGCAATACCCTGACGACCCGTATTACCAGCCTGCTGAACAAGGCAAGCGTAATCCCCCCTCTGAGCATGTCTCCTCCTATGTTTCCGCAAATATTTTCTCCACTATAATATTGCATTCGGTTCTAAATGTCTTTTGCTTGGATTAGAGTATCCTACTAGCTGCATTAGATACCTATTACCATTACCTGTATCCTTCCTAATATCCATAGGATTGAAGTGTTGGCCTGAGTTAATTATATCTGCTATGTATATGCTTAGCCATGCTTAGTTAAATGCTTAGATGTCCGGTGGATGTTCCATTGTTGGAACAGTTGATGGAATGGCCGGATGTGGTGGAAAATGGTGGTGACTTTAATAAACTGCTTAAAGGCGGGGATAAGAGGCCACGGGGGATGTGGTGTGTTGTCTCGTTCTCGCCGCCTAGATGCGAGTTCTCGCCTTCGAGCCAAGACTGAGCGTACACCCATGCGTGGGCCTAGTGAACCCCCATCGACGAGATACCTTGTGGGGGCTAACCGAGGGTCCTCTAGTTTGAGCTTCCATTTGCGCGTGCGTGAAGACGGTGGCCAGGACTGGGATGAGGATGGTGGTGTTAGGAAAATAGTGGCCACGGGGCAGGGTATTGGAGGCACTGAACCTGTCCCTCCTCACTGATGATCCTGGGTTAGTCTCAAGCGAGGGAGAAGTCGTAACCGCTCCACTCAGCCGGCTTTCCACGGAAGAGAGCTAATGTTCAGGCAATGGGCCGGACGGTACGCGTGGCAAACATTGTACACCCCTGCAGGGTAAATCTTTTCGAAAAGCCGTGTCCGCGGTTATGGACGACTTGGTGCCGGATTCAGAGACCATAGAAAACACGAACGAATGATTAAAACTTGACTTCAAGTATGTAAGGTTGACTTCCTCGAGGGTGATTCGGGGAGGTGCCTTTGTAGACAGGTGAAGTGATTGATGGTGGTTGTTGATGAAGATGATCAAAAGAAAGAGTTTACTTCTTACCCCCTTTGAAAATATTCTGATTAGTCGATGCCATGGAGTTATGTCTTTATAAAGAAAACCAGCTTTATGCAAAACAGCCATAAAACCTTTGAAGCCAATCATCGAGCTAGTAGCTCTAGTAATCTTGCAGAGTTCGTCGAACTCAACGTTGCTTTGTTGATTTTTTCAGTGGAGGACTTCACCGACTGAAGGTGGGTTCTTTGTGGACGTCGACGAGTAGTCTGGGGTTCCCAGGTGGCAGCTTGGGACATCCGGAACAGCTGGCGCAGGGAATGTTTATCTATAGGCCTCTTAGGCCATAATTTGGATCTTGTTGTTTAGAACAACTTATTTCGCTTCCGCATGATGTACTGTTGGGTCTGTGACCTCTGGTTGTAATATTTGCTATCTTTCTCTATTATAAGAGTTGAACTATAATGCTTTGAGTCGTAGAGTCTGTGATGTGCCAGTTGTTCCACAAGTCTTGATCTCTCTATTATGCATTGATAGTTGTGCCTGCGTTAGGCATCAATCGGGGTGTTGCGTTGCCGATGATCCATTCCGAGCAACGCCTGCCAAAGGTTTTGGCCGGGGAGTGGTAAACCCGTAACCTCCGGTTGTATCGCTAACCGGTGACACACAGCATCTGTATAGTTCGGGTCGGGGCGCCACAAGTTGGTATCAGAGCAGGACTGCCTGTAGGAAACCCTTCTACTGGTCGACGTTGAGTCTAGTGTTTGTGAAAATATTTTTAACCTAAAAATGAGTTGTGAAAACCATCTTAGGATTCTTTTTACTCCTTATCTGGTTACATTCTAATCTCGGAGCCATCTTACCTCGATTTGAGTTAAAAGTTTTACTCTCATCTGTTACCTCAAAACTTTAGGATCACGGGTTGGGTTCTACCTTAGTTTACGTGTCAGGTTGCTCCCGCTGCGCTACAATCCGAAATCAACTCAGATGTTTACGAACCCGTTATTCTACTGAGTCTAATCACTTATTCCTTCTGGGTTTTAACCCAAGGACTTGAACAGAAGGTCCCGGATTGTGCCAGCTAGAGTGTGTTGAATCACGTGGTTTCTTAACCATTTGAATCTCACGCTAGTAGTACATGATGCTGATCTTTGACCCAAGTTCCATCTTGTTGGTCCCTTGTTCGTTGTTACACAAAGTATTATCGTCCCTAGTCTGTGTACTTGAGTAGACGCTAATGCTATTGTCTCAACCATTCGAGGAAGATACTAACTGTGTCCTTGTCAATTCTCCAGAATGGCTCGAGGAGGCCGTGGTAACAACAATGATGAGGAACCGCCGCCACCACCTTCAATGGCGCAGGTCTTGATGGCCATTGAGGAGAACCGTGGGCGCAATGAGAGGCTGCTCGAGCAGTTGGTGCAGCAGAATGCACGGAGGAACAATGATGCAACACCTCACTGAGTTCCTGCGCTCGCAGCCACCCACCTTCGTTGATGCTAAGGAGCCACTGGAAGCTGATGACTGGCTTCGCGCTCTGGAGCGCAAGTTCGCCGCGCTGCATATCCAGTGGCCGAGCAAGTCAACTTCGCCACCTACCTCCTGACTGGTGCGGCTGGCTGTTGGTGGGAGAGTCATGTGGCGCTATTCGCAGGCCATGTTTCACTTGGGCGGATTTCCGCACAGCCTTTCGTGCGGCTTACATACCTCAGCCAATAATGGATATGAAGAGGAGGGAGTTCCTGGATCTGCACCAGGGTCGTATGGACCTCCGAGCTTATGGGTGCCAATTCAACCATCTCTCGTTACGCCCCTCGGGACGTGACCAATGATGCCGACAAGCAAGAGTTGTTCCGCAAGGGGCTTGCGCCGAGGCTCCGCTATGAGTTGCTGCCCTTCAAGTTCCAGAACTACCAGGAGCTGTTCAACCAGGCTCTTACTCTTGAGCAGGGAAGGAAGGAATTTGAGGCTTCCAAGAGGCCGCACAAGGGGACCACCCGAGTTCCTCGGTTTCTGAGAGCAAGAAGCGCAGGGTTTTCGTTCCCTATAGCGCTGTGCCGCGTGCTCCATTCATGCCGAGGGCCGCGGGATACAGGCCACCACCGCCGCCCCACTACTTCGACACTGGGGCGAGCGGAAGTGGGTATCGTCCTCGCTACCTGCCCCACCTGGACACTTGCTACAGCTGTGGCCAGTCTGGTCACTACTCCAGGGAGTGCCCCCAAAAGGCACCTATTCGGAACACCTGCACGAGCCCCCGCCACTCCAGCTGGCAAGGCTGGTCCTATCGTGCGTGGTCGCCTGAACCACGTCACTGCTGAAGAAGCTGAGGAGGACCCCGGCGTCCTTATGGGTGAGTTACGAATCAACGACAACCCAGCTACAGTTTTGTTTGACTCTGGAGCATCGCATTCATTCATTTCCATAGCATTTGCAAAAGACCACACATACCGTTCGAGAAGATGAGACGTCCCTTGGTGATCTCCACGCCTGGCTCCAAATGGCAAACCGATGGGTTACTCCGGAGGTCCAAATTAATATAGGCTCCATGTCCTTCCCTTTTCCGCTAGTAGCCCTGAAGTCAACTGACCTGGATGTCATACTGGGCATGGACTGGCTAGTAAAATACGGGCGAATCTTGACTGTGCTGCTAAGACCATTACCGTGACCACTTCTTCCGGTGACATTATGGAGTATTGGTCTGCACTATCAAGCCTCCATCCTCAATCATTCCCCTCTCACCGGAGATCAGCCTTATACTTTATGGAAGGCTTTCCCCTCCTGAAATACATGAAATACACGTGGTGTGTGACTTCCCGGAAGAATTGCCTGGCATGCCACCTGATCGAAGTGTGGAGTTTGTCATAGATTTGATGCCAGGTACTGCTCCGATTTCCAAGAAACCCTACCGTATGCCGGTGGAAGAGTTGGCTCTGTTGAAAGAGCAAATCGATGAGCTGTTAGCGAAGGATTTTATTCAGCCTAGCAGTTCACCTTGGGGTTGTCCGGTACTCTTCGTCAAAAGAGGGATTCGACCGTTCCTCGTTTGGTCTTGATTATAGGCCGTTGAATGCGGTGACAATCAAGAACAAGTATCCTATTCCCCGGATCAATGATCTGTTAGATCAGTTAGCTGGTGCAACAGTATTCTCCAAGATGGATCTGAGGTCAGGATACCATCAGATCAAGATCAGAAAGGAGGATATCCCAAAGACGGCATTCGTTACTCGCTATGGCTATATGAGTATACCGTCATGTCCTTTGGTCTCACCAATGCTCCAGCTACTTCATGAGGCTCATGAACTCCATCTTCATGGATTATCTCGACAAGTTTGTCGTCATCTACATCGATGACATCCTCGTTTATTCCAAAACCGACGAAGAGCATGCGAACATCTTCGGTTGGTTCTGACACGACTTCGAGAACACCGCCTCTATGCCAAGTTCTCCAAGTGTGAGTTCTGGTTGGATAAACTTGTCTTCCTTGGTCATGTGATATCTGCTAATGGTGTGGCAGTCATTCCCGACAAGATTCAATCCATTTTGGATTGGAAAACTCCAAGTCAGTCAAGGACATTCGTAGCTTTCTCGGATTGGGGTTACTACCGCCGATTCATCGAAGGTTTCTCCAAGATAGCTAAGCCCATGACTGACCTTCTCAAGAAGGATAGAAAGTTCATGGACGGACAAAGCTGAAGAGAGCTTCAAAACACTGAAAGCCAAACTCACGTCTGCTCCTGTGCTCGTCCTGCCGGACACCAGCAAGGATTTCTTGTCTTCTGTGACGCCTCCCTGCAAGGCTTGGGCTGTGTACTAATGCAAGAGGGCCATGTGGTGGCGTATGCTTCCCGCCAATTGAAGCCGCATGAGCACAATTACCCTACTCATGATCTAGAACTTGCCGCTGTTGTTTATGCTCTGAAGCAGTGGAGACCATACCTGTTTGGTAACCGTTGCGAGATTTTCTCGGATCATAAGAGTCTGAAGTACCTCTTCACACAGCCAGATTTAAATCTCAGGCAGAGGCGTTGGTTGGAGTTAATCAAGGACTATGATGTGAGTCTGAACTATCAACCCGGCAAAGCAAACGTCGTGGCTGACGCGCTAAGTCGGAAGTCTATTGCAACAACCTGATGGTTGAGAGGCTCAACCTGCTCTTCATGAAGAGTTCGCCGTTTGAACCTGGAAATTGTTCCCTCTGGCTATCTAGCAAATCTGGAGATCAAGTCTACTCTTGAAGACCAGATAAAGGAGGCGCAAAAACGTGATAAGGGTATTCTTAATATCAAGAAGAACATTGCTAGCGGGAAGGCCAAATGTTTCTCGGAGATGAATCCGGAGTCGTTTACTTTGGTGACCGCCTAGTAGTGCCAAAGAAATGGAAGCTGAAGGAGCTGATCCTCCAAGAAGCTCATGATCACCTCTCTCTATTCATCCCGGTAGTACCAAAATGTACCAAGACCTTCGACACAATTCTGGTGGACTCGGATGAAAGAGAAATCGCCAAGTATGTTGCTGAATGCGACACCTGTCGTCGGGTAAAGGCTGAACATCAAAGGCCTGCCGGCACTCTTCGCCCTATTGCAATCCCGAGTGGAAATGGGATGAAATTGGTATGGACTTCATTACTGGTCTGCCGAAGTCTCCAAAGGGAAACGATGCCATTTGGGTAATCATTGATCGACTATCAAAAGTGGCTCACTTCCTCCCTGTTCGTGTTGACATCACAGCTGCCAAGTTGGCAGATCTGTATGCTTCAGGATCGTCGTACTTCACGGCGTTCCCAAGAAGATAATCTCTGATCGTGGAAGTCTGTTCACCTCCAAGTTTTGGACTAGTTTCCAACAAGCCATGGGAACCGTCTCAACTTTAGCACCGCTTTCCATCCTCAAACAGATGGTCAGACCGAAAGGGTGAACCAAGTTTGGAGGACATGCTCAGGGCATGTGTAATCTCCTTTGGCAAGGGTTGGGAGAATATCTTCCCTTCGCGGAGTTCTCCTACAACAATAGCTATCAAGCTAGTCTGGGTATGGCCCCATTCGAGGTTCTGTATGGAAGAAAATGCCGAACTCCGCTAAAGACCGGAGAGAGGGCACTCTTTGGTCCAGATGTTATCAATGAAGCTGAGGAGAAGGTTAGAATCATACGAGAGAATCTGAAGATTGCCCAGTCTAGGCAGAAGAGTTACTATGACAAGCATCATCAGGAGGTTCACTATGAAATTGGTGATAAAGCTTACCTCCGTGTCTCTCCCCTTCGTGGCGTTCGCCGCTTCGGGATCAAGGGAAATTGGCCCCTCGCTACATTGGCCCTTTCACTATCTGGCCAAGCGAGGAGATCTTTCTTATCAATTGGAATTACCGGCCATCTTCCCAGATGTGCATGATGTGTTTCATGTATCCCAACTCCGCCGTTGTTTCAAAGATCCTATCCATGGAGTCAATCATGAGGAGCTGGATATCCAGGAGGATCTCACTTATCGCGAGCACCCTATTCGTGTCCTGGATAAAGCAGAAAGGAAGACCCGTAACAAGACCACCAAGTTTCTAAAAATTCAGTGGTCGCACCATTCCGAAGAAGAAGCAACCTGGGAAAGGGAGTCTAGTCTTTGTGAGGAGTATCCCGACTTCTTCTCGTAATCTTAAAATCTCGGGTCGAGATTCCTGTAAGGGGGGTAGAATTGTAACAGCCCAAAATTTGTGAACCCAAAAACGTGAAGAAAATTTCCACTTTTACTTTCTTGTGCATCATGGCATCCTTAATAAAAATGCTCAAGAGAAATTATAACATTGGAAAACCTCAAATGTGAATTGTTTCATTTCCAAATTTCAAATCAATGGAAGTGTTCAAACTTGTAGAAACAAAAATACTTTGGCATCTTATATTTGTCAAGGAAGTTCCAGTAGTTTCAAATATAATTTTGGCAAAAGATTTTAATTAGTCAAATAAAATAAATTGCGGGAAACTCAAAAATGCATGTGAGCATTTACTTATTTTATTTTCCCACCAAATGAATTCCAAATGACCTGGAATTTTTATGTTTCATTTCTCAGAATTTTTGAAATACTTTAAGTGCCCCAATTTAATCCCTAAAGTGTTACTGGAAATAAAAGAAACAGGAAAGGAGGAAAATGTAGGGGGTTTTCTGCAAAAAGTTTAGCTCCTTCCTCCTGTAGCCACAGCGCACGGCAAGGCGCCAGTGGCGAGCTCGCCACTGTGCCACGCTCCTCCGGCCACGGGAAGAGGATAAGACCACCATCGAGGCAGCCCTTCTCCTCTGCTCCCCCTCCCTTATCCTCTCACCTGCTCCCTCTCGCTCTCCATCTGTTCTTCCCGAGCTCGAAACCCTAGCGCCATGGCTGAGCTCGCCGCCGTCGATTGAGAGCGCCTGGAACAGATCGAAGACCACCAGAAGCTCCGCCGCGTCGTCCTCTCCCTCCTCGTCCAAGGAATCGAGCCGGGAGGCCGGAAATCGAGCGGGTCGTCCTCGTCTTCTTCCGCTCCGGCCGCCGCGCTACGAGCAAGCTCGCCACCGTCTCTGACCTCCTCCGTCACCGCCGTGAGCACCCACGTGTCGAGGGTTAGCACGCGGATCTCCTGGACATTTCCGTCCTCCTCCTCTCCCTCTATTCCGACAAGTAGCAGTAGCTTCGCCGTAGGCCGTAGCCCGCCGCCGCACGGCCTCATCGCCGGAGCATTTGCCGGCGACCATTTGGGTCGTAGCGCCGTCCCTAGCCTCCACGTAACCGTGCGCGTCGAATGCGCCCGCTAATCCGTCCCTGCGTGTGCTCCTCCGCCGGAGCCGAGCACGTCGTCGCCATGCTCTCCGCGCGCGCGTGCGCGCCGGTCCTGGCATGGCCGCGGTCAAACCTGGCCGTGGGCCTCCGCGCTTGCGTGGCTGCCACCGTGGCCGCTGGCCCACAAGTCAGCGACTTGGGCTAGGCACGGGCTCGGTGCAAAACGTTTCGTGATGTTTCTGGAAAATAAAATAAATAGCCAGATTCAAATATAAACTTTTAAAATCCATAACTTTCGAAATATTGATCCAAAAATTACAAACAAGATACCAAAATGTTTAGAAAAATAAAGTCTGTATGTTGGTTCAACTCACCCATCCAACTAAACTAAATTAATTGTTGTTTTATTAAAATAAAGAAAATGGCAGAAAAGAAATCAATTTTAGAAAAGTCATAACTTGAGAAATATTTATCGAAAATTTATGTTTAATATACCAAAATGCTCAGAAAAATGACACCTATCGAATGGCATCATTCTCATGTAGGTTTACTCAATTAATTACTACTGTACCTAAGTAGAATAACTTCTGGACAATAATAAAACATGGGGTCTAGTTCCAAATGTTGCAATACATATTATTTGCACCCCATTTAACTCGTGAGCTAGTTTTCAGAGGTTAATACAGTGCATTAAAATGTCAAGTCATCATGTGTTGGTGCATTGCATTTGTTATGCATGTGTGGTTATTGATTGTTTCTTTCCGGTGTTTTTATGCATCGATAGATCAAGCAGTCAGGGTTCCACCGCAATACCCTGACGACCCGTATTACCAGCCTGCTGAACAAGGCAAGCGTAATACCCCCTCTGAGCATGTCTCCTCCTGTGTTTCCGCAAATATTTTCTCCACTATAATATTGCATTCGGTTCTAAATGTCTTTTGCTTGGATTAGAGTATCCTACTAGCTGCATTAGATTCCTGTTGCCATTACCTGTATCCTTCCTAATATCCATAGGATTGAAGTGTTGGCCTGAGTTAATTATATCTGCTATGTATATGCTTAGCCATGCTTAGTTAAATGCTTAGATGTCCGGTGGATGTTCCATTGTTGGAACAGTTGATGGAATGGCCGGATGTGGTGGAAAATGGTGGTGACTTTAATAAACTGCTTAAAGGCGGGATGAGAGGCCACGAGGGATGTGGTGTGTTGTCTCGTTCTCACCGCCTAGATGCGAGTTCTCGTCTTCGAGCCAAGACTGAGCGTACAACCATGTGTGGGCCTAGTGAACCCCATCGACGAGATACCTTGTGAGGGGCTAACCGAGGGTCCTCTAGTTTGAGCTTCCATTTGCGCGTGCGTGAAGACGGTGGCCAGGACTGGGATGAGGATGGTGGTGTCTAGGAAAATAAGTGGCCACGGGGCAGGGTGTTGGAGGCACTGAACCTGTCCCGCCCTGACTGATGATCCTGGGTTAGTCTCAAGCGAGGGAGAAGTCGTAACCGCTCCCACTCAGCCGGCTTTCCACGGAAGAGAGCTAATGTTCAGGCAATGGGCCGGACGGTACGCGTGGCAAACATTGTACACCCCTACAGGGTTAATCTTTTCGAAAAGTCGTGTCCGCGGTTATGGATGACTTGGTGCCGGATTCAGAGACCATAGAAAACATGAACCGAATGATTAAAACTTGACTTCAAGTATGTAAGGTTGACTTCCTCGAGGGTGATTCGGGGAGGTGCCTTTGTAGACAGGTGTAGTGATTGATGGTGGTTGTTGATGAAGATGATCAAAAGAGAAGAGTTTACTCCTTACCCCCTTTGGAAAATATTCTGATTAGTCGATGCCATGGAGTTATGTCTTTATAAAGAAAACCAGCTTTATGCAAAACAGCCATAAAACCTTTGAAAGCAATCATCGAGCTAGTAGCTCTAGTAATCATGCAGAGTTCGTCGAACTCAACGTTGCTTTGTTGATTCTTTCAGTGGAGGACTTCACCGAACTTGAAGGTGGGTTCTTTGTGGACATCGACGAGTAGTCTGGGGTTCCCAGGTGGCAGCTTGGGACATCCCGGAACAGCTGGCAGGGAATGTTTATCTATAGGCCTCTTAGGCCATAATTTGGATCTTGTTGTTTAGAAAAACCTATTTCGCTTCCGCATGATGTACTGTTGGGTCTGTGAACTCTGGTTGTAATATTTGCTATCTTTCTCTATTATAAGAGTTGAACTATAATGCTTTGAGTCGTAGAGTCTGTGATGTGCCAGTTGTTCCACAAGTCTTGATCTCTCTATTGTGCATTGATAGTTGTGCCTGCGTTATGGCATCAATCGGGGTGTTGCGTTGCCGATGATCCATTCCGAGTAACGCCTGCCAAAGGTTTTGGCCTGGGAGTGGTAACCCAGTAACCTCCGGTTGTATCGCATGACCGGTGACACACAGCATCTTTGTATAGTTCCGGGGTCGGGGCGCCACATGCATCCTACTCGGCTCACTAGCTCCATCCCTGGAATTTGTGTGTCAAATCTAATATATATGAGGCATAGTTTAGGCTATGTTCTAGTTGTAATTAGTTCTATATTTTCTGTAATGCGATGATTAAAATTAGGTGTCACCGTGTGATCCGGGGGTGGCGCAAGTGAGCCTTGTGATATGCACAAATATACATCGATTTTGTGCATCCTACTTGGCTCGCTTGGTCCATCCCTGAAATTTGTGTGTCCAATTTACCTATGTATGAGGCATTGTTTTGGCTACTTTCTAGTTGTAATTAGTTCTATATTTTCTGTAATGCCGATGATTAAAATAAGGTGACACTGTGTGATTCGAGGGTGGCGCTAGTGATCCTTGTGGTATGCACAAAGACCGATCTTGTGCATCCGACTTGGCTCACCAGCTCCATCCCTGGAATTTGTCCAATCTACATATATATGAGGCATTGTTTAGGCTATGAATTTATCTGTTTTATGTATAGAGATGAAGAAGCTTACCATTTGATTCTTTTTCATCTCCTTTAGGGCGAGGAGGAAACCTGGAGACTATGCGGCGGCCGTGAAGACGTAGGAGCGGGTCTCCGTCCACACGGTCCACTGAAGCCGGCGCCTCCAGGAGCATGACTTTTGTGCAGTACTAAATAGGTAGAAGAAGACCACGCAATGAAGCTGGGCAAAGAGGAAGGTGAAGAACCGGCGACCGTCAAGCAGGAGCCAGGGCTCCGTCGACGGCGCAGCAGGCCTCACCGGCTTTTTTTTGTTTCCTTTAGCCCTCATTACAAACGGTCAAAAACTAATCTCCGTATCTGATGTAAAGACTATAGGCAACGATTATATATTATGCCCGTTGCCAAACTTATTGTAAACTATCAAAATCTCCGTTGCCATTGAGAAGCCTCACATCAGTGACAGGGTCGGGGACACGGACCGTTTCTCCGTTGCCGATGGGGTTTTTGGCCCGTTGCCGATGTGTCGTTCTGTACTAGTGTTGGAACCATTTATGTCAAGTATCTTAGGAAAGAAACTAGTGTAAGTTTATTATATTTTTAAGAAGATTTATCTTAGTATTTATGTTATGACGCGTAATGAAGTTTGAAGCTACATCATGTGCATGAATTATTTTTTCGGGAAATCATTTATACAGTACCAAACTTTTTATGTACACGATCTAATACGACATGAAATCAAATATATTGTACGCTATGCTCCATCCGTGAAGTCGGTTGATAAGTACTTCTTGATTATACCACATGTGACTATAACTTTCATGATTTGAATTTGGCTCTTACCTACTTATAACTTGTTCATACTAGAGGGAATGGTTTAGGAGGATGCATTCTGCATATCGATCATATAATATATCTTGGCACGGACTGTGTTTTTGTATACCTTTTTTTGCACAAGTAATTCTCCCTACTGTATGAGGCACGGGGGATGGATGGGATTGGATGAGATTTCTTATGTAATAGATGTTAGAATTGATTAAGGCTTGATGCCTAGTTCCATTATGTTCAGAGATTGTTGTTGCTATGACTTTGCAATGATTAATGCTTGCCATTAGGGCCGGAGTTCCATGATTTCAGCTCATGTTAATTGTCCAAAACTGGAGACCCAAGGTGAAAGGTTGGGATATCAATGAGAATACTTTAACTTGAGAATTACATGTATTCATATAGTGTTAATTCTTTGCTTAGGTGCTTTGTAAAATAAATATTTTAATTACCCTCAATTCCTTGGGTGGCGGAAAACAGAAGGACAAAAATGATGTGCAAGTTCTTATTGCAAGCATGTACAACTATATTAGAAATACATGCCTACATATGATTGATAAAGTGGAGTGTTATTTATCATTGCCCTGAGTTAATAACTATTACATAAGTGATCTTAACCATGCATTGCCAATATACACATCCTCATGCATATGGTTGTACACCACCGTTGTTCCCTATTACTTAAGTTTCATTGGTTCTGTTTACTTTATCGTTGATATTACTATCACTATATTCCTGTTGCCGCCATATAACTATTGCTACCAATAAAATTTTGTCAAGCAAGTATTCATCCAGGTGTGTGTTTGAATTGACAAGTCATATGCTAAAAGGCTTATAAGTATTCATTGCCTCCCCTTGTGGAATCAATAAACTTGGATTGAAATACTATATTCGAAGACTGTTGTGATCCCGTGGGTTATCAACATGTGGGAGTTTGATGCAAAATTGAATAGTCTTCATGCGTCTGAAGATGAGTGTTGAGTGAAGTACCATAACCAGCTATCATTTAATAATAAAGAAGTTTGTGAAACAATACTAATGCTTACAATTACAAATACATGTCTAAAATATGTACTTTCTAGTTTTAGGCCTTCTCGAAAATCTTTTGTTACTGGATATCAAGTTATTATGATACCAATATTTATAGATTATTCCACTGATGTATTATAATGTAATTGTATCTGTCATTTCCCATAGTATCATTAAATATCTATAAAGCTAGTAGAGTATTTCTAGATTTCATGAATCTAGCGAATTACCGAGAGAAATCTTGAGTAAAAGATTATGAAATTTAGGAGTAACTAAATACAAGTGTAATAAAGATAATTTCAGAATGCATGAAGTATTAACCAATAATTTTTCAACAAATCCTAGTGTAGAATTATCAGTTATATATAGTGTCTACCCATGTGCACCATGCACACAATTGACCACACCATGTTATGGACACCCTATGTCTGGAACGATTTATGTCAATTCCTTAGGCGGAGATCTAGTGTGAGTTTCTTTTATTCTGGGGATTTATATTATTCTCTATGTTATACCATGTAGTTTCATGCTACGTCATGTGTGCTAGTTGCATTCCTGGAAATATATAGTCACTTATAAACTCATCGAACTTTCTAAAGTACACATCTAATACCTAGCAGACTTCCAGACAGACTATATGATATGCTCCTTCCATAAAGTCAGTTGACAAGTACTTCTTGATTAGTCTATCAATCATTTGGGATTTCATGATTTTATGTTGGTTGCTCATATCAATGTTGTAGGGAAAATTTCATGAGGATGCATTCTTCATAGACATGATCAAATTAGCTAGGCATCAAGTGTGATTGTGTATGCATAAGTCAGTTCAAGTATACATAAAAACAAATACAATTGTTTGAATGTTCTTTTGTTAGTTGTCCCTAGTGGTGCTTGTACTAGTCTTTTGGTTATTCGGCTGTGCTCTACGGAATTGATCGACATTTACATAGCAATGAGTGATATCGAGGGATGAGGCTTGTTCCTTGCTTCACTGTCAACCGGAGCAATTGTTCTACTAAATAAGATTCCAATCATTTCAGTGGTACCTTCTCTACACATAAATTTAGGGGCTATAGTTGCTCAGCAAAAAATGACTACTACAATATTATGCTACCATTTCTTCATTAGTTTTCTTGGGATTTCGTCGAACACTCTTTGATGCTAATTTCATGTAGTTTTCCAACCTCCCTATTATGTTTTCATACAAATCATGAGAATCAAATAGTCCCTTCGATTTCTATACAAGGACACTATCCTATTTTCCACATACCAAGAAAATAAGGCCTAATGAATGATATATTTAATTGTGTGGAAAATATCTCGGGCTAATTAATCATTTTGCATGTGATTGCCTTCTTCACTATCCTTTGTGCAACGTTGTTTGCATTAATAAGCACCATCATACGAGGTAAAAAAAGTCAACCCTTCTCATGAAGAGAGAGTGACTTTGTATAATGAAAATTGTATTTTGATAGTGGCATTAATTTAAATATGGAGAGAGTAAGAGCAATTTTTTTATGTTGTAAGACTTGCTAGGCATGGGAATCCACATTTTTTGTGACAGACTTGGTCATCATAAATTATATAAAACATACCAATATGTGTACTATATTAAATATAATGCTGTTTCTTTATTTTCTTCTATGGGTATCACATACTATCTGTTTTGCACAAATTTTGCAATTTTACATCCTAGATTTTTTTCAAAAATAATTTTGAGATGCATCTTAACGGTAGGAGGTTGGTTCAAGACAAAACACATAGTGAGTCGAATCATCATTTTGGATCCTGAGCTCTAGGGAGTTCGGATTCAAAAAGGTAAAAACTATTTTTCTAAGAAAAATATACAAATACATATAGATGTTTAGTATATACGAATTTTTTTCATCAATATATATTTTAACTTGTGATCTGCACACAAAAAAGACAAATGGGGAGCGAATCGTTTTTTCACCCCTTTTAGCGCGATAATTTTGTGATTTTTGTTTAGCTAGATGCAGCGTATTATTTAACAACACTTTGTAGGTGTGCATGTATCCAGGAAAAATGTTAGGGATTTTTATAACTTGCGAATACCATATCGATCATGTTAAATATCAACCTCCCTAGAGCTGAGAGTCAGAACGCTGCACCGCACTCTATAGTGAAGTCAATAGGGTCACATATATTACTCGTAAAAAACCTCAAAGACCTGCAAAGGTATGATAAACCCATCACATTTGTTGGGCAAAACTAGTAATTATTCTTAAAATGAAGAGGATTAATTAGGAGCTTCAGCAAGAAGTTATATCGATCAGTTAAAATACCTATACAAAATTTGTGAAAAAAGTACAAGCACTATGTGAAGGGCCTTATATACACAAAGTGTTTAAGCACACATATACTAGCTTGAACAACATATATAGCATCAGATCATCATCGCCTATGCATATACCTCAGCTGAGCTTGTCTCTTATTTATCACCTCTATATGTAGCATGTCTACCTCCCGCCGGCCCTCGCCCATAATCTCACAATCCGCCGTGTATGCGACTGTGAAGTGCCGGGGAAGTATACGTCTCCGACCGGCAGCCGGCCGCTGAGCGGCAGTGAGTACGCGCCTAGCATTTCCAGCAAGAGGCTGCGATGACGGGCTTACCCTTCCACCCAAGCACGAGGCACCCCTTTTCTTCGGCCACCGTGTAGCCGCTGCCTCCGGCATTCTCCTCCAGCCACTCCCGCGCCTTGGCCGCCATCTTGATCGGCATCGACTGGAACCCCGCGCGGCTCATGCGCCGCCGCCACTGGTCCGCGCGCTCGTGCCGTTCCACGCGCGCCGCGCCCTCGCACCCGACCACGTTCCGGATTTCAGCGCCGAAGTGGAACTGCTCGACACGAGCGCGCCGCGCGTCGTAGCGTGGGAGCGCCGCGTCCAGCGCGTCGAACAGCGCAGCGTAGTAGTGGAGCGCCTCCATGAACCTGCCCAGGAAGAAGGGGCCGTTATGCCCAGCGTCCTGCTCCACGAGAACAAAAGCCTTGGGCGAGAGCTTGCGGATGGTCTGCAGCACGGAGTTGAGCGCGCCCCGGCTCTCCTTAACCACGCAGTGCAGCTCCAGGACGCTGTTGATGGCAACGGCCTCGCCGGCTTCGACGCAGAGGTCGTCCACGTGGAGGCTCTCCAGCGTCCGGTCGATCGCCCTGAACTCGAGGCGCATCCCTAGCTCCTCAGCGTACGCCTCAAGCTCGCGACCGACGGCTCTCATGGTGTCCGGGCGTGCGCCGACGCCAGTGACACGCACGCGCGCCGGCTTGCCGCCAGCGCGAGCGGCGAGGCCGTCGAGCAGTGCTAGCCACTGGTGGCCACGGTCCAGGCCCAGCGTCATGCCAAGGTCCACCACGTGGACGTTGCTCTCTCCCTCGAAGGCCTCCAGGATGGACACATTTGCCACGAAGTGCGCGAAGCGCAGGTAAGGGCACAGCTCGTACGCCACGGCTAGCGCCTCCCCGCGCGCTCCGTCGAGGCAGGACGACCGCGGGACGCTGAACGCCATGCTTGCTGGCCCCAGCGACGGCGGGTGCGCGAGGGCGAGGCGGTCGGCGAGGCCCTGCACGAAGCATGACGCAACGCGCTGGAACGCCGTGCCGTGCACGGGCGCGCCGATCTTGAGCTCGCGCAGCAGCGCCGCGGCTTGTGCACGGTCGCGGCACGCCACCGCCTCGGCGCAGGCCACCAGCAGCTGCACGAGCCGCATGCCATCAGCGCCGCCACCACCGCCGCCCACACCCGCAGCGACCACCGCCTCGCTTTGCTCCAGCTCGAACGGCCCGCTGCCGCCCGCCGTTGGCGACTCCAGAGCCTCCAAGGCCTCAACCTTTTGCTTGCAGCTCTCGAGGACGTCACGGAACTGCTTCTTCCTGACGCGCGACGACTCGACATCCACCTGCGCCGGCGGCCACGAGGACTGGTACGCCGAGCTGAAGTAGTCAACCTTGGTGGCCTTGTGAGCGCGGGAGCTGCCGAGCTCTAGCTCGTCGCCGTCGGGCGCGGCCTCCTCTATACCGTAGTAGTAAGGGTGGAGGTAGTTGTCTAGTTCTTGCTCAGTGTAGAACGAAGCATTTTGCTGTGTCAAACACAAGGAGGTGGTGAAGTTGTTGGGTGACATGTCCATGTAGTACGTGGAAGTGTGTATGCTTAGTGCACTTGATCCTAGTAGTTAAATTAGACCTTGGTACAATGCTAATGGCCTAATTAACTTGTTGGCTAATCGAACCGAGCTCTATATATAGACGCCGAGTTGGGTGGGAGTAGTATACGACGTACGAGGTGGCATAGTTAATTAATTGATCGATCTCGTCTAAAAATATGTCTCTGTTGTACAACTCAGGTTTTGTTTTCCCTGTATGTGTTTATGGATGACTAATCGAATTAACTTAGTTCTCGGTTAGGTAACATGATCGATTCACAGTTGTAACCCATATTGTAACTCATGACTAGCACAATACTACGAAGCAAAACCTTTCGGAGCATTTTTCTCAGCTGCAACGCAAATTGCAACTCATAGGTGCAGGAATTGCGATACAAATCCAATGTTGTATGGCTCGAATGACCGCCAAGAAATGAGAATTAGAAAAACCGCATGTTTATTTTCTTTGTTCGGTTTTAATTACTGTGAGCCTCACATTTCTTCGATAGTACCAACCCAGTACCAACGCTTCATTTCAAGCGTTTTACCAGAAGTGTTATTGTTGAACATATCACTTTGTGATCATATTAATCATCGGTTGCAGTGTGAATCTTTCCATGGTTTTATTGTTTGGCTAGTTCCACATTATGACTACTTGTAAGTGTTAGTGCTCATTTAGTTTTCTACCGGATGATAATGTTTGGTAATTGTAGCCATATCTAAATCTAAGAATGACGTGAAACTAAACCATGTACATGTGTACATGCTGCTTATTAGTTTTAGGGAAACGAAATTTGGGCGGTGAAATCGCCTATCCTAATTTTGTTGAGAACTGCTTTTCTGTTAAGCAGCCTCGAAAAACTACTTCATATAAGACTGGCGATGATGGTTTCGTTGATGCAATGGAACTGGCGAAACACCTCCCTGAGATTCAAAAAACAAAATCACTTATCCTATTTTCTATGCAGTGTTTTTTGTGTTTTGTATAAATTACTTCTATTAGTTCTGTCACTAGATAATTGAGTTATTTACATGTATGTGTGGCCTTGTTACTTTTACTGACACTCTTAGCTACCAAGGTTCTATTGAAGAGACCTATTTACCTAGGATTTTAGTTGCTTACTCATATGACTATGATATATACTTATGTATCGATGCATTCTTTTTTGTACAACCTGGTGCACTTTATAGCGCTATGCTACCAACAGTAAACGTCTGTGAATATTCTCTATTATCGCTTACATATAAAATGTAATTGTGATGATCTTGCGTAGTTGTGGCCCATGTATGGTAAAATAATATGTCTACTAGCGTCTAATAGCAGTAAAAAATGCAATGACTTCATGTAGCTGAAAGTGAACGTTCAGAGGCTACACAACGAAAAAAAAAGAAAAAAAACGTCTTGGATTAAGATAAAACTTGCACTGCCATATTTGTGTAATTACTGACAGATGCCAAGTGCCAAAAACAGGTGGCGGATTCCTTTGGTGACACAGAATGTCCCCCGGCGCACCTGATATTTAGTCCGGATTTGCTTGGCTGGAGAGAAAAAGGCTGGCGAGAACCATAGCTAGCTAGCGGCGTAACATTATATATAGTAGAACCCTATCGTCAGGTTAATGAATCAAATTAGCACCGGATGGGACAGCTCGAAGCAGTCGTTTCGTTACAAACAAAGCTGCATTTTACACCTTTAACTTATTATCCCTATGGGTTGGTTTCAAAAGGAAATTCTAGTTGTCTCTTGTTAGGCGCACACGGTCTGCACCGGCCCAGGGCCGGCCCTGTGGGGGGTCTGGAGGGGCGGCCGCCCCGGGCCCAGGATTTTTGGGGGCCCCCCACAGGTATATGTACACTAGGTACCTGTAGAAAAAATAAAAGGCAAATAGCCCATTCCGTGGCAACAAACTAGTGATTGGGCCGGCTGGGCCTTATGCTACACTGTCCGTCTGTCCGCTTGTTTCCGTGAGAGAAAAGGTAGCGATCTATAGGCCTAATTAATTCGTGATCGGCAAGGATACGGCTTGATTAGCTCGACTCGATCGATCGAAAACCGGGACATCTCCTCTCGTCTCTAATCTCGCCCGCCGCCGCCGCCCGCACCCAGGCGGCCACGCCTGAGCCGCACGCTGCGCACCTCACTGATGGGTTCCGTATTTCCGATCGTCCGAGCGCCGCGCCGCCGGACCCAGGTACATTCATTGATCAATTTCGATCTTCTTTAGTTTTCTAGTATACGTGGTTTATGCCTTAATTTTCATTACATTTTTATTTTATTCTCAGTGTTATTATGAAGACTTCATCTTATGTTGCACTGCAAAAAGGAAAAGAAGAAAAGAGAAACAAAAATTGATAGATTCATGAAGAGGACCTCTTCACAATTTTTTGAAGAGTAACACGGTCACTTCAAGAAATTCAGATGAGTTGGTGCTAGTTGTTGCAGGGAGCAAAGAAATATTAATCTTGAAGACACTATCCATACAGAAGACAATGTTGACATCAACACGGATGATAACAATGTGAGTGATCATGAACACGTATTTCATTTATCTTCTACAGACGTTGCTAGTATTGATCGAAAATGATTAGTTTATTCAAACCAGGATTGACAAAGTGTTTCCTTTTTCCGGTAAGGATTTTCCACATAAAAATGTGTCTCGCTTCTCTTGTTTGCTCTCTATTTTGCTAATAAAAATTTATGTTTACTTATTTATACTAAGGCTAAGGGCCCTAAATTTTAATTTCGCCCCGGGCCCCAGAAATGTCAGGACCGGCCCTGCACCGGCCACCGTCGCATCAATATGGAGCGACTGTTTCTTCCCTCGTGTGGTAGTATTATACAGTAGCAAAGCTAGATGCAGAATATCAGAGCAGCTGGTCGATCGATCCGGGTTTTGCTAGCTACGTACTCCCTCCGTTTTTTAATATAAGATGTTTTAGCTTTTGTCCACATACACATGCACACAAATGTATGTAGACACATTTTTGTGTGCATGTTCACTCATTTTAGTGTGTATATAGACAACATGTGTACCACCTAAAATATCTTATATTAAAAAACGGAGGGAGTAGCTCTGAGAGAAGATTAAGCTAGCTAGACAGGGATATGAGGACCCTTTCAACACGAACGTCACCTGGCACGCCATCTCCCTTTGTCTCCACTCTGCGCCGGCGTGTAGCACGATCACGCGATCGAGAGAAACCCCGTTCTTGTTCGAGTGTAACGTTAACTGTTTTGTTTGTACGATGATAAAATTCGGATCGACAATGCCGTTCTGAATGCGAGATGGTTGACTGATGCCATGCATTTCTGTCGATGTAAACCAAAGGAGCTGCTGGTATGTATGGCCTGACGCACTCAGCCTCTGGTGATCGGTCGATCATGTGCGGAGCGAAATGCATGTGCCGTTTGTGTGCGTGATTCGAGTTAGGCATGCACATGCATTCATGCTGCTCACGTGTATTTAGTGGCGGAAGCAGGATTTCAACTGTGTAATCAATACAAAAGTTCTATAGTCAAATACACGTATTTGTAATATATTTTGTTATCTTTCCATAATTTTCTGCTTATATTGTCAAAAACTTGCATAGTCAGCTGACTACACTGGCTCTAATGTGGCTCTGCCACTGTGTATTGTGGTTTTGAACACAACATAAATGTATCCCATGCATGGGTTCAAGAAAGCAGTCTGATACAGTAAAGACGTACTCCCTCTTTTCCACAATGTACAACGTTTTGGCAAGCACTAGTAGGAAATAGGTTATAGGTGGAACCACTTTCTGTGGCACACCAATATAACCGTGCGCCACAGAAACTATTCAATGGCGCACCGGATGCGGTGCGCCACAGAATTAGGCCACTTTATGTGGCGCATAACTAGCCCATGCGTCACTGAATACATGCTTTCTGTGGCGCATGAACACTGATGTGCCGCAGAAATATGGTGGCCCCGCCACCAATGATTGGCTTGCATCCTCCGGTGCCTTTTCTGTGGCGCATGGGACTGGATGCGCCGCAGAAATCAACATTTCTGTGGCGCATCTGACCTTATGCGCACAGAAATATTATGGGCCCGGCCACCAATGATTGGCTGGGTGTCTTTTCTGTGCGCATGAGTCTGGATGCGCCACAGAAATATTGATTTCTCTGGTGCATCTAGTCTCTGTGGCGCATGTGGCCCCATGCGCTACAGAAAACCTTTTCTAGATGTACAAAAAGGTGGCAGCCCATACCTACCACCATTTTCTTCTTCCTCCTCTCCACCCAGCTCGTCTTCGTCCTCCCTCCCATCCCATTTTGCCCATATTTTTCTCCATTTTTTTGTAGATAAATCTACTTTGTTTGATAGATAATTGGTGATGGCTTGGGGAGCCTCCATATATACTCTCCTCCTCTCCCAATACATCTCTTTTTCTTCACTATTTTCCTCCAACACCACACACTCTCTCATCGATCACGGTCACGTCTCGGTAACGAATCTACTAGGTGAGTATTGTTGGATGGACATGCATATGCATGTTTTGTGTGGCCGGCGGTGTGTATGGATGTTTGTTGTAGGTGAAGCGCTTGTCGCGCGCGGGCGGTTTGCACGATGGCGAGAAGATGTTTATACATGAAGCTTGTGTGGTGTGCATGAATATTTGCATGTTGTTGCTTTTTGTTGTTGCTTGCGCTGGCGTGGTGCATGGATGTTTGCCGAAATGTTGATTCATTTCCGTTTCAGCAAATTTTTGCACTACCCATATGTCCTACTTTTAGGAGAGGTCATGCCGAATTTTTCCGGTGAGCATGCATGTGTGTGTCTGTGTGTGTGCATGTTGCGGTTCTAATTAGCATACTCTCGTTTCTGCTCTATGTATACCGCGTAGGCAACCATGGTCGTCATGATGAGCTCCGGTCGAATCAGTAGATACAAGGAAGAAGCGAAGGCGGACATGATTCGGTGCAACAGGCGCCAGATAAGATGTCCGTGTCGAACATGCAAACTCGTGAGCTGGATCGACCCTGATTCTGGACAATTGGAGGATCACCTGCTCAGGCGCGGTTTCATGCTAGGCTTCAACCAGGCGCCGACAGCAAATGGTGCGCATGAAGACGAGGGCGGGCGAGAAGACGAAGAGTCTCCCGGACATGGTTATCATGACGAAGGAGATGTCGGTGGACAAGATCATCATGACAAGGGAGATGTCGGCGGACAAGATCATCATGATGACGAAGGAGATGCCGGCGGACACGGTCATTATGAAGGAGTAGATGGTGGTGGTGGCGCGAACACGTAGACCCCGCTAAGGCCTTGCAGGACGCTCATGTTCAAGAACTGCTACTCAAGGAGACGAGCAACGCCAGAGCTGCAGCCAGAGAGAAAGCTAAGCTGGCGCAAATGGAGATAGACGGGAAGACTCCGTTGTATCCTGGGTGTCGGCCACATGATACGCGCTTGCAAGTAACGCTTGATGCTCTGGAGATGAAGGCGAAAACAAATGGACCGACGTGAGCTTCAGCAAGAACATGCAATTCATGCACGATCGTCTTCCCGAGGGAAACACATTGCCAACTAGTATCGAGGAGGCCAAGAAAGTCGTGTGCCCTCTTGACCTACCACACGTTAATAAATACCACGCCTGCATCAATGATTGCGCAATTTATCGGGGCGAGTACAAGGACAGAACCACATGTCCGGTGTGCGGCCACGGACGGTACAAGAGTACTGGGAACAAGAAAGTTCCTCGAAAAGTGGTATGGTACTTTCCTATCACTCCCCGTCTGCAGCGGTACTTCGTGGACCCTAAGGAAGCAAAGCTCATGCAATGGCACGCGGAAAGGGAGAAGCCCGAAGAAGATCCGGACAAGGGCAGGATCCTGACACACCCTTCAGACGCTAGCCAGTGGGAAGCATTGGACACGCCTTCGAAAATTTCGGGGGCGACGCAAGGAACGTCAGGCTGGGTATGAGCACCGATGGACTCAATCCGTTCGGCAACCAGAGTAGCACGCATAGCACCTGGCCCGTGTTTGTATGGCCTTACAACCCTCCCCCGTGGCTGTGCACGAAGCAAAGGTACATACACTTGAGTATTCTTATTCAGGGGCCGAAACAACCAGGTATCGACATACATCTTATCTCGCGCTGTTGAAAGAGGAGTTAGCCACGTTGTGGGAGACGCCAGCCCGTACGTGGGACGTCTACACTAGAGATTATTTCGATATGAGAGCTGCGTTGCTCACGACGGTGCAGGACTATCCTGGTTGCTCATATGTATCGGCCCAGGTAGGCCACGGATTCTGCGCATGTGTCAAGTGCATGGATGAGACCCCGCATCTGCAGCTACCAAGGGATCCCGGGTCTTTGAAAACCGTATTCCCAGGGGCTCGAAGGTGGCTTCGCATGGATCACCCGTGGAGGAAACGCGGTGACCTGTTCAATGGTAAAGACGAGCTCGAAAGAACCCCGCGCTCGAGGAGCGGCACAGAAATCGACGAGCTTTTCAAAAATTGGGAGGAGTGCCCTACGCGGGAAAGAAGCGACCGAGGGTAGATCCGCTGCTGGGTGTATGGAAAGCGAGGTCTGTTTTCCACGACTTGGAGTACTGGAAGGTCCTCCACACGCCCCATAGCCTCGATGTAATGCACATTACGAAGAATGTTACCGAGAGTCTGCTTGGCACTCTTTCCAACATGTCGGATAGGACCAAGGATGGGACGAGAGCAAGATACGATCTGAAATGGCTTGGCATCAGGAAAGATCTTCAGGCCCCCGATAGTGATGACAACGATGATGATGATGATCAGATGGAAGGGACTCAAGGTCGCCGCAAAAGGGTAAAGAAGAACGCGGTGGTGCTTCCCGCTGCCTGCTTCACTATGAGTCCGGAGGAGCTCGAGCAGTTTTTCAGGTGCCTCCTAGGAGTCAAATTTCCTCACGGTTACGCGGGGAAGATAAGCAGATATCTGGACGCAACGAAGAAGTGGTTCAGCGGGATGAAGTCTCAGGATTGTCACGTGCTGATGACGCAGATACTTCCCATTGCGATCCGAGGGATAATGGACGAGCACGTCCGTGATACGCTGCTTGGCCTTTGCAACTTTTTCGACGTCATCACCAGGAAGTCGATCGGTGTGAGGCAGCTCGACAGGCTACAGGAAGAGATCGTGGTGATACTATGCGAGCTCGAGATTTACTTCCCGCCCGCATTCTTTGATATCTGCGTGCATCTCCTTCTCCATGTCGTTGATGACATCAGGCAGCTCGGGCCGACGTTCCTGCACTACATGATGTCGTTCGAAAGGCAGAACGGTGTCATGAAAGGATACGTTCGCAACAGGGCCCGTCCAGACGCAAGCATGGCCAAGGGCTTTCTAACCTACGAGTGCATCTCCTTCTGCCAGAATTATATAAGCACCGAGAACCAGGATGTTGGTCTGCCCACCAGGATGCACCTCAGCAGGCTCGAGGGATTTGGTCACCGCGAGGGCTACCGCTCACTCTTTGTCGGCATTCATGGTCGAAAAGACGACTTCGACAGGGCTCACCGGGTCGCGCTACAACACTTAAAATTGATCGAACCTTGGATGGAAGAGCACAAAAGCTTAATCGAGCAGAATTACATCGACTGGGCCAGCCGAGAAAGAAGGGAGACGTAACCAGAGAGCACAACTCCAGCTTCACGCGTTGGTTCAAGAAAAGGCAACTGGTTCAAGCAGAGAGCATAACGCCATCTAAGGAAGATGAAAAACTCATATTCTCCTTATCACAGGGCCTCGGGCACAACGTAAGGACCTATCAGTCGTACGACATCAGCGGTTTCAGATTCTGCACCGAGGAAAAGGACAGGAATAGCGAATATCAAAACTCAGGAGTAACTATGCTATCCTACGGCGATGACGAGGCTACTGTCAAGGAAAGATTCTTCGGAAGGATCGAGGAGATATGGGAGCTCAACTACTGTGGAGAGTCGGTGCCAATGTTCCGTGTTAGATGTGCCAAGGACGTCGTCAAAGAAGGCCGGTATTTCACCACCATGGTAATACCCGATGCAAAATCGAAGAACGCCTCCGTGGAAAATGAGCCATGGGTACTCGCTAGCCAAGTTGAGAAATGGTTCTTCATTACCGACCCGTCAAAGCCTAGCCGTGTTGTGTGAGGAGGGGCAAGAGGAGCATCATCGGAATGGAAGGAGACGCCAACGAGGAAGACTTGGACAAGAACGGCGATTCGAAGATCGAGGAGCAATTCGACAAGTACTTCGACATGCCTACTACTAGTAAAGAAAGAAGGAAGACCTCCCTACCTACTAAAGGTTGTCCGTTCACGCGAAGAAATCTCAAGGTGCCCGGACTAAAGTATTCAACCGCGAAGAAGGGAAAGAAGAGAAGCTAGCTCGGAACCGGGACGAAGAAGACTTTTTTTGTGTATTAATTTGTGTGTGTGTGAGACAAGCATATATATGTATATCATGAATAAAATAATGGTCTACTAACAAATGTGTGTATATTCTTTCTTTAAATATAACTAAAAATATTTTGTGATTATCACTAACAGCATAGCACTGCTTTTTAACCCACAATATTCTGTGGCGCATCCCTCCAATAGATGCGCCACAAAATAACATAATTCTGTGGCGCATCCCCCCAATAGATGTGCCACAGAATAACAGAATTCTGTGGCGCATCCGGCCGATGCGCCACAGAAATGTGAGACCGTGCGCCACAGAATCCTTTTGCCCCACTTACATGTGGGCCCTCCCCCGCGCCTGCCTCTCTCTCCCCAAAATTCCCAACTCCCAAACCGCGCCCGCGCTCGAACCACCACCGCCCAACTCGCCGCCGCCGGCCGCCCCCGCCCAACCCTGCGCGCGCCCCGCCCCAACTCGTCGCCGGCGACCTCCCCTGCGCCCCGCCCCCGCCCAACCCTACGCCGCGCCCACACGCTCGGACCCAAGGGCGCTCGGCGCCCCCACGTTGCGCTCGGCCTCGAGCCGCCGCTGACGAAGAAGAGCACCTCCCTCCCTCCGAGACACCGGCGATGACCTCTACACCGCCCTTGACGACCTCCCCTCCCTCCCCTCCCGAGGTGCTTCCCCTCTCCCCTCCTCCCCCCCTACCGAACCCCTGCACCCAAGGTGTTTGCCGAAATTCCAAAGAGAATTTTTATGATTTCTGTTGTTGATTGTTAGTGCTGCTAGTTGTTGTTAGTGCTGCTAGGAAAATTTGAGTACATGAAAAAATTTGGAGATGAAAATTTTCAATTTTTTTTGCTAAGTCAAATATAGTCACTGTTTAAACATGCCTTAAAAACAACTTGAATTAAGGTTCTAGATGTATTCAAAAAATTATTTCTAGGGTTTATCATGAAGTACTATCTTAGTACAAGAGATCCATGAGGGTAAATTTGAAATAGGATCAAGATTTGATGCTTTAGAAATGATCCAAAGTTGGTACTTTTAACTGTCTTGAAGATGCATTTTTAATTAACTAATGCATTATTTTGCCGTATGCAGGAAATTTAGAAGAACCTCCACGTTCTTTCAGGTGAGATGTGGATGTAGTGATGCCGTGTATGTGTGTGAGATGTGGATGTGGTGAAATTTAGAAGAACCTCCGCTTTATTTTGTCGTGTATGTGTGATATTGTGTTTGTTGCCGGCCGGAGATGTGGATGTGTTGGTGTGATGTTGCTGGCCGGCGATGCCGGCCAACATGATTTGTGAAATATATGCAGGTACCCATGAGGCCCTTGAGATTGCCGGAACGTCGATTAACTTCCGTTCCGGCAAATTCGGCTACTCCATATGTCCCTTTTTTAGCAAAGGTCATGCTGAATTTTTTCGTGAATTTTAGCATGACTTAGCTAAAAAATAGGACATATGGGGTATTGCGACTAATGCATGGGCCGGGGTATCTTAGTACTTAATTAAGTGGTTTTTTCTTATATTTGTTGTACTAACTTTTTGCCTCTTTTTAATGCAGTGCAAACATGTCGGCCGACGCGGAGCCCAGCACTTCTAAGCACATGAGCGTCGAAGAAGAAGCTAGATACGCCAACAAGTCGTTCTGGCATATGTCCCAGGAGTTGGAGGAGATGGAGGCCGCCGATGCCGACGATGAGCAAGAGGTCCGGGAGGACGACGCCGAAACCACCGATGGAGCTGCTAGTGGAGGCCATGAGGATGACACCACCACCACCGATGGTGGCGACCACACGGATGGTGGTATCGGCAGCAACCCGACCGCTCAGAAGCAGAAGAAGCAAAGGAGGGATCGGACACCGCAAGCGCTCGCCAACGTCACAAACGTGTTCACTGAGGTCACGCCAAGTGGTCTACCAGTGGCGCCGCCGGAGCTTGCCAAAGGGTACATCATGCAACTAGGGTGCATCGTTCGAGAAAGCATGTCGATCAACACGAAGGATCTCAGAAGCAAGGCCAATGAGACTTTGGTCGAAAACCTCCTCAAGAAGCTTCACCAACGATACACGTTCTCGGAGCCGTTCAACAAAAAGGTGGACAGTTTAGCCATCACGAAGATAAGCACCGCCTTGAGCAGCTGGAAATCCCGGGTGAAGAAGAAGATTGATAAGGGTGACAGCTGGGAGATGATAAGTGCCAAAGAGCCGACGCTCACAAAGAAGAGTTCGAGGCATTCAAGTTGTCCTTAAAGTCTGAGGAGGCTAAAAAATTGACCAAGTGGGGGAAGGAAATGCGGGACCTGAACATAGGTAACCACCGTTTGGGAAGCGGCGGTTACCGAGGAAAACATCCCATTTGGGCCAAGGAGGATGCCGAGATTGCACGTCTGGGAAAAGAGAACCCGTGTGAAAAAATCACGGACGGGCAGGTGAGGAACTTTGTCCGGTCCCGCTACTATCTGAACTCGGTGACGGGGGAATTCGTTACCGACGATGACGATGTTAGGGAATTCGAGAAAGTGCTGGTAAGGAATTTAATTACCGCGGATATCTCAAAGTCCATTGCGTTGATCTAATTAGATAACGAAGCCATATTTCTAAATGGGTTCACCTTAATTTCCTTTGTCTGCAGGAGCAAGAGTTGAAGGCTGACGCTGAGGCCGGCCCGTCGTCCCGGGGTCGACGGAGCCGTGGGACACGACTTTCAACAGGACGACGAACGTTTACAAGAAAAGGGACAAGTCGGCGCCGCCGACGTCAGCTGGCCGTGTGTCCGGCTTTGGTACGAGCATGAAGTTCCTCCAGTACTACAATTCGGACGCCGAGACGAGAAAGGAGAGGAGGAAGACGACTAGGGATAAAGACGAGGTTGTGGAGCTAAGGAAGAAGGTGGAGTCACTACAGCAGAAAAAAGTGGACTCCAACATGGTGGACAAGTTAGTGGACGAGAAGCTCTGGGCGCTCATACCCCCTGGGTTGATGGAGGGGTTAGCTGCTTGGAATGCGGCAGGTCGACAGGGGCCGATACACGTGCCCAGCTTCGCCGGCAGCAACTCTAGCAATAACATGTCGCCAGACCTGGTGACCCCGCTGCCCAACACCGCGGCGCAGCCACCGCTCCATTTGGTCCCACCGACGCCCCCTACCGCGGAAGATACCGAGGCACTGCCGGTGGCGGCGGTGCTTGATAATGCACACGAGCGGCCGGAGAATGATAGGCCGGCTGTCGGCACCGGCGCCCTTGTCTCGACATTAGCCGAGCTCAACGCCATCACCAAGGTAAATTAATTAGTTAGTCCGCGGCATCTCCTATAACTATGCCTTTGATGACTGCCATCTCATGATGCCCAACATGTGTTGACTCAGGACATGCCTTGCATACTCCTGCATAGGGTGGGGGCCGGCGGCGAGTTGAAGGAAGTTGCTCAGGGCACTGTCATACAACCAATGAGCCGCGATATGCACAACACTAAAATGAGCGAGGCCGTGATGAAGGTCAGGGTGACTGCGGTAGTGCCTGAGTTTCGTGACATCGACCCCCCCATTCAACCTCCGGGAGCCGAGGAACACATGGTCCTTGGAAATTGCACCAAGTGGGTCATGGAATGGCCGAAGACCCAGATTCGTCTTGGGGGGGGGGGTCTTCAGGGGTTCAGGCGCACCACCGGCGCCACCTCGATCTTCCGGCCCCCGATCGTTCGGCCCTCGAAGCCGCCACAAAAAACTGTTGGGAAGGAACCG
Source organism: Poa pratensis (assembly GCA_947311845.1). Classification (NCBI taxonomy): domain Eukaryota; kingdom Viridiplantae; phylum Streptophyta; class Magnoliopsida; order Poales; family Poaceae; genus Poa; species Poa pratensis. The sequence continues at coordinate 45,699,796 of CAMZMU010000057.1, read as the reverse complement.
GCGCCACAAGCAGCCGTCGCCACCACCCGGAAGGAACCGGCGGTCGTCGCCACCACCAGCCGCCACCAAAAACTATTGGGAACGTCTGTACCGCAACGGCCGTCCAAAGCTAACGACGTTGCACCTCAACTTGGTGGCAACGACGATGATGATGAGGATAATGTCGACGTCGATTGCTTCCTCAACACTGGCGCCATCAAAGATTTGTACATGCCTCCTATGGATGAGGAACCCTTCCGCGCTCACGGCGATCCACTTGGTCGTCCCACTACTTGCACGCAGCGCCTGACCTTCCAGGGTTTATCTCAAGACACGCCTCCGGAGGCCGGCGATCAAGCTCTAGACAAACCGGCTAACGTTTTCAAGCCCTGGCACACTGAAGAAGACGGTTTGCGAGGGGTTAGCACCCCCAGCATCCCCAGAGATGAAGAAGAAGAAGCACAAGAAGAGAAGTAGGCCAGGCGCCTCTGCGAGCCAGCCAGCTCCTAAGACTATCCGGGGTCATGAAGACATGGTATCACCCCGTGCGGATGGCTTGACCCGAGTTCATGAAGCTGGTAAACCGATACTGCCTCCGGAGCTGCTCCGCCTTGCAGAAGGACCCATGCACTCTTTGCATGAAGCTATCTTGATGCTAGAGGGCATCCTTCTTAAAGACGAGAATCCAAATTACCCGGTGTTCACGGCCCAGGTGCCAAAGGACTTGGACTTCGTCCATGAAGCCCCCGCGGATCTGTTCTTCATAGCGTACGAGGACGTCTTCAATCTGTTTCACTCTAAACGGCTGGACTATAACTTGGTCCGCCTATACGCGCTCAATATGGCGATGAAGATCAGGAGAGATAATACCCCGTACGTCGCGGTAGTGGATCCCTACTACATGCGTGACAGCCAGCTGGTGGAAGGATCAAGGACACGGACCATGGCCACGGAGTACCTCCAGAGGTTCATGCTGACCAACAAGAGGAAGAACAACCTTCTTGTGCCTTTCTTTCCCGAGTAAGTACACATCCGCTCGCCGTCGTCGTATCTTATACTTTCTTATAGATTTCTTCCATTGTTGATCCATTCCAACATTCCGTTTCAATTGTGTTGAGCAGGGACGAGTACTGCACACTCCTGTCCTAAGCCCGAGGTGGTCCATTGCCACTTATTTCGACTCGGGAGTTTGAGTAGAAAGAAGGACTACACCAGAATAAAAGGTGTTCTCGATGAGGCTCTCGAGGGCTACGCCCAAAAGGGAGGCCACTTCGAAAAGAAGGGGGAATGTCTCAGGATTCACAACAAACACCGGTTCAGGCATGGGACCGAGTTCCATTGCATCAAGCAGAAGCATGGCAGCGTGAAGGAGGCCTTCTACGTCCTCCATCACATTAAAGGGTTTGTCCGGGATGCAGAGAAAACAAGGATGCCATCTAGTCTCCGAGAATGGACCAAATGTGTGGGGGAAAATCACCGATTCTGAGCTTAGAGAAGACTTCCATCGCATCCAGATGCAGTTATCGCAAATCATCATCGAAGATGTCAACACAAGAGGGGGGTCCTTCCACACGCCAGAGGTAGGATGTATTATAAAAGAAAGTCTTGCCTCACTCGCAAGAAGTGCTTCTTTATTTTCTTTATTATAGACTTATCCACTTACATGAATAAATCATACTCTATTTATATTATTAACCAATATATATCCCAATCCATCTCCAGGGTTGCGTCAGAGAGAGATCGAAGAACGCCTAGCTATGCAGAATGACACCAGGATGTGGACGACGAAAGACTGCTATAAACCGTTCCCGCGCCGATGAAGAAGAAGGCTCCATGATCGTGCTCCCGCTCTTGCTCACCATCATCGCCGCTGTACTCTATTTGATCCTAGTTTAGGCGGTGACCACTTCATTTGTAACGTGTGACATGATGAACTTTTGTATCAAGTCTTGTGTAAAAATTCGGCACTTGTCACTATATGTATGTATCTCGGGCTCTAAGTAATGTGATGACATAGTAATGTGTCTGTTTTCATATACCTGTCAAAATATTATTGTTTCTATTATGTCTGTATAAATCCTGTAATATACATGTATTTGTACAGCGGGCAGCAACAAATTGTGAATACCTGTAGAAGTATTCTGTGGCGCATGTTTTTTTATTCTGTGGTGCACCGATTTCTGTGGCGCACGTCTGTGGGATGCGCCACTGAAATATTTCTGTGGCGCACGGTGGCGGTGCGCCACAGAATCTTTGTCTTTCTGTGGCGCATCCGTGCGTGCGCCACAGAATTATAATTTAGTGGCGAGCATTCTGTGACGCACCCACCATGCGTCACAGAATGCCCAAAGTGGTGCGCTACTAATAGCCTATTTCCTAGTAGTGAAGCTTGCTAAAATGTTGCTAAAACATTGTGAAACAGAAGAAGTACCTAAATATATTCTGCAGAACGGTTACACTGCTTCATCTGTCTCTCTATTTCTCCAAGGAAAAGTGTGTCGACGCTGCGAAAAGTCCTTTGGCTCCTGAGATCTAGTGATATCACTATTTTATAAAATTCAGAAAATATATTAAAATTTCAAAAAAAAAATATTAAAAACACATGTTTTCAATGATGTATAATAAGCACGCAAAATCATAGTGCAATTTTTTGTATTATAGGCTACACAAAAATGACAAAAGTTGGAGATTTAAAACTATACATTTTCACTAAACTCAGATCTTTACATTTTTCATTTTTGTGTACCTCAAAGCACGAAGTATTTTGTATTGAGATTTTATAGGTTTATAGAATATATATAATTCGGAAGATTGTTTTCAGTTTTTTTTAGTTTTTTTTTTTAAATAATAAGATCACTGGAGCTAGCACGAAATCTCCACTCGTCGACGCTGGTGCTATGTGAGAGCAAGACAAGAACTTCCGTACCGTTCCTTTTGGCCCTGGACATCTTCTCCAAATTAATGGACCTGGTAAATGCTTGTTGTTTTGGAGGATTTTGTACTTTGGTATGTATGGACGTGTACGTAGGACGGTAGGAGTCTGAATTGGTCAAGCTGATGAGCTCTCTTATGCTACTCATAATTTGGTTCCGTACGAGAACTGGTCAACACTGACTATTGTCATGTACTGCTCTTCTCGAATTCCATCAAACTCAATAGAATATGCCAAGGGTTCTACTTTGGCAAGCATAGTAACCATCTTTCGAGGCTCCACAAGGAGAAGAAAATCGCGGCCGGGCGTGCTATGTTTGAATGTGATGCTTCATGTAGCATGCATGGCAGTTAATCTATGTGCTTAGTTACTGTATATAAACCTAAGTGGTTTTTTCATCAATCGTAGTACGTCAATTAGTGCGTATATGGATTGAGATACCTTTGCCGACATCCATATCATCCATGCATGCATGCCCGTCTATGCAAACACATGCTAACTACTAACACTCTAACTACTAACACTCTACTACTACTACTACGACGAGAGTACAAGATCTTTTACGGTGGCATGTTTTCTGAAAGAGACAGTATGTGTGGGACAGACGCAGTTTCTCATTTTCTTGTTCCCGTTTCGTCCAATAATAGCTGAGAAAGCAGCTAGTTAGCTATCTAATGGACGTCCCTAGCAAAAAAAAAAGCTATCTAATGGACGTTGTTCAATTGCAGTCTTTCCAGATAGTGATCGATCACTCAGGGCAACTGATAGCGATCAAAGATTATCACCTAGTTAACATGCATTGTATACTAGCAAAACTGTCTATGCTAGGCAAGCTGGTGCTTCTATCTATCTTAATGCTAGAAAGAATACGCATATACTCCCTCCGTTTCAAATTAGATGTCTTCTATTTGTCCACATGCGGATATATCTAGACATGTTATAAGTATAGATACATCCACATGTAGACAAATTGAAGTCATCTAATTTGGAACGGAGGGAGTACTATACATCCGTATGTATTTTAAATTTTTAATTGATGATGCCATTTTGGTCACAATGTTCAGAAGTTAGGAGGCATGGACGTCGATCGATACCTGTCATTTTCGTGATCCAACTAAAATATTAAGCAATTCTTGTTCCCGCGAGTAAACAATTCTGCATTAATCAATACAAACACACAATTGTATATGCTACTGCCATGCAAGGTGGTGCTAGTGCCAAGTGGTACCAACAAGTACACAGTCGTCACGACTGACGCACTTGAGCCAATCACATGCTCTGAAAAGATCAAATGCGTTAGTTTTCTCTTTTATACATACCATGGGTTCTTTTGTTAATCGTTACCCGTTATTTTCAAGAAGGAACAGTCCCGAGCTACACCTAAAGCCTGAGCTAGCCCACATTGACGTGTCTGTCCTCCTATATTCCCGCAGTCATCCACTCAGCTCCGTCCCGGTAACCGTCTCCTCAGTGTGCCATCAATCGTCTCCCCGAGAGGAGGAGCACCTAAAATGCTTAACACACTAGAATTTTTCTTCTCTTTGGATGTTGTACACTAATACACGGTCACTAGGGTTCTGAAGCGGCGCCCGGATTCGGCCTGCTTCGTAACGTACAGAGTTTAGTACTAAACCGAACTGTGGTGGGTTAGTTCAATTTGTACTCCATACGATTTTGCGGAACTATGCAGGCCGCCGCTCTGCAACCCTAACGGTAACCATCCATCACGTAAATAGGATCTTCTCAAGTCTCATGCCCAAATGCACTTCAACAACAAGAAACACTAGTTCAATGGTCACCTAAAAAAGGTCACACATAGTCAGTAGAATCTGATTTGAAATACATACAAAAGATACCGAAAAGTCAAAATGGAGACCGAGCTACATGTAGCTCTTTATTTTTCAAAATTTAAAAACCATATTAAAAAGTTTCAGAAAAAATGAAAACAGTTCTGAATGTAGATAATAGTGCATTCTACCAACATTGAAAATCTCAACTAAAAATAATTCATATCCTGGGCTACACAAAAATAAAAATAAAAACTTGTCACGTCATGTAGAGTTGAAATTTTACACTGTTCACTGCATTCAAATTCAGATTTTATCATTTTAACACAGCTCAAAATACAACATACTTCTAGTGGAGACACGTCACTAGAATACAGCATAAAGCTGCCACATAGCTTCCAACCAATGTAATTTCTGTGTAGCCTCCGTTGCGCTCAAATGTTTGCCCGCGCGTGCACGTCAGCCCGTGGAGCTTTGTCCACGGCCCACAGACTCTGGCTAGGCTGAAAGCTGCCACATCACATTCTGTTTGGGCAAAGCTTCCAATCCCCAGCCCATTGCCACCACGCTGATAGCCTAACGTTAAGAATTCTTGATTTGTGCCCTCAAATTATTCCGGTTTCGAGTATAGTACTCTCGAAATATTCCTCCAAGCACATACGTAGAAACTTTTTTGTTGCATTACATTAGAGAAGAAACACAAGTTCAGACAAAAAATAGAGAAGCAGCAGGAGTTACTCCCTCCGTTCCAAATTAATTGACATGCATTTATCTAGTAACGAATGTATCTAGACACTATACAAGTATAGGTACATCCGTATTTAGACAAAGCTAAGTCAATTAATTTGGAACGGAGGGAGTACTAATCATGACAAACATTCCGAATTTACATGTACGCACGGTGATCTCAAGACTCTAGTGAGTTAGTCCACCGTCTTCTTGTAGTTGTACCACCGTGCGACCGCCAAGTAGGCGCCGAAGTTGCCGACGCAGAGCATGGCGAGCAACCAGAAGAAGTAGTCGAGGTGGCCGTTGTTGAAGTCGTCGGGAATCCACCCAGGATTCCCACCCCTCGCCGTGCCGCGCACCACGACGGCCACGAGCGCAGAGCTCGCGTAGTTGCCCAGCGCGAACGCCGCTTTGGCAAGGCCCGAGCAGACGCTCCGCATGGCGTCCGGCTGCCTGGTCGTAGAAGAACTCCATCTGGCCAATGAATGTGAACACCTCCGCTGCGCACACCACCACATATTGCGGCACCTGCCAGAAGATCGACAATGGCACATATCTCGTGCCGTCCGTACCGACGTACGTGTCGTGGCCCGCTAGGACGCGGCGGCGGGCGACCTCGAGCGCGGCGGCGAGGAGCATGGCGACGGTGAGGACGACGAAGCCGATGCCAATGCGTGCCAGCTGTGTGAACCCGCGATGGTAGCCCGTGAGACGGCGCGCGAGCGGGACGACGGCGCGGTCGTAGAGCGGCACCCAGAACATGACGCTGAGGGTGCCGAAGACGGAGAGCACGGCGGCGGGGATTCGGAAGCTGCCAATGTGCGGGTCCAGCGTGTCGCCCTGGAGGATGAAGGTGGTGGACATTTGTGTGTATGCGGCGGCGAAGATGATGCCGCACGCCCACACGGGGAGCATCCGCAGCACACACTTGAGCTCCTCCACCTGCGTCACCATGCACAGTTGTTAGGTTGATCTCCTCCCGTGTGACCCAACGGTCACACCGGACCCTTGACCGCGTCCTGATCGGGGGCGTCCAACCGTACACTGGTTGGTGGGCCCCTGTCACCAGCGCTATAAAGAGAGGTGGGGGCCGGCGGCACGCATCACAAGGTTCGACGCTATGCCGCACACCCCACCGACAAAACCCCTACCGATCTAGGGTTAGCGCTGAGCTGACGGGAAGCACCACCGCCACCTCGCTCACCCACTCGCCCACTCACCGCCGCCGGCCACTCACCACCATGGCCGGCACCTCGAGCTCGTCGGCGTCAGGAGAAGGTTCTCCCTTTCTCTCTGTCTCACTCTCTCCCTCTATGTTTCGCTCTCATATGTAAAGCACAGACTCATGTATAGATGATCTACCGATCCACATCTAGACTAGATGATCCTAGGTATAACAATGGTATCAGAGCCACGATCTAGGATCTAGATATTGTTTCGGTAGCAAAGAAATCGAAAGAAAAAGAAGAAGATCCAAACCCTAACCCTAACCCTAACCCTAGTTTGCATCGGATTCAAACCGAAAAAGATCGAATCCAAAGAAGAGAAAGGGAAAAGGAAACGGAGACGACATCACTGCCGGTCTCCACCTACCGCTCACCGGCAAAGAGCACCACCGCACGGCTGCACCATTCCTCTCGATCTCGATGCTCATCGGCGAGCCGAGGCATCGAGAAGAAGAACACCACCCCAGCAGGGGCAAAGGGCACCGCCACTGAGCCGCTTGACAGCGGCGCGCTCACCGTCGGTTGCTCGCGCACGCCGGCAAGGGGGCCAGAGGGGTGCCGTCCTTCGTCTCCGTCGTCGCTCTCACTCACTGAGCTGGAGGGGACAGCGGGAGGCGCCGCCGCGCCTCTCTCTCTCTCGCGGCGGTACTGTGCGAGGCGGGGCGGGACAGAAAGGGCAGGAGGGGAAACCCTAGCAGAGCTGCGAACGCGGGGCGAGGAGAATGGGGATTAGGGTTTCAGGGGGCGCCGCTGACGGGGGTTTTGTTCGCGCGACGCACGCGGACGACCGTCCGATGCATCGGACGGCCCCGATCGACCGCGGAGCTCGGCCAGCGGGCTATGGGCCGCAATAACCGGGCCGTAGTGCGGCGCACTGCGCGAAAGAGAAGAAAGAGGCCATTGGCCATGTAAGCTACCGCCCAGGCGGCGCAAAGAGAAGAAGGCCTTGGGCCAGTTTCTGGCCCTGCGCTGGGTTTCTGTTTTTTTTCTTTTTTCAGAAGCTGTTTTTTGATGAATTGTGTCAAATTTTGGGCAATTTCATCTAGTTATAAGTTGTAAACAAACTGAACCAACGAGAAGTTTGTTTAGAAAATAGAAAAGTGAAAGAAATGCTTCTGAAAAGTATAAAGTTTATGAATTTTTTATTCATTATTCCGCTGCAAATAGTTAAAATGCTCTATTGAAAGTAAATAGAATTAAAGTGAGAATTAAATTTTGAGAGCATGTTTAAAGTGGATTATGATTCTGGTATTTTATGACCGACGTTGTTAATAACATAATCATGATTTTTGTTATTATGTGCATTTATTGCTATTTTCTGCCCAACGGTGATATAGTTTTAATTGCACAAACAGTTGTATGTTTTAATTTTGACCAACGTTGGATTATTGCATGCAATTGTTGTTTTGTTCTCACCTCAATGTGATTTTTCAGGAGGGTACTACTTGATGAGCTGCATCAAGGATGTTCCAACCCTCAGAGGTGACAACTACTCCGAATGGAGAAAGAAAGTTGATCTGGCTTTTGTTTGTGCTGAGGTGGACTGGGTTGTGGACACTCCACAGCCAGTTAAACCTACAGAGCCAGTCAGAGATGAAAAAGATGATGACAGTTATTGGGATAAAAAGAGGAGGGATTACGCTCCATTGGAGATGTCATATACCCTCGAAAACAAAAAGTGGCTTACCGCCAACAAAAAGTGCATGGCTTTCATAAAGAACACAATTGAGGTCGCTATTGTGGGCTCAATTGCAGAGTGTGCTTCCGTAAGGGAGTTTCTTGAAAAGATAAAGAGCCAGTTCACTGGTTCTTCAAAGATATATGCTACCCAGCTGCTAAAGCAGCTGGTGACAGAAAAGTACACAGGAGGTGGACATGGCATAAGAGAGCACATTTGAGGATGTCCAACATGGCAGCTAAACTTAAGCCCATGGACGATGATTGGAGCTCAAGCCTGCACTCCTTGTTCACCTGTTATGGCTTCACTGCCAAGTCAGTTTGACACTTTTGTTGTCAACTACAACATGTCGCCTGAAAAATGGGACATTGAAAAGACAATAGCCATGTGTGTGCAAGAAGAGGAAAGACTTAAAGCTTCACATGGTGGTTCTCTGAACTATGTGAAGGATAATAAGAAAAAGAACTACAATCAAAGTAGCAATGGTTCCCCTTCAAAGCCACATGGAAAAGCTCCCATGCATTATCAGCATCAGCAGAAGTCTCTTCCAGTGGACAAAGATACATGTCTCCACTGTAAGAAGACTGGGCATTACAAGAAAGATTGCCCTGTTGGCTAAAGTCCATAATGGCAAAGAGAGGTAACAACATTGTTTCCTTTGTAAATGAATCCTTGTATACACAGTTTTCGAAATCTACTTGGTGGATTGACTCAGGTGCAACTGTTCATGTTGCAAATTCATTACAGGGATTCCATTCGACGCGGACTACGCAAAGAAGCGAAAGATGCATTGAAGTTGCAAATGGAGTTCAAGCAGACGTTGAAGCTGTCGGCGACATCTCCTTGGAGTTAGCTGATGGATTCACGATCCTGCTTAGAGATGTTTTATATGTTCCTTCATTACACAGAAACTTGATTAGTGTTTCACGTTTGGACAAAGACAATTATGAGTGTTATTTTGGACATGGCAAGTGTGCCATATGGTGTAATAATGATCATGTGGGTGTTGCTTTACTCCACAATGAGCTTTATTTATTATCTTCACGTGAAAAAGTGTATTCTGTGTGCAAAGTGAATGAGCATGTTTCCGCGTCGGATAAAGAACAAAAGAAAAGAAAGAGAACTCATGACTCATCGAAATTATGGCACTGTCGTTTGGGCCATATTTCGAGGGGGAGAATAGAAAGTCTAGTTAAAAATGAAATTCTTCCTCCATTAGAGTTCTCAGACTTAGAACAATGCATAGATTGCATTAAAGGAAAGTACGTAAAACAAATCAAAAAGGGTGCAAACCGAAACACAGGAACACTAGAAATCATTCACACTGACATTTGTGGACCATTTCCTGTGAAAAGTGTGGATGGCTATGACTCGTTTATAACATTCACAGATGATTACTCCCGATATGGTTATATTTATCCAATCAAAGAAAAGTCTGAAGCGTTGGATAAATTTAAGATATTCAAAGCTGAAGTAGAAAATCAGCATGATAAAAGAATAAAGATAGTGAGATCTGACCGTGGGGGGAGTACTACGGTCGGCACACTCCATATGGCCAAGTCCCTGGACCTTTTGCGAGGTTCTTACAGGAGACTGGCATAGTGGCCCAGTATACAATGCCGGGCGACCCTCAGCAAAATGGAGTAGCTGAAAGGCGTAACCGTACACTTATGGATATGGTGCGCAGCATGATGAGTTACTCCACCTTGCCATTGGGATTATGGATGGAGGCGCTTAAAACCGCCATCACATTCTCAATAGAGTACCAAGCAAGTCGGTGCCCAAAACACCGTACGAGTTGTGGACAGGAAGAGTACCCTCTCTACAACACTTCAGGTGTGGGGGAGCCCAGCTGAGGCCAAATATTTAATCCAAATATTGCAAAGTTAGATCCAAAACAGTCAGTTGCCACTTCATTGGCTATCCTGAAAGATCAAAAGGTTTTCGTTTCTACTGTTCAGACAGATACACAAAGTTTGTAGAAACGAGACATGCAGTCTTCTTAGAGGACGAAATGATGAGGGGGAGCATGGTAGCTCGGAAAATTGATCTTGAGGAGAAGAGGGTGTGTGCACCTTTTCCGATGATTCAGGAGCCATTTTTCACACTACCTGTTGTACCTGCACCGACAATCCTGAGGTTGAGGTGCAAGCACCTGTTGTAACTCCACCCGTGACAACTGTGGGTGAAGATCCGGAACCTGTCCGTCAGGAGCCGACTGAACCCGTTGTTGAGCATGAAAGGGAGGTGCAGCAGCCACTTTTAGAAAATGAGGCCCTTAGAAGGTCTAAAAGAGCTAAAAAGTCAGCTATTTCTGATGATATAAAGTTTACAATACAGAATAGTCATATGGAAATGATCCCACTTCATATGAAGAAGCCATGAGAAGCCCTCACTCATCGAAGTGGGTGGAGGCAATGGAAGAAGAGATGAAATCGATGAGTTCCAACGATGTTTGGGACTTAGAAGATATTCCTAAAGGAGCCAAAACAGTAGGCTGCAAATGGGTATACAAAACTAAGTATGACTCAAAAGGGAATGTAGAAAAGTATAAAGCACGACTTGTGGCAAAAGGATTTACACAAAGAGAAGGGTAGATTACAATGAGACATTTTCACCAGTCTCATGTAAGGATTCCTTCAGAATCATAATGGCACTAGTTGCACATTTTGATTTAGAGCTACATCAAATGGATGTAAAGACGGCATTTCTAAACGGGGATTTAAAAGAAAATGTTTACATGAAACAACCCAAGGGTTTTATCATGGAAGGCAAGGAAGATATGGGATGCCGCCTGAAGAAATCCATTTATGGATTAAAGCAAGCCTCTAGACAGTGGTATCTAAAGTTTAATGAGACAATTAAAAGTTTTGGATTTAAAGAGAATGTTGAGGATAACTGCATTTATGCAAAGTTTAAAAATGGGAAATATATTTTCCTAATCTTGTATGTGGATGATATCTTGCTTGCTAGCAGTGATGTTAGTCTACTACAAGAAACAAAGAAGTACTTATCCTCAAATTTTGATATGAAAGATCTTGGTGAAGCATCATATGTTTTGGGCATAGAAATTCACCGAGATAGGAAAAATGGAGTCTTAGGACTATCGCAGAAGGCATATTTTGAAAAGGTTCTTAAAAAGTATAATATGCATAAGTGCAGTGCCACACCTGCTCCTATAGTCAAGGGCGACAGTTTTGGGAAATTCCAATGTCCCAAGAACCAGTACGAGATCGATCAAATGAAAGGAATACCATATGCTTCGGCTGTTGGAAGCTTACAGTATGCACAAGTGTGCACTCGCCCTGACTTAGCTTTTATCACCGGATACTCGGTAGATATCAAGAGAATCCAGGCCCAGAGCACTGGAAAATGGCAAAGAAAGCATTGCGTTATGCGCAAGGCACAAAGGACCTCATGCTAACATACAGAAGATCTGATTCCCTAGAGATAAGAGGGTATTCAGACGCAGATTTTGCGGGAGACAGAGATGATAGAAAATCCACGTCAGGATACGTGTTCACTCTCGCTGGAGGGCTATTTCGTGGAGAAGCTCCAAACAGTCAATAGTTGCATCATCCACGATGTATGCAGAATTTATAGCAGCTTATGAGGCCACAGGGCAGGTGATATGGTTAAAGAAATTTATACCCGACTTGAAAGTGGTAGATTGTATTGACAAACCACTAAAGATGTACTGTGACAACCAGCCCGCAGTATTCTATGCTCACAACAACAAGTCGAGTAATGCTACCAAACCAATAGAGATAAAGTATTATGTTGTGAAAGATAAAATCCAGGATCAAACTATAAGTCTCGAGCATATAAGGACAAAGGATATGCTTGCGGATCCGCTTACGAAAGGCTTACCACCCAGCGTGTTCATGGAACACGTAGCCGGCATGGGTTTAATGGAAAGCCTATGATTCCTGGATCATAAGAGACCCAAAAGGAACGTTTTTGTTTCAAAACAGAGAGGTATATTGTAGCTGTCTGATTCTATCGGCAATTGAGCTGTGACGATGAAACATGCTCTATGTACTGATCTGTGATGAAACGAGTAAAGCGAAAATATATAGTTAAAAGTAAAAGTTGAGATCAAGGGAGAGAATGTTAAGTTGATCTCCTCCCGTGTGACCCAACGGTCACACCGGACCCTTGACCGCGCCCTGATCGGGGGCGTCCAACCGTACACTGCCGCACACCCCATCGACAAAACCCCTACCGATCTAGGGTTAGCGCTGAGCTGACGGGAAGCACCACCGCCACATCGCTCACCCACTCGTCCACTCACCGCCGCCGGCTACTCACCACCATGGCCGGCACCTCGAGCTCGTCGGCGTCAGGAGAAGGTTCTCCCTTTCTCTCTGTCTCACTCTCTCCCTCTCTGTTTCCCTCTCATATGTAAAGCACAGACTCATGTATAGATGATCTACCGATCCATGGACTCGCTGGCCGAACCACCTTGTCGCCCGCCGTCTTCACGGCCGCCTTGTCCATGAATCTGAGTCATTGATGGGTTAAAATCAATCCGTCTTCAATGATTGTTTGGATTATTTTCATCGTCAACATCAGCAATAGACTAAAGGAAAAGCTGTACCAGATGGAGACTAGCTACGAGTAGTAGAGGGGATAAATCAGCTCGTGCCTAACTGACCTGAACTGGTCGGTGTGCGCGAGGCGGCGGCTCCCCTGTATCGCGGACATGCCATCGTCGCTGTCACACTCGTGCAGCAGCGCTGCGTCGTCCGGGGCCTCCACGTCGCACTTCCTGGCGGCGGGCGATTTTACCAGGTAGGTTTCGTATGGCTCGAGCCTACCCTCCAATTTTGCGGAAAAAATAGCTAATATACATACTCTGGATGTTTAGTTATGGATTGGTGCTTTCTCTGGCTGTCAGTTCTGCGTTGTGGACTGAAAGATGCAGAAAAGAAGAAGGAAAGCAGAACTGTTTTCCCTAACTAGCTGGACTTTTACGGCGCATTTGGCCCATTAATGTACTGCCCAAGATGGATGAATCACAAGGACCAGTTACCTACGCAGCCAAACTCCCTTGATCTTGGTTGATCTCTTTATCGATTAACTTATCTCGGTCATCGTTGCAAGCTTGCAGCTAACGTCGAACGCAGGACGAGGGAAGCAGGGACATCTGCCTAAAGAAAGAATCATAGCACCATAGTGGTACGTATGATGATTTTGTACGCTGATCAGTTTTATCATACCGATGTGTCACTAATTTTCTAATCACTACATGCAGGTCATTGGATACTTGAGCCGTGTTTATTTTTTAGGTTGGTTGTGCTTTATAGTAGCGACTTACCAAGGTGCCCCTTCTTATTGTGTTTCTTATTCTGGTCGCTGGATTACAATTATCATGCATTTATATAAGAACCTGAGGTGTACAAAACCACATATATATTTTTAAGTAATATTTTTGAGTGATTTTTTTACCCAAGCCTACCCTACAAATTAGTTCTAAAATCGCCACTGCCGGCGGCGACAACTACCTGTGCGATCCTGGTGAGCGGACTGCCCCCGGGCGGTTGGTGCCGGCGGTACTCACCCGTGCCGGCGAGGAACAGAGCGACGGCGAGCAAGCTGAGAAGCGCCAGGATGCCGTACCCGAGCCGCCAGCCCGCCACCCGTGGGCGGTTTGCACCCACACCAGCACGGTGCCGCCAACGAGCGAACCCACGTTGATGGAGAAGTAGAACCAATTGAAGAAGGAGCTCTTCCGCCCGTGCTCGGACTCGTCGTCGCCGAACTGATCGGCGCCGAACGACGCCATGACCGGCTGCAGGGCGCCGCCCAGTGCCACCAGGTACAGACCCGCGTAGAACACCGCGCTCTGCAGCGCCGCCGACGCGCTCGCGGTCACCACCCCATACCCCTGCCAAAATTAAACATGGCACGCTATGATCAATGTGATCGACGGCGGCGCGCGCATGTACATGTGCCGTTGATGTCTTCGCCGGAACTAGTACGGTCATGCTCGGCGACGATTTGGACGCTGATACCGTGCTACGTACCGCAACGGAGATGACGAGGCAGAGGTTGATGGTCAGTATCTGCCGAGGAAGGAGTCGGCGAGGAAGGCGGCGGCGAGCAGCGTGATGGTGCTGGTGCCCACCCAGTTGGTGACGCTATTGGCCGCGGATTTGCTGTTGGCGTGCAGCTCGACTTTGAGGTAATTCACCAGGTTCGTCGACAAGCCGAAGTAGGCGGTGTACTGGAAGCAGTTGTTCACTGCATGATCGGACAGGCAAGCATTAAGCTTACACATGACAGTAGGAAACAGAACAGTTAAAGGAAGCAGTTTGCATTCTGCAAAGTGTTACCGAGGAGGAAAGCGCAGCCCCACGAACCCCGGCGATCGCCGGTGGACGTCCGGCGATCTTCGTCGCCGGCATGGGAGCCTTTTGATTCTACTTCCATAGTCTGAAGTATGAGCACAATTTGGATGAAATTTTCACGGGATCACGCAGAGCAATTGAAACCATTTCAGAGACAGCACTACATTAACTTGCTGCTGATCACGACATGTGGTTGATTAGCACTCATTGGTAACTATTCGCTGATGACATATGTAAGAAGGTCGAGAGATGAGAGCAGATACAAATGCTTCGTGACAACGTACCCTGATCAGTGATCACGACTCATCGGTAGTTAGTGCTCTGTTCATTGCCGATCTTCCTTAATTTGCAGCTAGCTTTGCCCTATGTTCTCGATATGTATTTTGTCCCTTTCGCTGTCCACCACGAGTTGGCATTGTGTATTTGTGTTGATATTTTGTCCCTTTCACATTACGCGATTTTTTTCCTACGCGTTTTGTCCGGAGAAACGTTGTGCTTACCGTTTACGGCCATGCGTTCGCGGAAGAAGATTCGGGCTGACACCGTGAATTGGCGTGACGGCCGTATACGTACGCGAATTTTATGTTGGCGATATGATGTTTGATCAAATAATCAGTCACGGCCATGGGGCTATTCTTTGGGAACAGGGCGTGCCGTAGTTGATCCGAAATCAGTTGCAAGTTATACTATGACCTATATCTGTCTCAGTTGTTTTTCCCAATTAAACTTGATTGGAGGAGTAGTTATATACTCCCTGGAAATCCACTTTGACTCCCGGGTATATATCCTCCTTTTATGTTTTTCAAAATTATAAAAAATATGAAAACACTTCTAAAAAATTGAAAAACAATTGGGCACAAATATATACAAGTTTTAATATTCTTGCAAAATTTTGGAAGGAAATGACAATTTTTGTGGTCTGTGCAAAAAAGATACAATTTGTGGCCGAAATGAGATTTAAAAATACATTTTTCAAAGTACAGATTTTGACTTTTTTGCACAAACCATAAAAAGTGTTATTTCTTTCCAAAATTTTGCACGAATGTTTAAAACTTGTATATGTTTGTGCCCAACTTGTTTCAGATTTTTTCGGAGTATTTTCATATATTTTTATTTTGAAAAAAATACAGGAGCATATACACCCGAGAGCCAAAACGCCTTGTCGCTATTTTAGTTTTTTCTTAATTTAGACGTATCTAAACCTATTTTAGTGTGTTGGTCAACTCATTTTAGCTCGTTTTTAGTCCTCATAAAAATAACTAAAACATCTTACAATTTGGAACAGAGGGAGTACATACCACCAGCTGGGTCCGCATAATCCTTGTCATCCCCTGTAGAAAATATGCGCGTGCGCCTCGACACAACATTTAGCAAAATCATCTTTTTTTCCTCGAATGTACTAGCCTACATTGGGTACTACCGTACTAGCCTACATGGGAATCTAATCCCATCTCGGGATCAGAGTGTACCCAATAGCCAAAACTTTATGAAATATCATATCTCCGTCCGTATAGAGGACGGCCTGGATGGAAATACATTGGTGCACTCGGTGCCAAAGCTGTTAGAATTTGGCCCATTTATGGGGCAGCCCAATAACAATTTTCTGAAATTTTAAATGGCACACTTGTCCATCCGAGCGTTGGCGTGCACCGGTGTTGGAAGAGTAGGTATACAGAACCACGGGATATGATGAATTAGCTTTTTGAAAGTGCATCGCACGAGTGTTCGCCGCGTTTACCACGGGTCGTCTTCCGTCCAAATCAGGCGGTGCTGCGTACCGCCGTCTGAAACACCGTCTACTACGAACTGTCTTCACCAACGTCGTCATCAACAACATCACCTCTCCTTTGGGCACGGTGACCTTATCTTCATCGATGGCTACTTCCTCTACAAATGTTCGGTACGTGCGAGGTATTCCGAACTACGGTTTTACTATGGATGTGTTTGCGTATATGTTCCTACTGTTCATATTGATTAGTACGTCTATTATGTTCGAGTTTTACATGTTAATAGCTGATGTTTTCATGTTTAATATTCTGTAATTAATCATGAAATTATTGTCTACTTATCCAACAAAAGCGCCCTATAACACAAAAAGAAAATAGTACTTAAAAAAAGGATAGAATTTTGAAAAAAAAAATTGGGCAATTAAGTATTGTACTAGTATAAATTTTTGGCCAACATATGACATTCACTGTATTCCGGGTTGCAAAATGCCAAAAAAGCTATATACAAGTACTATTCAAGAAATATTGTGTCATAAAGTTGTTGTTTTCATCCTTAAGTCAATGGGAACCATTCTTTGGCCAAATAGTTTATACAAGTAAAATATTTGATCATGTTTGATTCCCAAAAATATCAGATTTTTTGAGTTTTTGGAATTACTAAAAAAATTGACGCATATAGGGTTCGTTGGCAACCGAGAGCCAAAAATTCCCGTTCACGGCTTGAAACACATACTACCTCCGTTGTTTTAGTCAAATTCCCGTTCATTGAATTTTGACTAAATATATACATCATATTGAATTTGAATTCTTGTCCGTGGGCGTTTCTCCATGGCGAATAGACGACCCACTTTTTCTAATGCTCTGTGCGTGTCCAAGGCTTGTCACTACCGTTCATTTTGTGTTTGGGATGTGTGTCTATGTCTTACAAAAGTAACCTTGTCTTTGTAAAGTTCGATATTCTAGTGGTGCACCTTTGCGTCAGCAGAGGACGCATGGAGTCGTGTGTATAGCGAATCTCTTGGAATCTTGTCGTTTCGTGTTCGTTGGTATGGTGCGGGTCTAAATCTGCCGATTTTGGGTCTTAATCTCGTCTTTATATCAAAACAAGCTCTACTATGAGTAGATTTTTCCAACTCCAGTGATGTGGTGCGGACGATGACGATGCGTCTTCGGCTCACTCTAGTGCTTATATTCGTCGCTAGGTGTTCTAAGAACCTATACTTGGGCCTTCTTTTTATTGCGGATAATTATTAATAGAGCGGTAAACCTTTTCGCATAAATAGTGAAAAAATCATACTTTATTTATTAATTTGGATCGGTGGTCTTAATCTTTATTCATGAGTTCGAGTGTTTTGTAATTATTTGAAAAATTAGTTCATGAATTACTATATCCGGGCAAATTTCTACAAATAGGTTTAGTCAACTTCTACGTGAAAATCATGTCAGGGTGTACATTATCAATATTAAAAAAAACATACATCGTAGAGTACACGTTACGTTAAGATTTAAAAAAGCATAGGTCTTAGAGGACCTCTAGTAGGAGTAAACATCCGATCTGCTAAGAATTCAAGCTCACTTGGTATCTCACCGAGGTAACACAAACAATCATAAAAAATATCCATTTTTCTGCAAAATCTAATCTTCTCATCATATTTTTCAAGAAACCCATCCAACCCGATCATAAGCTTTATACACGTCCAATTTCACAGCATACCCCAAGTCATACCCGATCTCTTGTTCTTAATAGAATGGGCACACTCATAAGCCACATTAAGTCGCCCAGGAACAAACGTGCTTTGCATAACTTCAGTAAGGATCTATTTTAACCAAAGAGCAAACATTTTGGAGAAAATTTTGTAAATCACATTGCTTAGCTTGGAGAATTTCATGTGTCATTCTAGAGTTTCTTGTAAATCACAAACACGCTTTGCATAACTTCAGTAAGTATCATTCCACCCTTCGAGTATATGCCCCGTATTCATAGCTGGCAGAATTTCTTGTGTACTCGCCTCTCCACAAAGATACCAAAAATTCTTATAGAAACTTCTTGATTGCATTACATTAGAGAAGGACCACGAACTACTCGTACTAAACACGAGTTCATGACACGCATTCGGAATTTACACGTATGATGGTTTCCTACTTCATTCCACTGTCTTCTTATAGTTGTACCATCGTGCGATGACCAGGTAGGCACCGAAGTTGCCAACACAGAGCATGGCCAGCAACCAGAAGAAGTAGTCGAGGTGGCCGTCGTTGATATCATCGGGGATCCACCCTGGCCTCCCGCCTGTCGCCGTCGTGCGCACCACGACGGCCACGAGTGCCGAGCTCGCGTAGTTCCCCAGCGCGAACGCCGTGTTATTAAGCCCCGAGCAAACGCTCCGCATAGCGTCCGGCGCCTGGTCGTAGAAGAACTCCATCTGTCCGATGAACGTGAACACCTCCGCCGCTCCCACCACCACGTACTGCGGCACCTGCCAGAAGATCGACATCGGCACGTACTCCGTACCGTCCACGCCGACGAACGTGCCGTGGCGCGCGAGGACGCGCCGGCGGGCGACCTCGAGCACGCCGGCGAGCAGCATGGCGAGGGTGAGGATGACAAAGCCGATGCCAATGCGGGCCAGCTGCGTGAACCCGCGGCTGTGCCCCGTGAGGCGGCGCGCGAGCGGGACAACAGCGCGGTCGTAGAGCGGCACCAGATCATGACACTGAGGGTGTCGAAAACAGACAGCATGGCTGCGGGTACGCGGAAGCTGCCGACGCGTGGGTCCATTGTATCGCCCTGGAGGATGAAAGTTGTCGTCATCTGCGTGTAGGCGGCGGCGGATATGATGCCGCACGCCCATACCGGAAGCATCCGCAGCCCACATTTGAGTTCCTCTACCTGCGTCACCGTACATAGCCGCCACGGGCTCGCAGGCTGCACCACCTTGTCGCCCGCCGTCTCTACAGCCGCCTTGTCCAAAAACCTAAGTCATCGATCGATTTAGATTAACATCGTCCGCCCGGGAAATTGCGTCAGATTAATTTACTTATCGAGCTGACATGCATGCATGGTTTTAAATCATGTGTAGTAAGATCGCACATGTTGCTTTGCTTGCACCATGTAGATTTGTGATAGTCTTTTTTTTAGATCATGATTTGTGATAGTCAATTAGTCAAATATGCCATGACTAATGCATCACAGGCATGTCCAAATTCAATCAGGATGCATGAAATGGCCGGCGTACGTCAGCATTAAAAGTGACTGCTGGTTCAAAGCAGGATGCATGAATGAAAACAAAAGGAAGGAAAATGATGTGAAACGGACTGTGTGTGCATTGCGACAAACTTCTTTTGGTGCAATAAGATGTAGTTCAAATGGAACGTACATACGGTACCCCCGGACCGTGACAGTCTGACAGGTGCCTTCACGTTAGTCGGCTGAGATTTTGGGAGGTCTCATTCAATTAATCGTATATATAGCGTTGGATTTCTATTTATTTTTAGGGAAGTTGGTTTCTACTTTTCTAGTTTGTTTTGTGATGGGAGGTGTTGTACGTCCCCGGGGATATGGAGCAAAAAACAACCGCCTCCCCCACCGTCTAATCTCACTTAGAAGATAAATCTCGTACGTCCAATCAATATAGCATATTATTATTCCAGAGTAGCAAACTTTGCTACTATTATAGTATCGTCGTAGCATATTTTTTTCACCGTGGGTCAAAACTGTACAAAAACCATGGCAGCATTTTGAAATCACCTATGCAGCAAAGACAATATGATTATGCAACAAATCCCCACTGGTCGTAGCAAATTCCAATCCATCACAGCAAATTCGATCCGTGACAAAGTCAACACACGTATGCAACATGCAAGACAACATTTGTAGCTATTCACGAAAACATTTGCAGCGTTGGGACATGAATGGAAGCAGATGCCCAAAATCAATGAAGAAGCTCACTCACGTCTTCGCAGCAAACCGCACACGAGTTTGCAACATTCCAAAAAACACTCACGCAACATCAAAAATTCGCGAAACAAACCTTGTGCTGGAACACATGTTCGTCGGATCAGACTCGTCGGCGACTCTGGCCTGCCAGAGTCCCTCAAACCCAGATCCGGCTACTCCTGAGCCCATTCCAACCGGTCCATTTTCTTCTTGGGCTCGACAGATCTCCTCATTCAAAACTCCACCAAGATCATGGCCATGCAAGTATGTGAGTGTGGTTTCTCAGTACAAGGATGAAGGGAAATGGCGGGGAGCACGGAGGGGTAGAGAACGAACGAAAAGAAACACATGTCATGGTCGGTGGGCAGCATCCGAACCATGACACAAGCGGGAGAAAGCAGAATGTGCAGAAAAGAAAAAATAAGGAAAGAGTGACTCACATAACAATACGGAGGATCGATCCCCGGGAACAAATTAGACTTTTTCCTTTTGTGATTGTGTCTTTGTTTTGCTTGTGCCGTTGTTTCACACCTAGAATAAGAACCCTAATGACCTAGTTGAGACAATTGTGGTTGCTAAGAACTAGGGAGGGAAGTATTGATGTAGTTTATGCTTCACAACCATGTGGGCCCCAAAAAGAGTGCAATTATGTGTGGTGTGTTTATTTTCTATTTTGTCGAATAAATGCCATATCAACAAGCAAACTTATTGAGTGCGTACACTTATGGGTGTTGTCTAAATTAAATATTACTAGAATCAAGTATACACCAACTGACTGTCCTCAACTGCTTGGACACCCCCTCGCGGGAACAACGGCACAAGCAAATTTCTTCAGAAAAGTGCAAGTCGTTCTAGAAACCAAGTGGAGTTGCAAATTTCTTCGGAAAATCACAACTCACATCGAAACCGGGTTGCTACTTTCATGTGTTTCTAAGAAAAGTGCAAATCACATAGAAACAATGGTTGATACTTTCAGTTTTGTGAGAAAGTGTTACTTGCACGTTTTCTGAGAAAAGGTTAACTCACATCAAAATCCGGATGTAACTTGCATGTCTATCAAGAAAAATCTGCATCTAGTTTCAAAAAATGTTGGAGTTAAATATTTCAAGACAAAAGTGCAACCCACATGGAAATCGGATTGCTACCTGCAACTTTTCCTAGCAAAGTATAACTCACATCGAAACGGAAAGTTTCTCGAGAAGGTGCAACTCGTTTGAAAAATAGTTGGACTTGCAAATGTTTTGAGAAAAGTGCATTTCATATTGAAACTAGGTTGTTTTTTTAGAGAAGTGTAACTCACATCGAAACAACGTTGCTACTTGCATGATTTTAAATACAATTGTAACTCATTGCTACCTTCATGTTTCTTGAAAAATGTGTGGTTGTCACATAGAAACACGGTTGATACTTACATGTTCTTGAGAAAACTGGAACTCATTTCGATAAACCGGTTGGAGTTGCACTTTTCTAGTCGCATTGAAATCAGCTTGCTACTTGCACGTTTTATCAGAAACGTGCAAGTCACCTCGAAACCCAATTATTAGTTGCATGTTCCTTGAGAAAAATGTAACTCACATTAAAACTCGGTGCCTACTCGACTCGTTTCGAAAACTAGTAGCTAATTGTATGTTTCTTGAGATAAGTGCAACTATATCAAATTGTGGTTGCTACTTGCATGTTTCGTGAGAAAAATGTGCAAGTCGTTTCGAGAACTCTGTTGCTAATTTCACGTTTCTTGGAAAAAATAACTCGTAGCATTATATGAAAAAAAAATTAAAAAACAATAAAACAACATCAAATATACATAAAATAAATAGCAAGGCAAAATGAAAAACAAAAACATAGAGGACCCCGGTTGCATTTTCTCGATAAGGTAGTGGCACATTTCTGAAAAGTTGCACTATGATATGGACAACAATGCAACCTATAAATGATAAGACAAAAAGTAGGGTATAATACGTAGAGGAGCCTAGTTGCATTTTCTTGATTAGGTAGTTGGACATTTCTTTTAAAATGTGCAACTACCTTGTGGCGAATGGTACAACATATAAATAATCAGAAAAGCATGAAAAATGCATATATGACTCTGCTTATGTTGTCCACGATAAGGTAGTTACACATCTCTAAACAAAAGTGCAAGTATGGAAATGAAAAGACATAGAAGAAAATACAAGAACATAACAAGAAAGAAGGCGAAGGAAAAACAAATGTTAAGAAAATAAACACTATCAAAACGAAAGCCTTATAATATTCCTTTTGTCATATGCAAAGTCTTGTTTAGATGCATATGGAAAGATGAAACAAAACTGGTGCAATTATCTAATGGTCTGTATTTTATTAAGGACGGTGTGGAGTTGAAGCCCACGAGCTCGAACCATGCAGCCGCACCAATTCCGTGTATAATTTTGTCGCACAATACAGGAGCATCATTTCACGTAATCAAAATCCCAGGTTTTGATATGGGATAAAATTTGACACCCAAGAAAAGGTTGCATGTTTACTGTGGCTGATTTCACAAAGCAAGCAGGTTAGGTCCGGTCCAGGTAGTCCTTACGCCGATACGCCATGACTGCTATTGCCATAGGACCATAGCTCAATCATAAACGAAAGGAAAAACTGCACCAGATGTAGACTACGAGCCTACGAGTCTACGACTAGTGAATGAGGAGAAAAGGACCAGTGCAAGTACTGGATGCTACGGTAGCGCCGGGCGCTCTGACTGACCTGAATTGGTCGGTGTGCGCGAGGCGGCGGCTCCCTTGTATCACGGACATGCCGCCGTCGCCGTCGCACTCGTGCAGCAGCGCGGCTTCCGGGGTCTCCACGCCGCACTTCCTGGCGGCGGCGATCACCACCTGCGCGATCCTGGTGAGCGGGCTGCCCCGGGGGGTTGGTGGCGATGGTACGCACCCGTGCCGGCCAGGAACAGCGCGACGGCAAACACGCTGAGCACAGCCAGGATGCCGTAGCCGAGCCGCCAGCCGTGGGCAGTCTGCACCCACACCAGCACTGTGCCGCCGACGAGCGAGCCCACGTTGATGGTGAAGTAGAACCAGTTGAAGTAGGAGCTCTGCCGCCCGCGCTCGGACTCCTCGTCCCCGAACTGGTCCGCCCCGAACGACACCATGACCGGGGACAGCGCGGAGCCGAGGGCCACCAGGTAGAGCCCCGCATAGAACACCGCGCTCTGCAGCGCCGCCAACGCGCTCGCCGTCACCACCCCATATCCGGCGACGGAGATGACAAGGAAAAGGGTGATGGTCCAGTATCTGCCGAGGAAGGAGTCGGCGAGGAAGGCGGCGGCGAGCGGGGTGATTGAACTGGTGCCTATCCAGTTGGTGACGCCGTTGGCCGCGGACTTGCTGCCGACGTGCAGCTCCACCTTGAAGTAGTTTACCAGGTTCGTCGATAAGCCGAAGTAGGACGTGCACTGGAAGCAGTTGTTCACTGCTCACCGTGGAGGCGTATTCATCGAACAGGCCAACATTAAGCATACACGCTAACACACGAGACACAGACACACAGTACGCTGAACAAAAAAAAAAGGCTGCAAATGTTACCGAGGAGGAAAGCGCAGCCCCACGAGCTCCGGCGATCATTGTTGGACGTCCGGCGATCGGCGTCAGCGTCATGCGAGCCTTTTGATTCTACTTCTACAGCTTCCATGGTCTGAACAGTTCGATCGGGTGACCCTGCAAAATGAAACCACGTCAGAGACAGCACTAAACTACTCTTCTAATTTGTAGGTGATGGCTGATCACGCATGTATATGAGACCAATAATTAACACCCCTTTGATGACAGATGTCTAACTAACAAGCTTGAGAGTTGAGAACATATAAAGTGATTCAAAAAAAAACTTACTAACTTGATTGTAGTTGAGTTTGGCCTGTAATTATCTGTTCGTTGCCGATCTTCCTTCCCAGCTTCACCCTACGTTCTCGATATATATATATATATATATATATATATATATATATATATATATATCTTTTCCCTTTGGCTCTTAGCCACGATCGACAACGTGTTGGCATTTTGGCTAGCAGCTCTGCATCTAGTGCCACTTGATAGTTGAGAGCGAGAGCGGTGATGCTAATGGTGCAACGGCGACTGAACATGCATGTATACAGCGGGGCAGGATTACAGTGTCCATATATAAGCTGCCAAGGAGTGGATGCGACTGCATAAATAATCTGTGCGCGCGGTGTTGACGTGTGTACGCTCTATGCAATCGAGTAGTCATAGTCGTCGCCTTTGGCACTTCGGTCGTCATGAAAATATGTATGTCGGCCTCCCGGAATAGTACATAGTGCGTGTATTTTCAACAGTAGCGTTGAATTAATGCACGGCTCTGTTTGGCTTTTCCTTCACACAATCAAACACAATCTCTATTCCCATAGAATTTAATTAGATATGTCACTCCAATCTTTTAGGTTTCCTATTCCTACACTTTTCATATCCTATGAATCAAACGAGCCCTGGTAATTT
Source organism: Poa pratensis (assembly GCA_947311845.1). Classification (NCBI taxonomy): domain Eukaryota; kingdom Viridiplantae; phylum Streptophyta; class Magnoliopsida; order Poales; family Poaceae; genus Poa; species Poa pratensis. The sequence continues at coordinate 45,674,961 of CAMZMU010000057.1, read as the reverse complement.
TGCAGCAACACAAATGAATATCTCACAACACGACAAGCCCAATATTGGGCTCTGCTGAAAGAAAGAAAATTCTTTCTTGGGTAAACTGGAAGCTCATAAAACATCTCGGCCACTAAAACATCAGTGTGGAAGATAGTAGTAATAAACACAAAAGAAAAACGGACCAGCGAGCAAGTGATGATTAAAATTATGTAAACACAAGGTTGTAAACAATGTAGAAAAATGGACCGGGGGCATAGTTTCACTAGTGGTGTCTCTCCTTTAATAGAAAACATTGTTGGGTAAACCGACGGGAAAATGTTTATGATCATAATATTATGACAAAGTGTACAAGGAAAATATTTATGTAGGCATCACGTCAAAAATATATAGACCGCGCACCAACACCGCATATCTATCACTAATATTCCACTTTGAGAGCGCTTCTATGCTTGCATCCCTAAAAATTAAGTTGTAAACAACAGAGTATTGCATTAAACTTAGTACATGATGTAAGCAGCATTTATTATCAATAAGTAGAAATAAACACCGTTGTTTTACCCTTAGGAGCGACAGCACATTGTTACCCTTAGTCGTTTATCAACTCGAGCCCAGTTATAAACGAGGCATGAACCCACTATCGAACATACACTCCCTCTTGGAGATTTAAAACATCTACTTGGCCAAGACAATCATATAAATAAGGGAGCATGTAGGAACGTATATGTTATCAATCTCAGAATAGATAACATGCACAATCCAACATAACGACACAATTCATCATATCCCATCAGATACAACAGCTAGCAATTACATCAGATGAATCTCGATCATGTAATGCAGCTCACGAGACCATTGTATTGAAGCACAAGGAGAAGAGATCGCCATCTAGCTATTGCTATGAACCTGTAGTTCAAAGATGAACTACTCACACATTGTCATGGAGATAGAAATGGTGGTGTAGATGCCCCCAGCGATGATTTCCCCTTCGGCGGGGTGCTGGAACAAGACTCCAGAACCCTAGGCTAGGGTTTCCGCGATGGCGGCATCTAGGTTTCTATTTCGCTAAAATATTTTCAGTCCCCGGTAAAATTAGAGTTTAAGCGATTTTATAGGCGAAGACGTGACCCAAGGAGGTGGAGGAAGTGTCCATGCGGGTGGGGCCCGCAGCTCCGCCTGACCCTCATGGGAGATGTGATGTAGTGCAACCTACACATGACACACCAAGTGCTCCAAATGGCCCAATGACTAGAGCTAGAGTTAAAACTCTCCATGATAAGGTGAACTCACTACTATCTATGTGTGATTTGGAAACCCCTTGGAATGGTTTGCTACTTCATTCGGATACCTTGTGCATACTCAGGAAACACCTTCATGAAGATCACCAAGAAAGTGTAGAAGATGGACAAGAGATGAGCAAAAAAGAAGAGGATGATGAAGATGAAGAAGCAGCAGATCAGCAGTACTACCGCTAGGACGGTCGGTACTACCGCCAGGCACCTGAAGCTCCAGCTGAAGCCGACGAAACACTAGGCAGCGGTACTACCGCCACCACCCAGCGGTACTGCCGCTGAGCCCAGGTCCGGTACTACCGCTGGGGGTGCCACCAGAGCTACCGTCAACTCCAAGAATGCTTCTGTATACCGTGCCGGTACCTCCCGGGTGTCTACCACGTACTACCGCCAGCAAATATGTAAAATAAATTCGACTGTTGCAACGGTACTACCGCCGGCTGCCAGCGGTACTGCCGCCCCTCTCCAGGAGCGGTACTACCGCCGCCAACCGACGGTACTACCGCTGCACACTCCAGGGACCCAGAACCAAGCCCACGTAATGTCCCACCTACCTACCCTTCCGTCCACTAGACTATAAATAGCCCTCCTCTTTCTAGGGTTAGGGTTAGACTAAGATATGATTTGACTTGTTAAGCTATGCTCCTACTTTCCCCTAGTGGAAACCAAGACCTCTCCGAGGATTCGAATCCGAGTTATACAAGGCCTCTTCTTAGTAGTTACTACTTACTAATCTCCCACGTTTGTGGATTCTATTGCACCGGTGGACCTATTCCAGTTGAGAACAATATGGAGAAAGCTTAATCTCGAACGTGCGACCGCTCGCACGTTTCAGTCCACGCGAGGGCTCTCCTATTCCCTTTGTTCCGTCTGCATTAATTACACGCTGGGCCTTTATTTGCTTTTTTTTTCCTGGGTCCATCCATGCGTGGCAGCTGATCTATTCCCTTTTAAATGAAGACTTGGTCGTCTCTCCGTGGGCACATGCAGCCTGGTCCCCACCGGTCAAACCTTTCACTTTTTTCACCCTGTGTCTGCAGCTCGGTCCCGCCTATTTTTCCTTTTACATTTTCTAGCTACGCTGCTACACGAGTATACGTAGAATTTTTTCTCTTTGCTAATGCATGCGAACAATGATTTCACCATTTTTACGGGAGCCGTGCATTTTGATGGCAAGTGAGCTTTTGTAGCTGTCGTCCACATGCACAAAAAATGCTTATGTATTTTTTATATTCTCTTTCCTATTTTATTTTTGTTACATGAATATATTTTTTTTGCTGGCCTATTCCCTTTTTTATAAATCAGTAAAATGAACAGATCAGTAAACTGAAAAACCGTTTTCCTATTACTATGGAAATATTTATTGTATAAAATATTTTTCTTGGCCCAAATTTATTTTCCGATTCCTTTTTGGGACCGTGGTTTTTAGGGGGAAATAATGGGTGGGGATCGAAAAAAATACTGTATACTGCTCCACTCCCGCGCGAGCTATTCCCTTATTTGAAAAAATACTTTCTAGTTTCTAACTTCTATCATTGATAAATTGCATGCGAGTGCCTTGGTAATATATATGTAGTATCCCTATCTGATAACTTGTTTTCTAAGTGGTTGGTAATATCTTTACTAGTTTTTGTCATTGATAAATTGCATGCTATGGTCTTAGTAATAAATATGTAGTATCTCCCATTTGATAACTTGTTTCATGCGTGGTTGGTAATATCTTACTAATTTTTCTCATCAATAAAATTGTGTGTTATGGTATTGGTAATAATTTTGTAGTATCCCCAACCTGATAACTTGCTATATATGTGGTTGATTATATCTTACCAGTTTTTATCATTGATAATTTGTATGCTAGTGCCTTTGATAATTGTTTTAGTATCCCTGCTTGATAACTTGCTTTATATGTCGTTGGTAATATTGTGTTGGTGTTTTTCATCGATAACTTGCATGATATGGTCTTGGTAATGTTTTTTTAGTATTCCTATTTAATAACTTGATTTATATGTGGTTGATAATATCTTAATAGTGTTTGTCATCGATAACTTGCATGATATGGTCTTGGTAATAATTTTATATCATTTTGCCATCTAGTAACTTGCTTTTTATGTGGTTGGTAATATCTCTACTAGTTTTTGTTATCGATAACTTGCATGTTATGGTCTTGGTAATAAGTTTATAGCATTTCCCATTTGGTAACTTGTTTTCTATGTGGTTGATAATATCTTACTAGTTTCCGTCGTTGATAAATTGCATGGTATGGTCTTGATAATAATTTTGTAGTATCCCTCATCTGATAACTTGTTTTCTATGTGGTTGGTAATATCTTATTAGTTTTTCATGTTATGGTCTTGGTAATAATTGTGTAGTATCCCCATTCCGGTAACTTGATTCCTATGTGATTGGTAATAATGCTATAGTATTCCCCCTATCTGGTAACTTGTTTTCTATGTCATTGCTAATATCATACTAGTTTTCTCATCGATAACTTGTGTGATATGGTCTTGCTAATATTTTTCGTAGTATCCCCATCTAGTAATGCTTCGTATGTGGTTGGTAATACCTTAGTACTAGTTTCTCATCGATAACTCGTATGTTAGTGGTTTTGTAATAATATTTTAGTATCCCCTCTCCCGTCCGGTAAACTTGTTTTATACGTGGTCGGTAACATCTCACTAATGTTTTTCATCGATAACTTGTATGCTATGGTCTTGGTCATAATTCCATAGTTTTCCCATCTGGTGACTTATTTTCTATGTGGTTGGTAATATCTTTTTACTAGTTTTCATCATCGATCAATTGCATGATATGGTCTTGGTAATATTTACATAGTATCCCCCATTTGAATTGATCACCCCTTTTTTTGTGGACATCTATCTTTAAGGTATTAGATGGGAACCATCATGCACTTTGATGCTATTATTATTTGGTACATACGATGACAACTTTGGTGGTTGTGCTCTCAAATTTCAAATTCTCAATCTCTATATTTAAGCAACATATCATCCTTTGATTATCATTACAAATTGCTCCTTTTAATTGCAGTAGAATTGCTTCGGTTCTACATCTTTTGTAAAATAATGTTTCTCTTTGCGGAATTGGTAGGATTATATTTACTTATGTCTCCCTGATGTCATATATGATCTACACAGCTTTTATTTTTGATGATTTATAATGGAATCAAACTGTTTCTTTGATGATTTATAATGCATTCAATTTCTTTCCGATCTATTTTTGTTGTCAGGTACATTTCTCTGCCAGTCCCCGTAAGGTTTTTGCTTATCTAGAAACAACTTTGACTACTTTATTTAGCATGATATGTTGCAAACTGTTAAACTTCAAATTTCTTCCCTTTCACCCTTGCTGGAGGATTGTTTGATACTCAACAGATGGTACGTCAGCCCAAATTCCTCTTTTGTTGCTTTTGATTTTGTGTGCTTCGTGGACTTGAACTGCAGGTGTGTAGATGAAGCCAAAAGTACAGACTCTGGAAAAAAAAAGAATACCAACAAAGATCTGATACATAGACACATGTGTGTTTTCCACATCTCGGGCTCCCCTTGCACATTTTATCCTGATCACTCACCACCCCCATGAGAGCTTCTAGAGAGTGTCCAACTTTGATCAGAGGAGGGATCAACTATTGTAGTCATGTAGTGTTACTACAGAGGATCACAATGCATTCATCTAATTGTCTAATATTTAATGATTAATCGTGTTCAGCTTCCTTATTTTATAAATTGCATAACGAGTCATCTTTGACCAATCTTAGGAGAGGGACGAGGAGATGCATGCATGTATGTGATGTTGTGTTCAAATATTGTACTAGTAGAGAGTGCTGGTTTTTTGTGTTCAAATTTTTGTACTAGTAGAAAGTGGTTTTTCCTATTCCCCGCCCATTTTTATTTACCTAAAAATCATTGTCCAAAAAAGGGAACTTCTTTTTTTGATTGGGTATTTTTCGCAAGTAAAAATTAGATCTTTTTCGTTTTGGTGACAAAATTGTATGAAACAAAACAGTTCAAAATTACTCGCTTGTTTATTTTCTCCTTCGTTTTTTGAGTTAGATGGTGATTTTTTCTAATAATAGTTTGTTTTTAAATTGTGTCACATTGATTTTTTTTGCCTTTTTTGGTGAAATCATTCCTTCCCTTTACCAAAAAAGTAGATTTCTTTTTTGTTCAATTCTTTTGTACTGATAGGAAGTAGTAGTTCATTTTTGTACTAAAAAATTGTACCAGTTGGAAGTGGGATTTTCCAATCTCCCACCCATTTTATTTTACCCTAAAATATCACTAGCCCAAAAAGGGAATTACTTTTGACTGGCAGTGTTATTTTTGCAACTAAAAAATATAATCTCTTCTTGTTTTGGCGCCAAAAGGGAATAGATTTGCTCCGTTCTTATTTGAATTTAATTGCGTGGGAATTGATTTTTGCACCTACCAGCGAGTGACAAAAGGGAATAGAATGTAACGCTAAATTTTTGGTGCCAGCGGTAGGCACGCGAAAGAAAGGGAATAGACCTAGCGTGTCACGTTACCGATCGAGCTAGCCCAGCCCACCTAGCGCGGGAACAACTAGCGAGCAGCACGCAGCCAAAAGGGAATAGAAACTAGAAAGGCCAACCGCGGCTCAAAAGGGAATAAAAAGGTCGGGCCAAAAAAGGAAACAATCAAACAACGCTGGTCTGAAATCGTTCGACCGCTCGCACGTGCGAAATATAGCACCGCCCGAACAATATTCACTTGTGTCTCGAGAATCGAGGGCTACCCTCGGGCCGGTTATCGATTGATCTACTCTTGTAGGTGTTGCTAGTTACCCCTTTGCGTTTTACCCCGTCCCCTCGTGTTTTCCCTCGTTTCCCTTTGCGTTCTTCGTTCGTGTTCATCTCATCCGCCCTCAATTCGTAAAGATCGGGACCCAGCCCCCACCAATTTGTCCCCCCCCCCCCCCTGTGTTGCCCATTGGTCGATGGTCTTCTTCATAAAATAAATCCCCATAAATTGGCGGCCTTTTTCGAGTATATATCTTTTCTAACTTTTCTGAAATACAAAAACATCAGAAAACAAAACCTGGCACTTGGCATCTTCTTAATAGTTTAGTCCAAGAAAATGCCACAAAATGATATTAAATCATAGTATAAATATGTAGCAATGATATAGGAAACAATCAAAATTATAGAGGACGTATCCATGATACACCAAGGGGACGAAGAAACAAGAGAAAGACCGATGGAAGAAAGATGGAAAAAGATAGGATGAAGAGGTTGGCCGATGCCTCAACCTTGAGGGACCAATTAGTGCAATGGTGAAGTCAAAGTAAGCAATTGGAACCAAGGTGGTCTTAGCTGAGAAGAAGAACAAATAAAAGTGGCAAATTGGAAGAAAATATGTACCTTCGAGAAGCGCAAGATCACTCTTGAGGAGCAAAAGAGGATGGACGACAAGATCGCTGAGGAGAACCGGTTCTTGATGATGGGTCTGAATGGTATGGAACCGATGACAAGAGAGTTTTGGGTGATAAAAGAACGGAGATCATATTTCGAAGGAGGCAATAGGTTCATTATCTCATGGTCGGTGGTGGTGCTTCTTCGGCCAATGGTTGCATTACATCACGGGGTTTCTATCCATCAGGATACGTAGAAACTTATTTGTTGCATTACATTAGAGAAGCAGCAGGAATTACTAAACATGAGTTCATGACATGCATTCGGAATTTACAGGTATGATGGTTTCCTACTTCAATCCACGGTCTTCTTGTAGTTGAACCACCGTGCGACTACCAGGTAGGCACCGAAGTTGCAGACACAGAGCATAGCCAGCAGCCAGAAGAAGTAGTCGAGGTGGCCGTCGTTGATGTCGTCGGGGATCCATCCTGGCCGCCCGCCCGTCGCCATGGCGCGCACCACGACGACCACGAGGGCCGAGCTCGCGTAGTTCCCCAGCGCGAACGCCGCGCTGGCAAGCCCGGAGCATACGCTCCGCATGGCGTCCGGCGCCTGGTCGTAGAAGAACTCCATCTGGACGATGAACGTAAACACCTCCGCCGCGCCCACCACCACGTATTGCGGCACCTGCCAGAAGATCGACATCGGCACGTACTCCGCCCCGTCTGTCCCGACGAACGTGCCGTGGCGCGCAAGGACGCGGCGGCGGGCAACCTCTAGCGGGCCGGCGCCGAGCATGGCGAGGGTGAGGATGACGAAGCCCACGCCCATGCGTGCCAGCTGCGTGAACCCACCACGGTGGCCAGTGAGGCGGCGCGCGAACGGGACGACGGCGCGGTCGTAGAGCGGCACCCAGATCATGACGCTGAGGGTGTCGAAGACGGAGAGCACAGCGGCGGGGACGCGGAAGCTGCCGACGCGCGGGTCCAGGGTGTCGCCTTGGAGGATGAACGTCGTCGACATCTGCGTGTAGGCGGCGGCGAAGATGATGCCGCACGCCCACACCGGCAGCATCCGCAGCAGGCACTTGAGCTCCTCCACCTGCGTCACCGTGCACAGCTGCCACGGGCTCGCCAGCCGCACCGCCTTGTCGTCCGCCGTCTCGACCGCCGCCTTGTCCAAGAACCTGAGTATTAGATCGATTAACAACCGCCAGGCCGGTTCAACAGATCAATTTACTGAACCGTGACATGTATGCATCATCTAAAAAATTCAGTCATTCCTTTGATCGTGAAGTACAATTCTGTGTTCAGAGTTCATACTTAGAGATCATACATGGTGCTCGCACCGTGGCACGCAAGTGTGCAAAATTCAAACGGTTTTGCATGAAAACTGGGATTTTTCGGCACGGCATGTGATGAAAATGGCCGGCGAGCAGGAAGACAAGACTACAAAATTAAGGAAGGAAAATGATGTGAAACGGATTGGGCGCATGCGACAAACTTTTTTTGCGGTTCAGTTATAAGGTTTCTTTCCCTCACGGCCGGCGCCCCACGACGTGACAGCTGCGTTCTGAAAATTTACTTTTTTTAGATAAAGATCTGAAAATTTACTCACGGTATTTGTCGTAGAATACAGGAGCATCTCGCGAGTTTTACTATGGGATAGATCTTGGCAAAGCAAAAAGCTAGACTAGAGGTTAGTGCATGCCATGCCAGCTTGGCGCCGCTGACTGCAGTTCCGACCGAGTACAGTACTCTGCCATAGCTCAATCATAAACGGAAGAAAAAGATCAATGCAAGTGGAAGTGGAAGCTACGCTAGCGACGTTCGCTGACCTGAACTGGTCGGTGTGCGCGAGGCGGCGGCTCCCCTGTATCGCGGACATGCCATCGTCGCCGTCACACTCGTGCAGCAGCGCCGCGTCGTCCGGGGCCTCCACGCCGCACTTCCTGGATGCGGCGACCACCACCTGCGCGATCCTGGTGAGCGGGCTGCCGCCGGGGGGCTGGTGGGGACGGTACGCGCCCGTGCCGGCCAGGAACAGCGGGACGGCGAGCACGCCGAGCAGAGCCGGGATGCCGTAGCCGAGCCGCCAGCCATGCGCGGCCTGCACCCACACCAGCACGGTGCCGCCGACGAGCGAGCCCACGTTGATGGAGAAGTAGAACCAGTTGAAGAAGGAGCTCTGCCGCCCGCGCTCGGACTCCTCGTCGACGAACTGGTCGGCCCCGAACGACACCATGACGGGCGACAGCGCGCCGCCGAGGGCCACCAGGTACAGCCCCGCGTAGAACACCGCGCTCTGCACCACCGCCGACGCGCTCGCCGTCACCACCCCGTACCCCGCAACGGATATGACGAGGAAGAGGGTGATGGTCCAGTATCTGCCGAGGAAGGAGTCGGCGAGGAAGGCGGCGACGAGCGGCGTGATGGCGCAGGTGCCCACCCAGTTGGTCACGCTGTTCGCCGCGGACTTGCTGCCGGCGTGCAGCTCCACCTTGAAGTAGTTCACCAGGTTCGTCGACAAGCCGTAGTAGGACGTGAACTGCAAGCAGTTGTTCACTGCATGCATGATCCAACAGGTTCAGTTGTCGTAGAATATACTCTTTCTTTCTTTTTGTGATGAGAAGGCTGCGACTGTTACCGAGGAGCAGAGTGCAGCCCCACGAGCTCCGGCGATCCTTGTTGGGCGTCTGGCGATCGGCGTCGCCGCCATGCGAGCCTTTTGATTCTACTTCTACAGCTTCCATGGTCTGAGCAGTTCGATCGGGGTGACCCTGCAAAATGAAATCATTAATTTCAGAGACTGCACTAAACTAACTCTATTTCGTTGCTGATTAGATCAATAATTTACACCCGATTTGATGACAGATGTCTAATTAACAAGGTTGAGATGGAGTTGACAACATTAAAGTGGATTCAAGAAAACATACTACCTTGATTATAGTTGATTTTGCCCCGGGCTGGCCTGTAATGATCTGTTCGTTGACGATCTTCCTTTGCAGCTTAAACCTACGTTCTCGATATATATCTTGTCCCTTTCGCTCTTAAGCCACGACCACGAGTTGGCAATTTGGCTAGCTAGCAGCTATGCATATGGTGCCACTTGATAGTTGAGAGCGAGATTAAACTGTATCCAGGGCGTATCGGAGCCGTCTGATCCGATGTGATTCTCGTTCAGCTAGATTAAACTGAAGAAAGGTTGTAAGATCGTCCATAGCACGTAGTACTAAATTAAATACTCCCTCCGGTCCAGAAAATCCGTCGTAAGGACAGCTATGCCATCGTACTTGGTAGGTTCATTTTCCACGAACGTTTTAGTGGATCGGAGGAAGTAAGTCATTCACGCCAGTGATGGAAGTCAGACAACAGAGCCAGCTGCTGCGATCCGATCTCATCCGATACGCGATCAGTTACAGCTTGAACGGTGCGACCCGATCTCATCATCAATTATAGTTTAAACTGAAATAATCTTGGGGCATCTTTCTTCTTCTTCTTCTTCTTCTTCTTCTTCTTCCATGCGACTTCAACATGAAAGCCTGGTTTCATTATTAAAGGATAACTGGACAGCATGTGTATGATGAAATTGGGGCATCGGAACGTACATAGTTAGGCACGCCAGCGATGGAGACGAGAAACCCAAAAGAACAAAGCCCAGCCTAGATATCTTGCCTATAAATAGTGTCCCCATCCATCCTTATTTAGCAAGTACTACCTGCTATCGGCTTCCCTCCCTCCTCATGGCCAACTCCACCACTCTGAAGATGGTGCTGCTCGTCGCCACCCTCTACGCCCCCAACATCATGGGGCATCTCGTTATCCCTAATGTTGTGCATATTAGCAAGGACATGTGCGGGACGGGCTGCAGAATCAACTGCTTTCGTCCGGCGACATGCAAAACCGGCGAGGTGTTCTCGAGGTTCCCGACCTGCAACAACACCTGCTTGGCCTCTTGCGGCGCCCCCCAGCCCGCTTCCTGCCCTGACGTCAATTTCCCCGAGTCGGAAATCTGTCAAAGGCGCATATTCTCCTGCTACACCCTATGCGATGAGGAGATCAGTGTCCCGTGCAAGAAACTATGCAGCCCCGCTGGTCTTAGCGCGCTGCACTGCACAACCACTGCCAGCGGACAGCTCGCTACTGCGAGGTTACATGTGCCGTCATTCACAATGAGTGCGAGTGCGAGTGCGATGCCGACACGGATGCCTGCCGCAGTAAATGCGTGATCAGTACTTTTACTAACTAACGGAGGAAGCGTGCTTGCTTGTTTGCTATCTCAAGATGCGGAAGAGGTCGCAGCAATGGCGGCGGAAGCGCAGGCAGGGGTGGAGGCGCAGGCGGTCGCAGAGATGGAGTCGGCGGAGGCGGCGGATGTCGGCTATGCCGTGTACCACGAGGACTCCGACATCGTTGAAATGACGGGTGCAGAGTACTGATGACCCACAAGTATAGGGGATCGCAACAGTCTTCGAGGGAAGTAAAACCCAAATTTATTGATTCGACACAAGGGGAGACAAAGAATATTTATAAGCCTTAACAGATGAATTGTCAGTTCAGCTGCACCTGGAAATAGACTTGCTCGACACAGTTTATCAGTAGCAACAGTTTTATAGCAGTAGCAGTAGTGAAATAATAGCATCAGTAAAATAAAAGCAGCAGTAATAATTGTAGTAGACAGCAGGATTAAAATACTGTACGCATAGGGATGAATGAACGGGCGTTGCATGGATAAGATAATTCATATAATAGTCAAGCGTAGGGCATTTGCAGATAGATAATAATAAAGTATCCAGGTAATAATCAATCATAGTCATGTGTTCCGTATTTAGTCGTATGTGCTCGCAATGAGAAACTTGCACAACATCTTCTGTCCTACCAGCCCGTTTGCAGCGGGGACTCAAAGGAAACTACTGGTAATTAAGGTGCTCCTTTTAATAAAGCATCGGAGCAAAGCATTAACACTCCGTGAACACATGTGATCCTCACATTACAGCCATCCCCTCCGGTTATCCCAATTGTTGTCACTTTGGGGCCTCGGGTTCCGGACAATTATATGTGTAAACAACTTGCAGATATGATCTAAAACAATAATTATCCTCATGATTCAATAACATGTTCAGATCTGAAATCATGTCACTCGAGCCCTAGTGTCAAGCATTAAGCATAACAAGTTGCAACAATGACATAAAATACTAACAACGGATACTAGGCACCATGCTCTAACAATCTGATATCTAATACATAAATGATCTCATCCAATCCCTACCATCCCCTTCAGCCTACAGCGGGGATTACTCACACATGGATGGGGGAATCATGGATGGTTGATGGAGAGGCGTCGGTGATGATGATGGCGATGATCTCCTCCAATTCCCCGTCTCGGCAGGGTGCCAGAACGGAGTTTCTGGTCCCCGAAATAAGGTTTTCAGTGGCGGCGGAGCTCTGGAGTGTTTTTAGAAAAAGCGTCGATCCTCCTCGGGTTTTTAGGTCAAGGGGAATAAGTAGTCGAAAGGGGGACGCGAGGTGGTGCCCGAGGCGGCCACACCACCCCCCGGCGCGGCCCAACCTCTGCCGCGCGGGCCCATGGTGTGGGGCCCTCGTGGCCCGCCTCCGTCTCGTCTTCTGGCTCCGTGTGTCTTCTGGAAAAATAGGAACTCCAGGATATTTATCAGGGATTTTCCCGAAACTTGACTTTCTGCACAAAAATAAGACACCGGGGCAATTCTGCTGAAAACAGCGTTAGTCCGTGTTAGTGATAACCCCCAAGAACAGGGGATCACTGTAGCACCTCTCAATGTGGAAGTAAGGTATCGATCCTCAGGAGCAAAAAGGAAAAGTTATCTATTCCCTACAACTAAAGTGTCACAAGTTTTAGTTGATTATGCACTAAACAAGTTTGAGGAACAAGATGGTTGATTTAATGGATGGAAGTTTAATGCAACAAAACAAGAATGTAAAAGTGTCCCAATCCTCTTCAATGCAAGAGGACAAGACAAAGGTTTTCTCTTATAGGAACAATGGACATGGGTTCATGGGTTCACTTAATCCTCTCAATAGAATTGTCAAAAATAGCCCCACCGTTTATGATTGAGCTATTGGACCGATGAGGATGCGGTCAGCCGCCTCGGCCTTGAGCTGCTCCTCGGCCGCACGGTGCTACGCCCTGACCCTTGCGTGCTCCTCCGCCCGAATCCTTGCCTGCTCCGCCTGCGCTCTCCATTGGTCCGCCGCCGCCTCTGACTGCGCGCGATGCGCTTCGTCCTCCTGCAATCGCCGGAGGTACTTGATACGTCCAAAACGTATCTACTTTCCCGAACACTTTTGCTGTTGTTTTACCTCTAATGAGGACACTTTTGCTGTTGTTTTACCTCTTGAGCTCAATCATAAACGAAAGGAAAAACTGGATTTTTTTACAAATATGGCCACCTGCCCAATAGAATTGTCAAAAATAGCCCCACCGAATTTTATTGTAAAAAATGGCCCTGTCAGGATTGAGAAAAAGCGACACGTGTCTTCCCGCCAACCAAGGTGGCGGAAAGGGACCTTCTTCTGGCAGTTAAGGCGGGTAGTGACTTCGTGCCAAATGTATAGGCGGGAAGTGACTTTGTGTTGTTTGTAAAAGTATCCTTTGCCAGACTTCGCGCCGACTCAGGAAGCAACACGTGTCTGTCCGCCGACTTTAGTGGCGGGAAGTCACTTTCCGCCAGCATGGTTGGCGGGAAGATACGTATCGCTTTTCCCCATCCCGCCAGGGCCATTTTTGACAATAAAATTTGGTGGGAGCTATTTTTGACAATTCTATTGGGCAGGTGGCCATATTTGTAAAAAAACGAAAGGAAAAACTACACCAGCTGTAGACTACGAGCCTACGAGTCTACCACTAGTGAATGAGGAGAAAAGGACCAGTGCAAATGGATGCTACGGTAGTTCCGGGCGCTGACTGACCTGAATTGGTCGGTGTGCGCGAGGCGGCGGCTCCCTTGTATCGCGGACATGCCGCCGTTGCCGTCGCAATCGTGCAGCAGCGCGGCGTCCGGGTCTCCACACCGCACTTCCTGGCGGCGCCGATCAGCACCTGCGCCATCCTGGTGAGCGGGCTGCCCCCGGGGGGTTGGTGGCGATGGTACGCACCCGTGCCGGCCAGGAACAGCGCGACGGCGAACACGCTGAGCACAGCCAGGATGCCATAGCCGAGCCGCCAGCCGTGGGCAGTCTGCACCCACACCAGCACGGTGCCGCCGACGAGCGATCCCACGTTGATGGTGAAGTAGAACCAGTTGAAGTAGGAGCTCTGCCGCCCGCGCTCGGACTCGTCGTCCCCGAACTGGTCCGCCCCGAACGACACCATGACCGGGGACAGCGCGAAGCCGAGGGCCACCAGGTAGAGCCCCGCATAGAACACCGCGCTCTGCAGTGCGCCAACGCGCTCGCCGTCACCACCCTATATCCGGCGACGGAGATGACAAGGAAAAGGGTGATGGTCCAGTATCTGCCGAGGAAGGAGTCGGCGAGGAAGGCGGCGGCGATCGGGGTGATGGAGCTGGTGCCTATCCAGTTGGTGACGCCGTTGGCCGCGGACTTGCTGCCGACGTGCAGCTCCACCTTGAAGTAGTTTACCAGGTTCGTCGACAAGCCGAAGTAGGACGTGCACTGGAAGCAGCTGTTCACTGCTCACCGTGGAGGCGTGTTCATGGTGCATCATCATCGAACAGGCCAACATTAAGCATACACACTAACACACGAGACACAGAGACACAGTACGCAGAACAAAAAAAGAAGAGTTAATGGCACCAGCGGTCACACAACTCGTCGTCGATGTGCACTTAAGTCACACTTCTCCAGAACGTGATTATTTGGTCACACAACTCGACAAGTGCGTGCACGCAGGTCACTGACCCCACTTGTCAGTCCGTTTTGGACGGTAAATTTTCAGAAAACCCCCTGGAGTAATATTAATTTTACAAAATGGTTCCCCTGGAGGACCATTTTGTAAAATTAGAAGGACAATTTTGTAAAATTAGAAGGACCATTTTGTAAATTAGGAGGACCATTTTGTAAAATTAATATTACTCCAGGGGGTTTTCTAAAAATTTACCGTCCAAAACGGACTGACAAGTGGGGTCAGTGACCTGCGTGCACGCACTTGTCGAGTTGTGTGACCAAATAATCACGTTCTGGAGAAGTGTGACTTAAGTGCACATTGGCGTCGAGTTGTGTGACCGCGGGTGCCATTAACTCAAAAAAGAAGGCTGCAAATGTTACCGAGGAGGAAAGCACAGCCCCACGAGCTCCGGCGATCATTGTTGGACGTCCGGCGATCGGCGTCAGCGTCGTGCGAGCCTTTTGGTTCTACAGCTTCCATGGTCTGAACAGTTCGATCGCGTGACCCTGCAAAATGAAACCACTTCAGAGACAGCACTAAACTACTCTTCAAATTTGTAGGTGATGTCGTGATGAGGTGATCACGCATGTATATGAGACCAATAATTAACACCCCTTTGATGACAGATTTCTAACTAACCAGGCTGAGAGTTGAAAACATATAAAGTCATTCAAAAAAAACATACTAACTTGATTGTAGTTGAGTTTGGCCTGTAATTATCTGTTCGTTGCCGATCTTCCTTCCGAGCTTCACCCTACGTTCTCGGTATATATATCTTTTCCCTTTCGCTCTTAGCCACGATTGGCTAGCAGCTCTGCATCTAGTGCCACTTGATAGTTGAGAGCGAGAGCGGTGATGCTAATGGTGCAATGCCGACTGAACATGCATGTATACAGCGGGGCAGGATTACAGTGTCCATATATAAGCTGCCAAGGAGTGGATGCGACTGCATAAATCTGTGCGCGCGGTGTTGACGTGTGTACGCTCTACGCAATGGAGTAGCACTACTGTAGATTGATCGTGCACTTCGGTCGTCATGAAAATATGTATGTCGGCCTCCTGGAATAGTACATTGTGCGTGTGATGTAGGTTGGTCCCGATTTTCACGGATTTGTGCGGAGGGATCGACGAACATGAAGAACACGCGAAGAACGAAGAACACAAAAGAGGGGAAATCAACAAAATAAAGATAACTAGTAAGTAGCAACTCAACAAGATTTAATTGGTAACAATTCCCCTAGGGCAGCCCCCAATTCTCCTCTCCCAAGCACACCTTACTCTTAGAATTGTTTGTCCAATTGGTCAATCCAACCAACCCAATCTAGCCACTCAAAGAGGGGAGATTAGCAAGTAATCACAACTACAAGCGGAAACCATGGTATCCACGCAGGGATCTTCTCCTCAAGAGGAGGCCTTGGTTCATCTCCACATGGGGAAGCCTTGATTCATCTCCATAGGAGGAAAGAGACACTTTGAGAAGAAGGAGCAAGGCTCTACATTAGTTCCCAAATCATAGTCTAACCCTAGATCTGGAGGGGAAGGGTCTATTTATAGTCTAAGTCACGAAGTAGGTGAAAAGGTGGGAGGTACAAGGCCACACGGGCCCGTCAAGCGCGCAGGCTGACTTTCTCTGGGAAACCGGCCAGGAGTCCGGCTGAGGCCGGCGTGGAGGCCGGCTGGTGACTGGCCGAGGCCGGCTGGGAGGCCGGCTGCCTCGGGCTGGAGCTCGGCCTTGGGTCCGGCCTAGGCCGGCTGGAGGGCCGGTCGTGTCGGGAGGTGGACCGGCCTATGGCCCGGCCTAGGCTGGTCTGGAGGCCGGCCTTGTCTGGATGCCAACCAGCCCTGGAGCCGGCCCTGGCCGGCTGGGAGGCCGGCCCTTCAAACTTCTCCGTTTCTTCTCCTTCGTCTTGTGTCGTCTCTTGGCCATCTTCACCACTTCCTTGGAGATCTTCATATGGGTCATCAGGTCCACCATAGCTGAGCACACACAAGGTATCGGAATGAAGTAGCAAACCATTCAAAGGAGTATCAAGATCACATATAGATAGGAGCGAGTTCACCTTTTCATGAAGTGTCTTGACTCTTGCTCTTGTCATTGGTCCACTGGTGGTGTGTGCCTAGGTTGCACTACATCATCTCCCCCCCCCCCCTTGGAAAAGAGTCGTCCTCGACTCTTCGTCCTCATCATCACTTGGGTTTCCAGGTAAGGCGAGATGTCGGCGACGTTGAAGGTGTCATGGACGCCGTACTTGGACTTTGGTATGTCGATCTTGTATGCATTGTCGTTGATGCGCTTGAGAACCTTGAAAGGGCCATCTCCTCTTGGCGCGAGCTTAGACTTTCTCTCGGGGAAGCGGTCTTTGCGTAGATGTAGCCAAACAAGGTCTCCTTCTTCAAAGATCATGGGGCGCTTGTTTTTGTTCATCTTCGTAGCATGGTCTTTGTTGTGCTTCTCGAGTGTAGTTCTTGTTTCTCATGGAGCTTCTTCATGTAAGCGGCTCGCTTGTCGAAGTCCATGTTAACTTGTTCACGGAGTGGAAGTGGTAGCATGTCGAGCGCGGTGTAGGGGTTGGAGCCATAGACGACCTCGAAGGGTGTTCTCTTTGTTGCGCGATGTAGTGCTCGATTGTAGGCGAACTCGGCGTGTGGGATGCACTCTTCCCAATTCTTCAAGTTAGGCTTGATCAACACACGAAGGAGTGTGGATAGGCTTCGGTTCACCACTTCGGTTTGGCCATCGGTTTGAGGGTGGTATGCGGTGGAGAATAGTTGCTTGATTCCCATCTTGGCCATCAAAGTCTTCCAAAAATAGCTCACGAACTTGACGTCACGATCCGACACAATGGTCTTGGGCACTCCATGAAGACGGACGATTTCCCTGAAAAACAAAGTAGCAATGTGTGAAGCATCGTCGTCTTGTTGCAAGGTATAAAGTGTGCCATTTTAGAGAAGCGATCAATGACGACAAAGATGGAATCCTTGTTTGTTTTAGTGCGTGGGAGTCCTAAGACAAAATCCATAGCAATGTCGGACCATGGGTGATGTGGAATAGGCAAAGGTGTGTATAACCATGAGAGTTTAGAGTAGACTTAGCTTTGAGACATGTTGAACATCGTCGCACCAAGCGGTTCACATCCGGTACATCCTTGGCCAATAGTAGTTTGTGGAGAGCATGGCAAAGGTCTTGTCACGTCCAAAGTGTCCCATTAAGACGCCTCCATGAGATTCCTTCAAAAGGACCAAACGAAGCGAAGACTCGGGTATACATAGTTTGTTAGCCTTAAACAAGAAACCTTTGTGCAAATAGAAATCACCAATTCCTTTGTGCTCCGAACATTGAGCGAAAATGTCTCCAAAGAAAGCATCGGTAGCATACAACTCTTTATCTCATCCAAACCCAAGACACTAATGTCAAGACGTGTAAGTAGGTTGGCCTTGCGGGATAGAGCATCCGCGACCACATTGTCTTTACCTTTCTTGTATTTGATTACAAAGTGAAAGACTCAATGAACTCAACCCACTTAGCATGTCTTTTGTTCAAATTTGTTTGACTTTTCAAATATTTCAAGGATTCATGGTCGGAATGAATGACAAATTCCTTAGGACGAAGGTAATGTTGCCACACATCCAAAACACGAACCAAAGCAAATAACTCTTTGTCATAAATGGGGTAATTCAAGCGAGCTCCATCTAGTTTCTCACTATGGTATGCGATGGGTCTACCATTTTGCATAAGCACTCCACCAATGCCCAATCCACTTGCATCGCATTCAATCTCAAATGTCTTAGAGAAATCCGGAAGGGCAAGGAGTGGTGCTTCGGTTAATAACCGTTTGAGCTCATTGAAAGCAAAATCATGTGCATTGCCCCAAATGAAAGGTACATTTTCTTTGTAAGTTCATGGAGGGGGCAAGCAATTGTGGAAAAATCCTTGATGAAACGGCGGTAAAATCCGGCAAAACCAAGAAAACGTCTCAACTCCTCAAGTGACATCGGAAAAGGCCAAGTCCGAATTGCTTGTATCTTTGCTTCATCGACTTCGACTCCATCCGAAGAAACAACAAAACCCAAGAAAACAAGTTTGTTGGTGGCAAAAGTGCACTTAGAAAGATTTGCATAAAGCTTTTCATTGCGAAGAACCAACAAAACTTGAGCAACATGAGAAGTGTGCTCTTCCAAAGATTTGCTATAGATAAGGATGTCGTCAAAGTATACCACAACAAATTTCCAATGAAAGGACGCAAAACATGATTCATGAGACGCATAAAAGTAGAAGGTGCATTGGAAAGACCAAATGGCATGACGAGCCACTCATAAAGACCAAGCTTTGTTTTAAATGCGGTCTTCCATTCATCACCTTCACACATCTATTTGGTGATATCCACTTTTAAGATCAATTTTGGAGAATATAGCGGAACCACAAAGCTCATCAAGCATATCATCAAGTCGAGGGATAGGATGGCGATACCGAACGGTTATGGCGTTGATGGGGCGACAATCCATGCAAAGGCGAAGAGTGTTGTCGTGCTTGGGTACCAAGATGACGGGCACGGCGCACGGACTCAAGCTCTCGCGGATATGTCCCATGGCAAGAAGTTCTTGTATTTGCCGCTCGATCTCCTTTGTCTCCTCGGGGTTGGTGCGGTAAGGAGCGCGGTTTGGTAGCGGTGCGCCGGGAACAAGGTCGATGCGGTGCTCGATTCCGCGTAGAGGAGGTAGTCCCGGTGGCACTCTTGAGGGAAGACATCTTCAAAGTCCTTCAAAAGAGACAACAAAGAAGGAGGAAGGTTTGTGAAAGTGTTAGTCATAGAAACTTCACCCTTGCATATGAGCACATAGTGGAGGGTGGATGGGTTCTCTCTCAACTCCCTCATCTCTCTCTTTGTGGCAAATAGTGTAAGTTTTGTGGGAACTCTCTTTGAAGTGTCACACTCATTTGGCTTGTGGCTCTCACTCACTTTATGGTGGGTCTCTCGCTCACCACTCATCTCACTAGACGAACGATCTTGTTGTGCCCTTGCAATAGTCTTGGCGTTGTCGGCGATGACTTGACTTGGTGTCATGGGACGAAGGACGAAGGTCTTGTCGTTGTTCTTGAAGCTATAGTATTTGTCTTCCATCATGCATAGCACCCTTGTCAAATTGCCATGGACGCCCAAGGAGTAAGTGACAAACGTTCATAGGCACAACATCACAATCAACCGTATCTTCATAGGCTCCAATCTTGAAGGACACTTGCACCATGTGTTGAATCTTGACGGCTCCGGTATCACTCAACCATTGCACATGGTAAGGATGTGGGTGCTTCTTGAACTTCAAGTTGAGCTTATCACAAAGTTCTTTGCTCGCTAGGTTGTGGCAACTTCCACCATCTATGATGACCTTGATGGACTTTCCATTGATTCCCGCTCTTGTTTGAAACAAGTTGCATCTTTGGTCTTCTTCCACTTGAACATTGGTGGTTAAGCTCTTGCCACAACCAAGGAAGGGTTGTTGTCGCCATCACAATATATCTCACTTTCTTCTTCTTGAGCACTTTGCATTGTGGCGACCTTGTTCAAAGCATTGTACTCATCTTCACTCATAGATTCATACTCTCCCATGTCATTGATGATCATGACCTTCTTGTTGGTGCACTCAAAAGATTTGTGCCCTTGTCCGCCGCACTTGTAGCATTGCAAAGTCTTGTGCCGGACGAAGATCCTTGAGGCGCCTTGGTAGGGGAGGTACTTTCTTGAAAGGTTGAGGCGCTTGAGGTGTCGAAGTAGAGACTCTTGGAGGACCTCGAGTGTTCGCTTGAGGAAGAGCTTGTGAAGGTGTAGGAGTTGACGAAGAAGGCTTGTTGGCGTAGAATGCCTTTGTCTTGAGGTATTTGAGCTCTTCAAGCACGTGGCGCTCGGCCTTGGAAGCTTGATGTACTAGCTCAACCAAAGAGGCATATGGTTGGAACTCCACGATCTTCTTGATTGGATAGTTGAGGCCATTCATGAAACGAGCCATGGATTGCTCTTCGTACTCGTTGACATTGGCTCTCATCATGGAGATTTCCATCTCCTTGTAGTACTCGTCAACCGACTTCAAACCTTGCTTCAACTCTTGCAACTTCTTGTATAAGTCTCTAGTGTAATGGCTTGGCACGAAGCGCTTGTACATTGTTTCTTTCATTTCAACCCAAGTGTCAATTGGTTGTTGGTGGTTAGCGACGCGAGCATCTTGTAGTTGTTCCCACCACAAGAGGGCATACTCTTCAAACTCCATCGAGGCTAAGGCAACCTTCTTGTTGTCGGAGAAGCGTTGCACGCGGAAGATCTTGTCAACCTTGAGTACCCATGAGAAGTAAGCTTCCGGATCACTTGTGCCGTAGAACTTGGGTATGTCAAAGCGGACGTTGGTCAAGTCATCATAGTCGTCACGATGGCCACCACGTGGGAATGCACGTCCACGTCTCCTTCGATTGAGTCCATCACCATTGTGTTGGCTTGACTCGTTATCACTTGACTCGGACGTTGGTGTTGTGACGATCATGTGAAGCTCTTGACGAGGCATGTTGAGGAGGTAGCTCTTGTTGAGGAACGGGTTGTTCGTTATTGTTCGCATTGTCATGATTTTGATGACGTGGCCTTGGAGGATGACGAGGGTGACGTCCTTGTTCACCAAAGTCATTCGCACCCGGAACGCCATTGTCATTAGCCAATGGGTCATGACGATCACGTTGTTGCGGTGGTGGTGATGGTATGCGTTCGCGACGATCATCATTTTGGTGAGGTTGTTCTTGATGCGCATTGGCATTGTTCGCGTGAAGATCATGTGGTTGTTCAACGTAGGAGGAGGTCGTTCATGGGCGTCGCGCCTTGGATCATGTTGACGTTCTTGTCGAGGTTCATGACGTCCATGACGTGCTTGTGTCGACCTTGAGGTGCTTCTTGTACGGCTTGAGTGTGAAGAAGCTCGTTGTCGCACAAGGTTGTTGATAGCTTCGGTCACCGCTCCATATTTGCTTCTTGAGCATGCATGCGTCGTTGAAGTTGTTCTCTTGATTTGAAGACGGCGCTCGTAGCGTCCTAGGTTATCACGAAGAAAGTGTCGCATACCAACAAGCTCCGATTGTGTGACATAGCCATGATCACCGCGAACTCCACCATGGATTTCTCATCCGAGCTTGAGCTTCCGTTTGTACTTCCCCTAAACATTTTCTCAAGATCAAGTGAGATATGTGGTAAGGAAAAACCAAGACAAACTATATCCCAAGTATAATGTGGCTTGAGAGGAGAATCCGGTTCTAACACCCAACACACACACTTATGAGGATAGGAAGGTATGAAGTGGCAACGAAACAAGCAAACCGCGAAAGTATATTGTCAAAGGTAGAGAAAATCCACAATGATCAAATTACCAAAGAAACTCCAACCACAAAGTATCAAGAAACACACACAAAAGCGAATGATGGGGTTGGGCGACCAAAGGGCGAGCACTCGAAGATAGACAACCTAACGAAGACTACGTGCTCAAATGTCACCCAACACAAGAGGACGCTAGCTCAATTGCTTTTGTGGGCAACGGATTTGCACAAGAGTTACACACTCACTCACTTTGGCGGTTCAAGCTTTGTCGCAACCTACAAGAGATGATACTTGGCACCACTTGATTCTTTTCTTTCTCTTTTTTTTTTTTTTTTTGCTTTTTGACGATGATTCCTTCTTTTGCTAGTGCCAAGCTCTCTAACGATACACACTCGCCAATACTTGAAGACAAACACTCAACACGTGCAATGCCTCGCAATATCACCGAGCTAGTCCAATAGGTCAAGTTGCGCGAAAGGAAGAAGGGTTCACAACGGATTCCGATGACGGGGAAATGCCGAGTCCTTGGTGTCGTCTTTGCTTGGCGTTGATGACGCGTTGTTGCGGAAGCTTGTCGATGTTGTAGACGTTGCACACACCGGAAAAGGACTCAAACACAAAGGATAATTGCCAAAACGAACCGAGGAAAAAGGAGGGAAAAAAATTTTCTGGGCAAACGGCCCTGGGGCCGGCCTAGGCCGGTCTGGGGGCCGGACGCGTCGGTTGGCTGGCCGGCCTGTGGCCCGGCCTGGGCCGGCTGTGGGGCCGGCCTGTCTGGATCTCGAAAATCCGCAAATTTCGGGCGGAAAAACGACGCGAAAATCCTCGATTTCGTGGGAAATTGGCAAAATTAAGGCTAGGGAACGCAAACAAGGGTGGAGGGGTCCTAAAGCAACAGATCCATGGATCAAAACTACCAAAAACTCATCAAATCGACCAAATCGCTCGAATCCCAAAATGGCTATTTTTGGTGGAAATTTTCGAATTTCTCAAAAACGAAGAAAAATTTGGTGGATTTTGGTGGAAACACAAAACAAATCCGTGTCAACCTAGAGCTCTGATACCATATGATGTAGGTTGGTCCCGATTTTCACGGATTTGTGCGGAGGGATCGACGAACACGAAGAACACGCGAAGAACGAAGAACACAAAAGAGGGGAAATCAACAAAAAAAGATAACTAGCAAGTAGCAACTCAGCAAGATTCAATTGGTAACAATTCCCCTAGGGCAGCCCCAATTCTCCTCTCCCAAGCACACCTTACTCTTAGGATTGTTTGTCCAATTGGTCAATCCAACCAACCCAATCTAACCACTCAAAGAGGGGAGATTAGCAAGTAATCGCAACTACAAGCGGAAACCTTGGTATCCACGCAGGGATCTTCTCCTCAAGAGGAGGCCTTGGTTCATCTCCACATGGGGAGGCCTTGATTCATCTCCATAGGAGGAAAGAGACACTTTGAGAAGAAGGAGCAAGGCTCTACTTTAGTTCCCAAATCATAGTCTAACCTAGATCTGGAGGGGAAGGGTCTATTTATAGTCTAAGTCACGAAGTAGGTGAAAAGGTGGGAGGTAAAAGGCCACATGGGCCCGTCAAGCGCGCAGGCTAACTTTCTCTGGGAAACCGGCCTGGAGTCCGGCTGAGGCCGGCGTGGAGGCCGGACTGGGGACCGGCGTGGAGGCCGGCTGGGAGGCCGGCTGCCTCGGGCTGGAGCCCGATCCTGGGTCCGGCCTAGGCCGGCTGGAGGGCCGGTCGTGTCGGGAGGTGGACCGGCCTATGGCCCGACCTAGGCCGGTCTGGAGGCCGGCCTTGTCTGGATGCCAACCGGCCCTGGAGCCGGCCTGGCCGGCTGGGAGGCCGCCCTTCAAACTTCTCCGTTTCTTCTCTTTCGTCTTGTGTCGTCTCTTGGCCACCTTCACCACTTCCTTGGAGATCTTCATAGGGGTCATCAGGTCCACCATAGCTGAGCACACATAAGGTATCGGAATGAAGTAGCAAACCATTCAAAGGAGTATCAAGATCACACATAGATAGGAGCGAGTTCACCTTTTCATGAAGTGCCTTGACTCTTGCTCTTGTCATTGGTCCGCTCGGTGGTGTGTGCCTAGGTTGCACTACATCAGCGTGTATTTTAAACAGTAGCGTTGAATTAATGCACGGTTATGTTTGGCTTTTCCTGATGATTGAATGTCGATCTAGATATCATCAATAGGAATGTCAAGGTACTTCGTTAGTAATTGGTAATTTTGCAGCAACACAAATGAATATCTCACTACACGACAAGCCGAATATTGGGCTCCGCTGAAAGAAAGAAAATTCTTTCTTCGGTAATCTAGAAGCTCACAAAACATCTCGGCCACTAAAACATCAGTGTGGAAGATAGTAGTAATAAACACAAAAGTAAAAACGGACCAACGAGCAAGTGATGATTAAAATTATGTAAACACAAGGTTGTAAGCAATGTAGAAAAATGGACCGGGGGCATAGTTTCACTAGTGGTGTCTCTCCTTTAATAGAAAACATTGTTGGGTAAACCGACGGGAAAATGTTTATGATCATAATATTATGACAAAGTGTACAAGACAAATATTTATGTAGGCATCACGTCAAAAATATATAGACCGCGCACCAACACTGCATTTATCACTAATATTCCACTTTGAGAGTGCTTCTATTGCTTGCATCTCTAAGAATTAAGTTGTAAACAACAGAGTATTGCATTAAACTTAGTACATGATGTAAGCAACATTTATTATCAATAAGTAGAAATAAACACCATTGTTTTACCCTTATGAGCAACAACACGTTGTTACCCTTAGTCGTTTGTCAACTCGAGCCCAGTGATAAACAAGGCATGAACCCACTATCGAACATACACTCCCTCTTGGAGATTTAAAACAACTACTTGGCCAAGACAATCATATAATAAGAGAGCATGTAGGAACATATATGTTATCAATCTCAGAATAGATAACATGCACAATCGAACATAACAACACAATTCATCATATCCCATCAGATACAACAGCTAGCAATTACATCAAATGAATCTCGATCATGTAATGCAGCGCACGAAACCATTGTATTGAAGCACAAGGAGAAGAGATCACCATCTAGCTACTGCTATGAACCCGTAGTTTAATGATGAACTACTCACACATTGTCATGGAGGTAGCAATGGTGGTGTAGATGCCCCAGCGATAATTTCCCCCTTTGGCGGGGTGCTGGAACAGGACTCCAGGACCCCAGACTAGGGTTTCCGCGATGGCGGCATCTCGGTTTATCTTTCGCTAAAATATTTTCAGTCCCCGGTAAAATTAGAGTTTAAGGGATTTTATAGGCGAAGACGTGACCCGAGGCGGTGGAGGAAGTGTCCATGCGGGTGGGGCCCGCAGCTCCGCCTGACCCCCATGGGAGCTGTGCCCCCCCCCCCCCTCCCCCCCTGTGTTGCCCATTGGTCGACGGTCTTCTTTCTTCATAAAATATATCCCCATAAATTGACGGCCTTTTCCGAGGATATATCTTTTCTAGCTTTTCTGAAATACAAAAACACCATAAAACAAAACCTGGCACTTGGCATCGTCTTAATAGTTTAGTCCAAGAAAATGCCACAAAATGATATTAAATCATAGTATAAATATGTAGCAATGATATAGGAAACAATCAAAATTGTAGATGACGTATCCATGATGCACCAAGGGGACAAAGAAACAAGAGAAAGACCGATGGAAGAAAGATGGAAAGAGATAGGATGAAGAGGTCGGCCGATGCCTCAACCTTGAGGGACCGAATTAGTGCAATGGTGAAGTCAAAGTAAGCAATTGGAACCAAGGTGGTCTTAGCTGAGAAGAAGAACCAACAAAAGAGGCGAATTGGGAGAAAAGATGTACCTTCCGAGAAGCGCAAGATCGCTCTTAAGGAGCAAAAGAGGATGGACGATAAGATCGCTGAGGAGAACCGGTTCTTGATGATGGGATCCGCATGGTATGGAACCGATGGCAAGAGAGTTTTGGACGATAAAAGAACAGAGATCATATTTCGAAGGAGGCAAGAGCTTCATTATCTCATGGTTGGTGATGGTGGCTCCACCTATGGAGGTGGTGGTTCTTCGGCATTTGGACGTGGTGGTGCTTCTTCGGCCAATGGTTGCATTACATCATGGGGTTTCTATCCATCCGGATACGTAGAAACTTATTTGTTGCATTACATTAGAGAAGCAGCAGGAATTACTAAACATGAGTTCATGACATGTATTCGGAATTTAAAGGTATGATGGTTTCCTACTTCAATCCACGGTCTTCTTGTAGTTGTACCACCGTGCGACTACCAGGTAGGCACCGAAGTTGCCGACACAGAGCATAGCCAGCAGCCAGAAGAAGTAGTCGAGGTGGCCGTCGTTGATGTCGTCGGGGATCCATCCTGGCCGCCCGCCCGTCGCCGTGGCGTGCACCACGACGACCACGAGCGCCGAGCTCGCGTAGTTCCCCAGCGCGAACGCCGCGCTGGCAAGCCCGGAGCATACGCTCCGCATGGCGTCCGGCGCCTGGTCGTAGAAGAACTCCATCTGGCCGATGAACGTAAACACCTCCGCTGCGCCCACCACTACGTGTTGCGGCACCTGCCAGAAGATCGACATCGGCACGTACTCCGCCCCGTCTGTCCCGACGAACGTGCCGTGGCGCGCAAGGACGCGGCGGCGGGCGACCTCTAGCGCGCCGGCGGCGAGCATGGCGAGGGTGAGGATGACGAAGCCCACGCCCATGCGAGCCAGCTGCGTGAACCCACGACGGTGGCCTGTGAGGCGGCGCGCTAGCGGGACGACTGCGCGGTCGTAGAGGGGCACCCAGATCATGACACTGAGGGTGTCGAAGACGGAGAGCACAGCGGCGGGGACGCGGAAGCTGCCGACGCGCGGGTCCAGGGTGTCGCCTTGGAGGATGAACGTCGTCGACATTTGCGTGTAGGCGGCGGCGAAGATGATGCCGCACGCCCACACCGGCAGTAGCCGCAGCAGGCACTTGAGCTCCTCCACCTGCGTCACCGTGCACAGCTGCCACAGGCTCGCCGGCCGCGCCGCCTTGTCGTCCGCCGTCTCCACGGCCGCCTTGTCCAAGAACCTGAGTATTCGATCGATTAACAACCGCAAGACCGGTTCAACAGATCACTTTACTGAACCGTGACATGTATGCATCATCTAAAAAATTCAGTCATTCCTTTGATCGTGCAGTACAATTCTGTGTTCAGAGTTCAGACTTAGAGATCATACATGGTGCTCGCACCGTGGTACGCAAGCGTGCAAAATTCAAACAGTCTTGCATGAAAACTGGGATTTTTCGGCACGGCATGTGATGAAAATGGCCAGCGAGCAGGAAGACAAGACTACAAAATTAAGGAAGGAAAATGATGTGAAACGGATTGGGCGTGCATGCGACAAACTTTCTTTTGCGGTTCTGAAAATTTACTCACGGTATTACTATGGGATAGATTTTGACAAAGCAAAAAAGCAAGAGGTTAGTGAAAAATAGGTCCGGTCCAGGTAGACTAGAGGTTAGTGCATGCCATAGCTCAATCATAAACGGAAGAAAAAGATCAATGAAAGTGGAAGCTACGCTAGCGACGTTCGCTGACC
Source organism: Poa pratensis (assembly GCA_947311845.1). Lineage (NCBI taxonomy): Eukaryota > Viridiplantae > Streptophyta > Magnoliopsida > Poales > Poaceae > Poa > Poa pratensis. Next base: position 45,647,452 of record CAMZMU010000057.1, on the reverse strand, counting down.
TGAACTGGTCGGTGTGCGCGAGGCGGCGGCTCCCCTGTATCGCGGACATGCCATCGTCGCTGTCAAACTCGTGCAGCAGCGCCGCGTCGTCCGGGGCCTCCACGCCGCACTTCCTGGATGCGGCGACCACCACCTGCGCGATCCTGGTGAGCGGGCTGCCGCCGGGGGGCTGGTGGCGACGGTACGCGCCCGTGCCGGCCAGGAACAGCGGGACGGCGAGCACGCCTAGTAGAGCCGGGATGCCGTAGCCGAGCCGCCAGCCATGCGCGGCCTGCACCCACACCAGCACGGTGCGGCCGACGAGCGAGCCCACGTTGATGGAGAAGTAGAACCAGTTGAAGAAGGAGCTCTGCCGCCCGCGCTCGGACTCCTCGTCGCCGAACTGGTCGGCCCCGAACGACACCATGACCGGCAACAGCGCGCCGCCGAGGGCCACCAGGTACAGCCCCGCGTAGAACACCGCGCTCTGCAGCACCGCCGACGCGCTCGCCGTCACCACCCGTATCCGCGACGGAGATGGCGAGGAAGAGGGTGATGGTCCAGTATCTGCCGAGGAAGGAGTCCGCGAGGAAGGCGGCGACGAGCGGCGTGATGGCGCAGGTGCCCACCCAGTTGGTGACGCTGTTCGCCGCGGACCTGCTGCCGGCGTGCAGCTCCACCTTGAAGTAGTTCACCAGGTTCGTCGACAAGCCGTAGTAGGACGTGAACTGCAAGCAGTTGTTCACTGTATGCATGATCCAACAGGTTCAGTTGTCGTAGAATATACTCTTTCTTTCTTTTTGTGATGAGAAGGCTGCGACTGTTACCGAGGAGCAGGGTGCAGCCCCACGAGCTCCGGCGATCCTTGTTGGGCGTCTGGCGATCGGCGTCGCCGCCATGCGAGCCTTTTGATTCTACTTCTACAGCCTCCATGGTCTGAGCAGTTCGATCGGGGTGACCCTGCAAAATGAAATCATTAATTTCTAAACTAACTCTATTTCGTTGCTGATGAGATCAATAATTAACACCCGATTTGATGACAGATGTCTAATTAACAAGGTTGAGATGGAGTTGACAACATATAAAGTGGATCAAGAAAACATACTAACTTGATTATAGTTGATTTTGCCTCGGGCTGGGCTGTAATGATCTGTTCGTTGACGATCTTCCTTTGCAGCTTAAACCTACGTTCTCGATATATATCTTCTACCTTTCGCTCTTAAGCCGAGTTGGCAATTTGGCTAGCTAGCAGCTATGCATATGGTGCCACTTGATAGTTGAGAGCGAGAGCGGTGATGCTAATGGTGCAACGGGGACTGAACATGCCTGTATGCAGCGGGACATGATTACAATGGCCGTATATATAAGCTGCCAAGGAGTGGATGCGACTGCACAAATCTGTGCACGCGGTATAGGTACGGGTAATGATATAGGTACGAGGCGGGGATTTGTGTCGGGGTGAAAATTTGCGTGCCTCTTGGCCGATGGTGGCGACGCCTGTGGGCGCCGTTACCTTCTCGAAGGCGTCGTCGCGACTCTTCCCCAATTCCTCCTGGTGCTCGATCTGGGTGAAAACCCTGATCCCTCTGGATTGGGCGGCGATGGAACTCTGGTGTCGTTTCCTTCCTGAAGGCGTCGCCTTGGAGTCCATGGTCTGTCTATCTTCCGATGGTGGTGTGGTGGCGGTGACGGTGATGTTTGACAAAGGCGGAGCGTGTCTATGTGCTTCTGCCCTTCTCGGTGGGCTTCAGCGTCCGTTGGTGCGATGGCTCAAGTTCTAGGGTGAGCTCCAGCCCACCGATGTCGGTGTCTCGTGTTGGACAGGGATAGGAGTCCCTTTGGCGACAGAGACTGGATCGGGCGGCGCTGCTCTGTCGATTGGAAGGTGTTCAACTTCATTGGCGTCTTCGTCTCTTCAAGTGTTGTATGTCCTCTGCCTCATGCGATCGTCGACCAGCCTGATTGTAGCCCTGCCTACACTAGTTTATCTGTATAAGCCTTTGGCTTGATCTTTTGTTTATGTTTGTGGAGGTGTTTGTAAGCTGGTTTCAGCACTATGTATTTTCCGCCATTGGCGTCATTAATTTAATGCTGGGCTTCGGCCTTGTGTCTAACGAATAGAGTCACTATAGATGTCCAGGCCCATGGCACATTGGTCATCACGAAAATATGCATATATGTCGGCCCACAGAAGGATATATGATGCCTGCCATGTGTACCCTGACAGGCGGGCATCACATACCACACCTGCCAGCAACACAACTATTTGCTCTCGCCCCCTCCTCTATCATGTCCCATTGTCCTCTCTCCGTCACTGAATCACGCAGTTGTCACCATCCTCTTTCGCCGTCGACCATTCAGGACGACTCGCCGCCACTCTCCATACTCTCCATTGTCGTCATTTGCGAGTTTCTGCTCCTCACACTCCTCAAAGGTCTTTCAACCGGTGGCCAGGGCTACCTGCCATCCCCTCCCATCCCCCACGCAAATGTGTTAGGTCGTTTGCCTAATACTAATTTCACTTGTTGTGGGTAAATATGATGGAATGATTTGTAGTTTCATTACTTTATTTTTTGATTCATAGGTAACCAATAGCGACGATGAGTTCATTTTCACCAAAATATGGAAGAGGACACCATTGCCTAGCCGATTATAAAAAACCCGAGAGGATCCTCGCTGTTATTTTAGCTGCACAAGAGGAGCCGAAGGCTGAACGCAAGCCAACAAAAACCATCCGCCCTAGATGATGTACTTAATGATAAATTTTGTTGATGGTGTTTTCCTCTGTTTTAGCTAAATAATGTAGGTTGAAAGAAGAAGTTGCATTTTTAATTCATAGAATGGATTTAGCTGAATAGTTGCTATGGTTTGCAGGGAAAACTAAACATGATGCATAGGAGGTTACATATATATCTATAATATTATATGGGGCTACATTAAAGATTGACAAAGGTGATTCATGTGCGGAACACTAAGATTTTCAAAAGCAAAATCTTTGTAATGGCCCGATCAATACGGTGGCCGAAGTTGCACTACAAACGTTTAGACTACATCATTCTGGATTGGCAGAGTCTCAGCAAGACATCGAAGTGATCAAAGATTGGATAGTATCCCTGCTTAGCTGTTAGAAGCTGTACGCTGAAACTTCTATAAGGGCAACCCTGCATATATTGCTTGAAAAATGTAAGTGATAGGGGTAAGCACTCCTGACTCGTATCGCAATTAGAAACTTACATAATATAACACCTATACGGTAAACTCTGTATATATTGGTTAGAGAAAGTAAGCGGTAGGACCGTACTTTCCAAACAATACATCATGCTAAATTCTTGCATATACATATTCTAGCATGAACACGCACATCAGCACATGACGATAAAAGAAAGAACACATAGGAACTATCCGCAGAATGCGACATAATGTAACATTTTGGTTACTCGCAGCAACCACAGGGCATTATGAGAAATGTCGTGTAGGAAAGCAAGACTATATTAACAAACGAATCAGAAGCCAACACTTATTTTAGGCTAAGCAACAAAATGGTTTGTTTAAAACAATCTGGCAGGAAGCATCATAAAAGATTAGCAACATGGTCGATGTAGCAACATTTTTCTATGTTAAGTCACAGCTATATGTAAATATTTCTCCATGTATACGGAAGCATCAGCTAACTCATATGAACACTAAAAATGTACATTCTGAATCATATTCACGAGTGGGAAACACATTTTTCTGAATTACAGATCAGGAGTTATTGATTTTATAATTTCTGGACATTTTTATGAAATTTCTGGAAAAGATTAAAATTCTATCAGTGGGACCCATATGTCAGGGTTTTATTAATTCCCGAAATCGTTTTCGTAAGTATTAAAATTCTGACAGACCGGGCCCACAATGACGTTGTGATGACGTCAGCAATGGACGGATCTGCCCTGCTGAGCACGGATGCGACGATTGCGGCCGCGAGGGCACGCGCGCAAGGGCGCGTTGGACGCACACGAGTGTGGCGACCAAAAGAGGGTGGCGCCGTGACCAAATGGTCATCGGAGGAGCTCCGGTGACGGCTTCCGCGGCGGCGGACGGTGGCGGCGACACGGCGAACCAGGGGGGAGGAGGATGGACAGGAGGTCAATAAGAACCAGAAGCTCACCAGGAGCGTGTTGGAGGGGGTTACGGGAGCTGGGGAAGCTGGTAGGCGGCGAATCGAACGGCGGCGGTGGCGGCCGGAGTCGGGGAAGATGTACGATTTATCGGCGATTTCGGGCGTCCCGACTCGCGTAACTCGCGGAGGAGATAGAGGAGGCGACGGCGGAGCTCTTGGCGGCATTCTATTCGTCGGGGGAGGCCTGCAACGGCGGCGGTTCGCGTCGGCGCGGCGGCGGCGTCGGATGCGCGCGAGAGGGAAGATGCACAAATTTTCGGAAACACAATTTTTGGAAAGCACGGGGACTTTTCTGCAAAGATGTCTTATTTCGGAGGACCGATTAACATTTTTTAGAAAACGTGGGGACTTTTCTGCAAAAAACATCTGGGCACTGTTCAACACTGTTCATCACCGTAGACGTGAACAGTTATGAACACGGGGAGTTTTCTGTAAAGATGTCTTATTCCAAAGGACCGATTAACAATTTTTGAAAAACACGGGGACTTTTCTAAAAAACGGTCAGGCACTGTTCAACACTGTAAACGCGAACAGTGATGAACAGTGACCGGAGCGCTCACAGCTCGCGAAAGTGACCGTCTTTCATATAGTTAGTATATGTGTTCATGCACATCGTGTATGTTGTCGGGAGTATATATAGTGACCACTTTTAACTGAAAATATTCAGATATCCCTCACTCAGTTTTGCTTTTCCTTATGATTGATAGGGATAGGGTTAATCAGGATGGGCTTGACCCTATACCCTGGCGACATTTTGACAGTGCTGATCTCTATCTCATCTCGATCCTGCTTTGCCACGAGTGCACCCACTGGATTACTGGAATATTAATTAACTCCCCTCTTATTACTGGGATATATTTCACATCACGAAAAGCAACGTCTTCGTAGCCGGACGCTGTGTGCTTACCGTTTACTGGCAGTCTGGTATGCCGACGGTAATCTGAGCTATGCCGACGGCAAAAAGCCGTCGGCGTAGCGCGCCGTTCCGTAGTGACCATCGAACGTACTCCATGAGTATCATGCCTAGCGTCTAGCGATCGGTGCGCCATGCGTTGGGTCGGTGATCAGGAAGAATCGGTCTGACACGATAGAGGGACGTACGGGATCGGCGTTGGCGGCCGTATATATACGTACGCAATTTCATGCTAGCGACATGACATTTGATCTTAATTGATCGTATCACATCACCAGTCACGGCCATGAGGGCAATTATTTAGGGCCAGGCCAGCCAGCATGGGCGCCCGGTGACTCACAACTTCACTCAACAGACTAGCTACATAGTGGACTCAAGTCAAGACTACCCTTTGTTTTCGTGATAACGTTTTGTCTCCTTGCAGCTGGTGCCGCCACTTTAGTCCAATCTGGTGTCCTTTTCACGCACATGGACCTATATATTCTATATATTTCGGCAATGTTGATAGTGCTGCAATCAATCGTCTTAAAATATAAGGTGTTTTTAAATTTCGCTGGTAAACGACATACAATTTTGATCATTGTTTTTATAATATTCCACAAAATTAATATAATAATATATAAATAAAATAATTTATAGGAAGAATCCAACAATACCATTTATACATTCTCGATACCTATGTTTTGATTGTAAAGTCAAGCATCAAAGATCAGCATAAAAATATAGCACCTTATAATTTGGGACAGAGAGGGGAATTATTTGCAAATCGCTAGCTCCTCTGCCGTTGGTCAAGTGGCAAAACAGTACTATAATAGTGTCGTTTATTTCTTGTATGTAGTAGCCTCGCTTGCTAACATGCATATTGTTGCGTTTCATCTTTGGAACAGAGGCAGATTTGCTATGGTGCACTAAAATAATATATTATTACACTTAGTCTAATTGTTTCTTATGCTCTAGGTGTGATATTGTTTCATGATCATTTGTTCCATTCTTAGGCTGAATATTTATTCTGTTCACAATCATAATTTGTCCACCCAACACTATTTTTTTGTTCTGACCCCACTTAATTTTGTTCCACCCATAGTCATAGTCATGATCTTTTCCACATACTATAATCATGTCCCAATCTATTTAAATTTTCCGCTTAATATGTTCCGCTCATAGTTCTGATATTTTACGTGACGCTAAAATAGTCGTGATTTGACGCACGAGCACTGAAACTTTGTTTTACAACTATTCTTAATCGTTGTTTAATTTGAAGTCAAGATTCATTCTGTGAGCAATATTGTTTTGTAGTACTAATTTTAGACCACTTGGTACAAATTATATTTTCGCATGATGATTATCTTGTTGCGACTTAATTTGAATAATTTGTTTGTTTATTTATTCCACTAGTAATCATAAGTTGTTATATATTTTTGTTTCTCTAATAACCAGAAATTGTTGATGCAATGTCGTGTCCTTACTCCTTAGCATGGGATGTCAATAAAACCTCTGACGTGGATGCATGTTGTTCGATATTCTGGACTGACTAGTAATTTTCCTATGTAGGACTTGTTGGGGTCTAAACGTGATATGTCGCGGGAAAACAGTACATCGGAAAGGAGTGGAGATTTTTGGCTACCGAGATCTAGTGCTTCGTCCGATTTAAGAAAATTGCAAATCATATTTATAAGTTTTTAAAAATTCAGTAAAAATATCCGAGTGTAGCCAATAGTATATCCCACGAACCAGTGGCGACGCTAGGAATTTATAACAAGGTATTCATAGGTATTCATTTTGTTAAAGTCATCACTGCTTTTGTCAAAATCGTCACTGTTTTGCTATAATCAACACTATTTTGCAAAAATCATGGGTATCCACTTGCATACCCAAGAATACACCTAGCGCCGCCCCTGCCACGAACATGCAAAATATCAAATTCAAATATTTTGTATTTTGAGCTCACTAAAATGATAAAAGTGTGAATCTATGTATGCATATTTCAAATCTCTAAGTTTTACCATATTTTTTATTTTTGTGTAGACCATAATATAAAACATTTCAGATTGACGCTTTACTGGTTTGTCTGATATATCATTGGCTGGACCCGGATTTGTTTTCAGAATTTTTTAAAACTCACATGTAGGATTTTTGATTTTTTTTAAATGGAGAGAGCAGTGGATCTCGCAAGTCAAAAACACTTTCCGACCGGAAAGGGAAAACGATGGTATTTGGCCAGGGTGTAGCTAACAGGCCACGATGGGTGAGCCGTTTTCAGACTGACTGAAGGCCACAGCGAGCGATCAGGCTCGGTGCGGTTACATGTTTTATAATCCTACTAGCAAAGTGCCGGTGCGTTGCAACGAATCTAAAATAAATCAGTCTGCCAACACAAACCCCCAAAAATAGTATATAATGAATGCCACCCAAGCATCTTAGGTTAACTTTGGTTTCTCTTTTACATCATTTCAGATTTTGTACAATTTTACTTCAGATTTTGTTCATTTGCTTGTTCCACTATACTACCATCCTCTCGAAAGAAAGAAAATGACCACTTACCACTCAATCTTTGTTTGTAACATGGTTATCTAGAAGTATGAAACATTATACTCATGCAAAATATTACGAATTTATTCTTCGAACATGCCGGTGTGTTGCAAATGAAAATTATCGTTGTCATGGCGGGGTTGACGGGATAGTTGTGACGATGAAGTGTTAATTCAACAAATCAAAACTGCAAAAGTATCACGCTGCAGTCAGATATGTCCCTCCGTTGAGTCGAGTCAAGCGATGTGCTTGTCGTGTTATTTGCGCATAAACATATGTCTCCAAATGTGCTCACGATAGATAGAGTCCAATACTACGTTAGACTCTTAACATTTTATGATTCTTCCAGTTTAAGCGCAAATAACTGAGCTTAATTTGGTGAAGAAATCAGATTATCTTTCAAATAGGATACTTGTTCGGATTTGCACAATGAAAAATAATTTCTTATATCTTCCGCCCCTTACCAAAATTATTCCATAAATATTTTGCACGGTTCTTTCGTGGAAACTTTTATTTTTAGGTATGGAAAATTTCACTATAGAAAACCAAATGTTTTTACTCCATGGAGTGCATGTTACGGTGCCCTTGCGCACATGCTGCAGCTCATCGTTGAAGTATGTTGCAACAGAAAAGGCCCTTTAACTCTATAGCCCACAGATCTGATTGCTCTTGCCCATTAACAGAAAGGTTTCAATTTAATCGGCCAAGCCCAACTAGCTGGGCCAGTCCTCAAATTCGGCTTGGAGCTGCTCTGTCCCGACTTTCCCTGAGAAACCCCAAATCCCACGGCGGCGCAGGGGATGCCGAAGGCAGCTGGAGGCCTGGAGCGACGATCCCCGCGGGAGGGCTCGCCGGCAGGCGGCATTTTTCCTGCATCATCTCGGTAGCACACTAGGATTCTTTTTGTTCTTCTCCAAGCAGCTCAACTTGTCATCTTTCTGAATCCCCACGGCGGCGCAGGGCGAGGTCGCAGGCAGCCGGAGTGACGATCCAAGCGGGAGGGCTGCGTCGTGTTGCATGCATCTGGGAATGGACGATGCATCCCCTTGGGAGTTTCTCCCTCCGGACTTGGTTCGGCTGATTGGGTGGCGGGTGCTGGCCGAGGATCTGCTCGACTACGTGCGCTTCCGCGCCGTCTGCCCCCTCTGGCCTCCAGCACCGTCTGCCCACGAGGCCGCGGCCTCGTCGACGAACGTTTCCACCCGCGGCGGTGGGTGTTGCTGCCTGAGGGCCACAGACTCTTCCCCGGCCACAAGAAGCTGCGTGGCTACATCCGCTTCTTCAACCTCTCCACGGGCCTCTTCGTGCGCGCACGGCTCCGGCTGTTCGAGGACCACCGCATTCTCGACTCGGTTGACGGCCTCGTCCTCTTGCTACAGGAACGAGACAACGCCGTCCGCCTCCTCCACCCCTTCACCGGCGACATGGCGGAGCTCCCGCCACTCACAACCCTCGTCAGTGCCTATGATGCGGCTAACAAGTCCAATCTGCCTTACGGATGGGATCTGAAGGATTTCAGGGAATTCAGTGCTTCATCCGTCAGTGTGAGAGCGGATGGAGTCATCACGGTCATGACTCTTCTTTCAAGGATAATGCACGTGGCCTTTGCTACCTCCACCGGGGATCGGCAATGGCGTGTCTCGAGCTGGAGCCTTTCTCCCGTCTGGAGGTCAGTGTCGTTCCAAGGCAGGCTCTACATACTGCAGCGCTCCAGGTATAACAGTGACCCAGAGATTCTCAGATCGACCCTCCCCATCTTAACGAAATCGGCCCACCAAAGTTGATTGCTACGTGTCCAAGCAAAATGCAGCCTCCCTACCACCTGGTACAATGTGACAACGATGTTCTAGCTATCGGTTGTAGCGACGAACGGAATTCTTTGCACTTGTTAGTTTACAGATTAGCCGACCTTGTCCTAGAAAAATTTAACCCAGTATCAACCATTGGGGGAAATGTTCTTTTTGTCCATACCGAAAGGAGTTTGAGTGTGAGCGGTAGGGCGCTCCCTACCATAGCTGGTGATACCATTGTAAAAAACAAACCGAAGGAGATACATCTTTCAGAGTACCACCTCAAGGACGGCACATGGTTACCGACGACGGATGAATCTACTTGTGGTTATGAACCGTCGACTAGTAACCTCATTTACCGAATCTTTTGGTGCCATTATAATTGGTGAGCTAATTGTTCTTTCTAACTTCTTTGTTTCTTCAAGACTATTGTGCTGCTTGATAGATAATTATTTCCCCACTTATGGCTGCAGGGACAAATATGAAACTTCTCTCCAAGGGAAGACTACGCCTAGGTTAGTCAAGAGAAACTGGCGAGACGAGGTAAGTTCAACATACTCCCTTTGTCTCAAAATATAAGCCATATTTTATTCGTTAGAAAAAAAACATTGACATGGTATTTTTGTGTCCTTTTGCTAGGCATAATTGGTTCTTGTACCATGGATATAGGTGCCTTTTGGATTTTTAATGACTCCGCACTCCTACGGCCACAAAGGAGCCCTAATCATTGGCATATTTTGCTACAATTTTCTTGTGGCTGTTAAAATCGTCATGTAATGGTTGCATGTGACAACACAAGTTTTTTAAAGTTCTAATTGTCTACGGAGTAAATTATTGTGCTCCTCCATCATTGTTTTCTCTTAATGCACAGATCATTATTTTTTTTGGATTGGTCACCATGCTTATTTAAAACCTCGTGAACCATTTTCTAAGCCCTATAAACAATTTTACAAACTTTATGAATGTTTAGAACCAAAAACTTAAACAGAAAATATCAACAACAACATAAATATAAGCCAAAAAATAAAAGAGAATGTAAAAAATAAAAATAAAACAGAAAAAAAAGAAAATAAATAAAACAGAGAAAAAACTGCAGGAAGAAAGAAACTTAAGTGGGCCGGCCCAGCAGCAGGTTCACGCGATTAGGGAGTGATTTTGTGTTTTGTCTTTCACAATTTTTTTCCTTGTTTTACAAGTGTACACTTGTTTTGTACGTGCATCAAATTCAGACCAGGGAGTGATTTTGTGTTTTGTCTTTACAAGGCACGAATGAGAGAATCTCGCCAACTCAGTTCAAGAGGTCACCACAAAAAAAAAGGCTATCCTTAACCCCTCAGCAGCTCACCAAACCAAACAAACAATTGGCTATACCTTACCAGTTTTTTTTTGAGAAACTGAACCAGGTGGTTGAGGATGGCCCCATCTCCTAAATCCTACCCCCTCGACCAAACCCACCCTTAGCCGACGCCACGAGCGTCGTACAGGAGCTCCCTTGACGGCAGCCTAAATCTCGAAAATTGGTTTGGCCCTGTCCAACTAAGCTAATTCTCGTGGAAAGTTGCAAGCCCAACGCCACTTCGATCTATCGACGAGAAAACAGACGGGTTCTCTTTTTTCGGCTATTGCAGCGGGTTCAGGGAAAAAATCTTCTGGTTTTTTTTCATTTGAAAATTCGATGAAATAGAAAAATATTCCCAAATTTTTAAATAATTTTCACAATTATGAAAAGTGTTTATGAATCTGAAAAATGTCCCGAATTTCTAAAAAAATCGCCAAAAATGTTCGTGAATTTGAAAATGGTTCGTAAATTTAATGTCCCAGATTTCAAAAAATGTTCATGAATTTGAAAAATATCCCGAATTTCAGAAAAATTTCACGAAAAAATACTCATGAATTTGAAAATGGTTCGTGAATTTAAAATGTCCCAAATTTCAAAATAAAAAATCACGAAAAAATGTTCATGAAAAAATATTCACGAATTTGAAAATGGTTCATGAATTTAAAATGTCCTGATTTAAAAAAAACATGACAAAATGTTCATGAATTTGAAACAATATCAACGAATTTCAAAATGGGTCGTGAAAAATGTCCCAAATTTAAAAAAGTTCATGAATTTGAAAATGGTTCGTGAATTTGAAATTCCAACTTTTAGGAAAAAATTGAGAAAAAAGTTAATGAATTTGAAGATGGTTCATGAAATTTGAAAATGTTCATGAAAAGGTGTCAGCGAAAAAACAGAAAAAAGAAGGAAAGAAATAAAAAAACGAAAAACCGATAGTAATAAGCTACTATTATAAGTTTTCCAAAACCAAAAAACTACTGAACGCAACGCACGTGGGCCGGCCCACTTACCAGCTACCGCTTGCTAGAGGGATACACGTTTGCACGCTAACCCGCGCAATGAGCGCTGAATAGAAAACCCCCACGAAGCTGCTCGGTCGCCGTGAACGACGCGGTAGTTCACTTCATCCCCCGACCCCGACCGGGCGCAGTCTCCCGTTCTACGTAGAACGTTCGATCCGGCGCCGCCACCAAACTAGCGGTAGCACACGTACTACGTAGCTGGTGTGCGACGGACCCATGCGTTCCGTTGAATCGGTCCGGTTAACACGCTAACGAACCGCAGAACGTTCGATCCGGCGCCGCCACCAAACAAGCGAACAGTCTCTTAACAGATTTTACGTACGTACGTGCCGTGTCGCAAGACGCCACACGGTTGTCCCAAGCCGGCCGGTCGACCGAGACCAGTCACGCTCTTTGCGACGAACGGAACGTACGTACGCAGGTGCACTGCGACTAGCTAGGCGAGGCCGGTTATTTTTTATCCTCCCTATATGTTCCGGCGTTGACCGTTGCTATGGACGGAGATTTTGTTTAGCTTCCAGAAACATAGCTGCGAGAGTATATATATCTCGTGCTACCAGCTATCTAGGTGCTCCCCGGCCGTGCTATCAACCAAAATCAAATTTAAATGTTTAAAAATATATGAAAAAGTGTGAATATTCACAAGATATGTGTGTACAACCTCTAAAATTTTCAGGTTTAAATTTGAAAGGAGCCTTCAGAAATAAAAAAAAGGACATATCTAACATGAATAATGTCATTTTTGCCTTTCTCTCTCTCTTTTTTTTGACACTAACACTATTCATGTTAGATCTCTCTTTTTTGCTTATCGATGCTGCTTTCGAATTTGGATCTAAATTTTTTGGAGGTTTTTGAAATAAATCTGGTAAACACTCACAATTTTTCGTATAATATTTTGAAATGTTTAAAATTGTTTTTTTAATTAGTAGCACCGGCCGGGAGCACCTAAGTATGTGGTAGCACTAGGGCTGGAATTCGAGCCGAGCCAGCCGGCTCGACTCGTTTAACAAACGAGTTCGAAACTGAAACTCGGCTCAGCACGCAAAACTCGCGAGTTTGATTGTTTAACTTGGTAAAACTGTCGACATGCATTATCACATCTTGTATATATAATTGTTTCTGTTTTTTGGGCGTGTATCAGTGTATGACACCGCTGACAATATGACATCATCAATTAATATCTAGTCGATAAACTATAATAACCAGCAACAATTATTCACAAAGACAAGAATACCAGGTAACAACTTTTTTTAACAAGTTAAACAAGCGTAACGAATATCTAGTAAAATTGGCTTGTTTGATCGAACTTGTTTACCGTCTAAAATCTAAACTCGGTTCGGCTCGTTTAGCAATAAGTTTGACCCAAGCCGGATCGAGTACCGAACTACTCGTTTAACTCGCGTGTTTCAAGTTTTAATTCTATTCCTAGATAGCACTAGATATTCTGTCCCTAGCTGCTAGCTCCAGCTGAACCAACCTGGGAGTAGAAAATGGTGACTGCACCGCACCGACATGTTGACACGAGAGAAGTACATGGAAGATGAAAAACAAATCTTTCATTGATTCGCACTGCTGGGACACACACCACGCCAGTTTTCACGTGAAACGATGGAATCCAGAGCATACTACATGATTCTTTTATGTACGTACACTCCGCTATTAATGCACTGCACGTTCGAGTTTTCCTTTTTTTTTTTTTTGAACAAAGCACGTTCGAGTTAGTTCGCGGGATGGAAACAAATGTGGGATGTATTGGAACAGTAACACAAGAAAAATTCTCTGGACAAACAGAAAATAGATCTCCAGAGAAAAATGGAAATGCTAGTACTATTACTAACACTAGGTACAGCAAGATGGACTCAACCGCCGTCGAATCATGTGAAGCTAAACGTCGACGCTGCGTTCCATGGTGAGGTCAAGGCGGCGGCAGCAACAGCGGTGTTCCGAGACGCCAAAGGCAGGTTTATTGCTGCATCTTGTTGGTACCTAGACAACGTTGAATCTGCATCCATGGCGGAAGATATAGCAATGCGGAATGGACTTCAGTTAGCTACGAGCCTGGGGTGCAACGCAATTCAAGCTGAATCTAATGCTTTGGAGGTGGTTAATGCATGCAACGGCAACTATGTATGGTGGAATTCGGCAGCTGCTATATATTTAGAGTGTGTTGAGTTTATTTTTGTAATAGGGAAAGTCGAATTTGGGCATTGTCCTTTGCTCACAATCTAGCTAAATTTAGATATGAGTCAAAAAGTTTTTGTAATTGGGTCGATGAGCCCATTGTGAGCAAACTTCTGGACGATGTAATAAATCAATAAAGTTGTCCTTGTGGCTTTCCCTAACAAAAACACTAGATTGCGCTAGGTCAAAAAAAAACACTAGATTTCGCTGATTGTGAATGGGAGGAATTAACAAGCGGGGTTTGAATTTGAACGAGGTGGAGTGAGACCGTGGTCACGTCCGGGGAGCCGCCGACGCCTGCATCCAAAATTCTCCGTCTCCTTTTCCTCGCTTGCTTCCCTCACCACTCCCCTCGCGATTCTTCCTTCCTCCTCTTTCCCGTACCACAACCACGCTGCTGCCATCATCCATCTGGATTACCCAGCCACCCTACCAATCACGGTAAGCTTTTCCCTCCCCCAACCACTCCATCATCGATCGCGAGCTCGCAACCGATCCAATCCAATCTCCCAGCCCCATTCGCCTCTCGCTCTCCGATTCTCTCCCCGCCGGCAGATCCGAGCGGCGGGGCGCGTCCCACCCGTCTAATGCGCGGATCCGGGCGGTGAGGAGGTGGCCATGCCGAGCGTGGGCGTGAAGATCTACAGCGTCTTCTTCAAGCTGCTGCTCCGCCACCGCCTCCAATCCCTCACCACCTCCCCCACCCCCTCCACCTTCGGGGTCTCCAGCCGCGCCGACGAGCCCACCGCGCCCGCCAACCCGTCCTTCTCCGCCGCCGACGGGGTCGCCTCCAAGGACCTGCACATCGACCCCAACTCGGCCCTCTCCGTCCGCGTCTTCCTCCCCACTCCCCCTCCCCCTCCCCACCTCCCGCGCCGCGCCAGCGACCCGCCCGTCTCCGGCACCGCCCCCTACCGCGGCTACCTCCCGCACGCCGCCGCCTCCTCGCCGCGGGCCGCGCGCCGCAGGCTTCCCATCGTCGTGCAGTTCCACGGCGGCGGGTTCGTCACCGGCAGCAACTGCTCCGCGGCCAACGACGCCTTCTGCAGGCGGGTCGCCAAGTTCTGTGACGCCATCGTTGTGGCTGTTGGATATAGGCTCGCGCCGGAGAGCAGGTACCCTGCGGCGTTTGATGATGGGGTCAGGGTGCTCCGGTGGATCGCCAAGCAGGCCAATCTAGCTATGATGAGCAAGGTTGGGGGTGGGGTGGATACCTTTGGTGCGTCCTCCGTTGAGCCATGGATCGCTGCACATGGGGATCCGGCAAGGTATAATTGATTTCGTCGTCTCATCATCTATTGTTTGCATTACTTTTGTAAATGGCCTCTGATGTATATACACACTGCACTGCCGAATTTGAGTATACCATCTCTCGTTAGTGCAAGCTCTATGTTGTCATTCGTGGGCGTTACGCGGGAAACAGCACATTGAGAATCAACCGAGTTAAGTGGACATGATGAAGATATAGTTGTTCTCTAGCTCAGCTGATCCGTTATTTTTTGAAATATGGAGTGTGGTGATTTCCCCGCGGGTTGCCGTTTCTGAGTTGGAGTGCAAGCAGGTTTAAAACGCGTGAGTATGCCAATGGGGAAAGATTTAGTGTTTACCAGCTGACAGTTATACTCACTTAACTCGTGACGTGTACTTCCTGTTAAACTCACCGTTTGCATGCTCCTCACCTGTTTGTGCGAGTCTGATCGGGTACACAGCCTCACATCATAGGCGCTTCAAATTATCCAAATATTAATTCACCAGGAGTCATTTTGAAGATGTCAATGCCATTTTAAGATTTGCTTGACGCTTGGCATGTGCATAGACCTTTTCTTTCTGAATTGTCCAGTTCACATGTTGTCAGTGTCAGCAACATTTGTTTTTCGAAGTATTGAGTAAATAACTGCTAACGATGTCACCACAATCCGAAAAACGTGTTTAAAGGGGGGATGCTCCCTCCCTTAACTGTATGTTGTTTAGGTAGAAGTGAGGTACCTGCGGAGGCTGCCCTCGAACGCGGGTGTGCGCTCACAGGCATGTGCTCTAGCCAACTGAGCACTGCTTGGTTCGTGATGTCACGACAATCCAGTAGTTTTAAACACTAGTGAGGGTATGCATTTTCATATGTCCGGTTCTGGGATAATTTATTAGTCATGCTTTATTGACCTAACTTAGTAATGAAATTAACGCGTCCTGAATTTTTAGAACGAATAGGTTAGGTAAAGCTTACTCTAGTATGGTAACTTCGTTATTAATACTAAAGCTGCATTTGACCATGCTTATGGTAGAATTTGGGAAGTCTGTATCCTTTTCGTTCATTTTGACTTTTGTGATCTCTTAAATGTCATGTACATATTGATGGACTGTCTTCATCTCAAACCTCGTTTGCTTGGTGTCACACCTACCTGAATTTAGACACCTCAACAGATTATGTGCCCACTTCAGTTCAGTTTTAGATAGAATGATTGGATCTTTGCTAACATCAAGTCATCAAGGTCTTAACTTGCTACCTAAGCGAAAAAGAGCATATCAACTCATTTATTGTAGTTCCTTCTGTTCTGACTGTTGTACGCTGGTATTACTGAAGTTTGACCAGATAATCTGTCTTTTCCTTTGGCAGATGTGTCTTACTTGGTGTAAGCTGTGGTGCCAATATTGCTGACTACGTCTCTCGGAAAGCGGTGGAAGATTCAAAGTTATTTGACCCAGTAAAGGTCGTGGCACAGGTTCTGATGTATCCATTCTTCATAGGAAGTGTTCCAACACACTCGGAAATAAGGCTTGCAAACTCATACTTCTACGACAAATCCACATGCTTACTTGCCTGGAGATTACTTCTATCGGAGAAAGAGTTCAGCCTGGACCATCCTGCTGCCAACCCCCTTGCCCCTGGCAGAGGAGGGCCACCACTGAAATGCATGCCTCCGACCTTGACGATCATTGCGGAGCATGACTGGATGAGGGATAGAGCGATTGCTTACTCAGAGGAACTCCGCAAGGTGAATGTGGATGCACCGGTCCTCGACTACAAAGATACGGTTCATGAGTTCGCGACACTCGATGTGTTTCTCAAGACGCCACAGGCCCAGGCCTGCGCCGAGGACATCGCCATATGGATGAAGAAGTACATATCCCTCAGAGGGCATGAGTTCTCGTATTAGCTTTAGCAAAGATCAGCATTGTGAAATAGACTCTTACAGGGAAGCATAGGTGCGTTCTTTTTCACCTTGTGATGGGAGGCACCGCAAGTTAAAAGGCGAAACACCAGTTAGCGTAATGTGAGTGCTGAGTGCCTTCCCCCTTTGTTGATGATCTTTGTGGAAGAATGTAGTGTGCAAATTGTAGACTGAACTCAAAGACGATGCTCTTCCCCCTTGTAGAGCTCAATTCTTTCATTCCTTTTGTACCCTTTGTGAAATATTGAATTGCTGGGGCTTAAAATCACCATTTTTGAGTAAAGAAAGTATCGCTGGGAGCATGAAATCGCCATTTTTTTAGAAAAGAAAGTATCACCCTAAGCTGTCGGTTCAAACTGATGACATGCCATCATAGTGAATAATTTAATATCATCCAATCAATTAGAGTGGATTTATGGAGCCTTTTTTTTTTGAAAAAAAAACGAAATTGATTTTTTTTAGTTCCAAAAATCTTGATAAAAAAATCACATATGTAGACAGTGTTGAGATCTACCGGCGTGCAAAATTTACGTTAGAATTCGTTGTATTTTGGGCTGTACAAAAAAGACAAATCGGGGAAATTTCAAATTTTTGAAACCGTGTATTGTTCACCACCTAGATCCTCTCATTTGTCTTTTTTGTGCAGCCCAAAATATAACGAATTTTGGAGTTGAAAATTTACACGATTGTATATCTCAACAATCTCTACATCCGGGATTTTTTTCTCAATTTTTGAAAACTTAAAAATGTCGATTTCGAATTTTTAAGAAAACGGACACCATGTAACCATGTAACCGGGCTCCATTTTAGGTTTTCGCCAATCTTGTTGCTTTATTGTCGTTCCTACCTGGTTTACCTTAAAATAACAGGAGTCTGTTTAGATCATCTTTGTGTGCATGTTACACAATTACGCCAAGCATCAACCTTGTATTTGCAAGGCTTTAAAGTGAAACCTGTCAAAGACATGCTTCATGCTGACACCAGCAGATTTCAGGCTTAAGCTTCTCGTATAAGTCTTCTAACGTTTCGTTCAATCATCGTTCACGTTCCCTTGCCAGTTGCCACAGAAAGAACTGATGGTAGATAAAAAGTAATACGCCACATAGTTGAAAACCTGAGGCGTGAGCTGTGAGCAGGTCAACGTAAGCAAACTACTGCCGGCCCTGAGAGGTCTTGGCACAAGTAAACATGAACCATTAACCAAATCAAGATCTGGAAATCACGTTAAACTATCTGAAGTCAACATTAATCATTCCTCCTAGCAGAACACTCAACAGTAATCAAGCTTCATGGGCATCATGATCTTTCACAAAGTGTTCCTTGTTCTGCTCTGGATAAAAGGCTGCAGCGATGGTTCTCTTCCTAAGTAGTCAGTTATGATCTCAAGAGGATCTTTTGAGCCTCCTGGAGCCAATACCTGGAATGGTGCAAAAGCATTTTTAGAACAATTGTCATGAAAACACGATGAAATAACTCTCCTAGAAGATCATTATTTACTACCTTATTTCTAAATCTCAATCCCGCATGCTGATTTAGCAAGTCGTCTTTAAATTTTGCCGCGAATAGATCAGCAGCAAACACCTGAATGTACAGATCCATATCATTTTCTATCATTCAGGATATAAGGTGGTAGTAATACGACTCTAGAGTAGTGTTTGCTCAGACCTCGCTCCATATGTAACTGTAGCACACCGCGTCATAGCCGACAGCAATACGCGGAAAGCATGAAGCTGGGCTGGTCCCTTCCAACAAAGGTATCCCCAACATTACCTGAAAAAGGAGCATTTAACCTTCAGTAGTCACAACTCACACGTAATTAAAAAAATAGTGAATCAAGATTGTTTATAATGTGTGTACCTTTGGATGAAGATCTTTGATCAAGTCACCGATGTCCACATCCTCGCTTGTATGTATTATTTGATCAACAATGCCTGGTAAAAGAAAATGCACAGAGTCAGGAAGTAATGAACAAGAAGGTTACTCCACAGTTTATATTTTTTGTCATAATCAATAAGATAACAAGAAGGCCACTAGGTTGGTTGGTATTGACTGCTGAATTAACAAGTAACAGTGGCAAAACATTGACTATTCAGAGCATAGGTGAAAAACAGAGATACTGGCCTGAATTTCAAATAGCACAAAGCATAAAGAGTGTAAAATTAAGACACGCTGAAACTTTACTCATGAAAAAAGGTATGTGATGGGAACATGAAGGCAGAGAAGTCCAGATCATGTTACAAAAACGTATGGGCATCTCACTATTTTGTAGGAGTATCAAAGCTAGATAATAATAATAATATTCTCAGAACTATTATTCTCATTCCCTGTGATTTTAATTATGAAAATGTGACTCACACAAAAGGATCTCTTGCTTCAGCTTCAGGCCAGCAAACATATCACGCCTTCTTTTCAGTGACTGGCAAGCTTCACTAGTGACAGACTTTGTAATATCCTACAATGATGAGAACAGAGAAAACTTAAGTACTAGAAGCTTCACCAGGTTAACAAACTTTAAGGCCTAGTTTGGCACCGATGCTTTTTCCAAACCACAGTATTCAGATACTACAGTTTTTGGTTGCCGGGGAACTCAATACTACAGTATGAGATGACCGCACGACTTTTTCTTCTGTTTCTCCGTTTTGTAAAAAGTGGTAGAGACCTCTTTTTCTAATACTGCAAAAATACATCAGTTTTGGCAATACTTCGGTTTGTAAAATCACATTTTTAGTTGAAGCCAAACACCTCAAAGTATTTTGGCAATACTTCAGTTTGTAAAATCACATTTTTAGTTGAAGCCAAAACTATGGTATTCCGAAAATACTTCAAGAATACTTTGTTACCAAACGGGCCCTAAAGTTTTTTTTTTGGTTAGTCGTCAAATTCACTTGACACCATTTAAAAAAAATTGGTCCCTAGCAACCAGCTCCTATACTGTTTTTTTCAGCTTAACCAAGGATTCATCAGCCATGCAAAGACACAAGCGTTGTTCCTTACCCATGAACTCGGTAGCCGTTTTCCTATTGCCTAAATTAACTCAGTAGTCTTAGTATTTCCTACAGGTTACACACTAGAAACAGTTCCCTTACGCTTTTATTCTTGTTCCTGGCAATATAAAGTTTTTGAAGATAGTTTCAGTAGATAAACATCACGAGCGAACTTTCATCACCTGATGGAAGCCGGACATCATTTTCAGTGAAATGCTCTCATAACACCTGTGATGACAATGTTGTATTACATATACAAAATGACAATTTCAAAGTTAACAAAGTGCTGGCATGTTAGTGACGAAAAAGGAGCATATCTACCAGTTCTCGAGTAAAAGGCTTGGAATTTCAGCAAAGTCCCCCTCCAGACGGAGACCTGAAAATCTAGAAAAGGTAGCTCTGTTCGACACATGATGAACCTGCAGAATATTGAAACGATTACTACAGATATTTTTATTACTATTGAAAATATGAGTAGATAACTGGCAATTTGGCATCGGTCGGAACCAACTTTCTCCTCTCTAGCACAAAACTTAAATACACTTTACTGTGATAATTAGAATATTTATGGTTCGAGAATTTGACTGGACAAAACATGTGAGGGAAAGTTGAGGTTATACCACGTGGCTGAATTCATGGAATATCCTTACAACTTCGGGAAACCGCAGCAATGCTGAATTCCCGTTAAACTCTTGCGGGCATTGAGATAATAAAACTGCAACCGGAACCTGTCACAACGATTACCGAGTTAACACAGTGAAACAATTCGTCATTCAAGTAGAAACAAGATGTACTTTCCGTTGATTATAGATCTTTCAACATCATTAAAGAGCCTTTAACGGTTCAACTGCCTAAGTCTTCAGTTAAGTTTGTTTTACTAAGAAATCTTTCGCATTATAAGGTTGACTAACAACCCTTTAACATGAAGTGGTTCTAACAAGAAAATCATGCTAAAATTAAATACAGATTGTCTGCAGCTAAAATAAAATAAAATAAAATACAGATTGTCTGACTTACCTTACGTGTACCATTAGAACACAGGCATCCATTCTGAAGTGCCACAACACAAGTATGGCCATATTTTCCTTCCCTGTAAAGGAAAAAAAAAGGGCAAGTTACTGACCAAATTACCTTGTTTGGTGGACAAGTTCACGTGGAAATTCATGCGCTTCTGACTTTTGTCTGGTGCTGTGCTTTTTTTTTCTCTTATTTCTTTCATGGGCTTTGGATACATCTGTTGAGAACAAAATTCTGTTGCAAATTTATGTTTAAGACCTAGGACAATGGGTTTCCTTGGTTGCAATTGAATATAAGACAGGAACCAATTTCCCTACATATCTTATATGAGAAGTGTCCGAACTACTTTCAGTATTTGTATTCAATTAATCATGAAAATGGCATGAGAGGCCATTAAATTTATTAGGAATCCACCACTAAGCACAGAAAACAAACCTGGAAAATATATCAAGAAAAAAGTAACCCATGTGATCACTTGAACTTGCATCCCAAACAGAAAAGAGACGAACTGTATCATGCCAAACCTCCACATCCTTAATTTCTTCAAATCGCAGTGCTGCCAGAGAAAACATGGGATAATATATCCGTGTCCATACATAATGATGGAGATTTATGTTGTAGTGTTTGATCAGTAAAGTTTACCAAATAAATCCTGGAACATCTTCAACATTCCTGATATGACCAGCTTAACAGGGAAGTATCGTTTAATTTCACCAATGTCAAGATCAACCTTGAGCTCTTCGGCTCTTTTCATGTAGTATAACAAATCTTCCATGCCAAATTGAACATCTCCTTCCTCCTTCATCTAAAACGAGAAGATCGAGAACAAACATCAAACGGATTCATTAAAAGAACATGATCAATGGGAAAAACAGAAGAGAGCAAAAAAAAACTTTGCACAAACCTTCATCTCTTTGAGTAAGCTCAGCTCTCTATTGGCTAGGTCACTTAACTGTTCTGACATTTCCTCCAAAAATTCTAAGACCTGTAGAGGAAGCCTTTTAGAACACGTGTGGTTTTCTAAATGTCATATGCAAATGCATGTGAACATGAGAAGAGATGCCTGAAACACCATCTAGTTGGAAAGCTCACTAGCTCAGAGTTGGTATGGAAGAATGCATTCACCAGACATAGTTAGCTAAAATTGGAAATTTGCAAGCAGATTTGACAAAAGGAAAGCACAAACCTTTCTTGATGTCATTGGCATTCTTGGTTCAATAGCAAAATCAGAGTAGTTAGAATACCCGAGCAATCTTGCAAGCCGTGTCTTATCTGAACCTAAATATAAATAACTGCAAGTAGTCAGTTCGAAGGCTCCTGCCTACACTGAAATTATGCATGCAGAAGATGAGTCCCATTTCAATCATTCAATAGTTATTTCAAAAGAAAATCATGAATTTGGAATAGCAGCACCCTCCTTCACATTTCCCACCTGGATAGCAAACCTCACTATCAACTAATCAAGCATACCTAGTGCAATTGCCACATGTTGAAAGTAAAATAAGAAAACTCCCTATTCCAAGAAGCTAGAAGGATGCAAATCTTACAAAGGCAACTAACAAATGCAATGAACAATTGAATGATGCTATGACCTATGAGATAAAGTGAAATCTGTAAACACAAAATGGTTTCTTGTGAAGTTGAAGATGCAGTTGGACACATGGGGATACCAATTTTTCTAGGATGGCTACGTTCTGTTTTCCACCTTTCTGGCCATAAGCAACAGCAATCAGCTTCCTGGTAGAGCCAACCTTGAAAACAATACAGAAAAAAATTAGCAGCTGGTACATAATGCACCCACAGCTGTAGTGCAAAAAATACTTTACTGTAAGTACTCCACAGCATATGTTTTTTTTTAGAAAGCTGCGTGCATTCAACAAGATTCAGAGTACAAACGCCAACACACGCACGCTACACAGGCTGAAAACAGAAACAAAACCAGCAGCAAGACGCTGAAGAAACCTGCAGAACCACCACGCTGCCCTCCTCCGATCGACCACCGTCGACAAGGAAGAAAGCCAACCACCGCAAACCTGGACGAGAAAGAACCTCCAACCTGTTGTCGGCCGCATAAGCCACCCGCCGCAAGCAACGGGATCCTGAACGCTGAACGGGCACGGCCAGGCCACCTCCTCCTCCAGACCCGGCCGCGCCGGATCGTCCACCGCCGACCACCCAACCTCTGCAGCAAACCCCAGCAGAACCCACCATAGCCTTGAGCTCCATCTCCAGCCGAAGCTCCTGAACACCACTGCACAGCCTTCCAGCAGCTCCGGAGCAGAAGCTGGATGGAGCAGACGAGGCCAGCAGAACAAAAACCCAACGGAGCTGCCAGCACCGCCGCCGCGCCGGCAGATCCAGGGAACACCAACTCCATAGATCAGACAATCTAGGAGGATGAAGACCACCAGACCCGCAGGCCGGTGGGACGAACACGCCCCCACCCGCCGTCGCCGGCCAGGGAGAGGAAGGAGGCGGAGTTATTTATCCCTAACGACGGCGACGTCCTCACCAAATCGCCGCCGGGGAGCCCTAATACTACCTATCTACACGCCGGGAGACCGGGAACGAGACCCCACCCCCACCCGCCGCCGCAGCGACGAGAGGCAGCGGGGATCTGCCCGGCTCCGGCGGAAGGAGGGGAATTTCTCCTCTTCGCCCTTTTCGCCTCTCTCAGCAACTGTAGAGGGAGGGGAAGAACGGATAGGACTCTTTTCCTGACTCTACTCCACAGCATATGTTATCACAAGCTACCAAGTAACTTTTCAAAGTGATACTATGACCAAACATAAAGGTGCATGATAAGCAGAAATGTGGACTGACCTTGCAGTGCTCAAGAATTGGAGTGACATGGTAATTGGTCAACAGAACCTTGCGCTTTCCATCTGTTTCTTCCAGATCCTGGGTTGAACAATAATAGAATAGTAAAACATAATTAGGAAGAAACACCACGATCACTCTGTGTCTTCATTTCACAATTTCGTCCAACCATGAAGTCAGCAAATTAACATATTATTTCAACGTCCCAAAGCCTCAACGCCTCTTGAGATCCTGGGTTGAACAATATAGAATAGTATAAACATAATTAGGAAGAAACACCACGATCACTCAGTGTCTTCATTTCACAATTTCGTCCAACCATGAAGTCAGCAAATTAACATATTATTTCAACATCCCAAAGCCTCAAGTCATACTCCAAAATATACACTCACTTAAATATAATGTTGGGAGGGATGATTTGAACACTCTGAAATTTGCTTACTCTATTCCTTAGCTTACCTTTAAGAACTCAAGAGGCATTCCAGCTAACTCTTCCTCGCTTAGTAGAAGAAATTTGGTGAAATCATTCATGTTTTGAATATACTTCAAATTCAAATCATCGATATGAGACCTTAACTTCTCCAAATCTTTTCTCTTGGTTTGAGTTAGTTTTGCTCCGTTGCGTTCAAACTCTCTCACCTGTCACCGTAATGAGAGAAGTCAACTACCAGATACTAACTGGGTCAAGTAGTTCGCCAAACCATCTTCATGCAAGCATTATATATTATATATCCTTAAATAAATTCATAATTAACTGATTCTACAAATTTAGCTTCAGCTTTGATATAACATTGACAAAGAAGTGAGATTAGTCCTGTATGCCAACAATGATTGCAGAAATTGAAATTGAGTAGATGCAATGTGTATTAACAAGAATATTCAGAGTATAAGCACTGTGTCTTATCAAAAATACTAAATTAATATGTAGCATTTGACCATAACAAGATATACATCATTTGGAGTCTCAGACATGACCACACAAGTATAAATAGGCAGATGCCAGTCAGAGCATGAGATTATATTATGAGGTTCATTTCACATGTAGTGTCACGAATATTGTACCAAGCACTGGACAAATCTTGTTGCTTCAGGACCTATTCTTTCGCCTTTCTCTGTGAATGCCTTTACAACACGATACACATCCTCACGCTGCCTGTTCACCTTGCAGGAAATAACAAGATTCTTATACTAGGAGTTCAACAGTAATAATGTAATATTTTGGAAATACTCAGTGAACTGGGTAAACAGTATGAGTGTCCTAGCTTCATAAAAATCAAGTTTTTTTTTTTTTGACAATGTCCATAGCTTCATAAACATCAAGTTATCAATCAACATTTATGATTTCACAATGTTTTAAATAGTACATAAATGTCTGCTTGCGAGACATATAATGATCAGAGGGATATAAAAAAGTGATATAATAAAAATAAGTAACAATGCACCTGCACAGCACAAAGTGGGAATCCAATCGCTTCTCTGCTTCAGCACTGGCCATGCATACATCTTCAGATGGGGACACCATCCTTGAAGCAAACACGCTTGAACCAGAGGAAACTGCTGGGCATCTAATTCCGCTAACGGTGCAATGGCATTCGCAAAGCTGACCTGCAACAAACCAGATTTAGGGCATCATGTAGCAAGATTTGAGCACATGGTGCGTAAATATCATGCTTGCAGCAAGCCAGATTTAGGGCATTTCATTATATCGGATACACACATATGTATACAGGACACACGGTGTATACTTAGGCATAGTAATGTTGTTGTGTGCGGAATGGGAATCGAAAACCAAGCACAGGATCTAACATTTTAGAGCTGCATTGCATAAAACGCACTGCTGATAAGAAAAATGAAATGCCATCACAGTGTTGCGTGCATACTTTATCCAAGGGGACTGCGGCCACGGCATCATACATTTCCTTGGACTTAGCAATGATCCTGTCAGCCAGTCTCCTGATCTCAGCTGCTGAGAGGTTGACTTGTGCAGTAAACCCTGGAAGCTCTGCAAAGCAACCAACAGAGACATCAGACATCAACTACTCAGAGAACACATCCATAAACCTCCATACCTTGTCACCCTATCAGAAAAAAATTCACACGAGGATTCATACTTCGAACAGTAAAGTATAGAATTGTGTAACTCTGGCGCCCCAATGTGTGTGCACAACAAAAGGGTAAAATAACTGGTGCCTCCTCCTCTCTGAGCAGAACACATGATATGCTAGTACTACATTGCTACACAAGTGAACAAAACTAAGCGTAGGTCTGCGCAGGTTGAGAAATACCGAGAATCTACACGGGCTAGCACTGGAAATCCTCGAGGGTTTGGCGACGCTTTAATTACCTCGGCGCTTCCTCCGGCGGTGGGCGGCGACGGCGGAGAAGGCGAGGTTGAGGCCGACGGCGACGAGCGCCGCCGCCCCGGCCACGGCCACCACGCGCCTCTCCTTCCTCCGGGGCGACATCCGGCGGGGTGGGCCTCGGCGGCCTTCTCGAAGGTTCCAGAGGAGGAGAGGGGAGAAGGTTTTGGCTGGCGAAATGAGCGACGCCGACGCGAGCGAGTGGAGGTCACGAGGATATGCGAGGCCGCCGTCGGATCCGGCGTGGACGGCTGGATTCAATCACGAGACGTCTTCTTCGCGTTCCCCACCTGCAACGTTTTAGTCCCACCTCGCGGAGCGAAGGGGAGACGGGGAGGGCACAAATAGACGGGGAGGGCGACGGTGGAAAGCAACCTTTCTCGGCCTTTTGGCTAAGATCAAGTGTAGTATCTATTCTTATCAGTTTAATATCTGATATGTGGTCCCTTGTGTCCACACGATGTTAAATTAATTTTTTCTGGGGAGGGCCCGCCACAGTGGCTTGCCACTGGGGCCCTTGCGCGTCGCCCTTGCGTTGCACTATTGCATCGGCCAGGCGCACCCCAACCAAATTAACTGAAAACGATTGGGCGGGCGGCACTGTGTAGATTAAGCGCTGGATCAATTCAAAAGGCTTGTTGCCTATGTGTCGTTTTCCACGTAATTTACAGGCCAGATTACAGATAGATGGACGCCCACCGTGATGAGGCCGTCCGCCACCAGCGCGGCAACATTCGCGAACACGGCTCTTTGCTCCGGTCCGTGAAGAACATGCATGACGGCGTACAAAGTTACAAACACGAGCGCCTTGAAATAGAGCAGCGAGTGGTGAAGGCACACCTTCGACATATGCTCTTTTGGCGTAGGCCTATAGTATATCTTAACATCCTACGAGATT
Organism: Poa pratensis; assembly: GCA_947311845.1. Classification (NCBI taxonomy): domain Eukaryota; kingdom Viridiplantae; phylum Streptophyta; class Magnoliopsida; order Poales; family Poaceae; genus Poa; species Poa pratensis. The sequence continues at coordinate 45,620,288 of CAMZMU010000057.1, read as the reverse complement.
ACATCCTAGAGTGGATTTTCTACGAGAGTGGATTTTTTGGAACCGGGGCTACATGCACCCTCTTTTTTTATTAAAAAAAACTTGAAAATGATATTTTTGAGTTTCAAAAAATCACATATGTAGAACTTTTTTTGAGAATCATCACATATGTAGATAGTGTCGAGATATATAAGCGTGCAAAAATTCATTGTATTTGGGCCGTACAAAAAAGATAAATCGAGGAAATTTTCAAAATTTTAAAACTGTGTATTGTTCATCACCCATTTGTCTTTTTTGTGCAGCCCAAAATACAACGAATTTGGATTTGAAAATTTGCTCGATTGTAGATCTCGACAATATCTACATCCGAAATATTTTTTCTCAAATTAAAAAAACAAAAACAGGCACCATGTAGCTCATGCTACATTTTAGGTTTTCGAACATCCTACACTCTAGATGGCACCGAGGACATGGAGAGGATGACATTTCTCTACAACATGGTGACGTTCATCTTTGTTTCTCCAAGAAAATTGATTAATATTTATTGTAATTTAGACCACCTATTTCGAGTTTGCACCAATTTTACAAAGAGCTATCCTGATCACCCGGGCAATCACTTCCCCTCGCGCGCCACCTGTCCTTCTAGTGGCGAAGAAACCGGCATCAACGAATTACTCGGTTCCACCCACATGCATCTCCTCCTTAATCTACTCTTCTCCCAATTTTCTTAACCACTCGTTCGTGATCGCATCCTCCCCTCTATTGTGTGTTTTTTTTCTCACCGAAATATCTCACCTTCACATGTTTTCACCGGCGCACAAGTTCATCGATGTTCGGAGGCGCTACTACTGCATGGGCCTACCATCGCCGTTTCACCCACGTGTTTGCTGCTACAAGCGGACGCGATGGGTTTAGGGCCGCAACTTCATTGTCTAGGGCAAAAGGGTAAAAAAAATTATTCTAAACGTTCTTTAAAAAGTCCTTCAATAATCCTTTAAAACCGGGGAGGAGGGGGCAGTGCCCCCCTTCTAGGTAGTATCTCTACACATGCTCAACGGTAGCTTCCATGTTCTGGGCCTCACCAACGTTGGTTTCGGTCGTTACCTTTGGTGTCTGCATTCTTATGGAGATACTGTTGTGAGCTGGAACGGGATATGGCTGCTGCCGTTGCAAATTTTCTTGGCACTTGCCATTCTGTACCGCAGTCTTGGTGCATTGCCCTCTCTGTCTGCAGTCCTCGTAACTATGGTTGTGATGGTGAGCAACACACCACTGGCAAACTCACAGCAGAACCTCAGTGTGAAGATAAAGGAGGCGAAGGACTCACGCATCAAGGTTATGGCCGAGGCTATGGAGAGCATGAGGATCTTGAAGCTTCATGCATGGGAAACAGCCTACTTGGATAAGCTCCTGAAGCTCAGGGATGTGGAAAGGGGCTGGCTCAGGAAGTATCTCTACACATGCTCAGTGATAGCTTTCCTGTTTCTAGGCCTCACCAACATTGGTTTCAGTTGTTACCTTTGGTGTCTGCATTCTCATGGAGATACCATTGTCAGCTGGAACAGTATTATCAGCCCTTGCTACGTTCATAATCCTCCAAGACCCAATCTATAACCTCCCGGAGCTCGTCTCAATGGTGTCACAAACCAAGGTGTCACTAGATAGAATAGAAGAGTTCATCAAAGAAGACCATCAAGGGAAGCCAAGTTGGTATGGCGGCATAATTGGAACAGAGGACTCGGCAATAGCTAGTGAAATAGAAATTGAACCAGAGAGTACATTTGGGAAGCTGATAGTATCTTGAAGAAAACAAAGATAACACTCAAGATCGATTGCAAGGTGAGCATCAGGAAGGGTCTTAAGAGTGTGTGGGCCAGTTGGTTCAGGGAAATCGAGCCTCCTTTAAAGCACATTGGGATAGATTCCAAGGGTTAGTGGTGCAGAAACAATGGTTGTCGGGTCTAGGGCATATGTACCACAGAGCCCTTGGATTCAAACTCGGACAATTGAGGACAATGTACTCTTTGGGAAGGCTATGGACAGAGGCTTATATGACAATGTGTTACAAGGTGTGCTTTGGATAGAGATTTGGAGTTATGGCCAATGGAGATATGACTGTCGTAGGGAAAGGGGTGTGAACCTAAGTGGAGGCCAGAAGCAGAGAATTCAGCTTGCGATGGCATTGTACAGCGATTCTGATGTCTACTTCTTGGATGACCCCTTTAGTGTTGTGGATGCGCACACCAGCGCACATCTCTTCAGGGTACGATACACAAGATCAATCTGAAAATTTTTAGCTTAAGTGAGCTTTCAAAGACTTACAGGCTCACAACATAAGGAATATAGGTCTTTTTGCTAAAGGGGATCGATTTATTAAACTCATAGTTCATTAGATCCTTGTTATCAATGCCAACTAGGTAGTGCGTAGCTCCAACACAAAGTTGTAAGGCTAGAAGCCACCTAGAGATAAGGTAAGAGTTGTATTACATAACCTATAAAACCAATATACATGTATGTCCAATATGTCTCTACCAAAAAATTAAGGGATATTTATTTTTGTGCCCCTGGTTCCTTAGTTCTACTCACTTGTCCCCACGCTCTAAATCTGTGCTCACTTTTCCCCACCCCCTTGTCCAAAACTCTGAGAAAAGGACATAATGGACGTTTGCCGTCGGTCAATGCATTGACCGTTAACTGCTGACGAGTGGGGCCGCGTAGGGCTGGTTCCTTCCTTGACCGTTGCGCGCTGATGAGTGGGGCCGCGTAGGGCTGGTTTTGACCGTTGCGTGCTGACGAGTGGGGCCGAATGAGACACGCTCTTGACTGAACCTCACTGAAACATGGATCAGCACTGCCGCCCCGACCCGCCCCGCTCCCTCCGCCGCCGACGTGCCGCCTCCATGATACGTCTCCAACGTATCCATAATTTCTGCTGTTCCATGCTTATATTATACCATTTGCTACATGTTTTATATACACTTCATATCACTTTTATGCATTTTCTGGGACTAACCTATTAACAAGATGCCACAGTGCCAGTTCCCTGTTTTCTGCTGTTTTTGGTTTCAGAAAGTTACTTCTGGAAATATTCTCGGAATTGCACGAAACAAAAGGCCAAGTCCCTATTTTTCCAGCACGTACACGGAGTCCGAAGGAGAGACGAAGAGCCACGAGGTGGCCAAACCACAGGCGGCGCGGCAGTGGGCCCACCGCGCCGCCTGTGGTTTGGGCCCCTCGGGGGTCCGCCGACATCGCCCCTTCGCCTATTTATTCCCCGAGACGTGAAAACCCTAAAACACCGAGCCTTTCATCCAGAACATATTCGCTGCCGCCGCCGTCGTCAACCCTAACTCGGGGGGTTCTGAAGCTCTTCCCGGCACCCTGCCGGAGAGGGGAATCATCACCGGAGGGCTCTACATCGCCATGCCCGCCTCCGGAGTGATGCGTGAGTAGTTCATCCTTGGACTATGGGTCCATAGCAGTAGCTAGATGGTTGTCTTCTCCACTTGTGCCATCATGTTTAGATCTTGTGAGCTGCCTATCATGATCAAGATCATCTTATTGTAATGCTACATGTTGTGTTTGCTGGGATCTGACTTATATTGATACCTATGTGGAGCTGAATATTATATTATCATGTCTATGTCATTTGTGATCTTGCATGCTCTCCGTTACTTGTTGAAGCCTTGGCCAAGTGAATACTTGTACTCCAAGAGGGGGTATTTATGCATGATAGTTGGGTTCAACCTCTATTTAACCTGGGATAGTGACAGCAAGTTCTAAGGTTGTAGATGTGTTGTTGCCACTAGGGGTAAAACAGCAATGCTTTATTCAAGGATGAATGTATTGTTTACATTACGCACATTACTTAATGCAATTGTCTGTTGCTTGCAACTTAATACTGGAAGGGGTACGGATGTTAACCGGAAAGTGGACTATTTAGGCATAGATGCATGCTGGATAGCGGTCTATGTACTTTGTCGTAATGCCCAAATGAATCTCATAGTAGACACCACAGCTCACACATGCATGTTATATGCACTTATCAATTGTCAATTGCCCAGCTGTAATTTGTTTACCCAGCATGTTAGTTATCTTATTGGAGAGACACCACTAGTGAACTGTGGACCCCGGTCCATTCTTTTACATCTGAAATACAATCTACTGCAATCATTGTTCTCTACTGTTTTATGCAAACAAACATCATTTCCATTCGATACGTTTAACCCTTTGTTTTCAGCAAGCCGGTGAGATTGACAACCTCACTGTTAAGTTGGGGCAAAGTAATTTGATTGTGTTGTGCAGGTTCCACGTTGGCACCGGAATCCCTGGTGTTGCGCCGCACTACACTCCTTCACCAACACCTTCGAAGCAAACCTCGTTTTCCTACTGGTTCGATTAAACCTTGGTTTCATACTGAGGGAAAACTTGCTGCTGCACTCATCATACCTTCCTCTTGGGGTTCCCAACTGACGTGTGACGTACAAGCATTGTTTCTGGCTGTTGCCGGGGAGATATTCCCTCGTCAACTTAGCGCTAGCAACACGTTTTCTGGCGCCGTTGCCGGGGAAAACCGAATTGCTTCTGCAAGGGGAGTCTCTCACACCCAATCTCTTTACTTTGTTATTTGTCTTGCTTAGTTTATTTTTATTTAGTCTTGTTTGCTCTCTTTATCAAAAACACAAAAAAATTAGTTACTTGTTTAATTCGTTTGATTTTGTTTTTCAAAATGAGTACTCCTGAGAACACTAAGTTGTGTGACTTCACTAGCACAAACAACAATGATTTCATATGCACTCCTATTGCTCCACCTGCTTCTACAGCAGAATTTTATGAAATTAAACCTGCTCTATTAAATCTTGTTATGAAAGAGCAATTTTCTGGTGTTAGTACTGATGATGCTGCTGCCCATCTTAATAACTTTGTTGAACTTTGTGAAATGCAAAAGTATAAGGATATGGATGGGGATATTATAAAACTGAAACTTTTTCCTTTCTCCTTGAGAGGAAGAGCTAAAGAATGGTTGCTTTCTTTGCCTAGAAATAGTATTATTCTTGGACAAAATGCAAAGATGCTTTCATAGGGAAATATTATCCTCCTGCTAAGATTATATCCTTGAGAAGTAGCATTATGAATTTTAAACAACTTGATAATGAACATGTTGCTCAAGCTTGGGAAAGAATGAAATCTTTGGTGAAGAATTGTCCCACTCATGGACTGACTACTTGGATGATCATCCAAACCTTTTATGCAGGATTAAATTTTTCCTCAAGGAACTTATTGGATTCAGCCTCTGGAGGAACCTTTATGTCCATCACTTTAGGTGCAGCAACAAAGCTACTTGATGATATGATGATCAACTATTCCGAATGGCACACCGAAAGAGCTCCTCAAGGTAAGAAGGTAAATTCTGTTGAAGAAACCTCCTCTTTGAGTGATAAGATTGATGCTATTATGTCTATGCTTGTGAATGGTAGATCTCATGTTGATCCTAATAATGTTCCTTTAGCTTCATTGGTTGCTCAAGAAGAGCATGTTGATGTAAACTTCATTAAAAACAACAACTTCAACAACAATGCTTATAGGAATAATTTTGGTAGCAACAATATAAGCCTTATCCTTCAAATGGTTATGGCAATTCTTATGGTAATTCCTACAGCAACAATAGAAGTGTGTCCTCTGATCTTGAAGCTATGCTTAAAGAATTTATTAGCACACAAAAAGCTTTCAATAAAACTGTTGAGGAAAAGTTTGAAAAAATTGATGATCTTGCTCTAAAGTTGATAGTCTTGCTCATGATGTTGAAATTCTAAAACTGAAAGTTATGCCTAATGAAGTTAAAGATACTAAGTCATTTGCTACAGCAAATGCCATCCAAGTTCGAATTGATAATAATATTAGGATGTTGGCTGAATTGCATGCTAGGTGGGAAAAAGAGGAAGAACTTGAAAAAGAGAATAGTATAGTTAGAGTTTGTACTATCACCACCACTAGTAATGCTAATGTTTACATGCTAGTAAGCCTCCTACTATTGATGGTAATGTTATTGGTGTTGGTAATGTCTCTACTACTTCTGCAAAGCGTTTGAAATTGCCTAAAACTGCTGAAACTTTTTCTGATAAAAGTGCTGAAATTTTTCAAACTATTGGAGACAATGGTTCCACCACCATTGACAATAATGATTTTGATTTTGATGATTGTAACATCTCTGAAGTTATTATGTTCTTGCAAAAATTAGCTAGAAGTCCCAATGCTAGCACTATTAATTTGGCTTTTACAAAGCATATTACAAATGCTCTTTTGCAAGCTAGGGAGGAGAAGTTGAAACTTAAAGCTTCTATTCCTAGGAAATTAGAAGATGGTTGGGAACCCATCATTAAGGTAAAGGTGAATGATTTTGATTGCAATGCCTTGTGTGATCTTGGTGCAAGTATTTCGTTTTGCCCAAGAAGCTTTATGATATTCTTGATTTGCCACCTTTGGAACATTGTTATTTGGATGTTTTTCTCGCTGATAATGCTATGAAGAAACCTTTGGGGCGAGTTAATGATGTTTTTATTACAGTAAACAATAACCTTGTCCCCGTTGATTTTATTGTTATGGATATTGAATGCAATGCATCTTGTCCTATTGTTTTGGGAAGACCTTTTCTTCGAACTGTTGGTGCCATCATTGATATGAAAGAAGGTAATATAAGGTACCAATTTCCTCTCAAGAAAGGTATGGAACACTTCCCTAGGAAGAGAATGAAGTTACCTTTTGACTCTATTGTTAGAGCAAGTTATGATGTTGATGCTTCTTCTCTTGACAACACTTGATTTTCACTTTCTGCGCCTAGCTGAAAGGCGTTAAAGAAAAGCGCTTATGGGAGACAACCCATCGTTTTTATTTGCTGTTATTTTTGTTTTCTTTGAGTCAAGGAGTTTTGTTACTTCTGTAGCAACTCCTTTGTATCTTTATTTTATCGCAATGTTGTGCCAAGTAAAGTTCTATATTGAAAGTTGATGCAAGATTTGGATTTCTGCGCAGTGACAGATTTTTAGCTGTCACGGATTTGAGCTTATCTCCCTGTAGAAAATTCAAAAAATTCTGAAAAAATCACGCATATTCCTGAGATATGTACGCAACTTTCATTATTTTAGGCCAGATCCATCTGAGCAACTTAAGTGCCTCGAAAAAATTCGTCATTCCAGACTGTTCTGTTTTTGACAGATTCTGCCTTTTGTTTTGCATTCGCTCTTTTACTGTGTTTGTGTGGATTTCTTTGCTCCACAAAGCATTGGTGGCTGTAGCTAATGTCCAGAAGCTTTGGGATTGATTGTATCATTACAGAATATGAGAATTTTTGATTATGCACTAACCCTCTAATGAGAACTGTCTTGAGTTTGGTGTGAAGGAAGTTTTCAAGGATCAAGCGAGAAGGGTGATATTATGTGATCAAGAAGAGTGAAAAGCCTAAGCTTGGGGATGCCCCCGTGGTTCATCCCAACCATATTCAGAGAGACTCAAGCGTCTAAGCTTGGGGATGCCCAAGGCATCCCCTTCTTCATCAACAAACTTATCAGGTCATCTCTAGTGAAACTATATTTTAATTCTTTCACATCTTATGCGCTTTACTTGGAGCGTCTGTGTGTTTTTATTTTTGTTTTTGTTTGAATAAATTCGGATCCTAGCAATCCTTGTGTGGGAGAGAGACACGCTCCGCTTTTTCATGTGAATACTCATGTTCTTCACTTATATTTGTTGAGTATTCTTAACTAGCTACTGCAGTGCTTTTAGCTCCTGTTTTTCATGCATCTCTTCGAGCTGTTAGCACTTGTTTATAAATACTCTCTTGCTGCATTATATTATCATTTGGAGAGTTTATGTTTAAATAAATTGATTGGTGTTTGTTTGGAAGAAAGAAAATGCTACATGTAGTAGTTGGTAAAAAGACATATGCATTCTTGTAGATCATTGTCTTGTTTCGATTTGATGCTTTGCAATTGTTTTGAGCTCTCAAGTAGATCATGTTTAAGCTCTTGCATCATGTAGTTAAAGCCTAGTAGTGGAGAACTACCGTAGAGCTTGTTGAGACTTGGGATGCATATTTGTTCTCTCTAAGGTCTAGATATTTTCTGGTAAAATGTTTGAGCAACAAGGAAGACAGTGTAGAGTCTTATAATACTTGCAATATGTTTTTATGTGATTCTTGCTGTACCGGTTTATACTTGTGTTTGCTTCAAACAACCTTGCTAGCCTAAACTCTGTACTGAGAGGGAATGCTTCTCGTGCATCCAAAACTTGAGCCAAAACCCATGCCATTTGTGTCCACCATACCTACCTACTATGTGGTATTTCCTGCCATTCCAAGTAAATATTTCATGTGCTACCTTTAAACTATTCAAAACTTTATTACTCCTTATTTGTGTCAATGTTTTATAGCTCATGAGGAAGTATGTGGTGTTTTATCTTTCAATCTTGTCATTTACTTCTGACAGACTTTCACCAATGGACTAGTGGCATATACATCCGCTTATCCAATAATTTGCAAAAAGAGCTGGCAACGGGGTGCCCAGCCCCAATTAATTACAACTTTCATTAATAATTCTCTTCACATGTTTTGCCCTGATTTATCAGTAAGCAACTTAATTTGCAAATAGACACTCCTCCATGGTATGTGAATGTTGGAAGGCACCCGAGGATTCGGTTAGCCATGGCTTGTGTAAGCAAAAGGTTGGGAGGAGTGTCATCTATAAAGAAACTAAAATACATGTGTAAACAAAAGAGAAGAGGGATGATCTACCTTGCTGGTAGAGATAACGTCCTTCATGGGAGCCGCTCTTGAAAGTCTGGTTGACAAGGGGGTTAGAGTGCCCACTACCATTCGTTGACAACAACAAACACCTCTCAAATACTTATTTTGTGCTCTCTATATGCTTTCGAAAACTTAAAAAGCTCTAGCACATGATTTAATCCCTGCTTCCCTCTGCGAAGGGCCTATCTTTTACTTTATGTTGAGTCAGTTTACCTACTCCTTTCTATCTTAGAAGCAAACACTTGTGTCAACTTTGTGTGCATTGATTCTTACATATTTACTTATTGCACTTGTTATATTGCTTTATGTTGACAACTATCCATGAGATATACATGTTACAAGTTGAAAGCAAATGCTGAAACTTAATCATCCTTTGTGTTGCTTCAATGCCTTTTACTTTGAATCTATTGCTTTATGAGTTACCTCTTATGCAAAACTTTTTGATGCTTGTCTTGAAAGTACTATTCATGAAAAGTTTTTGCTTATATGATTCATTGTTTACTCTTTATCTATTTGTTAGCAAACTATAGATCATTGCTTTGAGTCACTTCATTCATGACATGAGCCTTGCAATATATTGATCAAGATTGTGTGAAAGCATGTCTCCTCAGAAATTATTTGTTGTTATCGTTTTACCTACTCGAGGACGAGTAGAACTAAGCTTGGGGATGCTTGATACGTCTCCAACGTATCCATAATTTCTGCTGTTCCATGCTTATATTATACCATTTGCTACATGTTTTATATACACTTCATATCACTTTTATGCATTTTCTGGGACTAACCTATTAACAAGATGCCACAGTGCCAGTTCCCTGTTTTCTGCTGTTTTTGGTTTCAGAAAGTTACTTCTGGAAATATTCTCGGAATTGCACGAAACAAAAGGCCAAGTCCCTATTTTTCCACGTACACGGAGTCCGAAGGAGAGACGAAGAGCCACGAGGTGGCCAAACCACAGGCGGCGCGGCAGTGGGCCCACCGCGCCGCCTGGTGGTTTGGGCCCCTCGGGGGTCCGCCGACATCGCCCCTTCGCCTATTTATTCCCCGAGACGTGAAAACCCTAAAACACCGAGCCTTTCATCCAGAACATATTCGCTGCCGCCGCCGTCGTCAACCCTAACTCGGGGGGTTCTGAAGCTCTTCCCGGCACCCTGCCGGAGAGGGGAATCATCACCGGAGGGCTCTACATCGCCATGCCCGCCTCCGGAGTGATGCGTGAGTAGTTCATCCTTGGACTATGGGTCCATAGCAGTAGCTAGATGGTTGTCTTCTCCACTTGTGCCATCATGTTTAGATCTTGTGAGCTGCCTATCATGATCAAGATCATCTTATTGTAATGCTACATGTTGTGTTTGCTGGGATCTGACTTATATTGATACCTATGTGGAGCTGAATATTATATTATCATGTCTATGTCATTTGTGATCTTGCATGCTCTCCGTTACTTGTTGAAGCCTTGGCCAAGTGAATACTTGTACTCCAAGAGGGGGTATTTATGCATGATAGTTGGGTTCAACCTCTATTTAACCTGGGATAGTGACAGCAAGTTCTAAGGTTGTAGATGTGTTGTTGCCACTAGGGGTAAAACAGCAATGCTTTATTCAAGGATGAATGTATTGTTTACATTACGCACATTACTTAATGCAATTGTCTGTTGCTTGCAACTTAATACTGGAAGGGGTACGGATGTTAACCGGAAAGTGGACTATTTAGGCATAGATGCATGCTGGATAGCGGTCTATGTACTTTGTCGTAATGCCCAAATGAATCTCATAGTAGACACCACAGCTCACACATGCATGTTATATGCACTTATCAATTGTCAATTGCCCAGCTGTAATTTGTTTACCCAGCATGTTAGTTATCTTATTGGAGAGACACCACTAGTGAACTGTGGACCCCGGTCCATTCTTTTACATCTGAAATACAATCTACTGCAATCATTGTTCTCTACTGTTTTATGCAAACAAACATCATTTCCATTCGATACGTTTAACCCTTTGTTTTCAGCAAGCCGGTGAGATTGACAACCTCACTGTTAAGTTGGGGCAAAGTAATTTGATTGTGTTGTGCAGGTTCCACGTTGGCACCGGAATCCCTGGTGTTGCGCCGCACTACACTCCTTCACCAACACCTTCGAAGCAACCTCGTTTTCCTACTGGTTCGATTAAACCTTGGTTTCATACTGAGGGAAAACTTGCTGCTGCACTCATCATACCTTCCTCTTGGGGTTCCCAACTGACGTGTGACGTACAAGCATAGTTTCTGGCTGTTGCCGGGGAGATATTCCCTCGTCAACTTAGCGCTAGCACTCCACCGCCACCGTTCCCTCCGCGGCCCCGCCACCCCCTCCGCCGCGTACGTGCCATATCCGCCGCATCTACCTCACCTCCCCATCTCGGATTGGAAGCGATGTCGAGTCAGGGCTCCCTCTGGCCCATCGACCGTGGAGATGATTGGGTCGAATCCAATGGGGATAATTCATGGATTCTAGCTGGGTAAGCATCGTATATCCTTGAATTGATGATTGAATTCGTAAATTAGGCAGTATTTGACCAATAGTCGCTTGAATCGTTCGAATTTTGCTGAATTTCTTTCGGCCTAACCTTTTATGTTTCAATCGGATAGGATTGATCCTGCGCAAGGTTTTTGGCTTGCAGTTAGAATGGAAATTAGTGAGCTGCGTGGCACTAGACCGCATCTGCTAACTAGATTTTACTATCCGAAGGTGGTAGAAACCAGCTGGTCGTTCAATTGCTTGCGCCAGGCTCTCCGTTCTGAGTATGATTGGAGCCCTGCCGATGCTGTTGAACTGAGCTATTTTAACAGTAGCGAGCAAGGATTTGTCCCACTAACTTGCGACGAGCATCTGAGATTGCTATTTTCTTTGAATTCTGATAGCCATTTCGGTAAAATTCATATCGAAGTGCTTCAGCCACACAAAGAACAGGTGCAGGGGAAGGGGTTCAAAAATCATCTGTCTCTGCTAATAGCCAGCGCCCCGGCACACCTTGTAGGTCGAGGCCAAGTAAAGCTAGTGGTTCTGAAAGCCACAACATGTATGTTGCCGGTTCTGCTGCCGGTAGTGCTGCTGCTTCTCCTGTCCCTGTTGCAGTTGCTGTAGAAGAAGATGTTGAACCTGACGATACAGTGCCTCGACTTGATGATGAGGACGAGCAGATGTTCCCTGAACTAGTAGATAGAGCCAGTCAGCGAGCAATTGATGAAGAATATGTGGAGGAGCCCATCAGCCGTGCTAGGTTTGATGACACTGACGATGAAGAGAAGGAGGAGAACACTGACAGCTTAATTTTGGATGAATACGATGGTGAGGACATGCCAACAATTGAGTGGGACAGGGAAAATCCCGAGCTTCGTGAAGGCACCATTTTTCAATCAATGGTGGACTGTCGGAATGCAGTGACAACATATTGCATTCTCAGTCAAAACTCCTATGTAATTGATAGGAGTGAGCCAGGGAGGTTTACTGTTCATTGCCCATATGATAGATGCAGGTGGAGGTTGCATGCATCCAGTATGATAAAGAAAAAAAATCAGGTACTACAAGGCATCCCTTCTTTTTTTGTTTCTGATCATTGTGTAATGTTTCTTAATTGCATTTGACATCATTGTTTTTATATTGTTTCAGATAAAGAAAAATCCACACAAGCATGCTTGTCCACCTGGAGGGGGAGGTGGGAAGGCCAAAACCAAGCTAGCAAAAACTAGGTGGGTGGCAGATGCAATATTGAATTGGCTGAGGGAGGAACCTAATCTTGGTCCAACAGCACTGCATGTGAAGCTGTTTGAGAAGTACAAGATTAAAATTCCATACATGAGGATTTTCTATGCTAGGGAAAGGGCTCTTGACAGGATTAATGGTCACTGGAATGATAGTTTTCAGTTGCTTTACACTTTTAAAGCTAAAGTGGAGATGGCTAGTCCAGGGAGTGTTGTAGAGATTGACAAGCATACAGTTCCATTCAAAATAAAAGGGAAGTCATTTGAGAAGGAGTGTTTCAGGAGGGCTTTTGTTTGTTTCAAGGCTTGCTGGCAAGGGTTTCTGGATGGTTGCAGGCCCTATTTGGCTGTTGATGCTACTCATTTGACTGGAAGATGGAGAGGACACCTAGTAGCAGCCTCTGCAGTTGATGGACACAACTGGCTATTCCCAGTTGCATTTAGTGTGGTGGAGTCAGAGTCCGAGGAAAGTTGGGTTTGGTTTCTGTAGCAGTTACGCAACATTATTGGCTCACCCCCAGGTTTAGCTATACACACGGATGCTTGCAAGGGCTTAGAGAGTGCTGTAGGAATTGTATTCCCTGGAGTGGAGCATAGGGAATGTATGCGACACCTAGCGCAGAATTTTAAAAAGAAGTTCAAAGGTAAAGTTTATGATGATAATTTGTGGCCAGCATCATACACATGCAGCTTGAGGAAGCATGAGCACCATTTGAGAGTTTTGTATGCTCACAGTCCTTTGGTGAAGGAGTACCTGGATGCACATCATGGACAGGTGTGGACAAGAAGCAAATTCAACGAAATCTGCAAAGTAGACTATGTCACCAATAACCTTGCAGAATGCTTCAATGCAAAGTTCAAGTCAGTGAAAGGGGTTTTGTTGTGGCAAGCATTTGATAAGATGAGGCAGATGGTTGTGATAAAGATGGCTCTTCGTAAAAGAATTGCAGACACACAATATGTTGGCCATCTTATGCTCCCATCACTGATTAAGGCATTGCATGCCAAGGCAAGAGGCTGAAAATGAAATGCATTCGATCGTCCAAACACATTGCTGAGGTAACATATACTGACAATAAAAATAGTAAATGGAGATATCCAGTGAACCTAGTAACTAAGGAATGCAATTGTAGGCAATGGCAGATCCGTGGGAAGCCATGCATACATGCCCTGCATCTAATGACAGTTATAGGAGGTGCAGATGGTGAAGTTGATCAGTACTGCTTTGAGTATTTCTCTATGGCCAAATTTAGGGCTGCTTATGCTGACAATGTGCCTGCACTCTTGGGAAAAGATCAATGGAACATAGTAGATCCAGGGTTCAAACTTCATGCTCCTGTTCTGACTAGACCACCAGTAAGACCAAGAAAGAACAAAGTAAGAGTAGGTGAAGAGGGTCGTGTACCAAAACAGCGAAAGTGTAGAAAATGTGGAATCCTTGGGCACATTGCTAGGCTTTGTACCAATCGAGTGGATGCATCATTTGGAGAAGAGGAACGATGGACAGCAGCAAATGCAGAGGAGAATGCAGCAGCAATGGACAATGAAGAAGAAGCAGAGGAGAATGCAGCAGCAAATGCTTGGTATGTGTGCCTTCCCTTTTTTTAGGCATTTGTTTTCTTTTTTACCGATGGTTTATAATCTTACATCTTTTTTACCCAGCTCTAGGAAAAGGCTTAGAGAGGAAGAAACTGATGGATTTGCAGAATTTGAAGCCATGGCTTATGAAGGATTTGCAGCTGTAGGACATGAGGAAGTAATTGTTCCTGTCATTCCTTTACAGATTATTGAACCCACAGATGACAGTCAACTGGTCATCAAGTGCTCGGAACAAGATGATGCAGCTCCTCCTCCGCCACCGCCACAATCCCAAGTGAAAAACAAAAGGAACAAGAACAAGATGATTGTGAAACCACAGAACATCACACCAAGGGAAACCCGGAGCAAGACGGTCAAGCCATCTGCGAACACAAGGAGCAAGTCTAAGATTTGAATTTGTAGATCACTTTGAACTTTATGGATTTGTACTAAGGTGTTTGTGTTGTCAATTTGAGCTACTGTGAAAACTGAGTATAAGTTGTAATAATGTTGTTTGTACTTTGGTATCATATTTGAGGCAGAATTCAAATTTGAAACAGAAGTTGAATTTGAAGCAATATTTGAATTTGAAACAAAATTTGAATTTGAGCCAAAGTTGAAGCTGTGCAAAGATATGAATTCCATTGGTCTGTGGTATGTATTTGAACCAACATTTTAGTCCAATATTTGAAGTTTCTCAATCCGAATGAGAAATGTGCTAGAAACGAGCTCCGAAGCTAGGGTAAACAGCCCCATTTGTACAAAAAAAAAATTCGACCTTGTCTAAATGAGCCAAATTATTTTTTGGAACACCTATTCCATCTATATAGTGTCCAATTGAAGTATCACTATTTTTTGAGTTAATCTTCATATTATTACATTTTGTTTGAAAAAATAGGCTTTTAATTGAAAACCATCAAAAAACACGTTTGAAATATGAAAATGAAAAAGTAAGTTCAGAACCTTCTTATTCACTCCAAAAGGAAGATTTGCTGATTTTTTTGAATTTTTCAAAACCCAAACCCTCCCTCACCTCTCCTTCGAATTCTATGTAGCTTTGTACGTGATAGCTCTTTTGTGTGAACCTTTTTTCATGAAAATGTCCGAACACCAAGTTTATATTTTTTTCTTATAACCATGTAACATATGACGGCTCTTTGAACAAGTTTTCTATTTTTTTTGATTTTTTTTAATTCTTTATACGCATTTGAACTTGATTTTGATGGCTCACCTCTCTTTCGAACTCTATGTAGCTTTGTATGTGATAGCTCTTTTGTGTGAACCTTTTTTCATGAAAATGTCCGAACACCAAGTTTATATTTTTTTCTCGTAACCATGTCACATATGACGGCTCTTTGAACAAGTTTTCTATTTTTTTTGATTTTTTTGTGAATTCTTTATGCGCATTTGAACTTGATTTTGATGGCTCACTTGAAAAAAGGATTTTTCATTTAAATGTGCCTACACCAAGTTTATATTTTTTTGGTAACTATATCTTATAAACCGACGAACCGCGCCGGGTTTGTATTTTTTCGATTTTTTTAAAATTAGTTATGGTCATTTGAAGTTCGGTCAAACTTGTTGACTCACTCAGAACCCCTCCAAACCCTAGCGCCGAACGTCAGCCGTCCGATCATACCATAGCGCCAAAAGCAAGCCGTCAGATATGGCCTTCTAGAAGGAATTCCGCGGGCAATCCGTGTGACGCCTGTTCTGCAATCTGATTGGCCGCGCCGTTGGAGCCGTTGTTTCTCAATGACAGGTGGGACCGAGAGTTAGTGGGGCTCACTACCCTCCTTCTCCACCCACAGACAGAGCAGCCCGTGCTCGCCCACCATTCCCGTCCCCATTGCCCCCTTCCCCTTTCCCCGGCGACAGAGCCGCCATTCTTCTGCTTCTTCCTCTCCGGCGAGATGTCGAGCTCCACTTCAGCCTCCAGCCCCACGTGGCCGATGTATGGTCCAGTGCCGATGGAGCGATGTCCTGACTGCCTACGCATCGCTCCACTGAAGTGGTGGACTTCGAAGGAGGACAAGAATGGGAACCTTGGGCGCGAGTTCGTCAGATGCGAGAGCAGGCCGGAGGGGGAGGTTAGATCTGAGTTCTACTCACATCCTTTTGCTCTGATTTTTTCCCCTCGGATTTGTGTTTTAGGGTTCATGATTTCGTTTTCAGATCGTGAAGAAATGCAATCATTTTGAGTGGATGGATGATTACATCCGGAGGCTGCAAAGGAAAGGCGTGCTTGATTCGAGGCGTGATTACATCCGCGAGGTCAATCTGCCGTCAGCCGTGCAGAATTTGGTCTCTGACAGCGTCGCTCCGACGGTGGGGGATGCGGATCTGAAGGGGGAATTGAAGAAGATGAACAAGAACTTGAAGCATATGATTGAACTGAAGAAGCAAGCTAATCTGATAGATTTAGGATTTTATCTTTTTGTAGTTGCTCTAGGATTTGTTTATTTGATGGTCAACCCTCGTTAGAGATGTAATTAGTGTGGTTTGTTGTTACTGTTTATCTTAATCCATGTCATGTTTGCTTAATGCGATGGATTTCAATGTGTATCTCTCGAGATCATCTCAGTTTCGTCAGATGACAGTTAGCAGTATTTGCGCAACACAAATCCCTCGAGATCATCTCTTCTGCAGCTGACGCATTTCTTCAGTTGAGTTTGTCAGTTACACCGAGTGCTGGAAAAAAAACAAGTCGTGTTGGGCCCAAATAGAATCAAGCTTTGGTTGGGCCGTGGCATGACTTTGTCTGATAGGCCCACAAAGGATGAAAGAGGCCCACAAACACGCGATGTCTCTGTCTTTTTTTTTTTTTGAAGAATGGCTTTGTTTCTTTTTTCCTTTTAATTTATTTTCTTTCTACGATTTAATTTGATTGCCCAAGCTCATCTATTTCTGATAGTAAAATACAAGGGTTTACAAAATGCACAAAATAACTAGTTGCCGTGCAAGGGCAAACAAATATATTTCTGAAGTATGGTCATTTTTTTTGAATTAGTTATGGTCATTTGAAGTTCGGTCAAATTCTGGACCAAAGGGTCTACAAAATGCACAAAATAACTATTTCTGAATTAGTTATGGTCATTTTTTTGAATTGGTTTTGCTGATATATTGATTTTGGTTCGGTGGCTCACCACATATACCATGTGGTAACAAATATGTTCCTTTTCTTTTAGACTTGTTTGATAGTGTTTTGGGACCCTAGTTTTTTAGTTCATAAATTTGTTCTGATTTTGTGTGCGTATCTCAACAAACACACTACAAGTTCGTAAATAAATTTTCCGTGCCTAAACTTGGGACAAATAAAATACCAATATAACAATACATGAATACAATAAAAATATAACACACCATTTAACATAGCACACATAACTTAGATAAAAAACGCGGAATACAAAGAGCTTACATATAACACGACATAGATAGATGGGATGCTAGATAGATGGGAACCCTAGATAGATAGTACGGGAAACAAACAAGAACGAACACGACATCTTCACCAACACACTAGCTAGGGCAACACACTAGCTAGGGCCTTCACCGCCGTCTTCACTCCTCCTCCTGGCTGTTCTCGCCGAGATAGTTCGGGAGGCTGTGCATGCTGCCTACGGTGGGGAAGATGCTCTCCACGTCCGTGAAGATGTTGTAGGTGGTGAATGCGATGAACTTGCACCACACCAAAACACCTGGCCGAGCAGGTAGTAGGCGTCAAATCTGTTGGTGAAGTGGGTGACGAGCCCTGACGGCGGAGCGTTGGCGTTGCTACGCAGGTCCTCGAGGCGGAACATCTGCGGCGAGCCCGCATGGAGGAACCAACGCGCAAAGTCACGAGAACCCCTCCAGCGTGAGATCGCCCACACGCGGAGCGAGGTCTCGACGACAACGCCGGCGGGGTACCGCCTCTCCAGCACGGTGGGCGTCAGGTGGAAAGTCGGCACGTTGAACTGCATCTTCGCGTCGCTTCGAGTGTGCTTTGGCTAAGGTTGGAGAGAGGCGCAGATGGAAGTGTGGAGGAAGATGTAACCGGGGGCGGTTTAAATAGCCAAGGGAGGGGAGGAGGTAGACGTCGTGTTTCACACTGGATCGAGGCGTGGTGTCGATCCGTATGTCTAGCCTAGGCTTTTTTCCACCGTTTCCTCACTGGCTCAATGCGTGAACCGATGCGTGCCTCGACGCGTGAACTGACGCGTCAACTGAATCGACCGTGAAGCGAGCCTCTGCGTGCATGGCGGCGGACGCCTGCGTTGCGACTGAATCGAGCGCGTGTGCCGTGTCGTTCGTCTAGTTGCGTGCGTGACGGCGCAGCCTGCATCGCAACTGAATCGAGAGGCAGGGAGGGGAAGCAGCCGTGCGTGCTGAATCGAGTGTCTGGTTGCGTGCGTGCTGAATCGAGCGGCAGGTCTACGCTGCGTCCCATGCATAGCAGGCTCAAATGATGCCACGGTAATAGGCTGAATCGGCGCATGCATAAAAGGCTCATCGATCGCACATGTCCATTGCAGGCTTCCCTAAATTATTTATCAACAAATTGGCCCATTCTACAACGTGCAAAGCCAACCACAGCCCAACGAGCAAAGCCACAGAAACGCAGCCCCACCTGTCAGGTCAAACGAGCGACACAGTCGATCAAACGGGCGACACAGTCCGACGCGGCCCCACTCGTCAGAGATAACGGTCAAACAGCTGACCCGACGGAGACATCTGTCTCGACCATTTGTGAGGGTTTCAGACAAGAGGATGGGGAAAAGTGAGCAAAAGTTTCATTTGCTGGGAAAACTGAGTACAACTAAGGAACTAGGGGCACAAGAGTAGTTGTCCCAAAAATTAAACTTATTAAACGAAACGAAACCAGACATTTTTCATTCAAATTTAGACTTAACCTAAACAACATACACATAAACTACAGCTTAAACTTAAACTTGGCATAAAGCTTGAACCACACGGCCCAAACATAGATTTTCATAACCCCAGTATTCACCAGAGTCGATGACGATCATCGGCACAGCCCGCATGGTGGGATCATTAGAGTCGAGGAGGTGGTGGTGTTAGGGACTCTTTGATTGCCGCTTGCATGCCGGACCGCCGCCCGTTCTCCCCCCGAACTTCTCCTTCTCCTCCTTCAGTGGCGGGTTGCCCACTCGCTTGGCTGCCGCAAGTACATCTCGTCAAAGTTTTACGCATGGTTGGGATCGGTAGAGTCAACAAAAACCACTCTGATGGCGGCGAGCTGTCGGAGTTTTAAAAAGGTGTGGAGCCAGTACACGTACTCCAGCTCCAAGTTCCGGTCTCCTTGGGAAGGTCCCTTCCGCTGGCGGCAAGGCCACCCGCGAGTTGCGAATGGGTTCGTCACCGAGAGCAACTGCTCCGCGTCCAACGACACATTCTGGACGAGGGTCGCCAAGTTATGTGATGCCATCATCGTCGCCGTCGGGTACATGCTTGTGCCCAAGAGCCGGTACCCTGCCGCGTTTGATGACGGGGTTAGGGTGCTCAGGTGGATCGCCAAGCAGGCCAATCTTGGCATGATGAGCAAGGTCAGGGGCGGGGTCGACACCTTCGGTGCCTCCTCCATTGAGCCGTGGATCGCTGCACACTGTGATTCGGCAAGGTAGAATTAATTTCGTCGACTCGTTTATAGTTTCAGATTTTAGTAAGTGGCCTCCGAGGAATATACACACCGCACTGCCGAATTTACCAAAAAAAAAAGGTAATCTCAAATGGTAGATTTTATTTTTCTTTAGTGGAAGCTCTATGTTGTCACTCGTGGGCGTTACGCGGGAAACCGCTAGTTAAGTGGACATGATGAAGATATAGCTGTTCTCTAGTTCAGCAGCTGATTCGTTATTTTTTTTGAAATATGGAGTATGGTAATTTCCCCGCACGTTGTTGTTTCTGACTTGTGAGTGCAAGCAGGTTTAAAACGCGTGGGTATGCCAATTGGGAATGATTTAGTGTTTACCAGCTGACAGTTATACGCACTAAACTTGTGACCACCTATTTCTAGTTTGCACCAAATTTTACAAAGAGCTATCATGTTCACCCCGGAGATCGCTTCCCTAGCACGCCACTTGTCCTTCCAGTGGCGGAGAAACCGCCATCAACGAATTACTCGGTTACACCCACATGTGTCTCCTCTTTAATCTACTCTTCTCCCCTCTATTGCGTGTTTTTTCTCTCACCAAAATTTCCCACCTTCGCACGCGCGCGCTGCTGCCGCACGGCCGTACCATCGCCGTTTCACCCATGTGGTCACTGCTACAAGCGTAGTGATGGGTTGCTACAAGGGTGAGATGCTGTTATGGCCCAACTTCATTGTGTGGGGGCTAAAGGATAAAAAATCTATTCTAAACGTTGTGGAAAAAGTCCTTCGATAATACTTTAAAAGCCGGGGGCAGTGGCCCCACCTGACATGTGCATAGCTCCGCCATTGTGAAGGAGTACGACATTGGCATAATATATTGGATGTTGTATTGGCTCCATCACGCAAGTACATATAGAAGTACAAACTTGAAAGGCTAGAAGCCTCCTAGCGACAAGGTAGGAGTTGAATTACAATATAGATGTGCATCTAATATGTCTCTACGAAAAAATTAAACTTATTAAACGAAACGAAACAGGGCATTTTTCAATCAAATTTGGACTTAACCTAAACAACATACACCTAAATTATAACTTAAACTTGGCATAAAGTTTGAACTGCACATCCCAAACATAATCAAACATTACATAAATAAAACTAAAACTAGGATGTTATAACCATAGTCTTCATCGGAGTCGATGACAATCATCGACGCAGTCCGCATGCGGTGCTAGGGACGATTTGATTGCCTCTTGCATGCCGGTCCACTGCCCGGCCTCCTCCCCGAACTTATCCTTCTCCTCCTTCAGTGGCGGGCTGCCCACCCCGCCTGGCTGCCGCAAGTACATCTTCTAAGAGTTTTACGAAGGGTTGGGATCGGTGGAGTCAACGGGGAGGAGGAGAGGTCATCGTCCAACAAAAAACCACTCTGACGGCGGCGAGCAATCGGGGGGCGGAAAAGGTGTGGAGCCAGTACTCGTACCCTAGCTCCACGTGTCGGTCTCCATAGGAAGGTCCCATTCCGCTGGCAGGAACGCCGCCCATGAGTTGCGGATGGCGACGAGACACGTCGCGCCTCGCCAATGTGCAGCGGTGTAGCCGAAACTCCAACAAAAAGCCTACCAAGCGTCCGGGAGGTGACAATCGGTCGGCAATGATCAGTTGTTGCGCCATGCGTACGCCTCCCATAGCATCAGACACATTGGTGGGCGGGAGCGGACGAGGCGGAGGTGTGCAGGACGAGCTCGCCTCGGGGTTCTTGCTCGCGCACATTGGCCTCGCGGCTCCGTGGCGGTGGTGAAGCGTACCGGTGGATGAGAGCTGGCCTGATCTAGTCGGTGAATGCCTCGGCGACAGCGATGGACTAGTCGTGAAGAGCGGGAGAGGAGGTCGGTGCGCGTCGCACATATAAAGTTGGCCAGGGAAAGTGGGTGCGTGATGCTTCGGGAGGCGGAGCAAAGATGTGTCTGCCTGGGGAAACCGCCGCTTTAACTAAATTAAGTTGACTAGCGCAGTCGCTCGCCTTAAATTTGTTTGTTCGGCTCTATGTGTCGCAAGCAGAGCTGGTGCACATGTGAAAGGACAAGGATGTCGCCTAGAGGGGGGGAGGGTGAATAGGCGATTAAAACGTTTCCGGTTTAGTCTTGATAATTGCGGAATAAAATTAGGTGTTTGAATTAACAAGCGAACAACCTAAATAAATTAGGCTCACCTATGTGCACCAACAACTTATGCTAAGCAAGACAAGCAACAAGTTGATAGCAATAAAGAATACTTCAAGCACGAAGGCTATCACAATGTAAAGTGCATAAGTAAAGAGCTCGGGTATAGAAATAACCGAGGCACGCGGAGACGAGGATGTATTCCCGGGTTCCTCCTTTTTAGGGGAGTACGTCTCGTTGGAGAGGTGTGAACCAACACAATGGTTCAACAACCACAAAGGTTTCACCTTTTTCTCCGATGAACCACACCACAAAGGTTTGGTTCACCTTCCACTATCGGAATCCTTCGAGGCGGAAATCCGGAGCCTTTCAACAACGATCCGGGGCACAACCCACAACGGGATTGGGAGCTCCCGAACAGCTACAAGTGACCACACAAGGGTCTCAACCACCACACGGGCGTCTAGGGTCCAAAGACCCAAGAGTAACAAGTTCACAAGCTTTCAACTTCCACGAATCCTCGTGGAGAGCACACCGATGCACCAAATGCAAAAGGCAAGAGCACAAGTGCTCAAATCCTTCACTTTCAAATTCCAACTAAGCAACAAATGCTTATGGGGGAATAAGAAAGGAAGAACAAAGAGGAGATGCACCAAGAACTCTAAGATCAAGATCTACTAGGTTCCCCTCACTTAGAGGAGAGATGGAATGGAGGAATATGTAGATCTAGATCTCCTCTCAATTTCCCTCAAAGATATGCAAGAATCATGGGAGGGAATGAGAGGAAGGCAAACTTTTTCCAAAGGTCAACAATGGAGGAGAGAAGGGAGAAAAACTTGCTCAAGATATGTATTAAACAATGGGGAAGAAAACCCCTTTAAATAGTCCACTAGAAAAAATGGCCGTTGGGCTGTTTTTTTGCGAGCTGGGCCAGAGAGCCGGCCTGTGGCCCGGCCTGGGCCGGCCTGGGAGCCGGCCTGCTCCCCGAGCCGCCCGGCCTGGAGCCCGGCCTGGGCCGGCCAGGGAGCTGGCCTGCTACCCGAGCCGCCCGGCCAGGAGCTCGGCCTGGGCCGGCCTGCGCAGAAATAAACAATCTAAAAACCATATCTTTTTCAATAAAAATCCAAATGCGATGAAACCAACTTTGTTGGAAAGATAACGACGAGAGCTTATCACACATGGGAGGTGTGGATCTTATCTCGAGAAGCACCGGTAATATTTCCAACACCGAGAACGCAACAAGTTTTCCATCTGGACTCCGTTTTCAATGATCTTGGGCTTGCTCCGAAGATAATCACAAGCACTAAAAGATCATGCATATACACATCATAGTCCATCATGTGAGGAGGATAACACAAGAGGAGAGATTGACCTCTCTACAAGAGACGAATCGGTAAAACCTCCAACATCAAAAACACCACAAGATATCCAAATGAAATCCGTTTTTGATGAACTAGAGCTTGGTATGGAGATGAACACAAGTTCTAAATTCTCACATGAATAAAAGCCAAATAAGAAACAAGAAAGATGATATGCCAAATATGTAAAGGTTTGAGCTCTCCACAAAGGTGCGATCAAGTTACTCACTTGAAAACCCCTCTTGATAGTACGCCGTCTATCCTATAACCCGGTCTCCCACTAACACCACGAGACCGGTAAAATAGAAAACCTATCAAGATCATACCTTTGCCTTGCGCATTCCACTTAAGCTTGATGATGATGATCTTGACTCTCTCAAGTTGGAACACCTTTCTTGATTGTGCTTGCTAGCACATGCTTGATGAAGACTTCTCCAAATACTCCCCCATACACCATTATGGGAGAGCCTTGCTAAACTCCGTCTTCATGAATCCACTTGCACTTCATCTTCTTATCTTGATATAGATGATGGCTTGGAGATAAACATGAAGTTCACTCAATCTTCTTTTCCAAGCCATGCTTGCAATAAGCTCAACTCTTCACATGACCATTCTTCATATAAACCCTTGGATGGAACCTTGGTCATCATGAAATCTTCTAGAGTCCAACACATGAACTCCAATCTTTTCCTATGGACAAGATCTACAAGTATATCTCAATGCAAACATTAGTCCATAAGGATTGTCATTAATTACCAAAACCACGCATGGGGCAACACATGCACTTTCAACATGTCGGTATCAGACCTGTCGCCCTTTGATGCTTCTGTCCGGCACTCCCAAACCACTTTAGGCCTTGTTTGGTACTAGTGTATTTTAGGGAATTGGCGGGGATTATCCCGGTTAAACCCGTGAATCTCCACATATCTCAAAACATTGTTTGGTTCTAGTATATTGGACATGTATTATCCCCACATTTCCCCACAAATCGCCAAACTCTAGTGCATTTTTCTCAATACTCAATCCACTAGGTAGGGGTAGTGGATTGGATCCCCAATCCCCTAAGGGCTCATTTGGTAGCAGGGGAAAAGCCGGGATCCCGGTCTTGTCTTTTTCCCGGGCGAAAAGCCCCCGGGCGAATCTGGCTCGGGTAGCCCCACTGGCCCATTTGGCGCTCCGCGAAGGCAGGGAAATTCGGCCCTTCCGCGGCTTTTCCCCGGGTTAGGGATCCCTGGAGAGGATTTGGGGGGAATTTGACTTAGATGGGATTTAATCCATGCCAATAATTGGCATGGATTAAATCATCTCCAATCCACTCCAATCCACTTGTGGAGTGGCTTAACCGAACAAGGCCCTAGTCGAGACATCGGGGATGAATTCCCGAGCTCGCTCGCTAGGCGGCGCTCGTTGGCAGAGCTAGGCGACGGCGTCGCAACGCCTTCCTCACCGACCAGGAGAGAGGCAACGACTGCTCCAGCGGAGGTCCCGATGCGTCTCCCCTCTGCCTATACATATATTATTCCGTCCCCAGCTCATGGATTCTTGCGTTGGTGTGCTCATGGATTCTTGCAGCTGCCGATTTCTTCCTGTGGAGGAACAAGAACGCCCACAACTCGCCTGGAATCGCGCCGCCGCCGGCTAGATTCGTCCCGTCCAGCAGCCCTCCCGCCACCGGGATCTCGAGCTCCGGCGACCGGTGCTTGCAGGTTCGTTGCTGCACTCCCCTCCGCTCCCCTCCCTCTACTGCCAACCCGATCTATTTTCTACCAAGTTTCCGCAGCCAAACTCGATGCTAAGGCGGAGGCCTTGCAAGCCTCCGTTTCAGCTTCTTCGGTACTGCTGCAAGCCTGCAATCTTTCAATTATCACACATCATGCGTTCAGTAACTCCAGCTCAGTCAATAAGTGCTAATCATCCTTTTAACACGATGGTATGTGAGGGCTAGATTGATAAATGATCAATTGCTAGATATAGGTGTTAACATTAGTAATTAGTAATGTACGCTTGTTGTTCTGGAAAATAGGAAATTCTGCATGATGATATTTAATCTGTCAAGTTTAGTTGTTAGTTGGTATTGCTAGTTCTCAGGTTGTGACAAGATTATCTGTTTTCTCAACCTGCATGATCTACCATTGTTGAGTTTTACCCAATGCACCCAATGCTAATTTTGATTACCTGAATTGAATTGAACATGTTTATCTTCTCCCCACTTGGATTAGCTATGAATTGTTGGATACTTTGCTGCTCGATTCTTAAGTAGAAAAGAGAAGCCATATTCTGCTAATGACATGGTATCTGCGAATGTTGTCTAGGCATTTCAATTCTGTTTACCTTCCAAGCCTTTACACCTCCTGTTGAGTGAGTAGAGTCTGTTTATCGGGAGCTATCTTTTGGTTTGCCAATTAACAGATAGTTTCAATCTTTCTTGTATTATTATACCCTGAGAGTTTCACTATCCTAGTCTGGCTATTGATTTCAGTGCATGTACGTTTGTGCAGTGTAATATTTCAGCTGCCTATACTTCTAGTATTTTTATTCAGTCTGATGCATTTTGCGTTCCTACAATTTAGCTTGTTAGACTAGTCAAATGCGAAGCTGAAACATATTAGCACTACACTACTTTACTTTACTGTATCAAAAAATTGAAATTTGACATGCTATGCGTCAAAATGCATCAGATATTTGTATTATAGATTCTCTGGTGTCAAAAGGCATCCTTTGTTTGTAGCTTCGGTAACCACTAAACACATACTTGCTTCGAACTGCACTTCTATACTTGCTTGAGCTATACCAAGAATGCTAGTGGCTGACATTTGCGAGTTATGGTTCCTTATTTAAAATGTAGAACACCATATCATACAAATACCAGCGAAACTGAATCATACCAATTCAAATGTTCTTGTTTCAGATGTTTCCCTTAGCTGCATTCAATATTTTATATCATATTGTTTGACATGCTATGCGTCAAAATGCATCAGATATTTGTATTATAGATTCTCTGTTGTCAAAAGGCATCCTTTGTTTGTAGCTTTGGTAACCACTAAACATATACTTTTCTTATGCAGTTGCACTCTTGGAATATGGAGAGTTAATACCTGGGGCATCTGAGACGAAAATCAGGATGCAATTGTGATGTTTTGGTTGAGAATTGGAGTCATGATACGGTACTTATAATTTGAGAATTGATGTTTCGAATGTGAGTGATGTATGAAAGTTTGAAAAATAGTATGTTTGAACATGTAATAATTGCTATATGTTGCATTGAATCTGTGACCTGATGATCTGATGTGGAGCCACATCTTATTTGATTTTCCAGTATTTTATTTCTATTTTTATTTGTCGAATTGATATATGCATGTAGGTATTACATTCTTCAGTTTTGACTATACATCCCTAGGAAATCTCCCCGTGCTGTGTGCTGCCAAATGGGCCAAGGGATTGGGGAAATCTCCCCAGTGGGAAGCAGGGACCCCCCTTGCACGCGTATAATCCCCCGAGGGGGTCTGCTACCCTGGGTAGGGAAAGCCGTGCTACCAAATGAGCCCTAAGGGATTGGGATGATTATTCCCACAAATCTCCTAAAATACCCTAATAGCAAACAAGGTCTTATATGGATCGGCTCCGGGTGAGAGCGTCGGATCAATAATATGTATTGGACCGTGCAGGCAAGTTTGCCGCTATTGTGCCCACGATTGGACGGATTTTCTGCATCCGACGTCCAAGAGCTTATTAGAGACTTGTTGGGAGAGCCAACTACGATAAGGTGGCCACGGAGATTGGTGAGGATAAGAGAAGGACCCCGGCCCCGGCCAGAGGTGGCCGTGGCACGATCAGATGGTCCAAATTTGACGGCGGGTGCATGCACGCCCATGATATCGTGATGCAAATGCAACTCGTGATGTGCCCGTGCGTGTGTACTACAACGTACCGTCCGGTGGTGAAACCGACGGCACGGGCCGAAGTACAAACGGCTGGCGGCCAGTCGCGGAGACGCGCGTGGCACTGCCGCACTGAAATGGTGAGTCACACCATGTCGACATCCGTCTACACCTGCGTGATCCACGAACAACTCACCGTTTCTTTTGATTCAAACAAAACCCTCCCACCAACAAAGATTCTCCGCGGAAGGAACATGCCAAGATTAGTGATCTGTCCGGAACAGCGCCGTACCATGCGCTCTTTGTAGGACACCAAGACCAAGGGATAAAAACCAAAAAGGGAATCGTGTCAACACCACGCACTAGCTAGCATAGCATGGACGTATGGTCCTCCGGCCTGTTCCCATCTACTCCGTACATGGTCCTGCTCCCCGGCACTCAGCTAGGCCCCTCGATCCTTGGCGAACGACTGCTCACGAGAGCAAGGCTGGACATCAATGGCCTCCAATCGGGACACGACAAGTGATCGAGGAAGGGACAAGCAATGTATGTAAAGGCCATAAAATTTGAGCCATTGAATCAAGGAAATACATAAACGAAACAAAAACATACAAATTATTTTCTATATATATATGTGGTAACATGTGTGTTTTAGCACATATTTCTTTCACCGTAGTGACGATCGGGTATCAACACAAACATTTCAGATTTGGAAGTGGGACGGTAGCGGATTCGAATCTATCATGTCCACAAAAAATATAGCTGATGGAGTATTCTCGGTTCTCCGAAGTCCGGAGCCGTCAGCTGCTCGGGGGAGAAGACCAGGAGATCGACTGAGGAGCACTTTTATAGCAACCCGGGTCGCCGCCATTGTTGGCTTCGCTGCCCGAGGATAGATCACGATGTGTCGTTGCTTCTGGGATCAGTCTGTTGCCGCCGAGCGCGTATACTCCGTCGGCATCGTAGGGGATAGTGGCAGCGGACTTCACGGCTGATGGTGGCGGCGACCTTCAGTTAAGGCGAAGGAGGGCGTGGGAATCGTGGGAGGAGGATTAGTGTTTTTTGCTTCTTTTATTGCGTCGCGGGGATGACGTGACGGTGTTTGACCCGGGTTGTAGCACCGGTTTCCTTAGGGTAGGTTGGTCTGTTGGTTTTTCCCGATCGTGTCACGCTGGTTTCTTTACCGGTCGTGGTTTTTCTTGTCGATTGGGCGATGTACCACGGTCGCTTTGCAATATTATATACTCCCTCCGTTTCAAATAATTGACGTGGGTTTGTCCAAATACGGATGTATCTACACACTAAAAAATGTCAAGATACATCCATATTTGGACAAATGAGGGTAGAGATTTTGTATTTACTAGTAAATTTGCACGTGCAATGCACGTGTCATTCTAAAAATTCCTTTGCTCGTTCTAATGAGCAGACAAATATTAAAAAACAAATTTAACGCAAAAGGTCTATTACTTACACCGTTAAGAACATTTATAGCCGCATCCGTGTTCTTTGTAATTGCACACCAATGAAAGTCTATATGGTAGAAGTTTTTTTTCGAAATTATCATACCAGCCTCCGGTGACTTAGGAGCCGTGAAAGCATAGATAAGTGAAATAAATCTCAACATACTACGACATAATTTTGATTTTGTAAGAGGAGCTACAAAAATCATGTATATTCTGAGAAACAGTTGTAGAAAGGGTGGAAGCATAGCAAAGTGGAAAAAAAAACCTGGACATAATCTAATTGTACACATATTTCAACTTCACGGGAATTTGAATCCCATGAACGATTAAATAAATTACCCATAAACTATTCAGAAGAGCAAAACAATAAGTGAGGACGTTGTCAATATCAGAGAATATCATATAGCTGACTGCAGGTGCATCCGTGAATGGAAATTATGAAGCAATAATGGGAAATCATATGCCTGTGCAACAAAGTTACATACCTGTTTAGTCAGAGAAACAAAATAAGAACTCCAAAAGCTACGGTAATATCCATATTTGAAATATCAACTCTTATACGTAGCACTTATATTTTGCACTGAAAAAACATCTTCTGGCTGATGGAGTAGCTCAATGATTAGTGGCAAATGACATCTCAATATAAAGACCAAACATTCTAAGGTAAGAAAAACATACTATTGATGTGCTGAAAGGACCATAATTATTCAGCTTCTTCACCATCTTGATTGGAACAACACAAAAACAAATCAAATCAGCAGATGGCCACGCTGCCCATATATCAAATCACCCTTTACTATCTTGCAGTGTGCTGATCACAGTGCATCACCAAGAACATAAACATTCAGAGGGCAGTCCAATTACAGAGCATTTACCTTGCCAATAAGACAGTTGTCAACAGCATGCAGTTAATAGAATATCAAACTCCTTACACTGCCTCATCATAGCATCTTTGTCCGGTTGCACAACTTTGATACATATATGGCACCAATAACAGTGGTTACACATCAAAGGGTGAAGCAATGAAAATGCTAACTTAGAGTCACCAGAGAATATAGATAATTGTACAGATACCTAGACCTATCTCACATGCAGTTTCGCCAGCCGATCTGCTATGTCACCCTAGCAGAAGTTGAATACAGAATCAGATGAAAACACTTAACAGAGATTAAAGCCCAAGATATTTTAAGTTGTGTATCTGAATTACAACAGAGCTCCATTTAAAAAAAAAAGACAACATAGCACTGAAAAGAAAACACTCGTAACATAATAAATACTCCCTCCGATCCATATTAGTGGGTATAGATTTGTCTAAATTCATATGTATCTAGTTAAGTATTTAGACTAGATACATGTGTATCTAGACAAAGTTGTGCCCACTAATATGGATCGGAGGTAGTATAAGAGTATATGGACTGAAATTTCAGTTCATAATGATGTAACATCATTGTCGGATGTCTAAAAGGCAATCATGTTGAGAACTTAAGATGCGAATTAGTTTCATCCTTACAAAGGTGCAGACTGCAATGGAGGCCACAAGAATCCAGTCTGACCGAACAAGGGAATGCCCTAAAAACCATGTACAACCAAGATAATCGTTATAGAAGATCTGGAGCTCACCTGTTCTTCTAAACATTGAAGGCATATGACACACGTCTGTCAATAAGAACACGCTGCCGCGGAGCAACGGATTCCCCTGACACACAAGCACGCATACATTTCTTGACAGAATAATTTGTAACCTTAGTTATAATCATGTAAAAGAAAAACGAAGTCTACAGCACACATGTGTTAACAGATTGCAGCCGTATCTCCATTTGAACAATTTGATATTTTAAAACAATGGGAGAAACTGGAACCAATTATCTACACACATCTGATTTGTGGTAGAATTAACTTGAGTTATTGACATGTACCAATTGGTACAAGGTTGTCGTCAGGTTCCGATCGAGATAGTGCGGTAAAGTGGATGATGTATTGATGTGAGTACATTGAGCTTGATGGAGATGGCCGCTACAGGACGTTTCTCCCGAGCCGGCCACGTGCGGCGGACGGGGGGAGAAGCCCTAGCCGCCGGTCCCCTCCTCCCCTCCATCCCGCTCTCTCACGTCGCCGCCGGAGGAGACGTGAGAAGTCGCACTGGCTGGCGGCGCCGAATCCGGGTGTGTTCCCCGTGGGCTGCGCTGGGGTCCTCGTCGATGCGAGATCGAGTGGAAGGGCACCGGCACCGGCTGCAGCAGCAAGCGAGGACCGGGAGTCGAGCGGCCCAACCGGTGGCGGCCTCACCATTGGAATCGCGTGAGGCTGCTGGTGCTGGAGGCCGTGGACGGTTTCATTAGCGTGATTTGGGGGATTCACGATTGAGCGGATCAAGTACCCGGTGGGCAGTTTCCTTGTTTTGCGATTTGCGAACGGAGGCGGAACGGACAGTGTTTTAGCGCTAAACACGGGAGTAATCTCCAGCGTTAAATCTAAAGTTGTACGGTTAAGATGTATTGGATCTGCCCCTCTCGCTCATTTTATATTGGTATAGAATAGATATTCCCCTATATATAAAAGTTTGTCAGAATCGCTCCCCGTCCCGCTATCCACGTCATCCACTAAACGCAGGCCGTTCGATCGCATCGTCGGACGGTTCGGATCACTTAAGAAATCGTGCGAGCTACAGTATTACTGTAGCACGGGGATTTCTACCAATCCCAACACGACACGTCGCCGCGCACGATCTTTGGCGCAACAGTTTTGCAGAAAAACGTCCGCAAAGGACCAGATCGCAATTTCCGGAAAAGTCAGGGACTTTTTTTTCAAAAGTGACCGCAGAACTCGCCCTCCCTCCTCTTCCTCTCTCTCTCCCGCGACGCCGCGGGTCGCCGGCGCGCATCGCCGCCGCTCCCCGGACGCATCGGAGGCCACGGCGAGGTCCGCCGGCGCGCCCTCCACCTCTTCGCCGCGGATCGCGTCCCGGGGCGCCGCGGCCGCGCGGGAAACACCGCCGTCGTGCCGCGGTTTCCTCCGCCGCGTCCGTGGTCGCCGGCGGCCGCTCCGGCGACCAAATGACGCGCCGCGCCGCCCATTCGCCTCGCCGCGACGCCCGCCAGCAGATCCGCGCGCTCCCAGCCCCGCGCGCGTGTTCCACCGCGCGAGCGCGAGCTCTGCGCGCGGCCGCGGCCGCCGCCGTCGTGTGACGTCATACGGTGACGTCACCACGGGCGAATTTCAGTTTTTTTATTGTTTATTACAGGCTGACATGTGGGTCCCAGCCATCAGATATTTCACAATTACAGGGGAACATGTTGAAATTCAAAAAAAAACTTCTAATTTACAATTTACAAAATTGCAAACTTATGAAGATTTTCAAACTTTCCTAGGCAAAAGTTGCACTCAAAAAACAATACCCAAAAAAAAATTCACTTACCCAAATTACATGGTTTTGAATTTTTTTTTAAAATCTATGGACATAGAATTCAAGTGAATAAGTATGCGTTTTCAGTCATTACAAATTTTTTAAAAAAATTAATGAAACATATAAACATACTCAAACAGCCAGCAAAAAAAAAGCCAACTATTTACAGCACAAAACGAACATATTCGAACTTTTTAAATAGGTAACAAATTGCGGAAAAATCAAATGCACTTGCCCAAACTACATGGGTTTGAAATTTAAAAATATGTTCAGCTACAAAATTCAAACGAAATCCGAACAAATAAACATGCATTTCCACTCCTTTCCACGCACGCGGCATTTGCAATAATTTTCAAACCTAAACATTTTTTTAATACGCACACTACCAAACTTGAATTATACCATGCATTCGCGACATACAAATTTGCATATTTTACAAATTTAAATGTCTTTCAAACCTAGCCATTTCATAGATGTTAAAAAGATTCAAATCCAAATAACTTACCAATTCAACCAATTTCAAAAAAACTAGACAACCTTTTAGACATAAACTTTTTTCCAGCTTTGTTAGTTTCCAACTACTAAAAAAAACCCCAAATTTCCAAATTCAAATTTTGCCCACACACGCGCGGCAATGCCGCGCTCAGTTGCCTAGTAGATATAGATGGAGAGAGGTGATTACATGCCATGTATTGTATCGCAGCGACGTTGATGCCATGTATCGGTTCGATTCGATGGTGATCACATACCCTGTTTATGCTGGCCTCTTTCTAAACCCTGTTCAAAATATTCCTTAATCGGAGCCACCGCGTGGCAGGACGCCGGCGGCACGCAGCCGACGCGTGCCGGACTGACGTGCCCATGCGGCTGGCTTGGCTATGCTATGCATGCACGCCGGGGGTACGGACCCATCGTCAGCTTTCACCGTCATCTTCCTGCGCGGATCGATCGACGGCGGCGGCGGCCGGGGCAGCACCACCACCACCAGCGGATAGAAATCCCGTAAGTTTCCGGCAGCTCACCCACCCACTCACATGCATGCACGCGCGCGTGCTGCGTCGATCGGCCCCGCTTCCAATCCATGGTGGTTACACGCGTAGACTAGAGACACGGAGCAAGGCACAAGTATCCACGTCTCGCAGCTGAACAGGAGGCGGTTGGCGGCTTGCTCCGCCACCGAAGATGCCCATCGATCTGGGTCGGCCCCAGATTTGATCTCTCTCTCTCTCTCTGCTCCGTTCCGTGGGCAATTTGGATCGTATGTCCGTCCGTCGTGTTTCCTGTCTTCGTCACCGGTGGCATTTGGATCTTCTCACGTCCCCTACATCAATTAGCAGACTCTTTCTCCCGTGCCCTTTCTTTCCACATTCTTTCTTTCTCCCGTGGACCCGTGCCCTTTCTTTCCACATTCTTTCCACATTCTTTCTTTCTCCCGTGCCCTTTCTTTCCACATTCTTTATCATCTGCACATCCAGAGAGGGCACGTTAGCTGACGGGGATGTTTTAACTCTGTCTTACAAACAGTTGGTAGTACATTTAGCTGCATATGCATTAGCTGATAATGGGACATACACATACACACATAAGAGCAATTAGACGCCAACAAAATTGCTAGTGTTTGTTTATATGCACTTGTGCCCGTGGCGTCGTTGGCGCCGCGCTACCAGTACCAGCTCTAGTAGGTACTACATGTTTTGTTATCCCCTGACATGCATGGATGCTGCAAAAACCCCTTGTGTCTGTCGTTCTTTGATTCGTCCCTCCTTCGTTGTTTGCAGGCTCCTCTTTTAGGTCGGCAGTAAACTTCGGATCGGGCGCCACCACTTGAAAAAGACCAGCACGAAGCTCAGTAGCAGATCCAGTGAAAGAGAAGAGAGTGGTAGGCCCCAGACCCGGAGCCTTTGAGGCCATGTGCAGTCAGGCTCTTCTTTTGGTTAGCTCCCGTCCCCTCTCAATCCATACTATACCGCTTAGCCTTTTTTAGCTAGCAAGTTTGTCTCTCTACTCCCTCCACTCCGTCCTGCTTCAATGTAACAGGGCAATCCGTTGCCGTCTTGGTCTTCTGCAGCTCCATGCCATCTTCTGATGGGTTCCCAGCAGCATCCCATGGAGCAGTTGCAAGCACTGGACTACGTTCGGGGAGCAGCGTTGGCCATCTTGCTGGTTTGGATCCTCGCGGAGTTCGTGAAACGGAGGAAGAGCCATCGCCAGGGAGGAGCAGCAGGAGGGCATGGCGCCGTTGTCCGAGAGGGGCAGCCGCACGGCTACCGGCTCATATAGTCGCATTCTGCAATGCTTCCATCACGCTCTCGCATATCGGGTTCTCGGTTCTTTGGGTCTGGAAGAAGGAAGCTGTCTCCCTGGGCTTGGTATTTGAATCTGCCTCGTGGCTTCTAGCCACTCTGCTCTTGATCTACTGCAAGCATGAAGGTGCAGGAGTAGTAGTAGTATCTGACTTGCCTGCGGTT
Source organism: Poa pratensis (assembly GCA_947311845.1). Taxonomy (NCBI): domain Eukaryota; kingdom Viridiplantae; phylum Streptophyta; class Magnoliopsida; order Poales; family Poaceae; genus Poa; species Poa pratensis. The sequence continues at coordinate 45,585,871 of CAMZMU010000057.1, read as the reverse complement.
CTCGTTTCCTGGTGGTTCTTCAGCTTCTTATCTGAATCGCTCCTCGTCTCGTTGCATTTGCTTCACCTCTTCAATTCTGCAACTGTTGTCGATTTTGCTTCTCTTCCATTCTGCACCGTCATCTGTCTGGCTGTTGTAGCTATGAGGTTTGCCAAGGCAAGCCAGAAAGAGCTGGACCAACCGCTGCTGCTGAGAGAAGACAGTGCTGACAGCAGCAGGGACAGGTTCTCCAGCTCCGGGTGGTGGAGCCAGCTCACATTCCGGTGGCTGAATCCTGTCTTCGAGAAGGGGCACAAGGTGAGGCTCGAGCTGGAACACATCCCGTCTGTGCCGCAGTCCGAGGCGGCAGAGCAGTCGTATGCCTTGCTTCAGGAGACACTTCACAAGCAGAAACCTGAGCCAATGCCGCTGCGAAAAGCCATCATCTGTGCTCTCTGGACACCTTTGGTCGGCAATGCAGTCTTTGCAGGTTAGTGAACAGTTAATTTATTTGTTTCAGAAATAGAGCTAGTGTTTTGTCCTGATGATAAACAGTGCTTGTCTTTCATTACAGGGCTCAACACTGTTTCTTCTTACATGGGACCATTCTTGATCACCTACTTAGTGGAGCTACTCTCTGACAAGAACACTGACAAGGGCCATGGCCGTGGCTACATGCTCGCATGCCTGTTCTTTGCCTCCAAGACAGTGGAGTCGCTTTCACAGCGGCAGTGGTATTTTGGCGCACGCAGAATCGGATTCCAGGTGCGTGCCGCACTGATGGTCTCCATCTACAAGAAGTCCCTGCTAATGAAGAACTCCAGCACAGTTGCAGGGACAGTCGTGAACTTCCTTGACGTTGACGTCGAGAGGGTTGGTGAGTTCTTCTGGTACATCCATGGGATATGGCTGCTGCCGTTGCAAATTTTCTTGGCACTTGCCATTCTGTACCGCTGTCTTGGTGCAGTGGCCTCTCTGTCTGCAGTCCTCGTAACCGTGGTTGTGATGGTGAGCAACACACCACTGGCAAACTCACAGCAGAACCTCAATGTGAAGATAATGGAGGCGAAGGACTCACGCATCAAGGCTATGGCCGAGGCTATGAAGAGCATGAGGATCTTGAAGCTTCATGCATGGGAAACAGCCTACTTGGATAAGCTCCTGAAGCTCAGGGATGTGGAAAGGGGCTGGCTCAGGAAGTATCTCTACACATGCTCAGCGATAGCTTTCCTGTTCTGGGCCTCACCGACGTTGGTTTCGGTCGTTACCTTTGGTGTCTGCATTCTTATGGAGATACCATTGTCAGCTGGAACAGTATTATCAGCCCTTGCTACGTTCAGAATCCTCCAAGACCCGATCTATAACCTCCCGGAGCTCGTCTCAATGGTGTCACAAACCAAGGTGTCACTAGATAGAATAGAAGAGTTCATCAAAGAAGACCATCAAGGGAAGCCAAGTTGGTATGGCGGCATAACTGGAACAGAGGACTTGGCAATAGCTGGTGAAATAGAAATTGAACCAGGAGAGTACAGTTGGGAAGCTGACAGTAGCTTGAAGAAAACAAAGATAACACTCAAGATCGATAGCAAGGTGAGCATCAGGAAGGGTCTCAAGGTTGCAGTGTGCGGGCCAGTCGGTTCAGGCAAATCAAGCCTCCTTACAGCATCATGGGAGAGATTCCAAGGGTTAGTGGTGCAGAAACAATGGTTGTCGGGTCTAGGGCATATGTACCACAGAGCGCGTGGATTCAAACTGGGACAATTCAGGACAATGTGCTCTTCGGGAAGGCTATGGACAGAAGCTTATATGAGGAGGTGCTACAAGGGTGTGCTTTGGATAGAGATTTGGAGTTATGGGCCAATGGAGATATGACTGTAGTAGGGGAAAGGGGTGTGAACCTAAGTGGAGGCCAGAAGCAGAGAATTCAGCTTGCCAGGGCATTGTACAGCGATTCTGACGTTTACTTCTTGGATGATCCCTTCAGTGCTGTGGATGCGCACACCAGCGCACATCTCTTCAAGGTACGATACACATGATCAATCTGCAACATTTTAGCTTAAGTGAGCTTTCAAAGGCTTGCAGGCTCACAGTCACAGCATAAGGCAAGAAATGTCATCAAATAGGAAAACACACTGTTTGCAGTATAAACTGTATAACCCTTGAATTATCTGTAAACAATAAAGTATTTCCATCAGGCATTTAGTTTCATTAGTAAGGGCAGATTACCTACTATATATTCTTGACATTGCCAGCATCAAGTTACTCAGAAATTAATCAATTGATCAATTGTATTTGCAGGAATGCTTACTGAGACTAATGTCCTCTAAGACAGTCATGTATGTTACTCATCAGCTAGAGTTCTTGCGAGATTCAGATATTGTTCTGGTAAGATGTCAACCCAGTTCCCATAGCAAGTTTTATCTTTTGTAAAGAAATTGTACTTTTTTAGCTTAGGTTCAAACAGAATAAGTAAACCATGTAGCGAATATCTTAATTGATGGCTGTGAATGGTTACTTCTTACTTGAAGGTCATGAAAGATGGGAGGATTGTTCAGTCTGGCAAATATGATGATCTGATAGCAGACAAAGAAGGAGAGCTGTCGAAGCAAATGGCTGCACACGACCAATCCTTAAGTCAGGTCAACCCAGCAAAAGCACATGGCTTGACTAAAAGCAAACAGCGGAAGAAGCGGATGGAGCCCACAGAAATAGAATCAGATTGCCATGTCATAGGAAGGGAATGTGAGGAAGAGCGTGAATCTGGAAGAGTCAAATGGGATGTTTACCGCAAGTTTGTCACCGCTGCATACGGTGGAGGTCTTATTCCTGTGATTCTTCTATGCCAAATCTTTTTCCAGGGATTACAGATATGCAGCAACTACTGGATTGCATGGGCAGCAGAGAGAGAGGATCATGTAAGCAAGAAGAAGATGATTGGTATCTTTGTGCTGCTGTCTGCAGGAAGCTCGGCTTTATATTGGGAAGAGCTGTCTTCCTTTCAACAATTGCCATTGAGACTGCGCGACAGCTCTTCTTAGGCATGACCAGAAATATTTTTCGAGCACCAATGAGCTTCTTTGATTCCACTCCATCAAGTCGGATACTCAATAGGGTGAGTCAACAACCTTACCTCTCCATAGAAAAATTATACCAAATACACTCCGTGTTTTCAGTTCTCCCAGCTTACTTTGTCCATCTTGCAGGCTTCAACAGATCAAGCCACAGTTGACACAGATATTCCCTACAGGCTAGCAGGGCTGATATTTGCAATAATTCAACTCATCAGTATTATTTTCATCATGTCTCAAATTGCTTGGCCTATATTCATGTTATTCATAATAATAATTTCAATCTCCGCTTGGTATCAGGTACAGCTTCACTTTTCTTAATCTGCTTCCCACGATTTTCAAAATGCACACTACTAACTTGTACATGATGTAGAACTATTACATCAGTTCGGCTAGGGAGCTAGCAAGGATGGTTGGCATCAGAAAAGCTCCAGTCCTCCACCATTTTTCAGAGACTATATCAGGAGCTGCAACTATTAGATGCTTTCATCAGGGAGAGAAGTTCTTCACAAAGAGCCTTGCGCTAATTGATGACTATACCCGCATTACTTTCCACAATTCAGCAGCAGTTGAATGGCTATGCATACGAATCAACTTCCTCTTCAACCTTGTGTTCTTCGTGATGCTAGTCATACTTGTCTCCTTGCCCAGGGATACAATTGATCCGAGTAAGTATTTTTGTTCAAGAAATATATTACTGCACCTAAAAAGCTCCAATCTAGAAACAATGACAGGATTTTCAGTAACATAAACAATACTCCCTCAGTTCAGAATTATATGAAGTTCTAGCTTTTTCGTAAGTCAAAGTTCTTTAAGTTTGACCAAGTCTACAGAAAAATATATAAACAACTAGAATACCAAACTAGTTCCATTAGATTCAAAAATAAATTTCGTACTATGTATATCAGATGTTGTAGATATTAGCACATTTTTCTGTAGACTTGGTCAAATATAGAGAAGTTTGACTTAGGAGTTAGGACAAAGCTAGAATTTCAAAATTTTGGAACAGAGGGAATAGTATGTTTGGGTTTATAACTTAGTCAAAATGCGTTATTCTATACATTTTTAACAAAATATCACATTATTTTAAACATTAACTCTTTTGTTTTCTCCTTCTTAGGTCTTGCAGGGCTTGCAGCTACCTATGGACTTAACCTTAATGTGTTGCAAGCATGGGTCATATGGAACCTGTGCCATGTTGAGAACAAATGATCTCTGTAGAAAGGATTTTGCAGTTCTCGACCATACCAAGTGAGCCTCCGTTAGTGATTGAGAACTCTAGGCCAAGAGAAACATGGCCATGGTGTGGAACAATTCAGATCGAGGCTCTCCAAATTCAGTACAGCCCTGACATGCCCATGGTACTCAAGGGCATAAGCTGCACATTTCCTGGAGAACGGAAAATTGGGGTGGTAGGGCGGACAGGGAGTGGGAAGTCTACTCTCATCCAGGCTTTGTTTCGGGTCGTCGAACCGTCTGCAGGACGAATACTCATAGATGGAGTGGACATATCACGTTTGGGAGTGCATGATTTGCGGTGTAGATTGAGTATTATACCACAAGAACCGACTCTATTCCAAGGGACTGTCAGAACAAACCTGGATCCTCTACAACAACATTTGGACACTGAAATATGGGAGGTAAAAAATCTATAAGTGCTGGCAAAATGCCTCTGTCTATATGATGCAAAGATTTTTTGCAAAGCAGTTCGAGCACTAGAATTTACCTTTTCTTGAATCAGCAGCTCACAGGCAGTTTCCTAAGTCTTAACTTTTCAGAATCTTCATCTTTCAGGTTCTGCGTAAGTGCCGCCTTGAGGAGATCGTCAGAGAAGACAATAGGTTGTTAGATGCACCAGGTAACTTGAAGTATTTACGATTCTCACATTCTATCCTAATTCATTTCTCAAGATGGCCCAGTTATATGGTTGTAATTTATGTAACAGTTGTTGAAGATGGAGGAAATTGGAGTGTAGGGCAAAGGCAACTTGTCTGCTTGGCCAGGGTATTGCTGATGAAAAAGAAAATACTTGTTTTGGATGAAGCTACAGCATCCGTTGACACTGCAACGGATAATATCATCCAAAAGACTATAAGGCAAGAAACAGACAATTGCACAGTTATTACAATTGCACATAGGATTCCCACTGTGATTGACAGCGACCTTGTTCTTGTACTTGGTGAAGGTAAAGACCACTACAATAATTCATAAGATTTTCTTTTCCACACATATTGGTGTTTAGTTGTCAGTCCCAACAAACTGTATTATATGACAAGATTGTATTTTCTTACCAATTCCTCCTGCAGGTAATATACTAGAGTTTGATTCACCAGAAAATCTCCTAAATGATGAATCGTCAGCTTTCTCAAAGCTAGTGATGGAATTTGTGGGGAGATCAGAGGCCAGACATCAACCAGAGCTAATCTAGAAGCATCAAGCAACTACCAACCTACTTGACCTCATGTAGACTTGTACATACATAATATCTCTGACGGAGTATAAAGAAGGCTTAATTCACTGGAGGATTGGTTAAAAGATGGCGCAAGGAAACAAGGGAAATTTTGGTTTAGTGGTGAAGAATGAAGATTAGACATATTGTAGAGATCTAATTTATCTTCCTATTCTCTTTTTGCATGTGGACAGTTGCAGTCTTGCAGATTGTGTGTGTTCATATCGTATTGCCAATGCAAGTGATGCTAGATATATGCATCTTCTTTTGATCTTTTCTACCAACCACTAAATCGAAACAGATAGTCATATCAATCCATAGGTCTTTCTTATCCTGGATAGAGACCCTTAGGCCCTGTCCCATTCTACTGGAACAAATATTTAAGCAGACATCAGCATTAGCAATTTCTAGAAAACAGAGGCAGAACAATAGCAGAGCTAATCAGTTGCAGAGCATGTAATCGACAAAACGCGCCTTGCAGAAAGAGTAAAATCATGTCGGCATGACAAATCGGCGCAGAGACTGGCATTGCAAACACCAACGAGTAATCCGCGTGTGGCCATGTGCCAGTAGAGCGAAGGGGGCGAGTCCTTACCTTCTGGGGCAAAAGACCGAACAGTTGGCGGGCACCAGTGATCGCCCCGCGAGGTAGACGACGACCGACCGACTGCCTCCCGCACGAGCGGGTTTCCCCCGCCGTCCCCGGTCGCCACACTCGCGCGCGGGCGCGGGCGCCGTGGTTGCCTCCGGGCAGGCCTGAGCGTGCGCTGCGGCCAGCGGCCTTGCGGGGAGGAAGCTGGCCCGGCTTGAAGCGTGCGCGGATCATCAGCGGATGGCACTGATGCACAACTTCTGGCCCGTCCAGGCCTTGCGTACCGCGTGCTACATAAAATTGCTTTTTTTTTGTGAAATACAATTTTCACCCCCAAATGTACCGCATCAGAGCAATAACATCTAGAGTCAAAGTTTCAAAAAAAAAACATCCTAGAGTCAAATTTGATCTGATTTGTACCCTCAAATGTAATGTACCGTAGAAATCATCCATTTGGGTGGTTTTAGAACTGACATATATCTTTGGTGGTTTTGAGCTCGATAGGTGTTGACTAGGATTTTGACAAGCATTTGACCCAAAGGCCCAAGGGACGACCCACACGATGGCGTGTGGGCCCTACCACTATATATCTACTCTTTCTCTGTACATGCGATCTATGTGAGATAAGGAAGCGATTGTTTTTACGAGAAACAGAAAGGCATTGTTTGTTGATCTTTGATTCGGAGCCAGATTGTTCACCTCTCCACGATCGAAGAGGGGTATTTTGCCACAATTATCATCATCGTCAAGTCGTCTTCCATGTTCATGCCTTTATCTTCCCCCACCATGTGTGAGTAGTATAATGTAGTCACATGGGGTGGATGGAAATTTGATGACTATGAACCACGGTTAGAGTTTGTGATTCCTAATTTATATATAGTTGGGAGCGTGGATTTTTGAACCCGAGCTATGTGGAGCCCTTTTTTTTGAAAAATCAAAAATGACATTTTTTAGTTTCCAAAAATCATGAAAAAAAATCACAGATGTAGACAGTGTCGAGATCTACAGACGTGCAAAATTTTACCTTAAAATGTGTTGTATTTTGGGCTGTACAAAAAGAAAATCGGGAAATTTTCAAATTTTGAAACTGTGTATTGTTCACCACCAGATCCACCCATTTGTCCTTTTTTGTGCAGCCCTAAATACAACGAATTTAGAGTTGCAAATTTGTACGATTATAGATTTAGAAAATATCTACATCCGAGAATTTTTTCGCGATTTTTGAAATTTCAAAATGTCGATCTTGATTTTTGAAAAAATGGGCACCATGTAGCCCGGCTCCATTATAGGTTTTGGTATAGTTGGTCCCTATTGTGTTGTCATTGCAACCTTGTTATTCATATTATGTTTTTGTTATAAGGGCATGAGACACGATCTGATACTTGAACCTTATACCAAAACCTTAAACCCTTTCATAACTCCTCAACAATTTGTTGTCTGAACCTGCAAATATCTATGTTTACCGAACTTTACTTTTCCAATGTAATGTATTTTTGTTGAGAAATTTTAAACCTTTAGACATGATTTTTTCGTGGTTTCACTGAAAACTTGTGTCCACCTGATACTGATACTTTCTCTGACCGAGGTAATGACATAACTGCATCACTCGCTGACATGTGGCTCTCTACCGTCGCATCTTATCCTCCCGGCCAAAGCAGCTTAAACCCATAGACGGGACGACCAACCGCCGCCGTCCCCCCAAACCCCACGAAATGGCGACCACCGCCACCTTCCTCCACCTCCCCTCCCCTCCGGGCCTCCGCCCCAGGCCCATCCTCCGGCCCCGCCTCCGCCGCCTCGCCCTCTCCGTCTCCCCCTCGAGCCCCGACGAGATCCCCGCCGACGACCCGCCGGTGATCCCCTCCATCCTCGTCAAGAACAACGAGCCCGAGGACGTCGCCCGCCGCCGGAGCTGGGTCGAGCACGGATGGGCTCCGTGGGAGGAGGCCATGAGCCCCGAGGTCGCCTTCGCGCGCCACAGCCTCAACGAGGGCGAGGAGGTGCCGCTCACCTCGCCGGAGTCCCTCGAGGCCTTCCGCATGCTCACCCCCGCCTACCGCGAGAAGGTCGAGTCCGAGCCGGGATACCTCGAGCGCCTCTTCTCCATGCGCGAGACGCCCGAGCCTCTCGAGACCGCCTGGGCCGGCCAGCTCCCGCTGCGCCTCGTGCCGCCCCGGGACTGGCCGCCGCCCGGGTGGGAGGTGGACCAGGACGAGCTGGCGTTCATCAGGGAGGCTCACAGGGCGGCCTCGGAGAGGGTGGACATGGCGGCGGCGGCGGCGGCGGGGGTGACCAATGTGGAGAAGGTGGAGGACGCGCCGGAGGATCTGGCGCTCGAGAGGTACAAGGTGTTCTTGAAGCAGTACAAGGAGTGGGTGGAGACCAACCGGGACAGGCTGGAGGAGGAGTCCTACAAGGTATAACACTCTAACTGGATTATTTTTTCTCTCCAGTACTTGCTAATTGGTAAGTGGTGCATTGTGAATTTCTGATAGTATCTTGCAATGCCAATGTGTTTTTTAGTGATTTGTTCTTGTAGTTAATTGATTATTGTGGACTACAACTTGCATATGTGTGAGCTTCTTCAGGCACATTTGTTATGAAATGTGTTGCTCACTGCACACTCACCCTTGTAGCAACTAGGTAGTGATAGTTTCATATGGAGGTGCCTTGTTGTGATTAGTTACAAAATTGACTTGTATATTAGTTCAGTAGAAATTAATTAGCTCACAGATATCCTTGTAGTCATCATTATATTGATGCATTGTGATAATTTGGTGATAAATTTCTCTGCGGCAGTGGACTATAGACATGTAGTAAAATGATACTGTGGTGGTATTCAGCAGCCCACTACATGCCTTTTTAGTTTTACATTGGTCATGGACCATGTTGCTCCCCAATCCATGTACACCTTTGTCTAAACTCTTCTTATAGGTGCTGGCTTGCGGTGCCTCTTATTTATTTTGAGCTGAACTCATATCTGTTTTGTACTTGCCTTGGAGTGTCAAATGTTAGACAATTGTTAACTTGATACTTTCCCCAGTAACTAAGCTTTGGAGCCAGTAGCCTAGTATTGTATTATACAGGTGTTGTTAGCTTGTTATTTGTCGGTTTATAGGTGTTTCTATTGTGTGTCTAGCACTATGTTTTCCTGCAAGATATACAGCTGGTAGTCAGTGTGTGTTGCCACTGTTACATTCCAGGCTGGGAATGGTTTTATTTCACTTAAGGGACACATCCTTTTAATGATTGCCTGTGCAAGCTAAGAAGCTAGTTTTGGTTGTGGTTCTTTATATATCCAATGATTGTGAGCCTGGCTTATAATCTCCTCAAGTAATTGTAGCGTTTGCCATTATTCCAGGATTGAGCTGTAATATTCTATTTGGCTATTTCTGTTATGCAGTTTGATCAGGATTACTACCCTGGTAGACGAAAAAGAGGTAAGGACTACCGAGAAGATATGGTATGTCATTTGCTCTTGAATTTACTGGCTGGTTTATTTTCAGTTTTCCTCATCTGTCAATTGTTGATGTGTTGATTGCTTTCATGCAGCTTGAACTTCCATTCTTCTACCCTGGACAGGTTCCACTTAAACCTTTTATTGTGCCTTTTCTCTTCGTAACATGTTGACTTTTCTCACTTTAACCTTTGATAAATGGTTGAATTTTCCACACACAGATATGTCACGGTAAAGTGATCTCTATTCACCTCCACCAAGGAGCTTTTGTGGATATCGGTGGTGTCCATGATGGGTATGGACTCCTCTTAATTTGTTGCACAATTCTGGACTTGCCATGGCTGATATAAGTTCATGTGTTATGATTTCTTTAGTAACATTTTGGTGTGGTCTTGCTTTTAAATGTGACCTGTAAGCTACGGTGAATAATGCTACCCGGAAATATTAATGATATCTGCAAGTTGGCACGAAACTGCAGTACAATATTATACCAGCTAGCATTATGTTGAATGATGATCGATGGATGGCACTGACAAACTTAGATTGCCTTCTTACAATCCAGTCCTTTTTTACTTAACTTGCTATGGTGAGTATTTAAGTTGTGCGGCTACATCTTGATATATGTTCAGGTGGGTACCCATAAAAGGAAACGATTGGTACTGGCTCCGCCATCACGTCAAACCTGGCATGAAAGTCTATGTGGAAATTCTGGTTAGTAATCTGAAAGTTCACTTTCCAACTTCTATTGCTGCTTCTTAAAGTTCAGTAACTTTAGTAGATTTTCCTTAGTAGTGAGTAATAACTATCTATTATCAATTTATCATGCAGGCCAAACGAGACCCATATCGTTTTCGCTTCCCACTTGAGATGCGCCTTGTATATCCTAACATTGATCACCTAGTGTGAGTGCCATCACTATCCTCACTATCCTTTGTCGTTACTGATGAGTCCTGATTGTGTTAAGGTTTTAATGTCCGTTGTATTATGCTTTCAATATACCTTCAGTGTCAGTTGACTATGGGTTGTTCTCCTATTTTCTTTCTTGCTGCAGATTTAATAGGTTTGACTTTCCACCAATATTTCACCGAAAGGAGGATACTAACGAAGAGCAGTTGTGGGTACGACTTAACCTCTGTTATCTTTTTCGAATAGTTTAACCTTTCCTCTCTTGATTGTTTTTCTGTTACTGTGTTCAGTCTTGTAAATGCCTGAGGATTTTTTCACATTCTTTCCATTTGTACTTCTTAAGTGTTGTGTGTGCTGCTTACCTTTATATGCGCTGACAGCGTGAAGGTGGAAGGCCGCCCATTCCTAGGAAAAAGCCTTTGACAGACATGGAAACAGAACCATTGGTGTCAGACCACCCATTTGTTGAAACGGTACAGTCACATATTGAACGCTAACATTCTTTTATTCCTCTTGCTCCCTGCCAGTGTTTATCATCCTACCGTACCTTTGTTTGCTTGGTGCATACTGTTCCCATTTGATAGGTTTAGCGGGATCTTTATATTTGCTTGCAGCTTTGGGAATGGCATAATGCAGAGCAGATGATTTTAGACCATGAGGATGACAATCCAGATAAATTCAGGGATACAACATACGAGTCAACAGTTGACACGTCTTCATTCGATGAAGAAAACAGAGTTCAGTACACTGAAGCACCTTACAAAGATTCAATGCTTAAAAAGAAAGTTGTGGTACGTAATATGTGTCCTGGTTACTTTGATCATCATAGCTGTTTATTTCACAGTTTTCGATTGTCCCTTAATGATAGGCTCATTCTTGGTCTGAACTTTTTCTGTTAGAATGTAAATATCAAGGAACTCGATATGGAGGCTGCTCGTGCTGAGCGTAAGGTACTGTTTCTTCCCTACATTGGGCTGATTTCGTTAGTCAGTCGCCACTCCTTTGGTAATGCTGAAATTTAATTGATGCAGGCGATAAAAAAACTTAAAGAGGAAGCACAGGAAAGAGGAGAGGAGTATAAAGTTGACAAGTTCCGGCGTAACAAAGAAATGGACGAGTACGATCTGCTGCAGTGGCGCCGTTCTTACGAGGAAAGGGAAGCTCTCCTCAGAGACATATGCTGGTAACTGCAACTAATTTCTGTACGCTTGAACTTGTATCACATCCAGTGCAGAGCAGGCTCTTATAAACCACCTGAATTGGCAGCCGGAAAGCCCTGGGTCTTCCTATCGAGGAGCCCGGGCGATACGACGTGGACGAGACGGTGGTGTACGGCAAGGACTACTATGACGAGTCGAAGCCGATGTACCGGTACGACTACTGGGGCGAGCCTCGGAACACGGAGAAGACGAAGCTGGAGAGGGACGTGGAGCTCCACAACCAGCAAATCATCGGGGACGCGAAGAAGTGGTGCGAGACGTCGTACGAGGACTACGTCCGGAAGAAGACGCGGATGGAGGCAGCCAAGGCGAGGGCGAGGCTGAGGAAGGCGTCGGAGCCGCCGGAGGAGGAGGAGTTCGACGATGGGATGGACCTTGACTTCGACAAGATCAACGATCCTCGTGCCCCGCACAACCGGTACTACATCACGAAATGACCGGCTAGACGTGGTGTAGCCTAGAATGTTAGATGTAGCTGTTGTGTTGTGCTGCAAGAGGTGTGAATATTCGGTAGCTTTGTTGGGCCTGTTAGAAGCTGTAATTTTGACACTTGTGTCCCATGATGGTTTCCTGGTCACATGCGAGGTAGATTTAGGTCAGAACAAGACGAATTGACTGGTTTTAGAATGGGTCCAACTTTGACTCTCTCTAGTAGTATAAGAAAATGGTTTGGTTGCTCTATGGAGTACTGATTAATTTTGAACCCCTTTTTTCTGATTGGGACTGCTCGACACCAAACGAGGCTGCTAGGTTTACTGAACTTATTTTACTTTGAGAATGTACTAAAACGTTATTAGTCGTGGATTTATGATTGAGACGTTTTAATTAATTTGGCTGGTTTGTGCGTGAAGGTTGGTGCAAAGTGTTGGCGTTCCGTGGGTGCAAACGCTTGTGCAGGAATGGGCGCTCGTACCGCATCCCTCTCCTTGATCCAAGTTTGGCCTTTTCCAGCATGTGAGGTGCGCATTCTCTGTTTTTTTTTTTTAGAAACTGTGGGGCAAAAGCTTTGCCCCTTATATTAATTAAGAGAGAGTTGGAACAACAAATTTAACAAGACCGAAAATAAGATACAACCGGATTACTCTCCCGGTAAAATTTCTCCTAAACGTTTCGCTCCTGTAAGGGCCCAAATTTTAGCCTCGTTCTTGATCTTCGATAGAATGGCTTGCGAGGATGTATATTTGTTGCGGAACACCCTAGCGTTCATCTCATTCCAAATTTCCCAAGACGTCAAGAGGGCAAGGGAGGCCAAGGCTTTGCGGTTGAAGACGCCACCTACGGTCATATGTTGCCACCACTCCTTGAGGGAGAGAGTCGGCCAAAGGGCTTGGTCAAAAGAGAGGCCAAGCCAAGCCTTCAAAAGAGACCAAACTCTAGTGGTGAAGCGGCAATGAAGGAGGAGGTGATCGACCGTCTCGGGCGTAGTTTTGCAAAGAGGGCAAAGCCCACAATTTTGCCAACCTCTCCGAGCAAGGCGGTCCGCCGTCCAAAGCCGGTTTTGGAGAGCAAGCCACGCAAAGTACTTGGTCTTCGGGGGAGCCCAAACCTTCCACACCAAGCGCCTCATGTCGGAGGAGGTAGCGCCCAAGAATTGGGCTTGGTAGGCCGACTTGGCGGAGTACTCCCCATCCGCCGTGAGGTTCCATACAATGGAGTCTTCGGTAGAGGCATCCAAGTTGAAGTTTTGCAACAAAGTCCATAGGTCAACGAATTCGAGCAAGTGTTGCATGGAGAAATCTTCATCTAATTTTATCTTGTGGATCCAAGCGTCATTTAACAAGGCTTGATGGATGGACCAATTCTTCCTAGAGGAGGCAACATAGATAAGCGGCGCAATCTCCTTGGGTTTGAGCCCATCAAGCCACGGCGCCTCCCAAAAGTGGGTCTTCATCCCATCCCCAACGGCAATTGTTGTAGAAGCGTAGAAGAGGTCCATATCCTCCTTAGTGCAAGGTGTACCCAATCCCGCACAAATTTTGTTTGGGTCTTTCCAAATAAGCCATGGCCACCTTAGCCGCAAGGCCCTCACAAACTTGTCAGTGTGAAGAATCCCTAGACCCCCAATGTTGGTGGGGCGACAAACGGCTTCCCAATTAACCTTGCATTGCCCACCGGAAACTTTGTCGGTGCCCGCCCAAAAGAAAGCACGGTAGATCTTGTTAAGCTTGGTAGTGAGGCCCGGAGGGACAATCAAGGGCGCCAAGTGGTAGATAGCTTGGGAAGCTAGAACCGACTTGACAAGCGTGCCCTGGCCGGCCATGGTGAAGAACCTCCCAAACCAAGCGGGAACCTTCCCCGCACATTTGTCCACGAGAGGTTGGAAGTCGACCATCCGTAATTGCCAAATAGAGAGAGGCAAGCCAAGGTATCTGATGGGAAAGGAAGCCCGCAACACCGGAAGACCCTCGAGAATATCATCAAGGTCGACACCGCCACAACGAATAGGGACAACGGAGCTTTTTTTCGAAGTTGGTGCAAAGGCCCGTGACAACACCGAAACCGCGAAGAATGCTCGTGAGATTTTGAATATCTTCCTTGAAGGGCGCCACAAAGATTGCCGCATCGTCCGCGTAGAGCGAGGTTCGCAAAACGGTTCCCCTACCCCGAATTTTGTGAAGCAACCCAAGAGTGGTGGCCTTCTCAAGAAGTTGTTGGAGCGGGTCGATGGCGAGGACGAAGAGGAGCGGCGAGAGGGGTCCCCTTGCCTAAGCCCCCGGCCATGGTGGATGGGTAGCCCGGCCACACCATTGAGGAGGATGCGCGAAGTGGAGGTGTACAAGAGAGCGGCAATCCAATTCCGAAAGCGACTCGGAAAACCCCTTCGTTGAAGAAGATCAAGAATAAAATCCCATCTAACCGAATCAAATGCTTTCCGGATGTCCAACTTGAAGAGAAGCGACGGCTTTTTGTTCTTGTGGAGCCTTTTAGCCAAATTCTTGACATATAGGAAGTTGTCGTGGATGCTCCGATTCTTTATGAAGGCGCTTTGGGCGTTGAAGACAAGCTCGTTCATGAGAGGCCCAAGGCGAAGAGCAAGAACCTTGGTAATAATTTTCGCAATGGCATGAATGAGGCTTATAGGCCTATAGTCGGTGATCTCCTCGGCGCCTTCTTTTTTGGGGAGCAACACCACATTAGCGGAGTTGAGCCAATGCAAATTGTTTGTGTGGAGGTTGCCAAAGCATCCAACAACCCGCATCGCGTCAACTTTAATAATCTCCGCCCCCAACCAAAGCAAAGTAAAATGCACAAAACGTGCAGTGGAGATTTTTTTGCTCCCGGACACTGCTGCACCCTCCTGTTTTAAAAAATCGAAAATCATATTTTTGAATTTTCAAAAATTCTGAAAATAAATCAGTGTGTAGCCAATGATATAACCCACTAACGTGTAAAATATCAACTTCAAAAACTTTGTATTCTGAGCTACACAAAAATGACAAATGTGTAGATCTGAGAATGTACATTTTCAAATATGTAAGCTTTATCAGATTTGTCATTTTTGTGTAGCCCATAATATAAAGTATCTCAAATTGAAATTTTACACGTTTGTGGGATACATCATTGGCTACGTCTCGATTTTTTTTCAGAATTTTTGGAATCTCACAAATATGAATTTTGATTTTTTTTTAAACAGCAGGGTGCAGTGGTGGCCGGGATCACAATACACTTTCCGCAAAACGTGACCAAAGAGTCACTACATGCATAGCGAAGTTTGGCGAATTTTCCAGGAAATATCATTTGATCATCAAGGAGTCGTTGCTAGCCGGTGCTCATGTAGTTGCTGTGATCGGGCCGCCAGTGGCGGACCTAGAAAAAAATTGGAGGGTGGGCACAATCTAAAAAAATGCCGCACCGCGATTTTTTTTTTACCAAATTGACACAACATTGTAGTTTAACACATATTTTTCAAATGAACGTGATTCCGATACAAATTTAAAACATGAACAAAGTCTTACATGATGAAGTATAGCATAAATAGGCGCAATATAGTTATTTCTCTTCATAATCAATTCTATAATTACTAGAGAAACATATAACATCATGTATAAGAAAGCTAATGATTTCAGTTATAGGATCTAGACATTGTCTAGTAGACCAACTGAAGAGGCGGTAGAAAAAAAAGTAGAAAAAGGCCCAAACAGCCAACCTGGGCCACGAATTTGAGTTCATATTAGGGGTAGTCAGGAATTTTCACAGAATTCTGGGTGGGCCACGGCCCACCCGGCCCACCCTCTGGGGCCACCATCTTGGCACCGTCGCCGTCAACTGAGGTCACCGTTCCGTTCTTCTACTGGTCACGCAAAGGGACCAACCGAACTACTCCCTCTCCCTCCGTTTTAAATTAGATGACTTTTCGTTCGTGCACACGTGAATGTACACATTCGAAAAGTCATCTAATTTAGAACAGAGGGAGTAGTACTAATCAAATCCGGATCAGCCACCGGACAAAACCACGCGCTCATTGTTAATCCGGCATATTCGCCCAGTTCGATCGCTCCCCCTCCGATACCCTCCCTGATCCTCCAATCATCAGCTCTCAGTCCAGCAGCTTTCTTTCGAGAGAAAGTGAAAAATTAGGAGATTTTATTTGAGAGAGAAAAACCAGGATAATTTAATTTTTTCCTAGAGAGAGAAAGAGTGGAGCAGCAGGCGGGATCCCCATTGGTGCAGCGAATTTTGGAACGGGAGGGGCAGTGGGGGTATAAATATAGAAGTATATTAAGAGGGAAATCGCTATTAGTAACGTTGGATACCGGGAATAGCCGGAGGAGCCAAGGGAACCAAATAACATGGGGGACGGTGGTGATGGCGCCGCCGCCTCCTCGTCGCCGCCGGACGCCGCCGCGGGGTTCTCCTACCTCGCCGTCTTCCACAACTACCCGCTCATGGCCGCCCTGCTCGGCTTCGCCATCGCGCAGACCATCAAGTTCTTCGTCACCGGGTAAAATTCACAAGCTACAAACTCCTCCTCCTCCTCCTTTGACCATCTCTCCTCCCCTTCCCGCCTGCTTCGTATGTCGTCGTCGTCTTTGACCGTAGAATTGCGGGATCCGGGTCCCGGGAGGCGGCTACGATTTCCGCGGGTCAAATTAAGTCGTCGTCTCGTCAATTGCTTGTTTCGCTTGGCGCGTGTGGATTTGTTGAGGTCCTGGAGATCTGATGTCGACAACCGGTTCCGATTTTACCATTTCGCTCCCTGGAATGCTTGGTTGTAGGGAATGTGGTTGCCTCTCTCCTAAATGATTTAGCACCGATCTTTTTTTCTGTTTAAGATGAGCTGGACGAAGAAATTTCGCGATGATCCATTCATATCATATTACTGAGCATAAGAGCTGGCGGGTCCATGTGCTGTTCCGGGGCGGTCAATTGGATTTCTTCAAGCTCGAATGCATCGCTGGATTGCAATCCCAAGATTCTCAAATTGCACGACATATTTTGGTCAGTGTTAAAAAAGTTATATTTTGGTCAATGGTTGCTCCTGCATGTTCTAGGAAAAAACAAATGATCAATGACAGGGGAAACCAAAACAGTGCTTGTGATCCTTAGTCCTTACACATAGCGAATCTTCTTTCGTCAGGATCATAACAACCGAGAATAATCCTAATTGTTATCTTCTTTTGGGCATTAGCATGATCCGAGGTAGCAATGACTTTTGTGGCTGCACTTTCATGGCGCCTTTTTGTGCTTGTTATTATTGTTGCAGTTAGTTTTTAGACCAATGCTGTAATAGGTTTAATATGTATTGCTTCTGAAACGAAGGTATAAGGAGAAAAGATGGGATCCTAAGCAGCTTATTGGCTCTGGCGGCATGCCGTCGTCGCATTCCGCGACAGTTACGGCGTTAGCAGTAGCAATTGGCTTCCAAGATGGCTTTGGCTGTGCCCTCTTTGCGACAGCAACGATCTTCGCAAGTGTGGTAGGTTATCCATCTCATCTCATGTTTGTTTTGAAAAGAAAATTCTTGCTTCTTAACCGAAGAAAATGAGCATTCAGGTGGCGTTTCTTGAACATGATTTTATATCTTCAGTTGGACATATTAACTCATGTTTAGTGTTAGCATTGTGCAAAAAAAAAATCATATCTGTTAATTCATAATGATGGTGTCTTTGAATTTCAATTTTTGCAACTTGATTGGCAGGTGATGTACGATGCTTCTGGTATCAGATTACACGCTGGAAAGCAAGCAGCGGTATGTAACAGTTGCTTGAAAAGCATGTCAATATCATTAGAGAGGCACTATCAATTTTTGTACTATTGTGGTTATGATGAACATGCCCTTATTTTCTCCATCTTTTAGGTGCTGAACCAAATAGTCTGTGAACTTCCTTCTGAACATCCCTTGGCTGAAACAAGACCACTGCGGGAACTTTTAGGCCATACTCCCACCCAGGTTTGCACAAATGTCCTTCTCATTGTCATTTTGGTGTAGTTTGGCAATATTTGCTGGATGGTTACTTGGTTGCCAAACTGAACCATGCTTATATGTCACATTGCGCAGCTTGCGTTACTTATAATCTGAATCTGAATCTGCTTGTGTGCTACTAACTTACTGTCGGTTGAATTGCTCCCAGGTTGTCGCCGGTGCGCTACTTGGGTGTATGATAGCTACTGCAGGGCAAATTGTCATTGCAGTGACAAGTGCTGTATGATACTGCTGTGTTGAAGGTGCAGGAGGAATTGCTAGCATTTGCAGAGACTTGAGAAGAAGAAGCTTCTCTGGTGTTTCTGTAACTTAGGTATTCTGTACGATGTGTAATGTTGTGTGGTAGTGCTGTTGAAGGTCGATCAAGTTTTGATAGCACATAATTGTATGTTCAGTTGATGTTCTCAGGCTTGATGTACAGAACATTTATTCGATAACTTCATTGTTGTGGTGAAATCTCAAAAGTGTCTCGGTTTGTGACTATCAATGTCAAACTGATATTGCTGTTTTAAACCATGTAGATGGGGTGACTTATATTTGAATCTCGAAGAAAAGGGATTTCAAATTCTTAGAGTTCAATATAACAATTTATTTTCGAGAAATCCTCTTGACTCAAACATAACCTAGTTTATTCTTTCAGGTCTCTCTCACAGACAAGAACTTGGACAATACAGTTATGTAAAATATCCTGTGACAAAGATAATTTTTATTCAGATTGATGTAACGGCTCTGGGAAGTTAAGGTCAAATGTATGACAATGTCATCAACATATGTGAGAAGATATCAACAAACAAACTGACGATCATGCACAATGCAGCATGCAATGGTTAATGTTACATCTTGTAACTGATATTCTAAGCTATACTTATTGCCACTGGAACCCAGTCAACTACTGAATGGATATCTGGGCATTCTTACACCTGGGGCCCATCTAAACACAAAATTTGAGAAAAGACTCTCCTAACTTCTGAATGAGCATCTCTCACCATGTCAGGTTCTGTTCTCCATGCTATGTGCTCATCAGGCCTTACCAAAAGAACACTTTTCTTACTTACCTGACACATCTCCCACCATGAGTTATCAGGTGCCCTAGGTATTTCCTCGACATCGATATAGTTTGTGCAGGGCCCTAACTCAGATATGCTCCCTTTCACTTCCGTGTTGACCGAACCTTGTGGCCATATAACACATACTTTGGCTGACAGCTCGAGTTCATCTGCTATCCTCAGCATAGCCCGGGCAAGTTTATATGAATCTTCAAGTGGTGCGATAATGATGACAAACTCAGCTTTGTCCCCACTTACTAGGTCCATCGTTGAGAACACACCCTGTAAGAGTTCATCAAGGTCACAATTTACACAAAGGTACAGGATGGCTAAAAGTTCATGGACCATTTAGGTGTTAAAGGGGCAAACCTCATTCGAAGCGGACAGTGCTCTCACTGGCATGTGTGGTAGCCGCGAACCAACCTTAGCAGATGGGATGTACTCTCCTGACGACCTCTTAAAATGCTTCACTTTTTCTGCTTGGTGAGTATCTTCACCAACTAGGGCTCCTTTCTCATAGCTGAAAGTTCACAGATAAGATTTAATTAAGAACGGAATTTGCCTATTTGGTTATATTTATTCAGAATGCAGCATTATTGTCAGAGGTATGTGGTCTACTCATGCTGTCCCTGTCAGGTAAACTTTAGAAAGAAGAAAAACACTCAAGTTCTTTTGAAGAATAATTCAAAATAACGGGGCTAACCGGAATCCAAGATCCTCTGCAGGAAACTGCAGCTGCAAACTTTTTCCTTCATCAAGAATACTTCGCAATTTTGCTAGTCTCGAGGATCCGAGAGGATTTTTCTCACTCAAAATGTAGTCTGAGACTTGTGTCCGACCAATGGAAAACAATCCTTCTAGAACCACCTTCTGTAAGTTTCTTGGAATGACTGGCGCTAGAATGTTGTTGATTACTCTGTGCACTGACGAAAACATGCAAAGGATACATATAATCAGATCACACTTAAGCACAGATGTGCATGTTGTCAACATCTACTTTTCAAAGGAAAAACATGAAATAGTGTACAGCCTACATGTAGGGATAGGGCATATTACCTGAGTTTGCAATAGTTGGATCAAGGCCAAGGGTAGCAGGAATAGACATTGCTGCTTTGAAGTTTTCCAAACTAAGTTCTGTATTAAAAATGGCAACCTGCCATAATAAAGAAGAAGGGTATATTTCAGTCATTTGTGGCACAGATATTAGCACTAAATGAACAGAAGGCATGAAAGAAGAATCTAACAGGTTTGCGCTCTGACTCATAAGTTTGTATTATTGATGGGGCAGCAATGTCATTTTGCAGTAAACACAGTTTCCAAGCCAAATTATGTGCATCCTGAATACCAGTGTTCATTCCTGCAACACAAAATATATACCAGGAAGTGCACATTTCTGTAAAAGTTTGAAGTTTGACGTGCATAACAAAGAAACTAAACATGGTAATATTGCACTATCAACTTTGAAGATAAATCACTAACCAAATCCACCAGCAGGAGGAAAACGGTGAGCAGCATCACCAACAAGGATTACACGATTGTTGCAGCCAACATACTGCTCTGCAACTTCAGCATGCATCGCCCATGGTTTTATGTCTAAAACCTGAATATCTGCTGGCTCCCATCCTACCAATTTAACAATAATTTGCTCGCATACCTAGAACAAAAAAGGAAAGATGTATGGGGTTATAGAACTAAGGAGGTATCTAAAATATTGGCACAACATTTACTCTGCAGACTCACCTACGTATCACATAACAAATTCTAAGGATTGCAAATAACTTCTTTAAAGAACAATACAAAACCAGTATTTCAGAATTACAAGGTTATACAGAGTTGGGTGCTGAAAATAATTTTCAGTAGTATGTGCACGGGTGAATGAGGCAGAAAATGCCAAGAACTAAAAATCCAGAAAAAAAAATTCAACTGAAATCACCTTTGCGCTGAAATCCTCAAACAGTTGTTGAGGCGGATAGAATGGAACCTGCACATATAACAGAAGATCAAATTAGCAGTCAGATAGAGCACTGGGTAAGAAAGATCACATTAATCATCATACTTCCTTCAGCGCAAAGGGAATATGATGCGCAACAGCCTGCTAATTCGAAATACCTGCAATACAAATTCCCCATGCTCCAGGTCATGTGCCACCAGCACACCAATTGCATCAGGGTTGAAAATAAAGAACAGCATCCCAGGCCTCTCACTAGACAAATACTTTCCAAGATCTCTGCTCACAAAATGAACACTGACCAATTTCTGCAAGTCCCGTTCACCTTTCATAGATATACCAGCCAATTCACGCACTTTGCTTCTAGCACCATCTGCACCTAGAAGAAGGCCACAGTGAAGCTTTCTCTCCTGCATCCTGCCCCCGTTGTTATATGATGCTCCAACCAGAATGCCATCATCGGTCAGCCGAATGGAACTCAACTCATGTCCCATCAGTATCTTGTTTTCGAGCAGTAAATCTTGAGTGGAGCTACCACCGAGCTCATCAGGAACGCATGTCTGAATGCCAACGCCATCCAGTTTCTTGAGTAGCAAATCCACTAGCTTGTACTGCGAGAAGTGTGCAACCGATATAGGACTAATGACCTTGTCGAAATCTGCACAAAACCATCGTCAGCCAAACGCAAAAGATCGCGTGCTCAAAATGCAAAGAACTGAACTGGCCTTCCTGCTTCATGTGATCAACTGAGCCGAGAATGGATCCGGAAAGCGAAGTGCAGTACACGAACTTCCTCCACAAATCCACTGGCGACTGAGCCCTCTCGATGTCCCCGGCCAAGCCGTCAAATTTGCGGAAGATCTGCCAACACCAACCCTCCTATTAGATCACCGTCCAGGGTACATACAAAAGGCTTAAAT
Source organism: Poa pratensis (assembly GCA_947311845.1). Classification (NCBI taxonomy): domain Eukaryota; kingdom Viridiplantae; phylum Streptophyta; class Magnoliopsida; order Poales; family Poaceae; genus Poa; species Poa pratensis. The sequence continues at coordinate 45,563,862 of CAMZMU010000057.1, read as the reverse complement.
GGCAATGGTGGGGGTGCAGTTGACAGGTGAACAGACCTCCATGGTGCGGTTGTTGATGAAATGCGCTCGTGGGTGCCGAGTGAAGTCCATGCTTTTCTCTATGACAGTGCATTTGATGCCTGCAAGGTTAGAATAAAAGGATCAGAGCATCAATGGTAGCCGAACTGGAAAGGTACTTCTACGAGTTCATGTGAAATTCAGCCTAATTAGTACTCTTACACTCGACTAACGAAGGGCGAATTGGAACATATCTGCGGGGGGTTGAGGCGAGCTTACCGAATTTGGTGAGGAGGAAGGAGAGGGCGAGCCCGACGGGGCCGGCCCCGACGATGACCACGGGCAGATGCGGCGCGTCGCCTCCGCCGCCGGCGAGGGAAGAGAAGGGCGGGCGCTGGAGGTGGTGGCGGCGCAGCCAGGTGATGCCCCGGTTCGCGGAGAAGAGGCGCCACCCTCCACCGCCGGCGATCGACGGCATCGTGGCCTCGGGTGTGGCCCCGCAGCTTGCAAGAGGGGTTTGTGGGTTTTGAAGGCGGACACGAGTACACAAAACAGTTGGACGCGACGGGAGTTGAGCGATGGCGCCTCCTGGAAGTACGTCTTTCACATTAGAAGACGGCTATTTAGTCCAGTAACTACAATAGCCCGGTGCCGGTGCCGGAGCCGGAGCCGAACACTGGAGGGGGAGGCCCGACCTATTTCCGCTACCGGCGGCGCCGAGGTCAGGAGGTGGAGGACGACGGCCGGCGGCGAGCACTGGATGAGGCGGCGAGGGACGGAGGGGCCAGGGCGGAGGGCGGAGGACCAAGGCTAGAGCGAGAGGGGAGCGGCAGGGAGTTGCCGGCGTCGGCGCGCCGGCATGGCGTGTATGTGCGGGTGCGGGAGGAATTTGGGGAAGACAGGCTCTCCCCCTGTCGGTTTTACGGGGTAATTTTGGAATACCGAAAGAAATGACAAGGTACTAACGGTTTGACTCAAAGAGTTTGTTTAACATCTGACGGTAGTGTCATTTTGGCTTAAAAAAGCTGAATTGGATGTTATTTTCGCAAGTTGGTTTTCACTATCCCAAAATGTAAGACACGCTATTTTTATGCTGGTCGTTGATGCTCGACTTTGACCATTAATATATTTAAAATTATATGGATTGACAATATGCAAATGGTACTATTGGATTCGCCTCGCAAAATTCTTTCATTTCATATACATTTATACTAATTGTGTGTGTATATTATAAGTACAATTCATAGTCAAAGTTATATGTCGTTGACCAACAAAATTAAATGGCGCCTTGTATTTTGAATCCCAACCACATTGGAGGAGGGTAAGGGCAACTACAGTGTCATCCGCATTTGTACGATTCTGTTCCGCAGATAAAAGGTAGCATTCAACGGGCACCGCAAATGGATCTCGAACGGACGCGTCCCGATCAATTTCTGGACCAAATTTGGTCAAGAAAATGCGGCCAAACCAAACGCGTCCGCGCCAGCATTTATCCACCGCGTGTCCGACATTGGCCCGCCTACCAGCCTCCCGTCACTCCACCTATCGACTTAATTGAAAGTTGTGGCCGGTCTTTTTAATGGTGACTCGGTGGCCCAGCCAGCCACACCTGAAGGGACAAAGAGGGTGGGGGTGGGGGTGGGGGGGGGGGGGGGGTAAATAGGCTACTTAAAAACTCTTACGGACTTGACTTTATCCTAATGCAGAATCAAACTAAGCGAGTACTTTTCAAGCACAAGTCATAAATATATTAGGCTCACCTATGTGCACCAACAACCTATAGCTCAACAAGATATGGCACTTACAAGAATAAGCTAGCAATTCAAACCTTACACAAGATATATCAATAGTTGCAAGTATGAATTGCGGAATGTAAAGGGGACAAGAGACAACTGATACGTCTCAAACGTATCTATAATTTTTGATGTTCCATGCTTGTTTTATACCAATTGCTACATGTTTTGCATCTACTTTATATCACTTTTATACATTTTTTTGGACTAAACTATTAACAAGATGCCGAAGTGCCAGTTTCTGTTTTCTGCTGTTTTTGTATTCCAGAAAAGCTAGTCTGGAAATATTCTCGGAATTGGACGAAACAACACGGGGGTGCCTATTTTTCCAGAACACACCTGACGGAGCGAAGGAGCAGCAGAGGAGGGCCACCAGGAGGCCACACGCACCCAGGGCGCGGGCCCCCCTTCTGTCGCGCCCTGGGGTGGTGTGGGCCCCTCGGGGGTCCGCAGCCGCCGCCCTTTCGCCTACTTATTCCCCCTGACGCGAAAACTCTAAGTACCTGAGCAAATATCCACGAAAAGATCCAGAGACGCCGCCGTCGTCAACCCTAGCTCGGGAGGGTTCAGAACCTCTTCCCGGCACCCTGCCGGAGAGGGGAATCGTCACCGGAGGCTTCTACATCGCCATGCCTGCCTCCGGAGTGATGCGTGAGTAGTTCATACTTAGACTACGGGTCCATAGCAGTAGCTAGATGGTTGTCTCTCCACTTTGTGCCATCATGTTTAGATCTTGTGAGCTGCCCTACATGATCAAGATCATATTATTGTAATGCTACATGTTGTGTTTGCTGGGATCCGATGAATATTGAATATTATGTCAAGTTGATTATCAATCTATCTTATATGTTATTTAAGATCTTGCATGCTTTCCGTTACTCGTAGATGCTTTGGCCAAGTAGATGCTTGTAACTCCAAGAGAGAGTATTTATGCTAGATAGTGGGTTCATGTCTCCGTTTAACCTGGGACACTGACAGAAAGTTCTAAGGTTGTGGATGTGCTGTTGCCACTAGGGATAACCTAACGATGCTATGTCCACGGGCATATGTGTTTGTTTACATTACGCACTTTACTTAATGCAATTATCCGTTGCTTGCAACTTAATACCAACGGGGGACTCGGATGACAACCCGGCGGTGGATTATTAGTCATAAATGCTGTTGGATAACGATCTATGTATTATGTCGTAATGCCCAATTAAATATTATAGTAGTCAACATGTCATGTATATGCATTGTCATGCGCTCACTATTCGTCAATTGCCCAGCTGTAATTTGTTCACCCAACATGTTAGTTATCTTTTATGGAGAGACACCACTAGTGAACTGTGGACCCCGGTCCATTCTTTTACACTGATTAAACAACCACAAACTGCAAACTGTTCATTTTTCATTCTCTGCAATTTAATACTCATTTTCCACACCATACGTTTAATCCTTTGTTTTCAGCAAGCCAGTGAGATTGACAACCTCACTGTTTCGTTGGGGCAAAGTAGTTTGATTGTGTTGTGTGCAGATTCCATGTCAACGGTCCAGACTCCCTGCGATAGCTATTTTTCTGGCGCCGTTGACAACCTTCTGAAGAGTTGCTGCTCCTACTGGTTCGATAACCTTGGTTTCTTTCTGAGGGAAAACTTGCTGCTGACTACATCATACCTTCCTCTTGGGGTCTCCCAACGAACGTGTGTTTCACGTCATCAACAACCGATATATCTCGCGGAGTTCGGATATCCACCGATATCCTACTATGCGTTGGAGAGACCGTGGCAAACAAAGTCCACACGATCCCTTCCCGGATCTAGCTTTATTCTCCCTTGAGATTACTCACACCAAGTATGAACTCTTCTACTATGACTAGCTTCTTTCTCAACCCCAGAGACGGCGGGCCTCTTCACAATCTTCACGAAGAGGTCACCAAGCAACAACCACCAAATCGTCTAGGAAGGGCTGCCCTCCCTCTCCTATCTTCTGACAGTTGTGAGGGGTCTTCATTCTAGAGATCCCTCGATGTAATCAAGCACGATATTTGCATGGGTATGGAATTTTCTGTAGGAGGAAGTTACAAGGCTTAAAAACTTGTAGCGGAGATGATGTTCCAAAACCCCCGCTACAAGTTTCCAAGCCTCTTTGCGATTTGTTCGGCCCAATAATATTGGTGTCATCGGTAGCCCAAAATGGGTTTTGGAACATCTTGTTTTGAGGAACATTTGGGTCAGAGGAAGTTTTATCCTTGACCGAGCTTCATGTGGCTCTCTCTCATTAGCTACCGGGGTCTCCAGACGTCGTATCTTGGTTCTTATCCCCCTCAGAGATCTTTCCTATTGGGCCAGCTTATCGTGTCCTTTTTCACGAACCGAATTTGATGTGGACCGACACATTCTTCTCATGTTCTACTGCCCGCTTCCTCCGGAGTTTCTTCCATGAAAGTCTGAGACCTGAGTGGTAGGCTCTGGATATCGGTGAGCTACTAGAAGCTAATATGAACAGTACCATTAGGAGTAGGCTTCTCTTTTGGTTAGTGTTTGTCGTGATGATCCGGACCCTATGTGTTATTCAAAATAAGATGGTTATCAAGCGGATCTTCTTACGATGTGTTTCTGACTTTGTGTTTATTTTTTTTCATTTCTGCAGCAAGTATCGCGGTGTCGGGCACTCTAGCATGCTTGTTGAACAAGTGTTGCAATTGAGATATGTTTGCGCTCAAAGATAGGTTGCGCATGAACGTTATAAAAGAAGGGTCGTAACGATGTATCCATATGCCAGGATGCACCGTCTAATCTGCCATTCCCGGTTCCTGAAGGTCCTATCACATGTTCCTTGGAGGTTCTTAGCCCTTGCAGTGCAGCTGGTTCGCGGCGGACGGGGAGTGTGGCTCTGCTGTCACGGGAGGTGGATGTCGGGGCAGCGGCCCCGGTCGGTGGTGGTACGTCGAGGCGGCGGCCTCGGGATCCCACGCAACGACTGTCCTTTGGGGCAGGGTCGCGGCCTGCTGCGGTTTGGGTATGATTATGGTTGTCAGAAGAAACAAATACAGTGACACAGCAGATCAAACCAAAAAAGAAAACTCTATAAATTTGTTGCAAAAGAATCACAATCGCTTCTGAAAATCAAACCACATCTGTACCTTCCTGATTTGTATTTATCTAATTTAGTGCTCTATTTCAGCACCGGGGCCTGAAATTGCCTCAAATGTTATTGCTCCTTGGATTAGTAGTTGGACCCTTGTGAACTGATGAAGCTATGATGGGCTGGCGGATGAGCCACGTGCACTTCTCGTCGTTCCATCCTCTGGGCAGCCACTCGATGAACTCTGTCTTGTTGTCAATGAGATTGTACCGAAACACGCCACGCTGCTTATACGGCGGGGAAAATCCCTTGTCGTCGTCGTACATGAAGTAGACGTAACCGCCGGTTACGCCCAACCGCGACGCGTCCACGGCAAAACTGTTGGGCCATCCAAGGAACAGAACGCGGTCGGCTAGGCTTATGCCTTTCTTCCTCACCCACCGCATGTCCGGAGCGTCCTCGAGAGCGTGCACCGACACCAAGAGCGCACCGACTAGGTCGCGGACGCCCACCCTGTAATACTGAAGGTAATCATCTCTAATGTGCACCGACGCCCACAAAAGCTCGCCGCTGGACTCTAGGACATGGCTGTACTCGTAGAAGTAGCCGTCATGCTCGAGCGGCATGGAGGACGGCCTGAGAACCCGGACATCGTTGATCACCGTGGTCAGTGGGATGACGAGCCAGAGGCTACGCTGAACGGTGACAAGGATCTTGCCGTTGCGATAGGCGACACAGAACTCACCGTAGTTTGGGGATTCGAGGTTCCAGTGGATCACCGTCCACTCGTCGTCGCCAGGACGCAAGAGGGCGGCCCTGAACTTGGCCGTCCTACTATCTCCCCTTCCGCTGTCGTATTTTCTGTACAAAAGGACGGTACCGTCGTTGTAGATGATGCCGCTAGGATTCTCCTCCTCCCACTGGCCGGCAAGAAAGCGAGGCAGGTGGGTCAGGGTTGTTCCCGTGAGAGGGTCGTGGAGGGTCGGGCCGTAGAGGGGATTGGAGGTGAAGTAGCACACGGCGGTGCCGTCGGCCCTGGCCACCCAGTTCCTCCCGGTGCCTGATGTCGGCGGCGGCGGCGAAAGGTAGCTGGACTTGGAGAAGACACATCTGAAGTTGAGGTGCAAGTCGTCCTCCTCGTTGGGCGCAAGGAGCCAGGGCAGGAACTGATCAGTCGTCTTCTTCCTCGCAGAAGTTGGTTCGTGTGAGCTACGCCATGGCCTGCAGACGGCGTGGAAGCGGACGAAGTCGGTAGGGTCGTGCAGGTGGCCGGAAATCTCGTGGAGAAGCTCCGGCAGGAGGTCTGGCCACCACCTCCGGTGCATGGCGGCGCGCAGAGGTTGGAGATCGTGATGGAAAAGATTCGACCAACATTTGCTGCGGATCAGTTAATTGTAGGGTTAATTATTTATTCGTCTCTGGTTTTTCAGGCTTTGTTATTGAGTACCGTTTTTTTTTTTCAGGTTGCCGAGAGTCCGAGAAGTGAAGGATGGGCCGTCTCTGCGTCCAGTGTCGAACTGATCAGGCGTTTATTGGGCTTTTCTTATGTTGGGCTATTTGTTTGTGGTATTTTCTTCACATAGGATTTTGTTTGTTCATTCCTGTTTGCCACAGAACTACAGAAAAAAAATTGGTGAACGGATTTTGAACCATCACTCATTCTCGTTTCCAAGCGGATGCAAACTTCAGCTAAGTGAATTCATCAATAGCGGGTAAAATTACTCTTGCAAGAGATGTGTTTGAACAAATTGTGCAACAACAATTCTGCAGCCTCCTCACTCAAATAGTTGTTTCGTAGGAAACGGTACAGCGTATACATGGAAACAAGATGAGTATTTGGAGGTGCAGATTAAAACAGCCGATTGCCTAGTCATACCTCCACTTCCGTATATACAACAAAAATAACTTTCTAGGTTTGCACAGCAAATTACACCTCAAAGCTTAGAGGCGCCCATGGACACAGCCTGCTGCACAAGCTCCCGCCGCAAGATCTTCCCCGCCGGAGATTTTGGTATTGCAGTGACAAACGACACCCGGCGGACTTTCTTGTAGGGCGCAACCTGTCAAAGTCAAAGTCAAACGATGAACACTTGGATCTGACTCATATCAGTTACAAAATAAAAATCACTCATATGTGTTTGAAGTCTCAAGAAATTGTCAAATTACGACAGCAAGGTCCAAAAGAATATGCTGCATACATCAAGGTGCATTGATACATTTTTTTTGTTACTGTTGATGTTTTTTTGTGTTACTGTTGATGCAGCTCTCTTCAAATTAACTACAAAACTATGTTGCTACTTGTGCATACCGCACATACACGAAGTTGCTCATGTGGACGTGGCTTCGTGTAGCACACAGTGATGATCAGACTAGTACTCTAGCTTTCCAACAATATGCTACAGGCTATTTCATTTCAGTGTTGCCGTTCCCATCAGGGAAAAGAACTTTAAAATATCCTTAACGGCCAAACAGACATTATAGCTTATAATACGAAAACATCACTAAACTAGTAAACCCAACTCAACTTGCTTGCCAACAAGTATAATAAAGCTGATTGTGATGCACACTTTTAACTCATAATCAAACTATATATACTCTTTTTGCTGATCAAGGACGATCACAATGTCTGGCAATCTCGTCATATATTTGATCCCGCCGAGATATCTTTGCAAGGTAGATAATTTTCTCTTCAAAATTGCCACATCTCTTTTTGGGAGATGTTGGAATTTCCCCTTTTTTTCTTCTGCTCTTAAGTCTCTAAATTGAGAAAGTCGTTTTCGTAATCGACCAATTAGTTAACATACCACTGAACCACTTTTTATTAACATAATGACAACGAGCCCTTATTGCAGCTGATGCTACTAAATCCGTTGCTCTTTTTTTTGTACCAACAATTAAGAAACTTTTTCCCTGACTTGCTGCATCAAACACTAAATCACAAGCTTCTGATAAAAACCGAGCCGTTCTAGCGAGATTTATAATATGAGTACCTTTGCGCTTTGCCGAAATGTAAGGGGCCATTTTCGGATTCCATTTCTTAATACCATGACCAAAATGAACTCCTGCTTCTATCATCTCTTTCAAATTGGTAGGATGCAGCATAAGGATAATCGAAAGACGAGACTTACATGTTTAGCCACGTGGTCCATGACTTCTTGTCCAGTAAGGTTTGAACCTGGTTGCCTCACTATAAAAGCCATTGGCAGTTGCCCAGCATCTTCATCTGGATATCTGCATAGGTCATCATATGGATGGGCATCATATATACTGCCACATGCTGAACGTAACTTCGTACCATATTTGTAGGAACGCACAATTCAATAGAATTTTTCCAAGTTTACTGAAGTTTATACTGAAGGTACTTACGGGATAACTGCGGCGTCAGCGATTTCAGGATGAGATTGCAGAATATGCTCCAGTTCAGCTGGAGGCACCTGAGATAAGATGTATATCAGTATCATACAGATAGAATCTTGCAAGATGAAATTCTCGAACGACAATAAAATTGTACCTGGTATCCTTTGTACTTTATCAGCTCCTTCAAACGATCAACAATGTAGAGAAATCCGTCTTCATTGAAGTAGCAAAGGTCACCAGTTTTCAACCAGCCTTCTGAGTCTACCGTTTCTGCAGTTGCTTTGTCATCACCCACATAACCTGAAAAAACATCCCCATAACAAGTAGTTGTATGTTCCTATAAGCACGTCTTAAATTAATCTGGTTAGGACAATTAAGTAACGTTCCGGATCAACTAAATATTTAGATCAGTTGTTATGTCAGTGTCACTTACAAAGCATTGAGAACAGTTAGGTTTTCTGTACCAGACTGTCGGACGTATAGGCTGGAGTAGCAGATATGAGATGCCTCCATTCTAACAGATGGTTTCAATGAACACGTACCAAATGCGTATCACTGGCAATCTGGCATGCTGGTATAACTACCTATTTAGTAGGAGAACAAGCATCCCTGCATTGCTGGCAGGATTGAAGATTTGATGAAATAGGTACTGGTCCACCAGTACTTGGTTGGACAAAAGGTTCTGCAGCTATATCCAATAACATCGTCATGAAGTCTCTAAAAAGTCGTCATGAAGCACATGGCAAGCAAAACATGTTGCTTGCACACAAAAGCCCTCTCTTCTTGTAAATATATTTGCCTTCTATAAAATTATGGTACGCATTCGCGTGCTCTCGAAAAAAAAAAGCCCTCTCCCTATTATAAAGAAGGCATCTAAGACCTCACAAGATGATTGACAAAAAAAAAGATCCCAACAGATTGCTACGCCATGGACATGCATAGCTTTCACATGATAAATGCTGTTGTTATCTATCACGAAGAGAACATCAAACCTTGATACTCCAGTAATAGATAACATAAGGTTTTCGGTGGACGAATCATCGCCATCATCATATTAACATTTTGGCGTGCACAGTCTCAACTCTCAACTACTGGTAGTATAAATGATGAAGCCATCGTCTGAATTTGACAAAGGTCAAACACGACAACACGAGTATTCAGAAGATAAGACGACGGCACGTGCTCAGTGGTCAGAGCCATGACTAGTTTGTAGTTAGTACAGAGTGCTCACCTCTCATGACGATCGGGCCCCGGACCCAGAGCTCGCCGCGCTGGCCCGGGCCGCGCGCCTCGCCGGTGGAGGGATCGACTATCTTGGCCTGCAAGTGCGACGCAATCTTCCCGACCGAACCGTATGCCAAGGATTCCTCCGGTCCTACCGTCGATGAAACGGAGCCGGATGATTCCGTCAAGCCGTAGCCCTGAGATAATAAATGGGATAGTACACGCATGGATTCGGTGGATCAGAAAAGGCAATCTGCAAATGCACGCGAGAGATTCTGCATCCTGCATGGGATCTGAATGATGCTTCACCTGAACAATCTGGACGTCGGGGAAGACGGCGGCGAAGCGCTCGGCGACCTCGCGGCCAAGCGGCGCCCCGCCGACGCCGATGACGAGGAGCGAGGAGAGGTCCCGGCGGCGCGCCTCCTCGGACTTGATGAGGGCCACCAGGAGAGGCGGCGCTGCGGGCAGCAGCGTGACGCGGTACCGCTCGATGGCGCGCAGCGCGGCGCCGAAGTCGAAGCGCTCCATGAGCACGGCCGTCTCCCCCATGGAGACGGAGCGCAGGACCATCATGAAGCCGAAGACGTGGAAGAGGGGGAGAGGGAGCAGCGTCACGGCCGGCGGCGGCGGCTCCTCGCCCGCCTCGGTGGCCTCCGCCGCCACCTTGTCGCTGTTCTCGGCGTGCGCACAGATCAGCGCGATGAGGTTGCGGTGCGTGATGGCGACGGCCTTGACGCGCCCGGTGGTGCCCGAGGAGTAGAGCACGGCCGCGGTGTCCGACTGCTTCACCGCCACGGCGGAGGAGCCGCCGCGCGAGGATAGATTCGTGTAGGCGTCCGAGCCGAGGACGACGCAGGGGACATGGGCGGGCAGCTTGGCGGCGACCTCGGGGGGCGAACGCGACGGCGGCCTGGAGAGCGCGGCCTGGTGCGCGTACTCCTCGGCGGTGGAGGCCGGGTTGGCGGGGGAGACGACGGCGCCGATGGACATGAGCGCGAAGTGGAGGACGGGGACGTCGAGGCGGGAGGGCGCGACGACGAGGGCGACGTCCCCGGGGCGGAGGCCGAGGACGGACCAGAGGCCGCCGGCGAGGGAGCGGACGGCGGCGAGGAAGGACGGGTAGGAGACGGCAATGCCGGTGGCGGCGTCGACGAGCGCGGGGTGGTCGGGGAGCGCGGAGGGGAGGAGCGAGAAGGCGTACGCCGCCGCCGTCGTCGGGAGCGACTCCGGCGGGAGCGCGCCCGCCGCGCGCACGCTGTGGAAGGTCCGCGTGGCCGCGCAGTAGCCGCTGCGCGGGTCGATCCCGCCCGGCGGCGCCGCCATCGAGGGTGGAGGTGGGGACGGACTTGGTTCGCGTTTTGGGGGATTTTTCCTTCTTCGGTGCGGGAGCGGAGGGCGGCTGGAGCGGACGGAGGTTCGGCGTAGAAGTAGAGGAGAGACGTGGCAAATCCTGACTCCAGAGTTTATGAACGCAAGTGTCAAGTGGGATGGGATAAACTGCGACCAATATGTCGTTAGACGTCGCAAATGACAATCGATGCCGACCGGTGGGGCCGGCAGGTCGGTCTCTATCGGTGCTGGGACAGGTTTGGGCTGTGCAGTCGGGTTACTATGTGAGATTTCTTGGAGATGATAATTCTTGGAAAAGAAGTTGCACTATTTTTCTGGAAGGTAGCAACAAAATCCGATGCACGTAAAATAAGTGAGTAATCAAGTTGAACACTTGTACTCCGTACTTGGTAAGTATAAAATGCATGTTTGTCAAAGCTGATTAAGTCCTTGTATTTGTAGTATATTTCTGTGCCACTATGCTCCCATTCTATCGGTCACTAACTTAGTGTCCGGTCCGTCTGATAGGGGAAACAAAATAAAGCTAAGACTCCGCACAACCGAAAAGTAATCAAACGCTTCGGGTACAAAGTCATAACAGTTTTATTTTTGAAACAAGACAAAAGCTTTACCTTTTTATATTGACAAAGAAGGAGCAAACAAGGCCGAAACCCAAAAATAAAAAGTTACATCACATCAATCATGCGATAACCTCTGCTAGCGTCTTGGCCCCTGCCAGGATCCAGTTCTTGCCCTCGTTCTTGATTTGCTGAAAAAAGTTCGTAGGCGTGGTGAACTTGTTGTTGAAAACCCTTTTGTTGCGCTCCTTCCCTATCTTCCACGTGATTAGAATAATTGCCGTCTTGAGTCCTTTGCTAGATTGAGAGGCCATGGTCGCCATGTCCCTCCAATAGTCGAAAACCCTTGGTTTGGCGGAAAAAAGGCTTCGCATAAGTGTGGGGCACTTAAGCCAAAAGGCAGTGTCCGTCCAAACACTTTTGGAATAGCGCCATTCGAAAAGGATGTGCCTTGCCGTCTCAGGTTGGCATCTGCAAAGCTGACATACGGCTGGTGGGGTCATCCTCTTATTGCAAACATGTCAGAGGTCCAAAGCCTGTTTTGGACCGCCAGCCATGCGAAGAAAGAGCACTTCGGAGGTGCCCAAGTCTTCCAGACGATGCTCATGATGGGACAGGACGAAGCGCCTAGGAGCTGCGCCTTATAACCTGAGTTGGCCGAATAGATCCCATTGCTGCATAGGGTCCAAGAGATGGTGTTTTCAACACCTCGGGTGATAGTCACCTCCTGAATGAGGTTCCAAAGGTGGACGAATTGGGAGATATGCTCGACGGTGAAGTTTTCCACATAAAGGTCAGCGATCCATCTAAAATCTATTAGAGCATCATGGACATTCCTGTTCTTCCGCTTGGAGTCCTGAAAAAGGCTTGGCGCAATCACCCTTGGTGGCATAGGCGGAGGGTCAGGTTGACCATACTGGGTCGTGGCCAGTCTTTTCTTGGACTTTAACATAGAAATCTGCTATTATTTCGGCCCACCAAGAGGAAATAGCCCATTATTTGTGCTAATTTGGCCTATTCTTGCTACTGGCCAGGCTTGATTTTGTTGCACGCTCGCCACTGCTTGGTGGCATACCGTCTAACCATGAGGAGTTCCAGAAAGAAGTTTTTAGGCCGTCCCCAATCGTGACCTTGGTTGCCGCATTAAAGAGATTTTTTTTCCAGGTTTAGGATCGCAAGATCGCCAAGCTTTTTGGGCGGAAAACCTTGTCCCAGTTGACCTTGCATTTGCCGCCACTGACCTTTTCACTGCAGTTCCATAGCATTCCACGTCCGAGCTTATCGAAAGCTTTAAGTGTGCGCTTGTCAGTCTTGATTGATGTGAGGAGGAAAATCGGCATTGAGGATAGCACATACTTGACTAGAGCAAGACATCCAACACGGTTGATATATTTGCCAATCCATATGGCTGCAGGCGATTGGCGGCTTTGCCGATGTAGGGTTGGAGGTCGGCACGACGGAGCCTTCCCAAGGCGAGCGGCAGCCCAAGATACTTGATGGGGAACTGGGAAATTGCTGTGGGGAAGTCTGTCATAATTGCTCCCAGGTCCAGATCCTCGCATCTGATCACCGAGATGGAGCTCTTGGCGAAGTTTGTAACGAGGCCAGTTACCTCGCTGAAGCATTGCAACGTGTAGGCGAGGTTAGACATGTTTCTGGCTGAGATACTACGAAGCTTGCGACATCATCCGCGTATAGGGGCCTTCATGCAAACTAAAGTATTTTGCACCAAAATCTTGTTTTTTCATCAGATAGAAGAAAAGAATGCATCTCAAGCTAACAATGGCGGGGCTATGCACATGTGAGGGGGGGCCCTTGCCCCCCAGCCTAATTTTTTAAGCCTAAATACCCTTTGCAATCATGGTTTAGATCGGGGGAAATGGCTAATTGGCCCCACCAACTAGCTAGTGTTACACATGCAGAAGACCCCCCCCCCCCCCTCGCCGGATTCTCCTCAAGCTCCGCCACTGCAAGGTAACATAAAATCGTATTAAAAACAAACGTAATTTTTTAGTTTGTTGATGAATTACTAATTCAAGTAACGAAGTTTTCCTACCTTGGAAGATAAGCTAACAAATTTTCTGGAATGCATGTCTCAGATTAATTGGGTATGCCGTGGTTTATTTAGCAATTTTGACAAATAAATGGTTTTTTTTAAAGGGGGTGCGGATCCCTAGCCTCTGCATCGAGTGATGCACACAGCCATCCGCAATTATTCAAACAACACCTTACAAGAGGATTACAAGGATCAACCCGAAGCGAACCACCAAACTAGCGACAACTCGCTACACCTACAACACGGATGAAGGGGGTGGCCAAGAACAGAGCCGAATACCCTGACAACACACCAACGCACATCATCAAAAAACCGAAGGCCACACCAAGCCGCCCGATAGCGACAAAGGGGCACAACCAGTACAGCAGACCCTCAGCGGCACCGATGCACCTGCTACAGAAGTCGCCGCCACCATCTTCCTCAAACCCATCATCATCTTTAGCACAGGACCAAAGTATTCACCTTGTCAGGCATGTCGTCGACGTCGCCACGACGCAGACAACATATCCGATCTGCGTGCTACCATCATCACACGTCTAGCGCCGAGACTCCGCTGCGCCGCGCCGCCGAGACTCTCCGTCGTCGATGTGTTAGATGCTCCCCACGCCACCTCCTCTTACCCGTACCAACCAGATCCTGCTCCAAAACGATGCCCCAGGAGGGAGAACGACCCTGGAAGAGCCGTCATTGTCCGATCCAGGAGACCCAGATCTAGGGTTTCCCCCGGAACATCCCGAGCTTGGTGACGTGACCTGCAACGACGATGCCTCGAGAAGGGAACGACGTCGGAGACGCCGCCATCGTCTGCCAAGACCGCAGTCGGCGAGGTTTTCACCGAAGGTCGGTCGCCCAGAACTCGCCGCTGTGTGGATCCGCGAGCACCGTCGCCATGAAGACGAACGGCACCGACGGAAAGCCGGTAGAGGACCTCCAGCCGCCTCACACCAGCCTCATCTCGCGCCCCGGCCGGCCAAAGCCGATCCAAGACGGATCTGGCCAAGATGCCAGATCCACGGCCACCGCCGCCGCCCATGGGGTCGCCGCTGTCGTCGCCCAGCTAGGGAGCCTCCTTGGCCGCTGTGCCTGTCACGCTGCCCGGAACGCCCCAGCCGCGCCCAGGAGTTGCCGCCACGACCTCCTGCCCTAGCGCTTTTTGCGCCGGGCGCCGCCGCCACCGCGGCCAAGACTGACCGGCGGCAACGGCGGCAGGCTCAGATCGAAGGAGAGGGAGCTGGTCGGCACCGGGATTTGGTCCCCCTGGTGCCGCCCTAGGGTGGCGGCGCGAGGGGGTCGAGAGGGAGTGAGGGAGCCCTGTAGAATTATCACAAATAAATGGTAATTACGATAAAAATCACTACATGCAAACAAATCTATTTGCGCCATATATCACTGGATTATACCTTCCTAATAATTTTTAAGTATATTATTTCTCTACAACACCATATTATTAGTTTTTGAAATATTTAAATTATTTCACGAGCCCACATGTTAGAAGAGGTGGTGGTGGGACTCACTCCCATTTAATAGCAAAGATAAGAGCATCCACATGCACCTTTGAAAATATGTCCCGCGCCCCTGAAACGAAACGGTGGCCTCTTTGGGGCGTTTGGACACTTGTCCAGACTGAAAGGGACGGCTGTCCCAACGCCCCATACTATTTTTGAAAGAAAATAAACACTCAAATTTACATAAATGGCTCGGATTTATTCAATTTAAAGACATTTTACAACATTTGGAGTTAACCCTAGTTTCCTTCTTTGCATTCTATCAAGACAACTTGATCACTGAAGATAGCAGCTTTATTTAGGAAAAGCCTTCTTATCATCCGGGTGATCTCTCCATCCCGTCCCCCCCCCCCCCCCCTTGCGCACGC
Source organism: Poa pratensis (assembly GCA_947311845.1). Classification (NCBI taxonomy): domain Eukaryota; kingdom Viridiplantae; phylum Streptophyta; class Magnoliopsida; order Poales; family Poaceae; genus Poa; species Poa pratensis. Next base: position 45,548,586 of record CAMZMU010000057.1, on the reverse strand, counting down.
GACACGCGTCCACCTGCGTGGCCCCCAACCGACCTTATCTCTTCCCTCCTCCACACGTTTTTCTGTGTTCCTCTTTCTCGTCTCTTCCAAATCACAAGCTCGCTCGGGTGCCCCTGGCCCCGCCCCGCCGCCGCCCCGTGCCGCCTTTGCCGCCGCCCCGACGGCGCTCCCCAACCCGCAATCACCCGGTGCCACGCTCCTCTCCCCTGGCCGCAGCCATGCTCGCCCAGCTCTCTCCTCTCCGTCCCGCATCCGCCTCCCCACACCCCTCTTCCTCCATCCTCGTCCTTGCTGCTCCCCCGAGCCGTCGCCGACGAGCTGCAGAGGGCAGGCGCGCGAGCTGCAAGGGTTGGACGCCGGAGCTACAATGGAGACGACGACCGGCGGCGAGGCCTGGTGCTACCACGGCACCGCGGCGGTGCTTCCAATGCTGGGTTGTGGTGCTACCGGAGGCGAGGCGTGGTGCTACCAAGGCACCACGGCGGTGCCCCCAACGGGGGTGTGGTGCTACCGGCGGCGAGGCGTGGTGCTACCACGACACGGCGGCGATGCTCCCAACGTGGGGGTGTGGTGCTACCGGCAGCGGCTGCCGGTGCTGCCATTCGCGTCGCACGGTGCTACCATCGGCGTTGCGCGGTGCTACGGTAGGTACCTGGCGTTGCTACCACGGAAGGTCGACGGTGCTACCGAACGTTGGCGGTGGTGCTGCCATCGGCGGGCCGCGGTGCTACCGTCGGCGGCTGCCGGTGCTGCCATCGGCGTCGCGTGGTGCTACGGTAGGTACCTGGCGTTGCTACCACGGAAGGCCGACGGTGGTGCTGCCATCGGCGGCCCGCGGTGCTACCGTCGGTGGCTGCCGGTGCTGCCATCGGCGTCGCACGGTGCTACCATAGGCACCTGGCGTTGCTACCACGGAAGGCCGGGTGACTGGATGTGCTGCCATCTGCGTCCTGCGGTGCTACCGTAGGTGTGTGGAGGTGCTACCACGGAGGATGCAATCGACGATGGGCGGCATCTTCTCCGACGAAGTTGCGGCGTCTTCTCCGGCGAGCGGTGGCGCTGCCCATTGTCGAGCGGTGGAGGCTGTGACCTTCGATGATGCCACCTCCGTGCTGCAAGCTAGCTGTTTGGCGGGGCGCGGAGCGCACCGGCTGCCGAAGATGGGGACGGGGCGGAGCAACCGGAGATGGGGGCGAGGCGGAGCACGCCGACAGCCGGAGACGGGAGCAGGGCGGAGCTGCGGGCGGCGTCTTCTCCGGCGACAGCCGACGTCTTCTCCGACGAAGCTCCGGCGACGGGCGGCGTCTTCTCCGACGAAGCTGTGGGCGGCGTCTTCTCCGGCTGCGTGTCGCCATGGACGGGGGATTTTTCTATGGTATTTTTTTCTGCGAGGGAGCGAGAGATGCGCACGATTTGTTCCTCTGGTCCATGTTGACCGGTACAACGACATGTGTCGGCCTCTCCACCCGGGATCTTTCGGAAAGATCACCCGGGTGGCGCTCAGCATGTCCCCTTATTTACCCAGTTGTAGGGAAAGACCTCTAGATACCAAATCAACAAGCTTAAAATGTGCCTCTTATAGATTCGCTCTCTGAACAACCGACAATCAACATCATAAAGCAAACTCACATTATACAAAGTGATGAACATTCTACCTTTGTTGAGATTTAGCCTTTTTGTGCAAATGCAAATCTAAAAGTGCATATACAACATGTCTCATGTGGGATCACGGAGAGCCGAGGCCAAGGCCGATACATCCTATTACCAGATCCCTTCTTCAGCGAGTTTGTAAAAACAAGCAAATGACACATAGCCTTCGCCTCGATAATTTTTTGAAAGGCCATCCCAATAGGAAAAAAGAGAAGGTATATTCTAAATACCCGTTATCACTCTGTGCTCTAGGTGCAACACGGAGGAAGATGATATGCACATGTTGTCTCTTTGCAGCTTCACTAGAGCAGCCAGATTTGCTCATCTTTGTTTTTTTTTTAGTTCATAAACCTCAGTTCACATCCATAATTCTATGCATGTGATCATTCAAGCACTGCCCTCTATGAATTATCCGCGGGCCGGAAAACATCTTTACCTTCTTATGTTGCTTATGGAAGTCAAGAGGAAAATATGATTTCCTGCACGCTTCCTAGGCGATTGTAACCTCCCAACGGCTTACAGATTCAGAGGACCCCAAGAGCTACGTCACTGAGGTAACAATAGATTCTAATGCATGTTTCTCTTCCATGCCAAGCCATTCCCTAACATATATGTCCTCTAATGCTTCTTGGAAAAACCTAAAAAAATCTCAGGATAGCGCATCAGGTGGCCATTTGGTCTGGGCTATTTCTTCAATATACAACATTTAATTCGACAACTACAATGCATGGTTCAAGTCCCTTGCAAGCTCCACCATTGCAAGGAGTGGCTCATGCCCTAGCAACACACATTTCTTGAGGTCCAGCAATCAACATTGATACACAACACACACCTTGTCTGGACTATAGTGTTTAAAACTTCAATTTTGGCACTATAATTTGGAAAATCACACATTGTATCAGCTCGGAGGATTTGTTCGTGCCTTTTTCGCAGCTACAGCCTAGAGTATACCACATCCGTAGGGATCTCAATGGAGTTGCACAAAACTGTGCTCATTAGATTCTCAGCTTCCTTTTTTTGAAATGAGCAAACTCACTTTTTTTTTGGGCAAGAGCACATGCAAAGAGACCCCTCGCGCCGCTCCCCCAGGCGGCGCCAGGGGAGAAAATACGCGCGCCGCCAAGCTCTCCCCATCCGGCGCCCCCGCTGCCGTCGCTGGCCTCGGCCACGGCGGTGGCGGCACCCCCCCCGCTGCCAAAAAGGTGGTCGTGGGGAGGTCTTCGCGTCCTGCATGGTGGCGACCGGCCCGTGGGGGTGGCGGCGGTCCGGGATGGGGAAGCCGAGCTGGCGGGCTCGGGAGGAGATGGAGGCCGGCGGAGACCTTCTGGCGGCGGTGGCGGCGTCGCGATGGGCTCTTTGGTGCGGGGTTGGCCAGCAGCTCGGCCAATCTGCAGGGCCCGATCTGGGCCTGGCGGGCCTCGGCGGCGTGCGACCGTGCGGGCCGCGGTGGTGCATGCGTCCTGCACTTTAGCGGGGGGCAGCACGCGTGCCTGGGAGTAGGCCGGGGCAGCCGATGGCGATGGTGATCTGTGGGGCTGCGGAGTGTGTTGGACTGATGGTGGAGGTTCCGGGCGGCAGCGAGGGGTGGCATTTCATGCTGCTTTTCTCCGGCACCCGGGCAGCGAGGAAGCCGGGGCAGCGGCCCTGGACCAGTGAGGCGGCAGCGTGCTTGTCGTGGCTTGAGGTGTCGCGACCGCCACGGCTTGCGGAGGAGCTCGGCGGTTGGCGGCAAGGCTCGAGAACTCATCTGGTTGCTCCCATCGCTTCACGGTCGAATCGATCTCTCCGGGCAAATGCCTGGCACAGACCTAGGTCGGTGCCGACGACGGCGGTGCCCTCGGGCGTCGTTCCCCATCTTGATGGCGTCGTTGTGGAGTCTTGACATTCGATCGACGCGAGTGGTCCTAGGACATCCGGGTGAAAACCCAAGCTCCTTCTGAAAGGACAAGGATGTCGCCTAGAGGGGGGGGGGGGGGGTGAATAGGCGATTAAAACTTTTCCGGTTTAGGCTTGCTAATTGCGGAATAAACTAGGTGTTTAAATTAACAAGCCAACAACCTAAATAAACTGGGCTCACCTATGTGCACCAACAACTTATGCTAAGCAAGACAAGCAACAAGGTGATAGCAATATAGAATACTTCAAGCACGAAGGCTATCACAATGTAAAGTGCATAAGTAAAAAGCTCGGGTATAGAAATAACCGAAGCACGCGGAGACGAGGATGTATTCCCGAGTTCCTCCTTGAAAGGGAGTACGTCTCGTTGGAGAGGTGTGAACCGACACAACGGTTCAACAACCACAAAGGTTTCACCCTCTTCTCCGATGAACCGCACCACAAAGGTTTGGTTCACCTTCCACTATCGGTATTCCTTCGAGGCGGAATCCGGAGCCTTTCAACAACAATCCGAGGCACAACCCACAAAGGGATTGGGGGCTCCCGAACGGCTCTCAACAACAATTCGAGGCACAACCCACAATGGATTGGGGGCTCCCGAACGGCTTCAAGTGACCACACAAGGGTCCAACCACCACAAAGGCGTCTAGGGTCCAAGGACCCAAGAGTAACAAGTTCACACGCTTTCAACTTCCACGAATCCTCGTGGAGAGCACACCGATGCACCAAATGCAAAAGGCAAGAGCACAAGTGCTCAAATCCTTCACTCTCAAATTCCAACAAAGCAACAAATGCTTATGGGGGAATAAGAGAGGAAGAACAAAGAGGAGAACCACACAAGAACTCCAAGAACTAGATCCACTAGGTTCCCCTCACTTAGAGGAGATATTGATTGGTGGAAATGTAGATCTAGGTCTTCTCCTTCAATCCTCCAAAGATCAAAGAGTTTGGGTGGAGGGATTGGGAGATATCAAAGAAATGAGCTTGCAACAATGGAGGAGAGAGAAATCTGGGCGAGCTACTTGGCTGGAGGAAGGTGGAGGGGTATTTATACCCCTCCAGAAATTCTAGCCGTTGCCTTCAAAACCACACAGTTTTCACTTAGGCCGGAAGTTCCGGTTGGGCCGGAACTTCCGGTTGAGGCCGGAACTTCCGTCCAAGAACTTCCGGACCCCCAGAAAAGCGACTAAAAAACGGTACTGCACTCGGCCGAAACTTTGCCCGGAAATTTGCCCGGAACTTCCGGATGGCCGGAATTTCCGGCCAAACCGGAACTTCCGCCCCTCAGAAAACTGCACACGAAAACGACGATATCTTGATCATCCGGACTCCGTTTTCGATGTTCTCGGGCTCGTTGGAATCGCAACGAAGAGCTTTACAAGATCATGCAGAGAAACATCATAGTCCAACAATGGAAGATAAAACCAAATGGAGAAAGGTAAAACCTCTCTAAAAAGGAATGATCGGCAAACCTCCAAAACCGAAAACGCAACAAGTTTTCCATACGAAATTCGTTTTCGATGAACTTGGGCTTGTCGTGAAGATCACAACAAGCACCAAAAGCCAACAAGGAGAAAACTGTAACATCCCAAAATTATTAATCAGTATTGTTATTCCCAAAAATGAGAGCCAACAAAAACTTTTGCTTAATTATATGTGTTGATCTCATATTGTTGCTTGTGTTGTTTATTTCTTGCTAGTATGTGTTGTTTGCTCTAAATAAAGACATGAAGAAAAGAAGAGAAATAAAATAAAAAGAAAAGCAAGAAAATAAAGTGACAAGTGTCACATAAAATTCTCCAAGTGAGAAATTGTTTTCCTTTACAATAAAATTCAGAGGAGTGGTAATGTAAACACTCCCATGTTATCCTTACTACTTTTCTATCTCCAACAATATTTTAAATTAGTTTTAAAAATTCAAAAGTAAAATTCAATTGGAATAAAACCAAATTCTATAATTAAAACCCTAAGAACAAAAATGATTCAAAACATTTTATTTTGTAAAGCCAATTTTTGTGAAGCTTCTGCATGCCATGGGAAGGCTTCACAATTTTCTTAAATTTTTATAGATAGATTTAGTGCCCTAATTAAATTCAGGAAAAGCTACTGGTTTGAAAAACAAAAGAAAGAAAGAAAAAAGAGAGAAGCCAGGGGGTTTTCTGCAAAACCCTCTTCGCCTACCTCTCCGTCGCCGTGTCGACGCCGCACGCCGCGCGCCTCGCCGTTCCCCGGGCCCCCCAGGCCCCCCTGCTCGCGTCCACCCTCTCTCCCGTGCCTCTGCACCCTCTGCCTCGTAGAGGAGGGCACTCGAGCCCTCTCCCATCGTGATTACGCCGCGGTTCCCCGACGACCGCCGCGGAGGAGTTGGACGGCGCCGGCCAAATTGGCCCCCCTTCGCAGCTCCTCGACACGCGATCAGCTACGCCGTGCACCCTAGCTCCATCCCGGACCCCCCAGACAGCACGCACCGTCCTCTCCCGCTCTCTGGACGCCGCTGGACCGCGACCACCGTGCGCCGACGATGCGCCTATATAGCTCGACCCCGCACCTCATGAACTCTCCACTCCCTTCACCCCTGCTTCCCTCCCTTGCTTAACCAAACCACGTACACCGCCAGGAGAGCAGAGCCGCGGCTGCTGAGCCGCCGCTGCTCTGGAATTCTTCCCAAGAAGCTCCGCCGGAGCCGTAGGTGAGCACGACCACGGCCGTGCCGTCCTGCTGCTCCATTATCCCCTCCGACCCCTCTACGTTGTTGCCCGAGCTCACCGCACTCACCCCATCCCTTTTTCCCTTTGATTAGTGCCCAGACGCGGCCGTTGAACCTCGCCGGAGTTGCTGTCCGTGGCCGAGGAAGACGGAGACCTCGCCGCCGACGAACCGCTCCACCCCAGCAAGTGCAACTCAGCCAGGAGCTTCCACCTCACCACCGCCGTCGATCTGCATCATCGCCGCGACCTCCCGAGCCCTCTAGGTGAGAGATTCATCCACCTCACCGTCGCCGGCGCGGCAGCGCCGCCGATTTTAGGTCGTCGCCGATACCTTTCATCGTGGGCCATTGGATCTCGATCCAACGGACGCGTACCGCTTCGATTAAATGAAAGAGAGAGAGAGACTGACGGGCGGGCCCCGCTCGTCAGGATTTTATTTATTTCCAACCGCACACTGTGTCACTGACATGTAGGCCCCACCTGTCATAGCTTTCAACATTATCCAGAAATCAATTAAATTCAAATTTAAACCTCTCTGTTAAGACAGTACTGGATCCAACTTTAAAATTCAATATCTCGAGATTTATGAATCCAAATAAATCAAACTCAATTGTTCTGGAAATCTTATGAAAATTTTTAACCAACCCAATTGGATTCATTCCATTTAATTAAATAAATAAAAAGTATTATTAAAAATACTACAGAAGGTTTAAATTCTAAACTTGTTTGTTTCTGATACTCTGTTAGTCCAAATAATTCCAAACCAATTTTTTTAGCTTAGTACTGCCTTGTATTAGCTTCCTTAATTTTGGTAGAATTATTTGTGCAATAGTATTTGTTTAGTATTGAGTTGAAGTTTAAACACCCTTCTGCACTCAAACATTTAATTATGATTAATGGTTGACCCAAATGAGTTAGGACCAATTTTGTTAGGTCACATTTAGTCATGTTTAGTTACCCCTAAAGGGATTTAATTTTAGAATCAACAGAACTTAATTGGTAACTAAAACTTGGTTATTAAGCTTCTGAATTCAAACAAATGTGTAGGGAGTTTAGTAACTCCAATTGGACCAACTCAAATGGTGTTGTCTTCTACACATCAGTAGCCTTCCATAGAATTTTAGTTTGTATTTTTGTGACCAACAGAACTCAAGTTATTGAATTAAACATATTCAACAAGTTTCTGCCATAATTTTGAACATAAATAAATGATGTTTAATTCAATTATGTTGAAACCAAATTGTATGGTTTGATATGTGCAGTAGCTATGTGTGATGTTCATGATTGTTGTGTTGAGATGATTGCTTGTATAGCTTAGTGATTGTTTGCATTGTTTGTTTATTAATTAGACGAGAACGTTGTCGGATATATCGAGGAAGGAGAGTTTGCTGAAATTGAAGAACAAGAGCAAGATCACTTTGCCAAGCAAGGCAAGCTACTCTCTGAGCTTACACCTAAATATATATGCATATACTTTTATCAAATGATTTACTCCTAAAGCAATGGTTTACAAAACCTTTTCAAAAAGTGTAGGGAAATTATTTTGCCACCCTATGTAGTAGTTATATGAAACTTTAGGATGGAAAACAATGTTGTTTATTCAAAACTCCTTTGGAAATACTTGTGTGGTTATGGAATGCCGAGATGTCGGTATTGAAGTGGAGAAAGGGAGGATGATGATGTTTATGAAAAATGCACAGTGTCCTAGTACTATGACAACCAATCTTAATCTGTGCGACCACATTTACCCCCATATGGGAACGGGGCTTAGTCATATAATTTGCTCTTATTAGTATGGGATACCTCATCGACGGAGATGACTCCGTTATGCATGAGGGGATGGTTTGTGAACTCCCCTGACCTGGGTCCTCGCTCAAACTCTATGGAAAGATAAGGAGGAGGATTGAAGACTTCATAAATGTGGTCGCCGGGAAAAACATATGAGTCCTCACACTTAGGGTTGCCGACGGGGACCAGACTGAGTGTTGGTGGGAATTATCATATGGGTAGGATCCTATACTAGCATGAGCAAAGGAGAGGCTAGGGTCGGTGGCTCAACCTCGCATACACCTTGTATGGCGGGACGTGGCTGACACGATGAGTTACCGGATGGATGTGGGATAAAAGCGTGCTACCTCTGCAGAGGGTCAAAACTATTCGAATAGCCGAGTCCTCGGATATGGACAATTGGGAGACTGTCCTAGACCATGTGCAAGTTTTGGAAAAGCTTTTAAGTCTTAAAAGAAAATGTATTGGTGATGGTGTGACACAACTATACCAAATGGAGTGGTATGAGTTGTTGGAATAAATGGACCATGGTGAGCCCTGGTCAGGAAAAGGAAGGATTTTTGAGAAACAAATGAGATGGTGATTTCTTTTAAAGATTGTTATAAAACTCTTCTTACCTTTTTCAATAAAGATATAGAGATGTGTTAAATAAATAAAAGTGGTAAGTTAAAATAAAACTAGTGCATACTCATGTTGGGGTAGTTTGCGAGTACATTCAAATGTACTCATATTGGTTTCGTCCCTGGCTATTGTCCTAGCCAGACTACGAGGAGGAGCACTACGCCGAGCAGGAGTATGGCGACTTCTATGCGAACTAAGGATCTCCACAAGTCAGCTGCCTGTCGGGTCGTCATCGTTAGAATATGATGTCTATTACGCCGTAGCTTCCGCTGATATTTTGGTTTGGCCCTTGAAGGCACCTATGTAAGAACTTGGTCTAAATGACCATTTATGTAAGACTTTTTATTCGGTATTGTAACGGATGTAAACTTTGGTATACAATTCGGATTATGTGCAACGACAGACTGATCACGGGATCGTTGTGTTAAGCATAATCAGGTATTTCGGACAGCTAGTCCGGGGTCCCCACAAAAACCAAATAAGAACCAAGAAAGATGAATGCCAAGTATGCAAAGGTTTGAGCTCTCCACAAAGATGCGATCAAGTTACTCACTTGAGAGCCCCTCTTGATAGTACGCCGTCTATCCTAAAACCCGGCCTCCCACTAACAACATGAGACCGGTAAAATAGAAAACCTATCAAGATCATACCTTTGCCTTGCGCATTCCACTTGAGCTCGATGATGACGATCTTGACTCTCTCAAGTTGGAACACCTTTCTTGATTGTGCTTGCTAGCACATGCTTGATGAAGACTTCTCCAAATGCTTCCCCATACTCCATTATGGGAGGGCCTCGCTAAGCTCCGTCTTCATGTCTCCTTTGCAAGCTTCAATCAAATGATATCTTTCGAGTTGGATCATATTGATCTTGCACTTCATTTTCTCTACACATGACCATTCTTCATATAAACCCTTGAATAGAGCATTGGTCATCATGAAATCTTCTAGAGTCCAACACATGAACTCCAATCTTTACCTATGGACAAGATCTACAAGTGTATCTCAATGCAAACATTAGTCCATAAGGATTGTCATTAATTACCAAAACCACGCATGGGGCAACACATGCACTTTCACCTTCGGTGCGGGCGACGGCGGCGGACGCGTCGCTACCTTCTTGAAGGTGTTGCCTTGGAGTTCCTGGCCCTCACGGTGCGACTGGTTTGCGGCAGGTGGGAAGGATGGCTCTGTGGCTAGGGGAGCCGGATGTCGGGGTGGTGGCCCCGGATGGTGGTGGACGTCGAGGCGATGGCCTCGGTCTCCCACGCTACGACAGTTCTATGAGGCAGAGCCGTTGTTTAGCGTGGATTTGGGTGGCGACCTGGATGAAGACTGCGCGGGCAGAGGGTTCGTCAGCCCGACAGGATCGCCTTCGGGCAATGCGAAGGTCGATCTGGTTGCTACGCCGGGGCGGCGGACCCGGAACAGGGTGTTTTTGGTGGCAACTTGGATGAAGACTGTGCGGGAAGAGGGTTCGTCGACCATGACTGGATCGCTTTCGGGCAATGCGAAGGTCGATCTGGTTGCTTCGCCGGGGCGGCGGCCCCGGAAACGGTGGCGTGTGTTGTGGTGTTTAGTCGACTTGTGTCGTGTGGGCAGCAGGTCGGTTCGTCTGTGCGGTTTTTTGGCACTGTTTTCCTCATAAACAGGGCATTGTACAGTTTGTATGGTTTTTGGGCCCGGTTTCCCTTATAAACTGGGTCAATTCTTTTCTATCTATTCGAGCGGTGGTATGACCACTTTATCCTAAAAAAAACTCTTTGCCTTTTCATTAGTTATAGTCCTCTTGTAACACCATGTCATGCTCGGGAAACTGCAAATGGCTCCCAGGTTACATAGAGAACTTTTTTGAAAAAAATCGAAATCAACGCTTTTGAGTTCCAAATGTAGATAGTGACGAGATCTACAAACATGCAAAATTTTAACTCCAAATTCGTTGTATTTTGGGCTTCATAAAAAGACAAGTCAGGAAAATTTAAAGTTTTGAAACTGTGCACCCATTTGTTGTTTTTGCCCAACCCACAATATAACGAATCTTTATTTAACATTTTGCATAGTTGTAGACCATATCATTATCTACATCTGGTATTTTTTTCTCGATTTGTTGAAACTTTAAAATGCCATTTTCGATTTCAAAAAAACGAGCTCCATGTAATTCGGGAGCCATTTGTCCTCTCTCATGTCATGCCCTCTTATTTGAGTTCTTGAGGCATCCGATTGGTGTGAATATAATCCATGTTGTACTTATCGAGGGGATGACGAGACGGCATTGAGACACAGTCACACAGAGACACCGGAAGACAACGGTGATCGCCGTACATATGTCGCGCTTGCCTCGCCGGAGCTGTCCACACTCCACACAAGTCGAGCAGCGCCGTCTCACCTCGACGTCCAAATATCCATCTCCACCGACACGACGATCTCTCTCCAGGCAAAGGACCGGTCCCTCCGGATCTTTCGCGATCTATGATTCAAGAATAACCAGGTTGTGCCACGCACGCTTGGCTGAGTAGCACGCGAACTGCCCGTGGCCGCTGATGAAACATGAATGGCATGGCCGCCTCCCTCCACTGATTTTGCTTCAGTGCTAGTAGTAGCTGTACAGTACAGTGCTCTCCACTCCTCCTTGCCCGCTTTGAGCATGAGGGGCCACTCGGCTGTGCACCCGTCGCTCGGATAGCTTCCCGTTCGGGCCCAGGAATCCGCTCGTGGCTCGGCCGAGAATGCGTGCAAGCTGGTGTTGTCTCCGTCCCCGGGCAGCGGGCACCATGCTGGAATCTGGTCTCGATGGATTTTTTCTCCTCTCTCGATAAAACTCTTCTTTCATTTACTTTCAGTGCATTTGTTTGCACGTGCAAACATAATAATTCAGCAAGATAAAAAGAAAAAATTAATGGCCCATACAGGTCTCGAACATGTGACCTTCGCGTTATTAGCACGACGCTCTAACCAACTGAGCTAATAGGCCGTGTTGGAAGCATCAGTTTACAACATATATTAAAGCATATTTGAGGCACAAAGAGTTGTTTTATACCCCTGAAACTCGAGTCACAGAGGGGCGTCCGTAGGGAGTACAGTAGTACACGATGAAAAATTATGGTACCTGAAAACGGTTTCATCTCTACTCGACTTGCGCTGGCCAAGAATTCCAGGTCGATGCACCTCTTCAGCTCGTGGAACTCTGCTCCACAAAGGGTTGCTTCAACCAAAAACCTGCATAATGAGGTCTCCACCCATGTGTGAGGATGGGTCTGGTGAGGTGAAAAAAAACTCCCCCTCGGGTCGCCTCCTCTCTAGGCGACGCCAGGGGCGAAACCCCAGACCGCCCGCCGCCACCCGCCTCCACCCCGCCTCGCCGTCCCCGGAGGCAGCCGCCGGGAAGGTCCGTGTGGCGCCGGTGAAGGGGGCGGCGGGGATCTGCCGCTCGCGGAGCCCCTGGACAGCTAGAGGAGGCTGCTGCCCCGGGTGCGCCGCCTCTCCCCCGCTCGTCCCCGCCCTCGAGCCCCTGCGCCTCCGTCTCCGGCGTCGTCTGCGCCTCTCGGCGGCTGCTCTGCCCCTCGTTCTGCCGCCGTTCCCCGCCTCCGAGCACGCGCCGCCGCTGGAGGAAGCCGTCGGGCTTGTTCGCACGGCAGACGGCGGCAGCGGAGTGTATCCTCGTCCCTGGGTGGTGGCTCGCCGTGTCCGCCGGTGGTGGCCTGAGGCCCGGGCCCGATCTGGGCCTCGGATGGTCCGGGCGGGCCGGTTGCATCTGCTGCGCTGGTGCCGTTCTTGTCACAGCGACCCGCTGGTTCGACGGTGAGCTGCCTCCCCTATGGGCCCTGTGAGGACCCCGGATTAAGTACCCGAGATACCCGTTATGTTTCCTGCAACAATCCCGTGATCAGTCTGTTGCTGCACATAACTCGAATTGGTATCACAGAACACCCCAAAAATACCGAATAAATATACTTACGTGATTGAAGTCATAAGCTTCAACAGGTACTTGCAGCGGAATCACCAAACAACGTGGAGCCCAAGTCATACGCCTTAACCCTACAGGCAGCTGACTGGGAAGCGCCCTAGTTCGCAAAGACGTCAGTGAACTCCTCTTCTTCGAACTGCTCCTCTTCGGAATCTGGCTAAGACAATAGCCAGGGACGAAACCAATATGAGTACATTTGATTGTACTCGCAAACTACCCCAACTCGAGCATGCACTAGTTTTGATAATCTTTAAAATCCTTAGTTTTTAGAAAAGAAAACATCTCTATATCTTTCTTGAAAAAGAGAAGAGTAGATCTTTAATCTTGTTGAAGGCAAAAATATTTTGAAAAGTAGTTTTTCGTATCTTGGTTGGAAACAAACCCTTTGGATAAAATAGTTTTCTCACCATGTTTGTTAAAAAGGGTAAGAAGTTCTTTTAAACTTTTTTCTCGAGAATAAACCTTTGGTTAAAAGATAGGAATTTCCTTTAAACCTTTTTCCTCGAAAACCCCGTCTTGTCCATTTTTCCAAAACTTCTTTTTTTTTTTTTGATCATAGCCCCTTCATGGTTACTTTTTTTTTTCCAGCAACCTCATACCACCCCTCGGTATGTTGCATAAAACATTCTCCGCTTCATTTTCCTTTCAAACTCAAAACTTTGTAAAACTTGCACATGGTCTTAGGACAGCCTCCCAACTGTCCATATCCGAGGACTCGGCTATTCGAATAGTTTTACCCTCTGCAGAGGTAGCGCGCTTTTCCCACACCCATCCGGTCACTCATCGTGTCAGCCACGTCCCGCCATACCAGAGGTATGCGAAGTTGAGTTCCCGGCCATAGCCTGTCCTTTGCTCATGCTAGTATAGGATCCTACCGCTACGACACTTCCATCGACACTTAATTCCTCGAAACTAAGTGTGAGGACTCGTAGTTCTGCCCGGCGGACCCAAGGGAGCCCTTCAATCCTCTTTCTACAACACTCATACCGGCTTCCGGTAGACTTCACTTAAGAGGACCCAGGTCAGGGGTAGGTCCCAAACCATCCCCTCATGGAACGAGGTCATCCTCGTTGTTGAGGCATCCAGTACTAACACGAGCAAATTATATGACTACGCCCTTGCCCATATGTGGGTAAATGTGGTCGCACAGGTTATCGGCTGGTAGTCATGGTACAAAGACACAATGTGCATTTTTCATAAACATCACCACACTTCACTTCTCCACTTCCATACCGACATCCGGTACACCATAATTCATCCAAGGATTTTCAAAGGAGTTTTGAATAAACAATGTTTTTCCCATCCTATAGTTTTATATAAACAACTGATATCTCTACATAGAGTGACAAAATAGTTTTTCATAAACTTTTGAAAAGGTTTTCACAGTCATTTCCAATTTTCTTAGCAAAATACTTTTAACCAAAACTTGGGTGGTTCGTAATCCCACCAAAAAGATTTTTCATAGAAGGTTTTGGAGTAAAACAAATTCATTTCGAAATCATTGTAACCACTGACACCTCTATATCGGTGTCTCAATAATATACTTGTATTTGGAAAAGGGTTTTCAAAATCATAGCTTTCGTGGCAAACACCACATAAATCATTTGCTATTTATAAGTAAAACAGGTAAATCAAAATAGATGTATATAGATGCAAGCTCAGTGAAGTAGCTTGCCTTGCTCTGCAAAGTGGTACTGGTCCTGGTCTTCTGGTTCAACAAAACCTTCTTCCTCGATAAATCCGTCAACGGTATCGTCTAAACGTTAAACAAGCAAAACCACCAATCACTACACGAGCTCAAGCATCATCACATCATTACCATCACAAATGCTACAATAGCTACGGCATACAACAAACAACACAAGGTGGTTTCAAATTAATTGAATTAAACTTTATTTAATTAATTTTTAACTAAGGCAGAAACTAGTGGTACACCAATTAATTCACCAATTATTCTAGTTGGTCACAAAATTTCAAACTAAAGTTCTATGGATAGCTACTGATGTGTAGAAGACAACCCAACTAGATTGAGGTCATTTGGAGTTATCAAACTCCCTACACATCTGTTTTGGTTCAGAAGGTTATTAATCAAGTTTTAGCTACCAAACAAATTAGGTTGCTCCAAAATTTAAATCCTTTTAGGGATAACTAATCTTGGTTGCAAGTGACCTAACAAAATTGGTTTTAGCTTAATTGGACCTACTATTAATTCACCCTAATTGGTTTAGTGCAGAAGGGTTTATTAAAGTTCAACCAAAGGCTAAGGATTTTACACTGCTCAATTAATTCTACCAAAATTTGGGGAGCTAAAGGATCCTAATAAAAGCTACCAAAATTGGTTTCAAGTTTTGGATTAATATAACTCCAGAAACAAATGGTTTGGTGTTTCAAACCTTCTGGAGCATTTTTAACAATACATTTTTATTACTTAATTAAATGAGATGAGACCACTTTGGTGAGTTAAAGAATTTTATAAGCTTTCCAGAACATTTGAGTTTGTTTATTTGGATTCCTAGAACTCGAGTTATTGAATTTCAAAACTAGGTCCAGTACTGAAAAGCAGAGGAGTTTGAAATTCTGGAAAATCTGATTTACTGGATAATGTTGAAAATCCTGACGGGTGGGGTCCACTCGTCAGTGACTCAACGGAAAACGTTTCGCGCGCGGGTTTAAGTTTAAAACGCTGACTGGTGGGGTCCACCAGTCAGTGTCTAATTACACGAACCGGTAAGCAACCGTGGATTTCTAATCCAACGGCGCCTGGAGACCGCGATCGACGGCGACCACAGATGGGCGGCGCCGCGGCTCCGGCGACGGCGAGGCTAGCGATTAGCTCACCTGGGAGGTCGGTTGGAAGCGGAGACGACGGGAATCGACGGCGGAGCTCGTGGGGAAGCTTCTGGGGCGAGGTGTGCTTGCTGGGGATGCCTCTGGCGTTGGGGATGATCAGCTCCTCCTCCGCGGCCGTGCGGCAACTCCGGTGAGCTCTCTGCGTCGCGTCTGTGCACGAAACACGGGGAAACTACGGCGGGTGAGTGCGGTGGTAATGGTGAAGCAAGAGCAGGCCAGAGAGGAGAGAGGGGAAGCGGGTCACGACCTGGCCGTGCTCGACCTCAACCTCGGCTCCGGCGGAAACTCGAGGATGCTCGAGGCGGCTGGGGCTTTCGAGAAAACGTCACCGCCCTCCTAGCGGTGTACTGAGGGGTGGAGAGTGAGTGGGGGGTGCTGGAGTGAGCAATGGCGGGGTGTGGAGGCACGGGTGGGGGTGGCTTTTTATTGCCGAACGCCGGCGTGCCGTGGACCGGGTGCAGGAGGGGTTTGGGGAGTGGGAGAGCACGCCATTGGTGGCGGTGCTGCACGGTGACGACAGTGGGGCATCCTGCTAGGGCTTAGAGGGAGAGGGGTTCACGCGCGGCCTCGGATTCGAGCTCGACACGGCACGGCGTCCAGGGCGCGTGCCGCGGAGTGGATGGATCACTGGCGTCGCTGCGGCCCACTAGGGCTGACGGGGACGTGTCCCTGAGGTTGCGGGGTGGCAGGGGAGCATCGGTGACGAGTCACGCGAGCTGGGGTGCCGTGGTGGAGAAGAACGGCGTCGGCGTCCACGCGCGGCCAGAGCTCTGTGAGCTTCGACATGGCTGCTGGGGCACGGCGTCTCAGAGCGTCAGGGTGCGGTCTCCTCCTTCCTGTCGAGTGCGGTGAGGGGTGAGGTGATGGAAGGTGCAGGGCTGGGCCAGCTGGGCGTCTCCTTCGCCACGCTTCCATCGCCGGCACGGGAGCAGCACGGTGGCGTGCGTCCATCGACGGCCACGGGCCTACTGACCAAATGGCGCGCCTCCTCCTTGCTCTGGTGACTGAGGGGTGTGAAGGGAGGGTGTGGAGCAAGAATCGACGCACAGATCCATCAAATCGATTGATTTGATTTCGGTTTCAAAGAGTTGGAGATGAACTCGTTTTCTGTCTCCAACGTGCTCGATGAAATGCTTCACTGAAAATTTAATTCCAAAATCTAGAATTTCTTTTCATGGTTTGATCCTTGTATGTTTGACAAGATTTATGGTATGGTGGTGGAATTTATTTGGCATGTGCAACCTAGCACATTTTGTGATTTGAGAAAGTTAAAGAAAGAAATGGAATTTAAATTTAAGATTTTTAGAAATATTTTTGGAGAGGGAAAAGAATATAAGAACAAAGTGAGAGTGATCATCATGTCACCCCACTGAATTTTGTTTTGAAAATAAAATTTGATTTTCTTAATAGGATAAAATTTGTGTGACTTTTGTCACATGATTTTATGTGGGAAACTTTTTATTGTGTTTCTTTTCTTTTCTTCATAACTTTCTTTTAGCAAACAACCAACACAAGCAAGCAATAACAAGCAAACACACATAAAAATAACAAAAGTTTTTGTTGGCCCACAAATTTTGACTAATAAAGCTGGGTTACAAATTTGGGATGTTACAGATCCTTCCCCCCTTAATAAATCTCGTCCTCGAGATTTGCCCAGGGGTACAGGAGAGTACGAGGGCACGGGTTTTTGGGGAAATGCAGGGTTCTTTTTATACAAAGATATCTGTGCCACCAATAATTGGCTTATAGACACAGTAGGACGGGAACATCTACAAACAGCATTTTTGGCAAAAGCGAGGGATACGGTCTCGAAATAAAGGATAGAGGAACACGGGGGTTGTCTGCTTACTCACTGGCATGTAGGACCAGGGTCCACCTGTCAGTCTCTCCCTCCCTTTCTTCTCTTCTTCCTCCTTGCTCACCCTGGCTTCGCACTCGCCCAGCTCTTAGTGCGCGAAGCACTCGCCTGCGGCACTGCTGCGCGTGCGGTTCGTCGATGCAGCGGCAGACACGGCTTTGGGACACGACGTCTAGGTGGTTTCGCGCCATTAAGGCGAGTACTGCTCGGGATTCCTTCCCTTGTTCCCGCGCAAAGCGGTGTCGAGGTGCGGCATCCGAGCTCTGGTTATAAGTTAGTAACCTTCGAAAATATTTCTCCTATCGCATCGCCACCATGGGCTTCATTAGTGATTTCTTCAGAGCTTACGTTGATACGATGGAGGATGCGGGCTTCATCGAGGGCTTCTTCACCTTCGTACTCTTCGTGTTCTTGATTTCGATGGTGTACAGCATGCTGTTCGTGGCAGTGGTCCTCCTAGCCGTGGCCTTGTGCAATTTGTGGTCTGGCGCTGGGGCTGGTGCTGCGACAGTGGCGCCAGCTGCGCCGGAGGAGCCAGATGCGGCGGAGGGGCTTGCGGCGGCGGTGGAGCTGGCTGTGGTGGAGGAACCAGCTAGTGCCGGTGGATGAGGTGGCAGATCTTCCCGCTGGAGGTGAGCCGGCTGCTCGGGTCGTCTATCGCCGTCGCGCGACTCGTGATGCGGCTTCGGGTGAGCCAGGCTCATCTTCCGGTGGCGTCATGGAGCTCGAGAGGGAGTAGGAACCTCTGGGTGCCGTTGCATCCGGGCTGAGTGCTGGCAGTGTTCTTCGTAGGAGTAGAGTTTGTATCCCCCGTTTTTCTGAAATTCTCGCTTCTGTACTGAATTCCGTGGTTGTATCGATCTGGTCTGCACTGATGAACTGGGGCAAGATTTGCATTTTCGAAATTTTCTTGGTTGCCACAACTCTGGTCTTGCAGCACAGATGGGATGCAGAGGTACTAGAATAATCTTGCTTTAGTGAGAAAATATATACATATATATAACACTGCATCATATGGTCGCAACCATTTGCAGTGGTAGCATAACATTTCAACCGTATAGGTTGAACACAACAACCAAAAACACCCTACAAGAAATCCTTCTGTGTTCCAGCGAGCATTGACACTCAGCAAGCATTTTAAGGCTTGTGAGGATTACATCTCGTGGAGGGCTCGGGCCCTTTCTTTAACATGCAGACTGCACAAGGTTCATAATGGGGTGAGGAACCTTGTGATGGAGGCATGTAGGAGACCACACACAAAATAATTTGCATACTACAAAATAGTCCCATTCAAAGTCTGTATTAATTCACAGGGGGGTATATGCGTCTAGGGTCACATATACAGTTCCTGGTTTAAGTGATCTGTTGTTTCTTTTAAAACTTTAACTGAAGAAAGAGCATGACATTCCATCAGGTGTCAACCAAGTGGTTAACAAGATGATAGGAACACCAAGTTTTTATTTCGGGCTGATTTGTCATCAGCCGGGGAACAGACAACAACCTTGCATTACAAGAAACGCGAGAAAAACAAACAACAAACATACATCCTCCTGCTTCTCACCTACCAACATACAAACGTCACTCAGGCTAACTAAACAGGGGTTCTACTCCGCTTGACGGTCTCTGGCTGTCGGTGGAGCGTGGGTGAGACGAAGGTGGTGTCCACATCTCCGTCTTCCAAGGGGTAGGGAACTACAGGCACGCCTTCGAGGATTACACCTCGCTCTGGGGTTGCTGCTGAACTCGGGCTAGAACTTGCGCTACAGATGCATCAAGGCTGCGGTCCAGCAATCATCTGGGAACGGTTGTCCTGTTTCCTGAGCTTGCACATTGAAAGTGGGTGGGTTCCTTGCTCGACTCAGTTCCAGGTGGGCTCGACCAAGGTGGCGCCTTGTGATTATGAGTTCCGCCATCAGGGAGTGGAAAAATCTTGTCATTGAGGCTCCGTAAGTAACCAGGGTGATTACGGCAGGGTCGACTTCCCTTCCGATGGGAATTTGAGCAGGCTCCTCTCCAAGCGGAGGAGTGATGGGAAGAAGTTGGAAAGCTCGACTCTGCGCCATCGCCGGTTCTGCATACCAGACGGACAAGGCCTTCCCAGGCTGCTACCTGGAGGGCTTGATCTAGAGTAGGCATGCTCCTACCATGGATCAAGTAGGCCTGACTTGTGCCCAACGTACATGAGTTGATGTGCACGTCGACTTGGAATTCATGCCCGGCAGGCGGGAGGGAGTTCTCTAACACCACATATCGGGGGCGGGCAGGCCGACCAAGAATATGGCAGACGGCCTTCCAAAGCATCAGTGGAAATCCGCCATGCTCCTCGGCAGTGGTTTCCAGAATGACCCTTGGGTTGTTTTGGCTCGGGAGAAAGGATAAGAACGCAGGATTCCTGCCTCAGGAGAGTTGGGTTGCTAAGGACGGGGAGTGAGGGTGGGTATAGACGGAAGATGGAACGGGGCCTTATATAAGCTAGGTTGTGTCGGCTCCTTTCTATGGAAGAACCCGGTGGGCGTCTCTTATGTAGTGGGGACAAGTCCTACTGTACTCTACTGTGAACCGACGCCTGGCCATGCTGTTAGGCAGGGATGGGTCAAATCCGTTGACTCACTGTAGGGGAACATCACAAACAGACAATAAACACACAAGGTACATTTAGTACCGATGGACGCCTAATACTCGTTGCAGTTGGGTAGTATAACTAAAGTTCCTATCATATGTTTTTCCTAGGGACCTTGGTTATACAGGGTCGGTGAAGTCTTCACTTTGTCTCCTTAGGCTTTGCTGGAAGAAGTGAGAGGGTCGAATTTGCACTTGAGTAGAATTGTTGATGTTGAGCGGAGGTCTTCGGAGATCTCTTGATTTGTTGATGTTGATGATCTTGGCATTTGTAGATCGATCGCCTGATGTTGAATGTTGATATTCAGATGGATGCTTCTTCTTGTAGGTGCTAGCTAATTAGGTCTCCATTGGGTTCATCGTCAAGTATTTTGAACAGGTAAGAGGAGTAGAGAAATCCTTGGTAAATTTCAAAATAGAAGGGTAAGACTCAGAAATTATTTTAGAAGATGAGAAGAGTGGAAGTCATTTTTGGACTTCCCTAGATAAAGATATATTTTTGGTATTAACATATTTTTAACAAAATATTTCTTTCCTAACTAACGTCCATGCTAACTAAGGTCTGTTACAGTCAGGATGGCTCTGATACCAAGTCTGTGAGGACCCCGGATTAAGTACCCGAGATACTCGTTATGTTTCCTGCAACAATCCCGTGATCAGTCTGTTGCTGCACATAACTCGAATTGGTATCACAGAACACCCCAAAAATACCGAATAAATATACTTACGTGATTGAAGTCATAAGCTTCAACAGGTACTTGCAGCGGAATCACCAAACAACGTGGAGCCCAAGTCATACGCCTTAACCCTACAGGCAGCTGACTGGGAAGCGCCCTAGTTCGCAAAGACGTCAGTGAACTCCTCTTCTTCGAACTGCTCCTCTTCGGAATCTGGCTAAGACAATAGCCAGGGACGAAACCAATATGAGTACATTTGATTGTACTCGCAAACTACCCCAACTCGAGCATGCACTAGTTTTGATAATCTTTAAAATCCTTAGTTTTTAGAAAAGAAAACATCTCTATATCTTTCTTGAAAAAGAGAAGAGTAGATCTTTAATCTTGTTGAAGGCAAAAATATTTTGAAAAGTAGTTTTTCAGTATCTTGGTTGGAAACAAACCCTTTGGATAAAATAGTTTTCTCACCATGTTTGTTAAAAGGGTAAGAAGTTCTTTTAAACCTTTTTCTCGAGAATAAACCTTTGGTTAAAAGATAGGAATTTCCTTTAAAACCTTTTTCCTCGAAAACCCCGTCTTGTCCATTTTTCCAAAACTTCTTTTTTTGATCATAGCCCCTTCATGGTTACTTTTTTTCCAGCAACCTCATACCACCCTCTCGGTATAGTTGCATAAAACAATCTCCACTTCATTTTCCTTTCAAACTCAAAACTTTGTAAAACTTGCACATGGTCTTAGGACAGCCTCCCAACTGTCCATATCCGAGGACTCGGCTATTCGAATAGTTTTACCCTCTGCAGAGGTAGCGCTTTTCCCACACCCATCCGGTCACTCATCGTGTCAGCCACGTCCCGCCATACCAGAGGTATGCGAAGTTGAGTTCCCGGCCATAGCCTGTCCTTTGCTCATGCTAGTATAGGACCTACCGCTACGACACTTTCCATCGACACTTAATTCCATCCTCAGAAACTAAGTGTGAGGACTCGTAGTTCTGCCCGGCGGACCCAAGGGAGCCCTTCAATCCTCTTTCTTCACACTCATACCGGCTTCCGGTAGACTTCACTTAAGAGGACCCAGGTCAGGGGTAGGTCCTCAGACCATCCCCTCATGGAACGAGGTTATCCTCGTTATTGAGGCATCCAGTACTAACACGAGCAAATTATATGACTACGCCCTTGCCCATATGTGGGTAAATGTGGTCGCACAGGTTATCGGCTGGTAGTCATGTACAAAGACACAATGTGCATTTTTCATAAACATCACCACACTTCACTTCTCCACTTCCATACCGACATCCGGTACACCATAATTCATCCAAGGATTTTCAAAGGAGTTTTGAATAAACAATGTTTTTCCCATCCTATAGTTTTATATAAACAACTGATATCTCTACATAGAGTGGCAAAATAGTTTTTCATAAACTTTTGAAAAGGTTTTCACATCATTTCCAATTTTCTTAGCAAAATACTTTTAACCAAAACTTGGGTGGTTCGTAATCCCACCAAAAAGATTTTTCATAGAAGGTTTTGGAGTAAAACAAATTCATTTCGAAATCTGTAACCACTGACACCTCTATATCGGTGTCTCAATAATATACTTGTATTTGGAAAAGGGTTTTCAAAATCATAGCTTTCGTGGCAAACACCACATAAATCTTTATGCTATTTATAAGTAAAACAGGTAAATCAAAATAGATGTATATAGATGCAAGCTCAGTGAAGTAGCTTGCCTTGCTCTGCAAAGTGGTACTGGTCCTGGTCTTCTGGTTCAACAAAACCTTCTTCCTCGATAAATCCGTCAACGGTATCGTCTAAACGTTAAACAAGCAAAACCACCAATCACTACACGAGCTCAAGCATCATCACATCATTACCATCACAAATGCTACAATAGCTACGGCATACAACAAACAACACAAGGTGGTTTCAAATTAATTGAATTAAACTTTATTTAATTAATTTTTAACTAAGGCAGAAACTAGTGGTACACCAATTAATTCACCAATTATTCTAGGTTGGTCACAAAATTTCAAACTAAAGTTCTATGGATAGCTACTGATGTGTAGAAGACAACCCAACTAGATTGAGGTCATTTGGAGTTATCAAACTCCCTACACATCTGTTTTGGTTCAGAAGGTTATTAATCAAGTTTTAGCTACCAAACAAATTAGGTTGCTCCAAAATTTAAATCCTTTTAGGGATAACTAATCTTGGTTGCAAGTGACCTAACAAAATTGGTTTTAGCTTAATTGGACCTACTATTAATTCACCCTAATTGGTTTAGTGCAGAAGGGTTTATTAAAGTTCAACCAAAGGCTAAGGATTTTACACTGCTCAATTAATTCTACCAAAATTTGGGGAGCTAAAGGATCCTAATAAAAGCTACCAAAATTGGTTTCAGTGGTTTGGATTAATATAACTCCAGAAACAAATGGTTTGGTGTTTAAACCTTCTGGAGCATTTTTAACAATACATTTTTATTACTTAATTAAATGAGTGAGACCACTTTGGTGAGTTAAAGAATTTTATAAGCTTTCCAGAACATTTGAGTTTGTTTATTTGGATTCCTAGAACTCGAGTTATTGAATTTCAAAACTAGGTCCAGTACTGAAAAGCAGAGGAGTTTGAAATTCTGGAAAATCTGATTTACTGGATAATGTTGAAAATCCTGACGGGTGGGGTCCACTCGTCAGTGACTCAACGGAAAACGTTTCGCGCGCGGGTTTAAGTTTAAAACGCTGACTGGTGGGGTCCACCAGTCAGTGTCTAATTACACGAACCGGTAAGCAACCGTGGATTTCTAATCCAACGGCGCCTGGAGACCGCGATCGACGGCGACCACAGATGGGCGGCGCCGCGGCTCCGGCGACGGCGAGGCTAGCGATTAGCTCACCTGGGAGGTCGGTTGGAAGCGGAGACGACGGGAATCGACGGCGGAGCTCGTGGGGAAGCTTCTGGGGCGAGGTGTGCTTGCTGGGGATGCCTCTGGCGTTGGGGATGATCAGCTCCTCCTCCGCGGCCGTGCGGCAACTCCGGTGAGCTCTCTGCGTCGCGTCTGTGCACGAAACACGGGGAAACTACGGCGGGTGAGTGCGGTGGTAATGGTGAAGCAAGAGCAGGCCAGAGAGGAGAGAGGGGAAGCGGGTCACGACCTGGCCGTGCTCGACCTCAACCTCGGCTCCGGCGGAAACTCGAGGATGCTCGAGGCGGCTGGGGCTTTCGAGAAAACGTCACCGCCCTCCTAGCGGTGTACTGAGGGGTGGAGAGTGAGTGGGGGGTGCTGGAGTGAGCAATGGCGGGGTGTGGAGGCACGGGTGGGGGTGGCTTTTTATTGCCGAACGCCGGCGTGCCGTGGACCGGGTGCAGGAGGGGTTTGGGGAGTGGGAGAGCACGCCATTGGTGGCGGTGCTGCACGGTGACGACAGTGGGGCATCCTGCTAGGGCTTAGAGGGAGAGGGGTTCACGCGCAGCCTCGGATTCGAGCTCGACACGGCACGGCGTCCAGGGCGCGTGCCGCGGAGTGGATGGATCACTGGCGTCGCTGCGGCCCACTAGGGCTGACGGGGACGTGTCCCTGAGGTTGCGGGGTGGCAGGGGAGCATCGGTGACGAGTCACGCGAGCTGGGGTGCCGTGGTGGAGAAGAACGGCGTCGGCGTCCACGCGCGGCCAGAGCTCTGTGAGCTTCGACATGGCTGCTGGGGCACGGCGTCTCAGAGCGTCAGGGTGCGGTCTCCTCCTTCCTGTCGAGTGCGGTGAGGGGTGAGGTGATGGAAGGTGCAGGGCTGGGCCAGCTGGGCGTCTCCTTCGCCACGCTTCCATCGCCGGCACGGGAGCAGCACGGTGGCGTGCGTCCATCGACGGCCACGGGCCTACTGACCAAATGGCGCGCCTCCTCCTTGCTCTGGTGACTGAGGGGTGTGAAGGGAGGGTGTGGAGCAAGCAATCGACACACAGATCCATCAAATCGATTGATTTGATTTCGGTTTCAAAGAGTTGGAGATGAACTCGTTTTCTGTCTCCAACGTGCTCGATGAAATGCTTCACTGAAAATTTAATTCCAAAATCTAGAATTTCTTTTCATGGTTTGATCCTTGTATGTTTGACAAGATTTATGGTATGGTGGTGGAATTTATTTGGCATGTGCAACCTAGCACATTTTGTGATTTGAGAAAGTTAAAGAAAGAAATGGAATTTAAATTTAAGATTTTTAGAAATATTTTTGGAGAGGGAAAAGAATATAAGAACAAAGTGAGAGTGATCATCATGTCACCCCACTGAATTTTGTTTTGAAAATAAAATTTGATTTTCTTGATAGGATAAAATTTGTGTGACTTTTGTCACATGATTTTATGTGGGAAACTTTTTATTGTGTTTCTTTTCTTTTCTTCATAACTTTCTTTTAGCAAACAACCAACACAAGCAAGCAATAACAAGCAAACACACATAAAAATAACAAAAGTTTTTGTTGGCCCACAAATTTTGACTAATAAAGCTGGGTTATAAATTTGGGATGTTACAGGCCCTCTGCTCCATGCCCGTTGTGCTGCAGGGGTGGCGAGGTCGTCCCGATGCGTGGGATGCTTCGGGAGAAATCCCTGATCCCGACCTTCGCGGTCCTCGTGGATCAAGCGATGGCGTCGCCTCCACGTCGCTCTTCCTCCTTGGAGGCATCGCTTTGGAGCCTGACATGTGTCGGGCGGCATTGCCTATCGCCTTCCGTCGGACCTTTTGCTCGTATCCCAGTGGACCGGGCAGCGGTCATGGTGACCCAACAGAGCTTCCTGGATGTCTTGGGGTGGCCTCGGCGTGCGCCGCCCTTCGACCACGGGGTCGGCACACCGGTGTCGTCGCCCCAGTCTCGGCTATCCGACGCCCTTCGACTGTGTTTGGTCTCGGCGGCGCACCGCCCTTCGGCCACTCGACGCCCTGTCTCGGCTATCCGACGCCCTTCGACATCGGTGTCGTCGCACGGATTCGGCTATCCGACGCCCTTCGACCGTGCCAGCGATGTCCCTTGGTGTGCTCTTGTTTGGTGTTCACGCATTCTTCTGCCTAACCCAACGGGCTACTTGCTTTCGGTGTTGAGGTTCTCACCGGAGATCCTCCTCTGACGGCTTGCTAGGTGTTGGCCTCGCGGGGGTTTCGGTTGGCTCCGTTTTGCCAACCTCCCCCTCCCATAGTGTTTTTAGTCTTCTTTTTCATGTATTTTTGTTGTCTTCTTTTCCCTGTATCTCCCTGTACTTCTCCATCTGTTTGTAAGAACATGGCCCGCCAGCCTACTTTCGATGAATGAAACAAGCGGTGGGGATTTATTCCCCCCCGCGTCAA
Organism: Poa pratensis; assembly: GCA_947311845.1. Lineage (NCBI taxonomy): Eukaryota > Viridiplantae > Streptophyta > Magnoliopsida > Poales > Poaceae > Poa > Poa pratensis. The sequence continues at coordinate 45,522,630 of CAMZMU010000057.1, read as the reverse complement.
TCTCGAAAAAAAAACCCTGCATAATGTCGTCTCGGATGCTTCATCGTCGTCCTTCCTCAGTTCCTCCTCTTGAGAACCAAACGGCCGCTGAGCTCCCTGACTGCCGGATTGATTCTCATGTCGATGAACTCCTGGCTCGCTTTCCCTAGCGCCTGCTTCTCAACGTAGCACTGATTGTGTCGGACGGAGATCAATGTTAAGCCGATGGATAGTAAACTTCTAGATCATGAATACAGTTCAGAGTTTGTGAAGCTGAGTTTTGCATTTTATAGTACGTACCTGTAGTAGAAGCAAAACTCTCTTGCCAGATTCAGAGATGAAAAGACATTGAAAGGTCTGTTATTCTCTTGCAAGAAAACGGAGCCATTTGAGAGTTGAGACCACATGTGACAAATCCTCCAGGCTCGTTCCGCCTTCAAACAAAAAGACGCTTACTGGGTACTGCACCAGCTGAGAAATGCAGACACCATAGCTTAGCACCGTGAGTTTCTCCGCCAGCACCTTTTCGACTGGGTATTGCACTTTCACATAACGCCTGACAAGCAGTTTGTCAAAGGAGAGCATAAGACTGAAATTATCAGTGAAGTTTGAGTATGACTAACTTGGAAAACACATTTTAAAAAAACTAACTTGGAAGTGGAGGTGGTTGATAGATGCAATGACACCCAGACCAACTCCGAAGAAGGGATTCCTTGCCTCCTTGCGACATACATGGCAAGTAAAAAGCTCAGCACTCATGGATTCGAAGGCCAGTAAGAAGCTCCCCTGATCAACCCTTTGTGGTAAGCACTCCTGGATTCGAGGGATCAAAAGAGCATGATTTTCAAGCTAAGATAGTTCCACATCAAAGACTTTGACAGTAGTAAGCACCTCTTTGATTCATAGGAAAAATGTAGGAAGCATATACTACGGATGTTTCCTTTACTATGTTAACTGATTCATTTGCTTCCAGATTCACGTTTGGATTCTCTCGGTTTACTTTTTCGCGTGTGGGGTTGGACCGTTGGATGACTGGTCTAACATATACTCCCTCCGTTCACAAAAGGATGTCTCAATCTTTTCTAAATTTGGATGTATCTACACACTAAAGTATGTCTACATACATACAAATCTAAAAAAGATTGAGACATCCTTTTGTGAACGGAGGGAGTATTAAACAAAGCTTATGTAGAAACGGACAAAATTGTTTTACTGGACTTTGGTTGCCACAACCACATTTTGGTGATGCACTTTCTAATTGTTGCCTAACTTTATTTATCGATTTTAACTACAATGCCAAAAATATGGTTTTTGATTTAATGATTTCACTTGACACAAGGAATTGCCAAAAGAAGTTTGTATCCTTGCACTCCAAGACAGTAAAACCACATATAAGTGGTATATCTCTTCAACCCGTACGGAGCAAAAGGCCGATCAAATGCAAGTGAAGCAAGCAAGGCTGCCAAAACTATAAGTACAAAGGTAAGTTTGCCATCTTTCTACATATGCTAGTATGTGAACTAATAATTTATTGATTATGTTTCAGTTCAGTTGTTTTTAATGAGTCAAGTATAATCCTAAATACCATACTAATATGTCGTTAGACATTATAAGAGTACATGAATGAGACATTGTAAGTTTACCTTTAAGATGTCATTATATTTCTCTTATCTGAACTCAGAATACGAAATTCTATGTTAACCTCACATTCTATTTCGTAAGATATCTAGGACTATATTTTTTGGAACTGACAAAATTGTGAGGCACAATCACGAAAGATGGATTGGACATCATTGTTTTTACGTAGATAAAAAAGTGCTCTTAAGGTGGTGCTCAAGTCACGAGTTTCTCACTTTCTTATTCTACAACTTCATAATAGACATTCCATAATCTCGTTTGAAGGTGATTAGGTTCGATGGTGTCATCCGGGAAGGGTATGAAATGGGATATTCTGTATAGAATGGGTGACTTCGCTATTTCTTGCCTCATCGTTAATTTTTATGATTTTATATTGCTTGATCATTTTTTATTTCAGTTCCAATGTATGATATATCGGTATTTTAGTGTTTGTGGTTTAATCAATCGGGTTGCAATCCCAGCTGTTAGGCCTAAAAAGAATATTTTTAAGAAAATGGTTTAAGAAAAAGATCCTAAATAAATTAACTCTCTAAAGGTTATACTTTTTTACTTAAATTTATACTTATCAGTTATCAAGATCTTTTTTTAGCATGTTACAATATTACAAGCATATTTTTACATTTGTTGGCATATTTAACCACTAACTCGCAGTGTTACTAGAAATTACTTGTTTATTTTATACAGAATATCATTGAAAGAGGGTAAACTGTGCTTTGTAACATAAGTCTATTTTTTTACAATTCATAATCTGTATAGCTGATATATATTTATCGTAAAGATCTGCAAAGAGTACAATTTAACAAATATCTCAATAGCGGTTTATAGGGTATGATTAAGTACGCATATTTATAAAAACTTTTAGATTACAAATAGAACCAATGTATTTTTTACTCATTTATCTGGTCAGAATTGTCTAGCAAGTATGTGTGCATGCTCTGTACTTGGTATTAAAATAGAATTGATTAAAATAATCACTAGCGAATATAAAATGGCGTGGATTCTAATATGTTTGTATATTTAATGTGTTTGCAAAGTAAAGTATATTAAACTCATCGTATTGTACTGTTTGGTTCAATTTTTCCTTTCTCGGTTTAAGAAAAAAGAGGCTTGGACCACCTTTTTCAATGCTTTAAAATAAAATAAATTTTGAGGATATTTTTTTTGGGGGGTTCTTATTATTCTAAAAAAAAATCCGCTGTAAGGGCTTCCCCTACCGCATTCCTTTCAAAAAAAGGATATCATGGTTTTTAAAACTGTAATATTCTTTACAGTCAAACACCTCAAAGTATGTTCAAGTGTAGTAGTTTTATAAATCATAATATTTAAAAAAATAAAAAATACATGCCTCACATATATCGAAAACTCAATTGAGAGTTTTGTGGGGAAAAGACATTAGTTTTATATTATGAGTTTGTTATCTTTGTAATGATAGGTCTGACATTACTTTTTTTGGATTAGTTTGGAAGAAATGGATGTTTTCACAACTTATATGGAAACAAGATTGTATATGAGAATGACTAAGGAGCTAGTTGTCGTTCATGTTTCGATTATGTGTGTGTATGTGTATGTAGTGTGCTTAGCTCCACGAGGAAAATATGTTAAGAAACGACCAGAATTACTATTCATTTGTGGGGAAAAGACATTAGTTTTATCTTATGAGTTTGTTATCTTCCTCTTTGTACAATATGTTGAAAATATGTTAAGCAGCGACCACGACTGCCCATTCATTTGCAAGCATACACTTCGGCATTTGACCATGTGCTCATTTTTTCGTCTTTTGACCATTTGTCCCTCTTTTCTTTAGCTCTTTGATCACATGCCATTTGCTTTGTTATCTGACTAACAAACAAAGCTCACATTTGCTGAGGGAAAATGGACATTGTGCGCTTGTTGGACAATTTTGCGAAGAATCCAGAGTCTTCCATAGCGTCGTTGTCGAAGACCTCTCCGACTTCTGGAGGCATGCCCTATAATATTCTGTTTTCCCTTCTCTATCGATAAAACTCGGGTCTTTTTCTTTCGTTTACTTTAGGCGCATCTGTTCGCCTGCAAAAATAAGTTTAAGACATAAGAAAAGAAAAGATGAAAAATAGTGGGGCATACAAGACAGGAATTTGTGATCTTAGGCGTTAATAGCACGACGCCCTAACAACCTGTCACTAGGGTTGAAAACGGAACAGAAACGGGCGGAAACATGATTTATGATTTTCGTGTCCACTTGTCTCCCTGGAATCGAACACGAAATCGAAAACCCTGGAAATGAATATAGGAGTGGAAATCATTGGAAATGAATATTGAACGCATATGGTATAAATACGATACGTAAGCGAACCTTTGTCGGAACACAATAGCCGTATAAGCCATTGGTCCACACACAAACATACACACATAAATAAGTAGCTACAAGATAGGAAATTGCTCAAAACATCGACAAGCAGTAGTTGAACATAATTGGATTAATTAGGGTAATGTATTAATGGACCTAACTAGTACACGGTCTGGTTGTAAGCCATGGTCTTGCATGATTGCATGTATCTGTGGTGGTTAGGCTGCTGATGCAGAAACTTTCTGTACTCGTTTTTCAGAATTTTCGTTTCATTTCCATTTCCGCCAGAATATGCCTTCCCGTTTTCTTTATCTGTCATCTAGAATATTCCATTTCCATTTTTTTTTTTTTGAAATACAAACCTGCGTACATCAACGGATACGAAAAGCAATACATACGCACGCTTGTACAAGACGTACACAGCTCAGAGCACACAGCAGCAACCTGCTGAACCACCGGAGTTCCCCAACGCCGACGCTCGCCGGAGAAGAAGAACCAGACCACCTCCCGCCTGGCAGAGGAGAGACCTCCAACCTTGAAGAAGACCGCAGAAACCACTCGTCGCAAGCGACGAGATCTTGCCGTTGAACGGGCACGGCCAAGCCATCCCCTCGACCAGCTCCAGCACCTCCTGCCGCCGGGACGACCGGGCCATGCCAGAACCACCTCCACCGCGCCACCTCCCAAGCTCCAGAGCTGAGCACCGCGCCCTGGAGACCACCACCAGCACCCCACCTCTGCACCGACGCCAGGGCCAACGCCAGAGCAACGACAGCAAGGAGGGGAAGGAAAATACTCACAGACTGGAGCGCCGCCGTCGCCGCGTCGCCCAGCCAGAGGACCATCCTCACCAGATCCACGGATCTGAGAGGACCAAAACCTCCACCATCGCCACTACTGCCACCGGCGTCGAGGGGAGATGAGCAACCGCCAGATCCGTAGATCAGCGGGACCAAAACGCCGTCCTCAAACCAGCGCCGCCGGCACCGGCCAGGGAGAGGAAGGACGGCCACCTTATTCTTCCACCACGGCCGTCGAGATCTCTCCAACACGACGCCGCGAGGACCTAAAACTACCCTAACTACAGACCGGAGGCAGAGGAACGTGATCCCGACCACCAGCCGCCGCCGGAGCGAGCGGAGGAGGCCGGGAACCACGCCCTCGCCGCCGGCGAGGAGGGGAGAAAAACGGCTCGCCCTTTTCGCCTCTTCTCTACTGTAGAGGGGAGGGGAGGGGAGGGGAGTGTTTTCCATTTCCATTTCTTTTCCGCAAAATATAGATTACGTGTTTGTTTTTACTTTTTACTCTCCATTTACTTTTTCTGGAGAAATGACCGGAAAGTTTCCTAACCGTTTTCAACTTGTGACCTTTGTCACAAACAGTTCACATACACGATGAAAGATTATGGTATCTGAGACTTTGTAAACACCCACGGCTACAGCAGTTCGGCTCCCGTCCCAAGGCTGAAACGATTGTACTCCTACAATATATCACCACCTTTTTTTTTAAACAAGCAAAAACGAACGAATATCATCAGGTACATATGCTCACTTGAAAACTGACACTTGACGGCGTATCTTGAACCAACTTAGCTAACCTAACATTACTGATCAATACCTCCAAACGGTTTCATCTCTACTCTTAAGGACTTGTGCTGGCCAGGAGGAACTCCAGGACACACCTCTTCAGCTCCTGGAACTCTGATCCAGACAGGGTCGCTTCAACCAAAAACCTGCATAATGTCGCCTCGGACGCTTCATCGTAGTCCTTCCTCATCTTCAGAACCAAATGGCCGCTGAGCTCCCAGACTGCCGGATTGATTCTCATTTCAAGGAACTCCTGGCTTGCCTTCCCCACGGCCTGCTTCTCAGCGTAGCACTGGTTCGTTTCGGAAGGAGATCAATGCTAAGTCCATGGATAATCAACTTCTAGATCATGAACACTGTTCAGAACTTGTGAAGCTGAGCTGCGCGTACCTGTAGTAGAAGGAAAACTCTTTTGCCAGATTCAGAGATGAGGACATTGAAAGGTCTGTTATTCTCTTGCAAGAACATACAGGCAGTTGAGACCACATGCGACAAATTCTCCAGGCTCGTTCCGCCTTCAAATATAAAGCCGTTTACTGGGTACATCGCCAGCTGAGAAATGCTGACACCATTTCTTAAGACACCGAGTTTCTCTGCCAGCGCCTTTTCCACTGGATATTGCACTTTCAGATAGTATACCTGACGAGCAATATTTGTGAGAGTAGAGCATAAGACAGAGATCGTCAGTAAAGTTTGAGTATGACTAACCTGGAAGTGGAGGTGGTTGATAGTTGCAAAGGCACCCAAACTGTTATAGCCAACTCTGAAGAAGGGATTCCTTGCCTCCCTTGCGACATACATGGCTAGTAAGAAGCTCTCCTGATCAACCCTTTGTGGTAAGCACTCCTGGATTCGAGGGATCAAAAGCGCATGACAGTACCCAATTGGGCTCACCTGTGACACAGACCGTGGAAAACAAAAAGATCAGGTACTCATACGACCAGAGGTAAAAGTAACAGCAAGCAATGGAAACACACTGACATTGATCAAAATGGCGCTAGGTGAAGCCGAAACAGCGTGAGGAGCACATCAAAATACCGGGCAGACTCGTTCTCAGTTTCTTGGAATCTGAATATCACCTCCTCTGGTCTAACTTTTGTGAAATTGAACTTGCCAGTATCAAATGGCTGGATGACTTGGTTCATTCCAAATTCAGTCGGTCGCTTCTTCTGGTCACGCCCTTCGATCAACGTTGCCACAAAATTGTGTTCTCCGGGTAGCACCTTTAAACAAGTTGTGGGAAATTTAGCTCGAAAATAATCAGAAACATTCTCAGAATAGTGAATCAGAGAAGAATGTGAAATCTTGGTCTCACAGGCAGTGATGTCATGGTGAAACAAGCCCCTCGCCTTGCGGTCATCCCACTGCAACAACCATTCGTCATTATCCAATACATTCAGTCCTAGCTATCGACATTCAACAACATACTGGAGCGCAAACACTACCAACCTCTTTAAAAAGCTTGCGGAGAAATGGGGATAAATTCGGTTCGTCCTCCTCCACACCAAAGGGATTAGATGAATCAAAACCGTTGCTGCCCATCCCTGCTTTTGGTTTAACTGGTAGCATTGTCAAACCACACAAACATCAGACACTTACTGCAGAATAACGAGACGTTGCTAACAAGCTCCATGCCCGAGTGTTTCCACTTCCACCACATTCGGTAGATTTTAACTCAAATAAGCTGAACCGAAACACTAGCCAGAACACGCTGATGCATCACACAATTTGATACATCAAGTAGTACAGTTCTAGCCCAGGAACACAATCTAGATTTTGGTCTGCATCTGGGTTCAGCTCAACTGAATGAGAGCTTCAAAACCGATCCAATTATAAAATCAAATAAGCGAAACATTTCCCGGGCTTCAGTGTATCTAGAACACGGCACCTCGCCAAGAACACTGTTTACTTGACTAAAAAAAACACAGTAGAACACACTCGACACAGCCACACAGGAACTTCAGAGAAAGTGAACTCGAAGTACCTCTGAAACGCAGCTGCGCGAAGCCGTTTCTGCGAACTCGTGATGCGGCGGGGGCGGCCGGCGTTGGGGTGAGCGGGACGAGAAGGGGAGCGATGGGCATGGAAGAGGCGTCCTCCTCCTCTTGCTGGTAACCAACACGGGCGTGGCGGCAATGGCGGTCCAAGAGAATTGGATCTCACTCAAAGCGAGCCTCTCCGAACCGGGATCCGGGGATGATAGTTTTGGGCGAAGGCGAGCCCGCCATCGGAGAAGACGGCGAGTTCACGCGAGTCCCACGTGGAGGAACAGAGGAGCTGGATCTTGTTTTTTTTTTTTTTTGAAAACCCTCTGGATCTTGCTTGAAACCTGGGGAGAGCAAGAGCAAGGCCATGGAGACGAAGGTGCTAATGGGCCGGGACGGGCCGTATTGGGCCTCCGAACCAGAGGGAAAAACAAGGCCCATTTATATGGGAACAACGAGAAAGCTAAGTGGTACTTCCATGGACGTGGTCCACAGCGCTCGTCGGCAGTTCACCGAGACAGACAGGTGGGTCCCAGCTGTGGTCCACGGAGGGTTCGCTCGATGGTGCGGCCCTCTTTCTCTTCCCGTCGCCCGAGAATGGGGAGCAGCGAAACAAAAGGAGGAGAAGCCGGCCGAAAATACTGCGGAGCCAGAAAAAAAAACACGAGCGCGCAAAACCCTAAACCCTAGCCCCCCACCCACTCCCCGTCTCCTCCACGCGGCTGCAGAGGACGGAGAGGGAGCCGCCACCGCCGACGCCATGGCGACCCTCCTGAGGCGCGCCTCGCTGCGGCGCGCCATCGCCTCCGCCTCAGCCGCCGCCGCCACCGCCACCGCCACCGCTTCATGCCCTGAGGTTCGCAGTGTGGGTTTTCATTTTTGGGGAGGCGTGGGGATGGGAGACGAGGGGACGGGGGCAGAGTGTTTGGGCTTACTACCTCACCTACCTTAGTCTCGGAGATTGATCGTCTGCGTATGAAATCGTTCCTTTTGGGGCCCGATTTCTCCATTTTAATCTCGATTTTAAATCCGGCCGTGTGTGCCTGTAGACCTCCGTCAGCTTGCTGTATTTGACCAGCGGCGTCGTTTTATTCCCTGTTTCCGTAACGATTCGGTAAGGTTTTCCCCGCCCCTGTTTTCCAGAATGAGCGAGCCTAAAACCCGTTTGCTGTTTGAAACTGCAATCTGCCCGTACTGCGCCATGTGTTATTTTCTTAATTTAGATGGACCTGTAATGTGATTGCTGAAAGTACCCTAGATTAGTCCCACACAATTTTTATCATTGCAAGTTGTTGGCCTGAAGAGTTGTCCTGTGTGCTAGGTCTAAGAAAATCATCACTGAAGAAGTGTGTTACACGACTAGGATTGAGAAGATGTTTGGGAGAAATGTGATATTGCAATTTGAGTTTTCTAAGTGACTTTTTATATAGTAAGCTATAAAAGGATGCTGATTTGGGCGGAACCATTTAATATGAATCAATGGTCTAAGATCGCTGGAAACCCCGAATGCTGTTGCTAATGGTTTAATAATTTTTGCAGGCCTATAGGCAGGGGATATGTGGCTCTACTTTTCACTGCCGAGATTTCGCAACTAAAGGTTGTAACGTTATTTCAAAGTCTGTTATTTCACATATTTTATCATGTATACTGAGTTGTAGTGTGTGATTCGATCGATATCTACTGAATTTTGTTGTATTGCTACTACGTAATGAGTCATGTCTTACTGTTACCAGCAATGCATATGCAGTCCTATAATTATGAAATATGTTACTGCATGATTTGCTCTTTTGCTCGAACTATGCTCGGTTCATATAATGTACTGAATCATTTACTGATTCGTTTCTTGTTGTATGCTTAGCCAAAAAGAAGTCAAAGTCAAGTGGAACTGACTCGGGCGAGGAGAATATGTCAAAGAAAGACTTGGCTTTACATCAGGCCATTGATCAAATAACAACTTCGTTTGGGAAGGGAGCAATAATGTGGCTTGGCCGCTCTGAAGGTCATAGAGAAGTACCTGTTGTGTCTACTGGGTCCTTCTCTTTGGATATGGCACTAGGGATCGGTGGGCTTCCAAAGGTATGCATTCCCAATTTCCCATACGGCTGTAGAAGTTCTTTGAGCGGAAGCTCTTTTGTGTTGATTGTGATTGTTCATTGCGTAGTATGGTTTGCAATCTGTAAACTATTTGGTACTACAAAAAGGTCTTTTCACATTTAGCTTGAGTCAGCAGTCCCTTTTTGGACCGCTTATGGTGTTTTTGCAATGATGTATTTTGTTTTGTAAAAGTAGTGTGCCATTGTTCTTTGTAGGGACGTGTTGTAGAGGTTTATGGCCCAGAAGCTTCAGGGAAAACAACTCTTGCTCTCCATGTTATCGCAGAAGCACAAAAGATTAGCGGTGGCGGTAAACCCAAAACTTCATATCTGACCTCTATTTCATCTTATGCTATTCTTTCCTCTTGTATTTGGTTAGTAACCTCGTTAGAAAACCTGCATTCTTATTTAATACTAGATTTTGTAGAAATACCCCAGGAGTGACCAGATGGTGAATCAGCAGTATTATTTGCTCAGCTACTTTTGATGTAGCGTAACTGTTGTGATAACTTTCAACTGCGTAATAACGTGAACCTTAGGTGGTCATGTTAATTGTGTTCTGTACATTTCTGTAAAGTCGATGAAGCATTGTTCTTCTCAAACCTTACTATTAAAACCTATTCGAACAGTTGGACAGGAATAGGCTCACCGAGTTTCAGAATTATTTGTGCAATACAGGATTAATCCAGTGTGTTCAGATGTGAACCTTGCTGTCTCTATCTGATATATGGTCAGTGGGTTTCTATGCTTAGAGCATGGAATATGAAAAAACATGCCATTTTTATCTGTGCATTATGGAATATGAAGATAAGTCAACCATGGATGGATGGTAGCTCACGTAATTCTGATTTACTTTGTTTCTGTTTGAGGCTAATGATATGAGACATAATGTTTTTCCTAGAATGGTTAACCTTGTTGAAGGATTTTAAATCTTTCTTAAGCATAGTTCTGGTACTTTGGAAATTCAACTTAACGGGTTTTTTTTTGTCTTGTTCTAGGTTACTGTGCATTTGTAGATGCAGAGCATGCTTTGGATCCATCTCTGGCAGAAGCAATTGGTGTTGATACCAGTAATTTACTTCTCTCTCAGCCAGACTCTGCAGAGCAGGCACTCAGTCTTGTAGACACACTGATTCGAAGTGGCTCTGTTGATGTTGTAGTTGTTGACAGTGTAAGACCTTGACAATCTAGCTACCCCTCACATCTGATTTTCTCTTTTCGAGCAGAGCTAGTTTCTGTTAAGTCACGGCACTTCCTCTCATGTTCAGAAGAACATTCTCAAATTGGCACTATAAACATGCTGAAGAATCTTAATAACCAAGTTTCCATTATTTAAGAGCTATATGTACTGATCATCTTATTATGTGGTGCAGGTAGCAGCTCTTGTCCCTAAGACTGAGCTTGATGGAGAGATGGGTGATGCACATGTGGCTCTGCAGGCTAGGCTGATGAGCCAAGCTCTTCGAAAGCTGAGCCATTCTCTTTCACTTTCCCAGACAATATTGCTATTTATTAATCAGGTATCACTTATATGGCCTTTCTCCTGGATATTTTTGTTTAACTTTCTGTCGGCATGTCCTTTTGTGGCTCAATGATGAGTACAGCACCAAATTAATAAGTTTTAAGATGGCCATATTTAAATGTTTGTGAAGGGTAAAATTATTCAGAGATCTCTGAAATTGCATTATGCTAAAGCTAGAAATTGATGTTTTCCAAAGATTAAGAAGCATTAAAACTGATTCTTCTTGAGCGTCTGTTCTTGAACGTTACCACTTGGACATGAGCATCATTTTTATACATGCATCCTGCATTTCTCCAGAAACCTTCTATGTTTGCATTCCACTTTGAAACTCTCAAGCCTTTTCATCTTCACACATTTTGGAATGTTGTATGATTTGTCCTTCGACACGTTGCAGATCAGGGCTAAGGTACAGACGTTTGGGGGAGGATTTGGAGGGCCACAAGAGGTCACTTCTGGTGGAAATGCACTTAAATTTTATGCCTCTGTCCGCCTGAACATCAGACGTATTGGTTTGGTAAAGAAAGGTGAAGAGGTAACTAACTAATTCACGTCCCTTACATTTACCAGATTTAGAAATTTGGCCGATACTGAGACATGTGGATGTCGGTGTTCAAAAGAAGACTGCTTTGAAACAGAGATGGTCATATCTGCATGCGACACATTTTTACCGTATCTCCTTGTACTTAATGTCTGTTAGACATGCGATGCATACAACTTTTAGGGGCTTCCCTTTGCTGTCAATGCACTGAACTAAATATTAAGCCATGCGTTTTATCACTGGATAAACTAAATAGCTGGCCTTACATATTAGCTTCCTCGTATGCTTTGTAAGATGTGCCCCTTGAAACATTATACGTGTAGCTTATCTAGCATGCTCTTTGAAATAATGATGACGATGAGTTTTATTTGCAGACTATAGGAAGTCAGGTTACTGTGAAGATTGTGAAAAACAAGCATGCCCCGCCGTTCAGGACTGCACAATTCGAACTGGAATTTGGGAAAGGAATATGCCGCAGCTCAGAGCTCTTTGACCTCGGGTTAAAGCACAAGCTTATTAAAAAGACTGGGGGTGCATATTATTCTTTCAACGAACAGCAATTTCATGGTAAAGATAACCTTAAAGCTTTCCTTAATGCAAACGAGAGTATTGCCAAAGAACTGGAAGCAGAGTTAAGGAGATTGATTGAAACCGAAGCACCTAAGAAGCAGGAGGCTGAAGATGATTTGCTGGGCGATTTGTCTGACGAGATCGTCAAGCCTGAAACATCTTCAGAAGAGGATCTGGCAGCGTTAATCGAAGCTTAACCACTGATGATAAATCAGATACTTGCGGCGCAAACTATGTTTTTGGGTCTTGAACCTCCAGTTCTTATTGTACTGGAAAAATGAGGAAGGATGCTCGGTGACTGTTTAGGCTTTGGGCATTTGGAGGGGGGAGGATTCAGTGGCATGTTATCATGTATATATGTTGCATGTCTTAACAATTCCTCTTGTCTAAGTAAGGTCCAGCAAAATTCTTGACTGAGGCTGCTGCTGCTGCTCGTGGAAAGAAATTGATTCTCCTGCTACGTTTCTGGCTTACCTCAGAGCATTTTGCTTTGGGTGGCAGCACTGAATTGCGATGCTTCGAGGAACACAAAGCCCAGAAGCAAGTCAGCAGGAGTCCTCGTTATAGGCCCATCTTATTTCGTGATGCTTTTCTCCGAGGGATTGCGAGGATATAGTCGTTTTTTCCCCTTTCATCGTGAGAGAAAAAGAGTACAATGTCAACGCCACGGCTTCTCTTTGCTTCCAGAGTTATGGCCACGTGGGCTTCAATGCACCCAATGATTTGCTGCCAGTACCAACGCCTTTTTAGCTTTGTTCGTCGTGGTGTTAGAAGCTTTTAAGGTTTGGTACTTCCTGGCCCTTTTATTTTTCTTTTCAGCCAAGACCAGAGGAAAAAGTACTCATCATCATCCTTCCAACTGATCATCGTCTGTCTTGCCGCCATTGGCTGACCGTTTCTTTTTCGAGTCAAACCACCCTGATGAATGCTTCATGAAGTAGCGTTTATTAAGGTTAGATGGCGATAACAAATGCTTTTCGTTGAGCCCCCATGTGCGGTATCTAATTAGGCACTGGTACCACTAACTGTTTGTTTAACAACCACTAAATATCTCTTGGGGCGGCACTTCTCTTCCTCAATGAATGCTAACACAATAAGTGATAACCAATGATTTCTTCCATGGGGGCCGGCATATAGTTCCTGTACTTCTCTGCCAGAAAAATCTGCCATAATTTCGCCAAGGTATCTAGAATGCAAACGTATCATCGTTCGGTAGTCAGTGCAATTTCCGGCTCGCCTTCTACTTACTCGTATAGTTTGTTATAATAACCTGTTGATCCTTACCAATGGTGGGTATATTTAGCCAGCTCAATGCAGTGTCCATGCAAATTGGAGCAACACGGCAGAAGCTTATTTTAACTGCGATCCATCCCGGGTGTCGAGTGTCAACACCACACCACCTTGCGCCTCGTGCTCTGCAGCGACCCACCTCACTGTATGCGCGCGCCTTGTGCTACGCTCCCACATGCGAATGGATGATGCGGTGCACCTGGAACCATCTCGCCTCGGTCGCTGTCCATTAAAAAACTGGTCGAGGCCGTGCAGACGCAGAGGCCGGCCGGGGAACATCGCCATATGCGCCATCACATGCACTCGGAGGAGCACAAGCCTCTGCCTGTTGGAGTCTTCCCGCCTCCGATGAGAATGGAGGAGGCACCGCAAGCATTGATGCTGTCATCTTAGTAGTCTTTTATATTTGGCCCCAGACAAACGCCCAGTTTAGTGGTACTCTACTAGCATATATTTCTGGGCAATTGAATTCGTCTGGGAGCTTAATGAGCAGTGTGTACGGGGGAAAAGGTGCTGAACTTCACATTCCTGGCTATGGTGGCGCCGAACTTGAGACCGGCAAGCTTCTGTCGTGCCGATGTAGGAACACGCGGCCATGGTTCCTGTAGAGGCCATGGCCGTTCTTTAGTACTAGCAGGGAAAGAAACGAGAGTGCAGGGTCTAGTGCTGGATGCATCGCCTGGCGATCGAGAGGCCTCCTCTGAAGGTTCACCTCAATCGCCATCTGTAAGCACGCGGCAAGGCGAGACTGAAGCATCGCACAGCACTGGCATTGGGAAGGATGGCAGAGAAAGCGATCGGCCAAGGTACTAGAGAGTAGAGACTACTCTGAACTGGAACAGCACCGAACTGTTCTTTGTTCCGAGTGATCCGTCCAGCCGTTGATTTAACTTGCTGCATGCCACGCGAGGCAGTGCTACGTGGCAAATTTGACCCTTTTTTAATTCATCTCATAAAATGGACCCAAATTCAAATCAATTCACAGTCTAACCCTTTTTCAGACCTACTAAGAGGAGGTAGACACGGGCGCGCCATTGTGGCCTTCGCGCACACAGGCACAACCCTGATTCTGTGGAGGGAATCTCGACGTCGATGTGGACGGCACAGTTAGGCCGGAAACAGGCCGGCGATGGCTGATCCAAGTTGACCAAGAGTTAGGGTTCTAACAGTGCCTAGCTGTACTACGTCCATGTCGGCCGTTTCTTTACCGCCAACTGTACCACTCGATGGGAGTAGCACTGCACTGTACAGGTAGCTGCTTTGACCGACCTAAAACCCAGCTGGTAGTATTAATTAAGATAGGGGATTAGCTAGTGCCTAGCTCAGCTTGATGCTCTTTCCTAGGTTTTGATGATCGGTTTCATGGTCGATGGCTTGTTTAAGAAGGCGATGTGACGCGAGCCCATCGATCGGGCTGGTCTATGAAGCTTAATTAATTAATCTGTGAGGTGATGAGCTGTCTGCCGTGGGCGTACGTACGTAGCCGAATAGAGAGATTGCTGTACTGCCGGTTTAGGCTCACTCACCACTACGCGTTTTGATATGATTCATTTGATTGATCAGTACGTACGTACGGTGGCCTTGATGATTAGGGTCCTTTTCTCCTTAAGGTGTCCTTTATAGGGTTTTAGCTACGTTCGCTTGATGGAGCTGTATCTCCGCAAGTGATGTTTCTCCCTTGTAAACTACTACCCTCCGTGCTTAAATATAACAAGTTTTAGCTATCCAACATGTTGTCTACATGCATACTAATATGAATGCACATACACACTAAAATATGTCTACATACAACTAGATATATGTGATTGTAAACAAATGCTAAAACATTTTATATAAAAAACGGAGGGAGTACGTAGCAAAACCGGGAGTGGCAGCAAGCCTCATTCCCTTTCATACTCCTACAAAACGTACATTCTCAATGTGTTCATATGGCAAACAAACTGTAAACTCTGATCTGGGCAAAATAATTTTTATTTATTAAACTTATGAACTATTGACATATTCAAGGAAATTTTGTTCCACGATATAAATCATGGACTTTACGTCTTACATATGTTTTAGCATATCTTGTGGAACATACTATATGCATCATCTTTAGCAGATTCATGAGCCTTTTCAATTTTTGGATCTAGGAACATGTACCAAAGAATCGAATCAACCAACAAAAGGAACGAATTTTTGAACTTGGTGTTGATGTTTCTACGTTGCTGCTTGAAAACTATGGTATGCTTAAAGATTTGGAACATGCTATGTCTACTTTAGCTCAGAAAAAAGATCTATTTCTCTATGTTTCTTGTATTCCAAATGTTCTCTTGTGAATGATATTCCTTTACGACAAAGTAATGTTGTAGATCATAATGACTCTAATAAAGATAATGTTGGGATTTCAAAATGATGTGTCTGTTGATTAAAGATAATTTACTTGAGTGGTTTCTAAGACAAGTAGTAAAAATCTAAGGAAAATATCTGTCAAGAAAATGTAAACTCAAGGGATACCCATCTATGGTACATCACCCCTTAAAAGGGTCAATGCAGACCACGCTCTGTGTGGATTGTATATGGCCCTAGAACTAGAAATCTAAATATATATAAATGCTATGTCTATTTATAAATTGTACAGGGGAGGGCAAGAAAGGTTTTTCTTTTTTGTTTGAAGGATCTAATTTCTGAGCATGATTTTGATTTTACTGGGCTATAAGATACTATGAAGAAGGAGATCAACATTTTTGTGTGGAAAAAGTTTGACATGATTAACTTTAGAATTGGTTGCCTCTCTTGGAAAACTGGTGGCATTTTATGCAAGGAAAAAATAGCGTGCTATCAAAAATAGCGTGGCCCTCCTCCAGAAGCTATACAAGATATAGCGTGATATAGCGAATTTACATATAAAATAGCGTGATGAAAAAGTTGTAAGAAATAGCCCAAATATTAAGGATTTTAGCACTAATTTTTTTCCAGAAACAATACATGCATAACCAGGTAACCATATTCAAATGTCAAGGCCAAATCCATGGCACGAATACAAATATGAGGCTTAAAACCATGAAAAATAATAAACTAAAATATAAATATTTTAAACTTTAATCAGAATCATTGACATCATCTTCAGAATAACTAGAAGAACCACCAGATTGCCCGCCATCATCATCACCTAACGTTATTTCCAGACTTTTTGTTAGCGTAGCTATAACGTTACCACGTTTAGTGTGGTTTCGAGCGTATAAGACGAAAATAGCGCCGTAGCGTCAACTTTAGGCTAAATATAGCGTAGTCTCTCCAAATACGTTATATCGTGCTATTAACCGGGAAATAGCGTGCTATTTTTTTCGTTGATTTTATGTGGCATTATATCATATGATTTAATGTCATCACTGCCACCACCTGGAGATCTATGATGAAAGCACATGTTCTTGACGGGAAGCTTCAGAAGGAATACACCCTGATTGTAGTGTATGGGGTTGCACATGATGAAGATAAAGATGTCTTCCTTGTTTCTTTGACCAATGCTTACTCTAATCTAACTCTCACAGTTGTTATTGGAGATGACTTCATTATCCGCAGGTTCTCAAATGAACGGTCCCATAAAAAATATGTACACAGATCTAAAATCTGATGGAAAATGCAATTTTAAAACCGAAAATTGTCTTGGCAAGACCGGGCCGTGCCCGGGTATGGTCCCCAAGACGCTATGACCTGGCTCACCATCACCAGTTGTTATGCCCTACCAGTTATGGTTTGGTTGCAAGTACTTACAAATGTATGCTTCCAGGGGTGGTACCAATATCACAATTCTACGATAGTAGCTGAATGTGCGTATCACGGCGTAGTGATACCAGCAACTAGAAGTTGGCGATAATGATACATGGATGTATCGGCAAAATTGATGGCCAGGTTTTCTGATGAATTGATGATGGCTCACCTCTTAATATGTTAGATGGAATGTGGCGAGACAAGGTTACTTAGGGTGAAGGAGAGACTCCACAACATATGTCTTACCACCTTCTTTCGGTAGGAACAAACTCTAGTTTTTTCTTTCAGAATGGGGGTATACCCCGAAGAACTAACTCTAGTCCATCAAACATATAGAAATTCAAGAAAAGAGGCATAAACGCGTGTCTTAGCGTGCGAGGCTCCATCTACTCCTATCTGCCATCTTTCCTTTTTCCATTCTCCGTTCTAGTAAACAAGATATTTAAATTTAGTCCAGAGTCGATGCTTTATGAGTTTGATCAAGAGTTATAGAAGAAGAAAAATGGGCATCTTCGGTATCAAGTAAATATCAACAGATCTATCATAAAAGATTCCTGCATACTTTATGTATTCTACACCGTAATTTTTTTTGTATATATTTGGTCAGGACTCTGATATCCGGCTAAAATTTATCTATGTATTATTTTGAGTTAAAGCTTTTCCTATAAGAGTAAAACGCTTGGGAGGTCACTAAGTTGTCAAAGATGAGCGTATTGGTCACCAACTCAAAAAATGCTAAGTTTTGGTCACGAAATTGTGTGTACGAGCCCCGTTAGTCACTCTGTCGAGATGGACGTTAAGTCGCTGACATGGCTTACTGTTTTTTACAAGTACACCCTTACAATTTTATTTCTTTTAATTGTTAGGTCCTTTTTCGATTTGTTTTTTTTTTTGCCTCCACCTGCAGCAGCTTGCCACGGGTGTCGTCGCCGTGCTTGGCCGCCGCCGTGCTGCGCCCCGCGCCCTCGAGTTGCTGCTCCTTTTCCCGACAGCGATGACAGAAAGCCCTTATAAAATGTGAGCTTGTAATTCCCATACATTTAACTATTTTTTTCGAGAGAAATTCAAAAAAAAAATTCAAAAAAAAACTATTTTTTTCGAGAGTAAAACTCATCTCGGGTCTGCTGGGTGCTGGGAACGAGATCAAGCTTTCAATTTTTTTGCTAGTGTGCGCATGCTCTTGAACTACAGATCATGTCCAGGCAGCGCTGAGTGCTGGGAACGAGATCGGGGAAATTTATATGGCGGACGTAGCAGTTTCTTCCGTTGCCGGTGACCACGTCCGGGCAGCGATGGTGTTCGTGGTGTGTGGGATTCTCGCTCGGGATGCGCCTGTGCTCGTGTGCGTGCATCTGCATGGTGTGGGTGAGGGAAAATAGAAGCAACAATCTGCACATGCTCGCGTGACGGCGACCATGCCGGTCGGGTGCGGCCGAGAGTGGCGCGGCGGCGCACCTTACCTTGCGCCTCGCCGGCCGCGCCCCATGCCCCGCGTCCCCTGTGCCTCTTGCCGGCCGCGCCCCGTGCCTCGTGCCCCGCGCCCCCGTGCCCTGCGCCTCGCCGGCCGCACACCAGAGCTCGGCCGCGCCCCCGAGCTCGCCGGCCACGCCCTTCGCCCCGCCCACCCGAGCTCGCCGGCCGCACACCCGAGCTCGCCGGCCATCACCTGTTTGACAGAATGCCTGACCCAATTTTTTTTAATAGAACAAATAGATGGAAATAAGAAAAACTATAGGGTGTATTTTGTAAAAAAAACTGCCATGTCATCAACTTAACGTCTGTTTTGACGGAGTGACTAACGTGGCTCTAACACACAACTTCGTGACCAAACTTAGCATTTTTGAGTTGGTGACCAATACGCTCATCTTTGGCAACTTAGTGACCTCCCAAGCGTTTTACTCAAGAAGAAAAATGGGCATCTTCGGTATCAAGTAAATATCAACAGATCTATCATAAAAGATTCCTACATACTTTATGTATTCTACACTGTAATTTTCTTGTATATATTTGGTCAGGACTCTGATATCCGGCTAAAATTTAGCTATGTATTATTTCGAGTTAAAGCTTTTCCTATAAAGTGTATTACATGTCTTGCACCGCACCGCATCGCTCACAGAGGTGTTTTTAGCAGCTAAGAAACTGAAGTCAGGCCTAAATGAAAATCTAAATGGAGCTTTAACGATTTTTTCACCTGAATTCAGTCTGAACGTTACACGATTGCACCGTGTTTTGCGGCACCTTGTTCCCCGTCCCCGAAAGCCCTACCCTACAAATGGCTGTCGGTGGCCGGGTCCGTCCGTCCGTGCCATGTGAGTTTGTGGCTGATGCCTGAGAGGTGGCTGGCCAGCAATGCCTCGCTTGACACCACACTTCCGTCCATGGCCTCCTAAATATCTGGGACTCTGCTCCTAATCCACACGATCCAGGAGGCCACCAGCATCACCGATGACCAGAACACAGCACGAATCTCGCAGGGCATGTATGTGGCCTCATGGGCTATAGCAGGGTTTAGTGCGACAAAAGCAAGCTTTTTATTCCATCCTGAAATGAGAGCTAGTTAGGCGATCATCTCGCTAGATCGGCTGATCGTGAGCCCTGCTTCTGGGTTCGGTTTAGCTTATTTCGATCTCCCCGGGCGTAAACTCATTCGTAGATTCGCAGAGAGATGACTGCAGAACAGAATTGGGTTCTCGATCGGCCGGTCAGACGGAAACGGTGTCAGGGTTGAAGTGAACAGGAAGACAGAACATCTGAACTAACCAGGAGTGCATGGCAAGGAAGGAAATGCTGTTTGGTTTCGTGGTTTCGGTTGGGCGTGTCGTGTATTATTTCGAGTAAAGGGGACGGAACGTATATATACGTGCACCGTAGCAGGCCTGCATCGATCATCTGCGTATCCACCATGTGGCGTGACGTGCTCCCGATCGAGCATGCTCTGCATCGCCGGCCGGTTTGTGCATGGGAAATTAGGTTCAGACAATTAGGTCGATCCGCCCCTCAAGAATTAATACCATGGTCGTGAGTAAAATGAGAGGAAGCAGACGAACACTTAACGTTAAGATGAGTACTGTACAAACATGAATGAGAGAGACATGCATACCTCCTTCGCACTGTATAATTCACCATTTAACCTGCCATTCTTTCATCTTGATGCATGCTGGCACTATTAGCGGTCCCAAAATACATAAACGTGCTTCTGCCACGTAACAGTGCAGTACAACAGCGCCACGTATGTTCCACGGGATTGGTGGCCGGAGAGGGGACATCGTGCCGCGTGTACGACCTGACTGACCTGTCCATTGATGGCCGCGGACAGCGCATCACGCGCGCGCCGTGCGGGGTGCCAGGGTGTCCAGGGCCATCAGTGCTGGGCAGTAGGCACTCGTTCGTCGCCGCCCGTCCACGTGTGCGTCCGAGGATCTCCAATTATTCGTGGCCTCGCCTCCTTTGTCACAGGGACCGGCGTCGAGACCAACGCCAAGCGGCCGGTAACAGTAGGCACAACAGCACGCACAGTAGGGCATTTTCGGCAAGAGGCGCCGACACTTGGCGTGGGGCGGCAGACGCAGAGCGCCGCCCAGTTTAACTCGCTGGCCGCAGCAGAGTGCCTGCTGTCGCAGTCCCAGTCAGCCTCCCTCGTGGCTGGCGTCACTACCACTTCGCCTCCTACTTTTCCATCCATGGTTAGCTCCAGCCCCTAGGCCAAAGATTATTCAGTACTAGCTTAATCAATCACCCTCTCCTCTCCTCTGACGGAGCTGCAGCTGGACTCACACTGCCGCTGACGTGAGTGTGCTCGTACAATCTTCTTGGACATAGAATACGTGGCCATGCCAGCGGATCGCATCCAGCCCTTCTTTATTACGCGGCCACCAATGCTGCCCGAAACGTACTTGTACTACACTCTACTACTACTGTATGTGTTAATAATTGCGCTGTCAACCAGGGGAGAGGTTAATTACCAACTCTACCCGATATTGACACAAGTAAAAGTGGTACATATTACTTGTTGTTAGAGCATCTCCAAGCCGAGCCTCCAAATCCACCCCAAACGTCCGGGCGGACAGCCTGGACGGGGTTTGGCCCAAAAACCGCAACCCAACGACGGCCCCTATAGCGGCCTCAAACGACCGGACGGTCCGGCACACCCTAAACCCAGCACAAAACTGGGACGGGTTTGGGGGCGCTCGGACGCGCCCGGACGCGTCCGCGCCCTCACTCGCTGACAGTGGGACCCTCCCTTGACCGGCCTACCGGAGCCTACCGGAGGGGAGGATCTAGCCTTTGACCGGCGCCGGCATTCATGGCGGAGCGGCCAGGGGCAGCGGCCAACCCCCAACTACCCGCATTCATGGCGGTCCGGACACCACTATATCTACCGGCGACGCCGGAACCCTAATCCACATCCACATCCGCCGCCGGAACCCTAGTTCATCCACATCCACCATGCCTCGCCGCCTCCCCACCATCTTCGCCAGGATGACGGCGGAAAAGCTGAGGCAGCAGGCCCAAATCCGAGCTCAGGCTGAGGCGGATGCGGCGGCGGAGGCGGATTCGGAGTCGTCGGCCGTCGGATACTTCATGGTCTCCGACGACGCCGAGATCGTCGACAACACCGGCTCGGAGTTCATCCAGGATGAGGATGAGAGGATGCGCGTCCGCGCGGAGGCGGAGCACGAAGCCCGACGCGCGGCGGCGGAGGCGGCGGTCGAACGGCAGGCGGCGGCCTGCGCGGCCGAAGCGCTTCACAGCCGGGCGGAGGCGGCGGCCGAAGCGCATCGCGCCCGGGTACGCGCTGCGACGGAGCGGTGGAGAGCTCAGGCGGAGGCGCAGCGGCAACGGTCATCGTCCTCTCCGATGACGAGTAGGGAGATTCTAGCGTAGCAAGGCGGATGCAATGCAAGTTTCCATTCTAGTGTAGCAAATGCGGACGTGTTGCATGCCTTTGTAGTAATATGTCAACTAGAAAAGAGGAGTGTGGTTGTAGGAGCATGTTTTTAGGGGTTGTCCGGTCACCCTCCGCGGACGCGTCCGGATGCGTCCGGGTGCAATATGTGGTCCGATTTTGGGGGGTGCGGTTGGAGATGCTCTTAGTGCAGAAACATCATGCAAGCACTTTTTCAACAGTAAAAAAAGGAAAAGGTAAAAATAAAGAAAAAGATAAGGACTAGTGGTGTATCATGAATAGAAGACGGGCTAGCTTATTTGTAATCACTGGGTGGCCAATTGTATCATGCAAATGAGTGGTCAGTTATCTCGACCTTATCTCCTCGCCGCTGTAGCAGGAGAAAGGCGTTTTTTTTTGGGCGACCACCGCCGATCCACTCGCGCTCGCCGCCGAGCCGTGGGATGCCCTTCCTCCGCCGGCCGCTTCGGCGGCGGGAGGGTGGGGGATCCCGGCTCCGGCCTGTACATAGTAGGATAGGGGGTGTTCCTGCCGGTGGCGTCCAGGAGGAGTTGGAGCTGGCGGCGGGTGTTTTGCTGTCGGCGCGGCCTTCTCCGGCGGTGGAGCTCTCCGGAGATCCTCGTCGCCGCGCGCGACTTGCTTCCGACAGATCCGTGCTGGCGGCGGATCTGGCGGCGAGAACTCAGAGGGGAGTCAAGACGGTGGCCGCTGTTCGGGATGGTGGTGAGCAGGCGGAAGATCGGTGGCGCTGGCCTCTGATCTGGGGCAGACAGAGCTTGGGGAGGCCCCCCGGCCGATATTGCTTCTTCGGCGTCGGATCCAGCTCCATGGAGTTGGAGGTTGATGCGGCTCGTCAACGCCTTCGGGCTAGGAGTTCTTCTGCTCCCGTGGTGGGTGCTCCCGGTGGCTGGCTTCTTCGGCGTCTTCGACGGTGGAGGGGCGGCGTGCTGGGCGACCTGGAGGTTGAAGACGGAGTGTGGCAGCGGTGCTGTTCCTCTTTTTTTCCTCTTTGTTCTTTCTTTCCTTGTGTTCCGATGTGTACTGCGTTCTTTTTAGTTTGAATACAAGTTTGAAAAATCAAAAAAAAGTTATCTCCCTTCTTTTTATGTCAGTCGTCAATTATCTTCCTTCTTTCTGTGTCAGTCCATGGGAGTGGAACCATCTTTTTCGAGCACACGTACGTAGCAGTGCATCCGCCCAAACCCAACGGTAAAATCTTTCTCCATATTCTCTGCTAGCGACAAGCCGCTAATAATTCCTCGACACATTCAACCCTAATCATCTGCGACCCCAAGTGCTTGTCGCTTAAAGCCCTAGTCGCATCTCCTAAGAAAACAAAACCTATATAGATATATTTCCCGTTACCAAATGCGCCCATTTTCTAATGCGAAAGGAAAAAACGAAATCCGGTCTGATGTGATGATTTGATCTGCGCGCGCCCGATCAAGGATCCACGAGAAAAGCAAGCCCTGATCTAACTCCGACGAAATTTTAAAATTCTAAAGGAGGGAATCACCGGCCAGTGGAGGGGCCTAATCAAACTTTTCTTCAGACCAATGAGTTGGTTAGCGCACGATAGTTTAATCGGCAGGTCAAGATCGGTTTCTTTTGTGTCTCCCTCTGTCTGCGGCTCTGTTTGGTTTTGGCATCTGACGGGATCAAAGATCCACACAAAATACAAGAGCGTATAAAGAAGCTTCAACTTGGAGAGGTCGATCAGTATGCTGTCACTAGCTAAGCTAGATCTCTGTGGTGATATTGGTTCCGGTTGTTAAATTCTGGAGCACCATTAGCTTGCTTGCTGATCACCGCTGGATTGTTTAGAGAGGCGCCATCATGGAGGTGGCAACACTATATATATTTTTTGAATAGTGGGGGTGGCAACTTTTGGGCACAGGCAAGTTGGCTTATGTTTTGGGGTGTGACAGGATCATGTGTTGCTTGCCCTCCAACTTGCACTGAGGCATCACATTACTGGTGGGAAATGCACTTACTAAGGTCATCTGCGAGAGGAGGAATGATGCCTCGTTCTTCCACGATTTTACGTTTGTGTTTGCACGCCAAGAAGATAATCACGCCGATGAACATAATTGTGTAAGAGAAGCTCCTAGCTTTGGGGAATCTTTACTAAATATTGATGAAATCCCCGAAATCCTCCCGGTTAGAGAAACCAAGTGGGTGCTCTAGGGTGAGCACTTGCCGCGAGTTTTTTTACTAGTGCTCCAACTCGCAATCTGTTGTTTTTCACATCCTATAATTGTTGTTAGCCGTAAGACATACTTTGTATTTTTGTTAGGCAATACATGGAAAGAGAATTTCCCTGGTTGAAAAAGAGAGAGAGAGAGAAACCAGCATATGACGAAGAAAATGCCAAAGATGATATTGGAAAAAAAAGGAAGAACATGAGATGAAATTTCATGGAGATTAACGACATTTGATACAAACTAATTAAAATTAACTTATTTCATGCTTGAATGCAGGCTACAGTGATAAAAATGAATATACAATTTCTTTATCAAGATAAAAAATGAGACAATAACATTACAACAGTTTTGACCAAAGTAGTTTAAACATCATTATCGTATATGACAAGAGAAAAGGGCAAGAGGAAGAAGCATAACGACATGCCATCGAAGTCATCTCGCTTCGATTTGGATTGTTTCCTACTACATGTATTTGACATGTCAGGGAATTAGAAAAACTGGAGTGAGCCCACATGAATCTTCAATCTCCTACCTTTACTAAAAGGAAAGGTAAAGCATCACACTTAAATTGAGGCATTCTTAGGTTGTATTATTGATACTTGTATAACCCAACGAACTTCGAACGCATTGTCTTATGGTTGCTCTGCTCCGGTATGATTTGCTTACACTGAAAGAAACCCTATTATTGTAGGAAAAAAAGGTGAATCCAACGTCCAAAATTTCAGTTTGAAATTTGAAAATTGTACAAGCACACTCAAGAACCAACACATGGAGGCAACATATAAAAACCCTATCCGAACCCCATCAAGAGCATGATAAAAAGAGGTGAAATAAATAACACAAACCACACAAAATGAAAGCTTCAACCATATTTATTTCCAAGAAAACCTTACTTATTTCAATGATGAATATACACTTTGATGATGATAACAGAAAACCCCACACATCCCGTTTTCCATGGCTGCCCGCCTGCCCCTGACATGTGAATAAAATCCACCACTCTCCAACGCCCCCCGCTCTCCATTATTCCTCCCCCTCTCCCTTCCGTCCCTCCGCCCCTCCCTCCCTCCGCCGCTCCTCGGCCCGCCGCCGCCGCCGCCGAGCTCCGGAGCCGCGTGGGCGCCTCTCCGGAGATATCCGTCCGCCGCCGCGCCCCTCCCGAGGCATTCCCCCTCGCTATCTACGCTCGAGACGGTGCGTGTTCTGACTCGTCTCTTGCCGCCATGGATCGTTCCTCGCTTTTGCTTCCCAGCTGTTCGGTCCAAGATACTAGGAGGATTTAGAGCCGGCTTTGGTGCGATAGGACGGGGCCTTGGGGTGGTCTGTGGCTGTGTTTTTCCGTGCGTATGTTTTGCCCCGCTCCATTTCCTGAGCGAGTTCTACCATTGGGGATCTCTAGCAAGCTCGCCGAGTTCATGCGGTTTCAGCGTGCTAGGCTCGAAGACTTTCCTATTTTTTATTTTTTTCGATTTTTTGTATTTCGTTTGGAAAAATAATCAAGTACAAATGGCGGATTTGTATAGGTGAAAACGATGTTTCAGAGCGCTCCTTATCTTGTGGCCTTGCCCACTCTGGAGGAAACTGCTTTAAATTCTATATAATCAGGCTGAGAGATACTACTTGAGAGCAAGCTGCCGACATCTGCTTTAAATTCCATTTTATTTTATTTTTGAGGACGCGGTGAGTGAAATGCACAGCACTGGGAACGCCCGTGTCCCTTGGATTTGTTCAGGAGAGGCGAGCTTGGTCAAAATCACGGGCTCCAGGAGCTGCGAATCTCGATTTTAGCATGGAAACGTCGCGCTCAGTTAGTAGTTTTCCGAAAGGTGCTTCCTGGAGAACACTGTGTTGTAGGCTTGCAGTGGGTAGATTTCTTACCATTCCCATCTCTTCCTTTCGTACTGACGCCGGGAAGGTTGTTTTGTCCCATCCTCTCAAGTCCAAGCCTGTTGTTTTCGCTAGTCTGAAATGTGTGCAATGTTGAGGGTGATCTGCCGATCTGATTTTTCTCTCGTTCTGAATCCTGCAATCAGATGTTGGAGCTGACGATATAGTGAGCATGGACGCAATGGAGGTCGAGGAGTGTCCTTTTCTGGCTAATGATGCAAAGGTAATCATCTTAACAGTGGTTTTATCCTGATGCCAATGAGAACATCTATTGTTCAGGCTATTAATCTGTATTTTTTGTAAATAGATTTTAAAAGCTATTGTAGTCTGTTAAGGAGATCTATTTTGTTTTGTTTTGTGAACTTACAGCTTACTAATTGTTGTAGCAGCAGCCATATTTCTGTTTTGCCTCTATAGGATTTTTTAAGGATATTTAACAGATTTTGTACTGTATAAACGAGAGTATATAAGAAGTTGGTTCAACCCTATCTCTTCCTTTAGTGATTTGTGTATTGCTGCATATTCTTAAGAATTTTTTCTTTGTGCAGTTACATGCTGGAATGTGCAGAGCATTTCATCCTGTGGTTTCTAAACTTATAGCAATTTTCCCATTCATCGAAGCATCAAGACCCAGAAGCAAGTCTGGCATACAGGCACTGTGTTCACTGCATGTTGCTCTGGATAAATCCAAAGGTCTTCTTCAACTTTGTGCAGATTGCAGCAGGCTCTACTTGGTATGTTGTTGTACCCCTCCCTCCAAAGCACCCTGGATATATAATTAGGTTGCAAAACTGCGAGGGGCATTGGCACCATTGCTTTCGAATATTTGTGTCGTTAGAATCATTAGAATGTTGAACTCTTACACTGGTATTATTCACTTCCAGGCCATCACTGCAGAAACTGTGCTTTTGAAGTTTGAGAAATCAAGAAGCCAACTTCAGGAAAGTCTTAGACGTGTCGAAAGCATAGTAACAGAAGATATTGGTCACAAGGTATGTTATGACAAATTCTAATTAGCATGAGTAAATTTTGCTTCTGTTTTTTTTCTTTACTTGGATTGCAAATCCCACATTATGCATTAGCTATTTAATGGTTACACAATCTAGTAAGTTTTTTGGATTTCCTGACATCCTGAACCTGTTGGTGTGCAACAGATTGTAGAGATTATTGGCGAGTTGGAGGAAGTTGTATTTACATTGGATCAGTCTGAGAAGGAAGCTGGTGATGAGGTGATCAATTTGCTCCAGAAAAACAGTAAAATGAATAGTTCCAGTGATAGTGGGGAGCTTGAGGTCTTTCATATGGCTGCTCTGAAGCTGGGAATTACATCTTCTAGGGCAGCACTGACTGAGAGAAGAGCCCTCAAGAAACTAATTGAAAAGGCTCGTTCTGGTGATGATAAGCGGAAGGAGTTTGTTGTGTCATACCTGTACAATCTCATGAGGAAATACTCGAAATTTTTCAGAAGTGAGACAGGTGATGATACCGATTCTCAAGGATCAACTCCATGTTCACCTACAGTATTAAGCATGGAAGACATGTATGGCCCCTGCGGAAATAGCCGAGCATTCAGCAGACAGCTGTCGAGCATTCAGTCATTTAATTCGAGGTTTGGATCTTTCAATTCGAGGCTTGGATCATTCAATTGTAGGCCGAGTGGTCCAAGGTCCGAAAACATGTCGATCCCACCTGAGGAACTCAGGTGTCCCATTTCCTTACAGCTGATGTATGACCCGGTTATTGTTTCATCAGGGCAGACTTATGAGCGTGTTTGCATTGAGAAATGGTTCAATGATGGTCACAGCACATGTCCCAAGACTCAGCAGCAGCTGGCCCACCTTTCATTGACTCCAAACTACTGTGTTAAGGCTATGATTTCCAGCTGGTGTGAGCAAAATGATTTTCCAGTTCCAGATGGTCCACCGGGAACCTTTGATGTAAATTGGAGGCTTGCTTTATCCGACTCCCAGGCAACAGCCTGTGTGTCTGTCGATAGTTTTGACACTAGCAACATCAAGGGCGTCAAGGTGGTTCCCCTGGAGAACGGGAGAAAAGAAGAACCAGCAAACAGCGAATCAGGGACATTGGATGATAGCTCTTGTTGTGAGTTCGATATGAATGAGGGGTACCGGAACTTGCTGCTCATGCTTAATGAAAGAAACAACATACTTAACCAGTGCAGATTGGTTGAGCAGATAAGGTATCTTCTGAAAGATGATGAGGAAGCAAGGATTCAGATGGGCTCAAATGGGTTTGCTGAGGGCTAGTACAGTTCTTAAGGAATTCCGTGCAAGATGGAAATGAGAAGGCACAAGAAATTGGTGCCATGGCTCTTTTCAACCTTGCAGTCAATAATAACAGGTATGTAGTCTACTTTTTTGGTTAAATGGTGCTTGTGATTGCAACTAGTTGAGCACTTCATTTACAGCATTTTGACCTTAAACTTTTGAAGTGCCTTTTTTTCTTACCAAACCTTATGGTGGTCTATTTCAGAAACAAGGGGCTTCTGTTGTCTGCTGGAGTAATCGATCTACTTGAGCAGATGACATCAAATCCACGTCTATCTGCTGCAGCCACGGCCCTCTACCTTAACCTTTCCTGCCTCCCCGATGCAAAGAGTGTCATTGGTTCCAGCGAGGCTGTGTCATTCCTAGTGGACCGTCTGTACAACCAGGAGGCCTGCGACGCGAAAGCTAGCTCCTGCAAGCACGATGCACTCTACACACTGTACAATATCTCCACCCACCAGGCCAGCATCCCATCGCTCTTGTCCGCGGGCCTTGTGGATGCTCTCCACTGTCTCTTTACAGAGTCTTCGGTGTCCGAGGGCCTTGGATGGACAGAGAAAGCCCTCGCAGTGCTCATCAGCCTCGCAGCGAGCCAGGCTGGCAGGAAGGAGATCATGTCCACCCCAGGGCTGGTCAGCACGCTGGCGATGCTGCTGGACACCGGCGAGCCAACGGAGCAGGAGCAGGCTGTGTCCTGCCTCCTCGCCATGTGCACGGCGGATGACAAGTGCATCGCACCCGTGCTCCAGGAAGGGGTGGTGCCTTCCCTGGTCTCCATCTCGGCGACCGGGACGGGAAGGGGAAGGGAGAAGGCCCAGAAGCTGCTGAAGCTGTTCCGGGAGCAGAGGCAGCGAGACGGGGGACAACCACCCGCGTCGCAGCAGCCACAGCAGCAGCCCCCGTCGGAGCCGGGAATGGCGGCGCCATGGTGTGCCACCGGAGTCGAAGCCGCTGTGCAAGTCCAAGTCGAAGAAGCTGGGGCGGACGCTGAGCTCGCTGTGGAAGAACAGGGGCTTCTCCCTGTACCAGTGCTAGCAGAGTTCTGTTTGAGCTCGAGTTGATCGGTAGAATATGTGTACAATCTCCTCTTTCTTTGGTCCGCCTTTTTTTCTTCTTCTTTCTTGCTGTGGTTGGTTTGGGTGAAGTTAAAAAGAACTTTCTTCCCCCCCTGCTCGGTGGGGTGATGTAGGGCATTTTCCCCTTTGCCTTGTTCAGGACATGTAACATGTACATATAGCCTCGTTACAAGATGCTGTTCTCTCCTTTTTTTTTTAATCCATCCAGTACGTAGTTAAGCAACCATTTATTCTCTTTGTCTATACGATGTTCTGCTGTTCACTAACAGGTGGGCTCCATGATCCTGAGATTCTTTTCTGGTATGCAGTAAAGATGTTCTTATCCTTTAGAAGCCTCAATACAATTATGGACTTGCTTACTATTTACATTAATCCTGTTACTGATGCAGCTAAGCTTCTTGTTTCCCCGTTACCCGTTGCTTATTGATGGTTGATGAGAAGAAGCTCTGCTTGGCAGTACCTGCATAGGGCACAATCTGATGTCACCTAAAGCCTTGCGAAGATAATGGTGCGGTGACATGATGAGGGCCGACATGAATAGAAGTATGAACAAGAAGGACCGTGGCTTTCACCATTGATTTTGACATCACAGGCTCCCGTGTCATCTGTTGTCAAGAGGAAGACACCGCATACCTGCACTGGCCTGACATGCTCCTAACCAGGATTTTAAAAGCCGTTTATCTGTGGCGGGAAATCAACCGCGGAGGCCGTGTAAGCCGTCGATTCGATGAGACGCGGCGGCCGCCGGCAACGCGCGACGGGCGTGCACGCCTCCACTCCACCCAGCGTGACACAGAAAAGAGGAAGGACAAGGGCAGCCAAAACTGAAAGAGAAACAAATCCCAGCTGTGCAGTGCAGGAATCCAATTCCACCCTCATCCTCCCCTCCCCCTTTGTTCCATAATTCCATATTCCTGCCTCTTTCTTTTCGGCTCTCATATTTCCATCTGCATCCCCTCCGTGCCCCGCAGGAGGAGGAAGAAGAGGATCGTCGGCTTCGTCGCCGGTGCGGCGGATGTCGGACCGGGAGTTCCGCCCGCTGCGCTCAATCCGTATGTCTTCTCTTTCTGGCCTGGGTATATGAAAAAGGGATGGTTGTTTTGGTGGTGATCAGTGCTCAAAAGAGGGTTCCTTGCTTCCTTTTTGGTCGTGATGATTTGTCTGTGACAACAAAGAGAGCGGAAGAAAGCAGAGATAGGTGTATTTGAAGCTGTATTTTAAAATTAATCTAGTAGTGCTCTGTACTGTATGACTAGTTTAAAGTTCCAGTCTCACAGAACTGGGTATCTCCTTTGCCAAATTCAGAAAAGGGGTCAATATATTTTTATTGACCCCTCTTAGGATATTAGCAAGTGTGAATCACCCTTACCCAAATATTTGTTTCTGTGCAACTCGAGTGGTTAATTCTGTTTTGACATATATTCTTCAGACAGGTTGAGGCTATAGATTTCTGAATATTAGGTACTGGACTTATGTGCTGTCTTCAACATTTTCAGGAATAACAGGGGATGGGAGATGCATGTTCCGATCTGTTGCTTATGGCGCCTGCTTAAGGAGAGGACATCAGTCGCCTAGTGAGAGCATCCAGAAGGAACTCGCCGATGAGCTTCGCTCAAAAGTGACTGAATTATTAACGATTCTTTTCGTTAAGCATGACATTGTTCCATGCAATTTTAGCCACAAAAAGAAATCGTATTCTTGCTGACACATTGTTGGTCTGTTTCAGGTTGCAGATGAGTTCATCAAGAGAAGAGGAGATACCGAATGGTGAAGTATTCTTCCGCCTAACATTTTACGTCGGATTCATTTTTTGCCTGCAAAAATGTAAAAAAATATGCTTGAAATGGAGGATTAAACTGGATGACTCACCATTATCGTTCGACAGCTTTAGCCACATGCCTTGTCTCTGTGTTTCATCGCTAAAACTGCTTCAAACATAAAGAAATACCGCCACAATAACATGATATTTTCGCTAACAATATTCGGTGCTATGGATAGGTTCCTCGAAGGCGATTTCGAGAGCTATGTGCGCAAGATGAGAAAGCCGCACGCTTGGGGAGGAGAACCTGAGCTCCTCATGTGCTCCCATGTTCTTAGGTAGGCACCTTTCTTGCGTAAATAGTTAGGTATACCTTCAGATACATGATTGCTAGCGCGGAATATCGCACTGCAGGATGCCCATCACTGTTCACATGTACATCAAGGGTTCTGATAGCCCCAGGATCATAGCAGAATATGGTCAGGAGTATGGCAAGGACAATCCTGTCCGTGTTCTCTACGACGGTTATAGCCACTATGAAGCGCTGCAGCCATCTCTTGTAAGAACACAATCAAGGCTGTAAGTGCAAACACTGTACAAAATCCGACAACTTTGGTCTACTCTTTGAGGAACCAACCCATCCTGTAATTCTGTAAAATTGCAGGAGAGGAGTGTAGCTAACAGGAGAATGCGTTATCTAAGCTTCTTCTACTTCTCTAGGACAGCCACATAAGTGCCGACATCTGCTACAACTTGATTTTGCTCGATTTGGCAAACCTTATAGGACACATGGAGTTCAGCCCGGGTTTCTGCTTTCTCGTTCGAGCTTCTTCGAGGCTGATGTATAAATAAACTTCAGATGTGTAAGTCCTGGTCCAGTCAGAAACTTTAACTATATATAACCTTACACCACGTCCAGCTTAAGATAGAATGTCGTGTGAAATTCTGCAACATTTTACTCTTAAAGCTTGTTGCTGGACACATAACATGCCCATAGTTGCTTCAAAGAAACTAGTCTATCAGCAAATGTGAATACAGTCTTTTAAAGGGTATGAGTCTATTTTTTATTTTTTATGTTTGCCTGTGATTTTCCTCTAGTTCTCCTGAGAATGCTATATGTCAAATTGGCCATTTACTAATCTATCCCATTGCTGATTAAATAATCTGTGCAAGTCTAGTAATTCAAAAAATTAATTTGATGTCAAGTGGACACACAGTATCCCTATTATAATTTGCCAGGGGCAATGATGATAAACAGAAGCAATCCAGTTTGCGTTGAGAAATGAAAGATTGCCGATGCCTTACATCACATACTTAAGTTACAATAATCTACTTGTCATCTCCTAGTCTTCAAGCCATTGAAGCTAATCCATAGTACAAAGCAAGAAAGGGCAGCTGGCACGGAGACCACTTGACATGCAGAAGGACATTTACAGCTTAATCTCCTGAAGCAAAACTTGGGCTTGCCAATCACATTGGTACAACATAACTTCTCAGATCTAGTTCTCCAGCCTCAGCACTCCTGTTTGGCTGAGCAAGAGCAGTTTCCTTGGTCCTGTTTTAGTTTCTGCATAAATCAAATTTAACATAATAAGTATTACTACATTCTAGTATCATTTTCAATAATTGTCTCATTACTTAGTCGGTTTATACTTATGTAGTAAGGAAACATGTTAATATGCAGTGGAAAATGAAAATTTTAACAACGCCTCCTAAAAATTGTGCGAAATATAACAGCTGTTTCTGTGGCGAACATACCTCAATTTGGTCCTGCAGCACTTTGATGTAATCTACAGCAATGTCCAACATGTCTGAAGTATTTGTTTGCTGCATAGTCAAGAAGAAACTGGTTAATATTTCTGTGCAACATGACTTTTGTTCGAGAATAGGTGAACAAATGTAAAGTGATTAGGTCCCACTCGTTAACAACTACGAACTTCTGAGGTTTTGGATTTTTGTCTGTCAGGACAATACTTCACTTTTGGTTACTAGTTGTCAGTGTTACTCTGTATTTTAGTGCTTTAGTGAGTACGAACTTCTGTATTTTTAAGTTAAACTTTCACCCCCATCTGCTGACAGAACTGACAGTGGCCAACTGGCCATCATCACTTACAACAGTTAACTTGTTCAGTTACCTTGTCCATGTTGGGCACGAGGTCTTGCAGCTTCCTTAGCCTCTTGCTGATCCTTGTTCTTCTTTCCTATACATCATAGGGAAAAATAAAAAATGGATTCAGTACAAACATCCAACACCAAGATGTAAAGGAACCATCATGTTAAATTAAGTCGAAGCCAATGCCGCAGAAAACTAACCCTCTCGGCGATGCTTCGCGGGTGCGTCGCGCATCCACGCTTGGCGCGGACTCTGCAGGCGATGGAGTCCTGCTGCAACTGAAGGTAGTCGTCCATGCCGGACATCTCCAGAGACGAGCTCCCAAACTGAAATTGGGCCAAGGTGTTAGAACCTACAGGTTGTGACAAACAATGGCAGCTAGCAGCCTAGCACAGCCTGGAAGAAGTATATGTCAGGTCTGGCCTACGTACCATGCCGTCGTCGCCGTCGACTAGCACCTTGGCCTTCTTGCTGGGTGAGGAGAACATGATGGAGTTGGCGTCGTCCCAGGAGCCCATGGAGAAGCTCCTGGACAGGTCGCTGGTGGCGATGCTCTCCCCGATGTTGTCAGTGGCGCCAGGCGGCACGCCATTGGCAGCCATCCCCATCTCTGAGATGTGCGGCATCATGTCCTGCCTCGAGAAGCTCCACTGCGAGCTCAGCCCCCTCTGCTGCGCCATGGCTTCGATGTTGCTGCCTCCTGCTCCATGCGAGTAGCTCCCCATCACTGCTCTCGATCCAGCCATGCCGCCATTGCCTGGCAAACGGAGGAGAAATGTTAAACCGAATACTCGATGCATGGAACACTCATGCTCGAACGAACACATAACTGGGATGGATGGAATAAGATTTTGATCATTAGAGAAGACTAGCAGGATTGATTTTTATGTGGAGCACGGGCTCCATGTCATAGGGTGTTGTTGTGGTCGGCAGAAGGTGTCATTGTAGACTCCTACTAGCAGGCAGGTGTGACGTCACACGCCCCACCAACTGGCTAGAGGACACGGACTACCACCCTACAGCCCACAACTCGCTCGAGTGAACAAAAGCTCAAGACAAAGGCGGATTTGTCATCATCCTCCGAGGTGGCAGTACGCACGAGCATTCGTGAATACCTGTTCGGGGTTCGTCCCTTCGTCATGATCAGCATTTCTAGCTGTCGATCGAGCATTGGAGCTGCTCCACTTTTTTAGCGTTGCGTAAAAGTTACACGACATGATTATGTAAAACAGATCGATGATTTAACCTTCTACTCCCTCTGTAAGGGCACCTCCAACGGCCCGGCGCATACGGACAGCCAAAGCGGACCGAATCTGTCCGCTTTGGGCGGACGGCGGACAGATTCTGGGCCTTTGTCCACTTTGGGTTGGGGGTGCCTCCAACGGTCCGGCGCAAAACCAATTTTTAGTTTAGAAAAAAAAAACAGATTGACTCTTTGTCAAATTTGAAACAAATACGGATATAATGACATTCAAATATTAATATGAAAATATATGTCAAACAAGCATGACATAGACATAGTTCAAATGAGCCATAATTCAAAATACACATAAATAGCAAACGATAGAAATTAGTTTGACAAATAAACAAGATGCAAATCAAATATCACCACGCTCACGAATGATCTTTTGCTTCTTGAGCACCCAAGCTCTTGTCTCCGGGTCCATGGTGGTCACGTCGGCCATCATGATCCGGTTCTCCTCGGCCATCACCGCGAGCTTGTTGCGCTCCGCCTCGTTCTTGATTCGGTCGGCTTCTATCTCAAGCTTCTTATTTTGCATTGCAACATAGCATGCCATGGCCTCCTCCTTATCTTTGCGTTTCTCGACATACCTTGCGGCGATGGAGGACTCCTTGTTTTCGAGCAATCCCTTCAACGTTGCCTCCAATTTGGCCGCGGCTTCCTCGCGCTTGGCATCTTGGGCCGTGGACTTGTGTCCTCTCGGCCGCACCGCCCGGCCATTTTCATCTTGGCCGAGTTGAACCTCTTCATCATCTTCATTTGCCCTTTTCTTCGACCCTTTCTTCAAAGAGTTGTATAGCTCGATCCACTTGGGGCATCCCTTCATCATCGAGAGGCTCATCGTCAATTGAGACACGCTCGGCTTGTGTCTCACCTTCGGGTTGTGTCTCACCAAGGCCGGTTGGGTCTTGTGTCTCGGCGTCTTCGGTGTTGATGAAGTTTGGGCCGGTGAACATCATGTCGTCCATGAAACATTCGTCATTGGCGACCTCATCGAAGAAGGCCGGGTTGGACGGCGTCATGGGCGGCTCCTCAAAATCGAGCACCCGAGGGTCGGGTATGGTGCCCGCCTTCAACATTGACCGGCTCTTCGGCTTGCCGCGCTCGCGGCTGGCGGCCGGCGTGACGTTGAGGTCGATGGGGGGCGCCGCAGGGCCTGCGGGGACATGTGTGCCCACCTCCGGTGACGCCTCGCGGGATCCAAGCCGCGATACGCCAGCCGCGGGGACAGCCGCGGGCACCGCCGGCGAGGCTGTAGAGAGAACGGGGGACGCTGACCTTGGCGGCTTCCCTTTGGCGGACGAGGCTGAACTCGCCGCCGAGGCCACGACAGCGGGGACAGCGGCGGGAATGAGGCCGCCGAGGAGAAGCACCGCCCGGGCCGCGGCCTGAGTGGCTATGACGTCGGCCGCAGCGCAGGCCTCGATGGCGGCCATCCGCTCCTTCTCGGCGGCGGCCAAGGCGGCCGCCGCGGCCGCGGCGTCCTTCAGCCGCTTCTTCTCCCTCCGCCCTTGCCTCTTCTCGGACGCCGGCTGCCTCTCCTTCTTCACCGTCAACAGGGCGGCGCCGGTAGCGGCCGAGGCCGCCGAGAGTCCGTCCTCCATCGTGGGCGGCGGCGGTGCTAGGGCGGCGGCGGAGGGTGGGAGAGGGAGAGGGTTTGTGTGGGAAGGGGGAATCTGTGGCTGGGCACTGGGCCAGGCGCGGACAAGGGCGGACAGTTGTCCCTTTGCGCCGGGCCGTTGGAGGGGCTCCTCTGTCCGGAAGGACAGATTAGGACAACACCTGTCTATATGCGCCGGGCCGTTGGAGGTGCCCTAACATAGTATTATAAGTCGCTGGCAATGCATGCATGTAGGTATCATAACGACTTATAATTCGTTATGGAGGGAGTATACCATTGAGAGGCTCCTGGTGGTTTATCCCCGTTTCTGTAGCTCTCACTCGCTTTACGCCGGCCGAAGCTTTTATTAACTCCACAGACTGTGATCAGTGACTTGACTTTTCAAAGTCTTTGAGCTCGAGCCGAGAAATAGCTGACCATACGTTTTTTGTTTCGTCAACCACATGCTCCACAGCCACAGAATAGAACAGAAAAACTCTATCGCTGCAATTTTTAAAAATGTTTTTAACTGTCGCCGTTGGCTCAGCTTTGATGCACGACACGTCAGCTCGACGTGGACACGACACTCGCGATATTAACCAGCCCCAGACCGGCCTTATATGTGTTTTTTTGTTGAACAAGGCTCTCTTCTGAATCTTGTTCGCTGAGAACCAGGTACGAACTACGAAGTATCAAGGACCAGCTGTACACGTGATACGTGCCGGAGATACTTGATCGTACTAGTACTGAACGGCGAGACAAGTGGCGTGCCTCGTCGGATAAAGGAAGAGACAAGTGGCATGTGTCCAGGTTCTCTGGTGCCAGCAGGGAAGGACAGCGCCAGGTCAGCCAGATACGGTGCACCAGGCACTAGGCCCGAACTTTGTTCTACAGGTAGGTAGGTTCAGTGCATATGTGCCCAATGATTGAGTGATGGTGCTGCATCGGAGACAGGAGACAGATAAGGAACGAAAAATGGAGGAGAGGATGAGGATGCGTGCTTTTTATCCCTAATTAGAATAATCCACCCAGTTGTTTCGTCGCACTTGACATGACAGCCACCCAAGTTAGGATCTTATTAGCCGGATTGGCACTATCGATCTAGTTACAGCGCATAGCTAATGCTAATTTGTTAAGCTGCACTACCGGAGACAGACTTGATTAAGCGGTAAGTAAAGCTGGCAGATCAGGCGTAGATCGAACGAGCTAGTAGTTGTCAGGCGCCAGTAAGCAAAGCAAATGTTGCAGAGAAGAAAAGGTAAGGAGAGCAAGTAGGAGATGGAGGCCGGAGAGCGCGGTCACCGGCTCACCGTCCGAACGAGACGGGACGGGAGGCGACGCGTACACGCAATGGATTGAGGGCGCGGCACGCCTACGAGGTATGCTCGTCCAGACGAGCGAGCGAGCGATCGATCGATCGACGGGAGCGGGTGGTAGGATAGGATGAGGGGTGCGTACCGTGCGGGTCGGCCATGAGGCGGGAGAGCAGGCCGGCGGGGGAGCTGCTGTGGCGTAGGAGCCCCGGATGCTGCTGCGTGGTGGCCGGCGGCGGCACGTGGATCTCGCCGGAGCCGCCGTAGGCGCGCTGGAGCGTGGGGACGGCGTCCGTCCGGCAGGTGGACTCGCAGGACGTGAGCCCCGAGGACTCCCCGGAGAAGAACCGGCTCACGACGGGCTGCTGCTGCTGGCGCGGGGGCGGGGCCGCGTCGCCGCCGGCACCGCCGTGCACGATGTCGACGACGGCGGCGAGGAAGGAGCCTGGCGCGGAGCCGTACCTTGCCAGCGCGTGGTGCGGCGGCGGCATGGCCCCGTGGCCGTGGCCGTGGTGCGCCTGCGTCGGGCGGTTCATGGCCTGGATCACTGGAGTAGCTAGCTGAAAAGGCGATCGATCGATCAGGTGGGCGGCGCGAGCAGAGCAGAGCGGAGCAAAGGGAGAGCGAGCGGTGGCGGCTTTCTGCGTGCGCGCCCCCTGCTTTGTAGCCGAGCCCCAGGGGCCAGGGGGGATGGATGGATGCTGCGGCAGTCAGTCGGCACTCGGCCAAGTGCCGTTTTACAAAGGTGACAACTCAGAGGAGCCACCCACCGGCTCGTCGTTTTTGTGCAGATTGGCAAGTCCACTCCTGGTGATCATCAGATATTACTGATTCTAGTTTCTAAAAAAAAAAAAGATATTACTGATTCAGACGCACGCACGGACTTTTCTTCCTGTTTCTTTCCCCGGCACGCACGGCACCAATTACGTGCACAGGGTGATCGTTCCTCGTCCCCGGCTCGTCGTCGTGGTTTGTCGTGGCTCGGACTGGCTGTGCCTTTCGGGTGGGCGACTGTTTATTCTTCTTCTTCGACGCCCGCTGCGTGACGATGGGTTTAGTTTTAGTGGACGGGGCTGTCGCGAGCCCATCCACACATTTATCTTCTCCTCCTAAGAACAGACATTTTCAATGGAAAACCTGTAGTCTAGGAAATACACGGGGTCTCGTTTCTAAATAACAAATGTATTCATTCTCGGTCTCGGTCCACGTACTCGTGGCATTATATGGTATGGGCGAGCTGGTCGGTTCGTTGGTGTGTTCACGTCGGCCGATTTTCTTCCCCTGCTTCTTCTCGGCGTCTCCGGCTGTTCACGCGACGACTTACATCAACCAATTAGATCGGATGTGCTTGATTCAAGTCAACCAAATGTTTTGTACTACTATACTCTTGTCTCCAAGCAGAAAGTGTTAGTAGTATATTAAGTTATTAACCTTTGGGTATATTGTTCCAACTCTCTCTTAAATGAAATGAAATGAGGCAAACCTTTTGCCCCTTGTTTATAAAGAAACACCTATAGTGATTTAGACTAGTCTTAGTGGAGAGTATCATAAACTAGTATCATACACATGATACTAGTCTATGTTACTACTTTCATAGTGCAAAGTAACATAGATGTGGTAGCATATAATATTGTAGTTATTAGTTTGTAGACTTATCTTGCCTTAAAATCCGCTATGTTACGGTATCTACTTGTGGTACCACTATTATCTCTCTCATCATTAATTCCAGTAACACGTCAGCTTTTTTGGCAACATGGCATGCATGATAGTTATGATACTCTCACTATGGCTAGTCTTAGGCCACCTTCAATGCAAAACGCTCAGATGTGTTGCTTTGGAAAAATAAAACAAATCTCGTAAAATTAAAACCCGTCGAAGCGCCTATCCTTCCAACGATAACGCTAATTAAAACCCCATCGAAGTGCCATCTTAATGCTGATTGAAAACACATGGAGTAACTTTTGGTTACCCCACCATGTGAGATCACCACCACGTAAAAAAGGTCGGGGACCGAAACGAGATTAGTTGGATCTGGGTTTTCGATCAAGGCACACGTGTGAGGCAAACACATATCGTAAAAATCACCCTCATTAGAAATAGGGAAAGGCTATGGGGGTGGGGTGGGGGTGGGGGGCAATCGCCCCTCCCCACCATTGGATCTCGCTAAAACTTGATATCTCGGCCGTTTGTCCTTTTCAGCATACCCCTCACCCATGTAATAAATGGTTTACACTATTACAACATCGTTGCGGAATTTTGAAAATACCAATCTAGCAAACAAAATGGTCATTAGGGTACGAGCAGAACCCCGCCAATCGGTAGAAAATCTGCATCGGCCACACAAAATCTCCGAGAAAAGTAAAAAAAAATGCATGCAACATGATAGACCAATGTTTGCCGCACAACATAGAACTATTTTCAGCTATGTAGGCGTCCCGTCCAGCGGACAAGGTGGACCGTCCACTCCGCCTGATGTGTCTTTACGTATGGTTGAATCTTTTTCGCTGGTAATATTATAGTCCGATGTCTAGCGAATAGATTTTGGATGTTAGCGGACATCCGCCTACATCCCTATATAAACCACAAAATCGTCACATCATCTCGCTCGCGTGTTCACAACAAAACATATGCGAGTGAGCAACATGTGAAAAACACCATTGCGGCATCGAAAATATATGAGAAACTAACCATGTCTTGGAGCACCGACCGCACTCCCCGAGCTTGCTGGTAAGGACTTTGGCTAGCCTAAGCCCCATCGACGCTTGATCCGACGAGCTAGACCCATTCCCCTCGACGCCCCATCTTTTCAAGCTTGGCTTCGAAGCCGACCTTGATTTCTAGTTTCCATGGCCTCGAACTACATCTAGGTGGGGAGGAGAAGGTTGGGGAAGGGCGGAGTAGATAGGTGGGTTGGAATAGGGACGACGGTGTGGGAGAAGGAACAACTTGGAGGGGAAGTCATGCAGGAGATGCAAAACTCGCTTGAACTTGTGGTCGAGGGAGAAATAAGAAGGGGGGTTTGGTTTGCACGCGGTAATGAGATGAGCGACCCGTCCGATCGAGTGCGGGCGAATAAACATATACACCAAGCCTCTGGATACGTAAGATCCAATGCCGATAAAAAAATATCATGATTTATTTTTATTGAGGAAGGAAAATATAATCATCAAATTTTACAAGCATGGATAAAAAAAGGAAAGTATTTTCAGTTGCAACGCACGGGTATTTAGCTAGTATATTTGTAAATATGGGTGAAGCTTGGTCATATATTGCAAGTGACTCCTCTTGGTCTAGATTTTGGACGAAATCCTCGTTCACACCCTCGTTTACAAAATCATCTAAACATTCAATGATAAACTAGCATAAAGAAAATAATGCACGATAAATTCTCTACTTGTCTAATCATCATGAGACTAGTGGTATTGGGAAAATATTTAAAATTTTGACCCATAGAAAAAATCATGTCACTAGGTTTCTAGATAAAAAAATTATAGAGGTCTGAACTTCTAAATATGTCACTGGGTACTAAGCCTAAGATTTCGATTGCGAGTCAAAAAAATAGATATAGAAAGATATGGGATGGAAAAAATCCAACCTTCTAAAGGCGTAAGGTAGATGGGGCCACAATCAAGGAGAACTCTTCATTTTTAGGAGGCTTACTATTTAAGTCCAAACTAAAAGAGGCTAAAAGTAAAATTTCTCGAAAGGTGGGGCCACAATCAAGGAGAGCTCTCCATTTTTAGGGAGCTTAGTATTTGGAAGGATTTCGCTCATAGGGAGTTCGTTTTATGTTTTTTTTTCAACCAGCACGGTACTAGGCATCCTGCGCGCATGGTGGCACGATGCCTTGCCGGTTTTGTCGCCGTCCGTCTTCCCATGTGTGGATAGTTTCCACGGAACGCCACTGCCCCGTTTGCCTGCTCGAGGTAGTTAAAAGCATTTTTTACGATGAAAGGCCATGAGAGTTCAGATTCCAGCCCAAGTGGCATGCAGCTCGCATAACAAAGGAGCGAGGGCATCGAATCGGCGGTGGCGGATAACGTAACGAAGCTGTTTAATAGTAAGCCAAATTGGCGTGTTAACGTGTGTACACATGGAGGGTGCCCGCTGTCTTTTTTCTAAAAAAAACTAGCTAGGCAGCGCACTGTCCTCGTTGTTTGACTTCAGTTTAACAAATTCATCTGAACGTCACCGGATTCTGATCCAGTTATGTATACTCGCGCGTTGTTTTTGAACTATCCAATTCCGGATTTAATGTATGTTTGCCAAGTATTTTGATCATAGATGATGTGTGTCAAGTGTTTGCCAAGCAATTTGCATGTCTTGCGTTTCCGGTTTGGTTAAATGAAAAATGAGTACTCCCTCCGATCCG
This sequence comes from Poa pratensis, assembly GCA_947311845.1. Taxonomy (NCBI): domain Eukaryota; kingdom Viridiplantae; phylum Streptophyta; class Magnoliopsida; order Poales; family Poaceae; genus Poa; species Poa pratensis. The sequence continues at coordinate 45,480,592 of CAMZMU010000057.1, read as the reverse complement.
TAAAAAAGTTCGGGACCAAACAACTACGCACGTACAACTATATAGCAAAACTGGCGAATGTTTTTTCGGATCCGAGGGAGTACCATTTTTGTGGTGATCAGTGATCGAATTGAGGTTCCCTGCTTCTTTCTTGGTCGTGATCCTTCTGTGATCAGCAGGATCCTAAGTCTGGACAGCTGGGCTTGAGAACGAAAGGAGCGGGGAGAAAGTAGCGATAGGTGCCATTCAAAGCGGTATTAAAATAGGTTTATTCTAGGAGCATCTAGTATTATTATGGGAAGTGCATTTTTAAAATATATTAAAATGTATTTGAACTATTAAATATTGTATTTGAACTATTACATATTTATGTTTGTTTGATTTTTCCTTTCACAAAATATTGAAATTCATGTAAAATACCCTTTTGGGGCGCTCCTTTGGGCGCCGCGAGTGGGGAACGCGGGCGCCCAAATGGCGCACCTTGTCCGGACAGCGCCCAAATGACACGTCCGGACGGCCTTTGGACACCCATTTGAGCGCCGCGAGTGGAGATGCTCTAAGTCTGGACAGCTGGGCTTGAGAACGAAAGGAGCGGGGAGAAAGTAGCGATAGGTGCCATTCAAAGCGGTATTAAAATAGGTTTATTCTAGGAGCATCTAGTCTTATTATGGGAAGTGCATTTTAAAAATATATTAAAATGTTAAAAACTATGAAATAAAATTTCGGGTGTACCTCTAAACAGTTTTATGTTTTCACACAAAATTTCACGATAAAAAAAAATATTTTTTGTGTTCTATAAAAGACAAATTCGGTGATCAAAAATGACTTTTTACTAGACATGTTTTTTTTTTGTCTTTTTTACACTGGCATAAAAATGTATTTTTTGACAAAAAATTTGTGTCTACATAAAATGTCTAGATGTACACCTGATTTTTTTTCGAATTTTTAACATTTCGAATTATGTTTTTCATAATAGAACCATATAGTGCTACAAGTCAAAATGGATTTCCGGTTTATTCTTCCATGCTTTCCTAATATATTTGTGCATGATATTACTCTCACAAGTCACATAGCGTGGCATCTATCTCATTAGACATGTTCAGGAACGAGGTCAATATATTCGCAAAAAAAAAGTCACCGCAGCGTCAGTGTGATACGGTGGGTATTTTTAGTTTAGTGGACAAGGCTGTGATGTCAGCCGGGTCATCCAGCCATCAGCTCTTATCCGGTCTTGGTCCACGAAACTCGTGGTATGGTCTGGACGAATTGGTCGGTTCGTTAGAGTGTTCACGTCAATCTACTCCCGTTGATTTTCTTCCCCTGCGTCTCCTTATCGTGGATGGATGTATCGGCCGTTGAATTCTCCAATTGGACGCCCTTAGTTCAAGTCAACCAAATGTTCAATACTCCCATCTAAAAAAACGAAATGTCCAATTAATACTCCTTTTTCTCCAGGCAGAAAAAACATAAAATAGAACAGCGCACGCAAGTGCAGAAAAGGCGAGAAACCTGATGCTTGAAGCTCTGTCGATCGCTCCGTGGAACGTGGCAAAAAAAAATATCCAGAAAAAAACACAGCAGGAGCATCCCATCTGAATCTGAATGCCATTGGCCCATTGCATGATACCTGTCCGAAAAGGGCGGCCTTGGCTCTTTCTCTCTGGCGGCAGCATTCGCGGTTTCAGCTCACATACAGCGTTGCATCCCGTGTGCGCACGGCCGCACGAAACCATGCCGGTTTTGTCTCCGTTCCGTGCGCCCCATGTGCGAGGATGGTGCGCACACGGCGGCAGCGCCGGGTTTGTCTGCACCTTGTCCCTGCCTGCTCGAGGTAATGGTAACATAGCCGAAACTCGCCATCAGTTAACTCTTTAGTTTTTGTTCAAAAATAAAAAATTTAACACTTGGTTTAGAGCATCTCCACTCACGGCGCCTAAAGATGTATGTTGTTGGGCCTGCCCGGACGAGCTGTGCGGTATTGGGGCGCCGCTGCCCACTCACGGCCCAAATACGTTCTTTTTCAACAAGATTCAAACAGGAAACTTGATAGATTTCATTCATACTTTCTTCAAACTATACATAATTCGTTTAAACTAGACATAATTCATTTAAATTAGACTAAAACTAAGCAGGTCGGCAGGCCAGGCACCTGCAGTGCGGGCAAGAGCCTGCCCGTGCTCGTATAGGTGTCTGGCGGTCAGAGCAGCAGCAGTTTGAGGAAGTGGCCGCCACTGACGAACGGCGGTGCACAGGCAGGCCGACGGAGCCAAGGACGCCTTGATGGCGAACTGCATGCCCTACCATTGGTGTTTGGGCCACTCCTCGTCATCAGCTCGGCCTCCTCCTCCATTGCCTGCGGAGGTTGAGGTGACGACAGTGCACTGGCGCCATGGGCTGCTCTCCCCTTACGCGCCGAGACTCCATTGCGACGCCAGCATGCCCTCCCTATCCATCGCTGCCGCGAAGTCCTCGTCGGAGAATATGGTGAGGAGGTCGTCGTCAGAGTCAAACCACTACTCCAGTGGCGGCGACTTGGTCGTGGAGGTGGGGAAGAAGCTGTTGAGCCGCTCCTAGTACTCCATCTCCACCTGCTCGTCCCAGTACGGCGCCGATGGGCGTACCGGTAGTCGTCCATCAACTCAGGCGGCATGTTGCGGATGCACATGCCGATGTAGTCGCGGCGTGCCTAGCCGGAGGAGAGGTGAGGCCCCATAGGGACATGGACGATGTTTCTCGTCCACCCCTCGGGGAGGCGGCAGTTTGTCGGCACCGGCGTGTTGGTGCGGATGTGCTCGCGTGCCTTCACCGCCGTGAGTAGGTCCTATGGCGGTGGAGGTAGCGGCGGCAGAGCATGGTGGTGGCGGTCCGCCTCGTGGAGGAGCCTGCCCCGTGGTCGTTGCGCGCGGGGCGCTAGGTGCGACGCGTCTCAGGTTGCCCGTGTCCACGTTCTTCTGCCTTCCGGAGAGCGTGTTCCTCCGTCTGGCCAGCGGTGCTGCGCATCTCGTCACGGGTTCGGTGAAACATGGTGGTGATGGTGTGGTGAACGTGGCGAGGAGGCCGCTCTATATATTGGCCAGGGGAGCCGAGCGGGTGACGCTAGTTAAGTCGGACGAACTCCCTGCCTCCCATTAACGATGGCCGCTCGAAAGACGCGCTCGTCCGCATTGACGTCGCGGTGCCGAAGAGGCGAAGCGACGGCTCTCCACGCCCGGCTGGAAACCGAGACATGCCGCACGCCATGAATGAACCTGAGCGGCCGGTGGCAACATTTAAGTCGATGGCCCAACGACAAGGCTGGCCCGCCTGTCGGTAACCAACATGGCGTCGCGCGAGGCTTTATGTGGCGCCTCCAACGGCTCCCAACGGGTAGGGGGTCACTTGGGTTGGACGCGTCAGACGTAATATTGGGACGCGTCGGACGAAAACGTGCAATACGACCATACGGAGGGGTTTAGGCCCCTGCTTAGTGGCGTGTGATTTCAACACTATTCCAGAGGTATATGACAAAAATTGTGGGAGAGACCTCTATGTTCCTCAGCTTAAATCATTCTATGATTGCTACTAGGGCCGCGAGCGGAGTGGAGATGCTCATATGCCTGAACGTAGAGGGTACACTGGATTTGAGACTCTAGCCAACTGGCGTGGGGCTCACGTGCCACAGGAGCAGGGCATAGATCGGCAGTTGCGGTTAATCCACTGAAGCTGTTTAACTAAGCCAACTTGGCATGTTCACACGCACGCACGCACATGCTGCTTAATCCTCTCTCTTTTTTCTGCCGAAGATGCTGCTTAATCTAGGAGCACAGCCTTGCGAGATGCATCGCTGATCATGTGCCCCGTTGCATTGCATTGCATTGCTGGCTGGCGATGTGTGGAGTGAGGAGAAGTCGCCGAGCCGTCGAGCCAAGTCAAGGGCAGCACCAAATTAGCGGAGGTCGTCGTTCCGTTGTTTATAAAGTTGAGAGCGTTGACATGATATATACTCTAGTATTTGAGGTACAGCTTCTCTGTTTCGTGGCCGACTACACTTGGGACCGAGCACTAGCTCGCTGCGTTGCTCAGGTTTTCAAACTTAGTTTTTTTTGGGGGTGTTAGTCAGTTTCATTAACCAGCTTAGCCAATTCGCCATTCGGGTCAGAAAGCCCAGTAGCTACGGGAAGACGACGAGTCGCTAAAGAGCATCTATCTCACTCTGGCGGTCCAGCCCACGCTAAAATAGGCCCTTTCTCTCAGGCGAACGCACATGGTGGATGCGCGCTCAGCCCACGATGCTGTGCGTCGTAGACGGAATCCAGGTAATGTATCCGGTTCTCCAGCGCGCGCTCGAAGCCAACAGCCCAGAATGCGCACCACTTCTCTCACTGAGCCGGCCCCATTGGCAGGCAATCTTTTCTCTCCTTTTTATGTTTTTTCTTTCTTTGGCAACCTTTTGTCGTTTAGCTTTTTAGTTGTATAAATTGGCATGCATGAACATTTTATCGGACGTACATGAATATACTTCACGTATAGTGAAACATTTTCACCTGGCCTAGTTTTTTCCGTCAAGGCTACACCATATAGAATCGTCTGGATACATGTTATATTTGACATGCATAAATAATTTCTTTTGTTTAAGGAAAAGAAAGGTCCTCCATTGACAAATCAATCTTGGCCCCACCAAATCCGCAAAACAAAAAAAAAGGCTGCCTGAATCAAGGAGTACACAAACAGATGTATTTAAGTGAAACCCAACCAAATGAAGGTATATATCAATCATCAATCAGCCAATAAGTAATCCAAAACAAGTCAAATTAAGGAGTAGTACCAGAGGTTGACTAATTGAGCAACATAATGCGTAGCTAGCTACGTGCACGAATAAAGGCCGTAGCAAGCCGAGTGTACATGCATGCCCCATGTCGATTAACTCCCGACATTACGAGTCGCGGGCTGTACTACGTGGCCTCCTGGATCTGCTCGATGGCTTTTGAGGTTTGTTGTTGGATGACGTGACGCGTCGGTTGGCTGGCTGTGGCTGGTGTGGTGGCGACGCGAAACAAGAATTCGATCGAAGCTGCTGGTCGAAAACGACCCCCCGCGCGCGCTCGCCGTGCTATCCCAATCGTCCAATCGATGATCGGTGTCTCTCTATCCATCTAACTCACTCTAATGATCAATGGTGGCGGTGACAGTCACAGAGCTAGACAGATTGAGATGCACAGAGTGATCGAGGGTGACAGTATATATCACTATGCTTGCTTGATCGGGTGAAGTCGATGCATGCGCCGATCGAGCTGCAGCTCGAGAGATCGACCGGTTTCAGTTCAGGTCGACATGGCCAATTGCCGGCCATGCAAATCGATCACCGAGAGCCCGAAGAGGAAACCGGCCGTCCAGTTTTTCTTATTGGCATTGTTGAAATCGATCGCCGATAGAAACCAACCGCCGGCCGGAAGAAAGAGTACCTCTCCAGTTAACTTGTGGCTCTGCGCGGTGCGCGCGGACGCCTAGCTAGCTGCGTATGATTATCAGCTTGCTTAGCTAGCTTAGCCAGCACCATCAGAATCGCGGTGCTTTTCCGGCCGGCCAACTTGTTGGTTCATGTTTTTCGAGTGCATCGATGTTGATCTGGGAAGAAAACCGGGATCGATCCAGCTGCAGGGGTCCCTCTCTGCACGCAGCTACGCTCACGTAGCCTTCTGTCTATCCCAATACTAATGACAGGCTAGTGTAGTGGTGGTGACACACGCCCGAAAATACGGAACGACCGACCGATCGATTCCCGGGCTTCCCAATCAGGCCTTATTTCACAGGGGTGTAATTTTATTCCAAAGGGGATTGGGATTGGGACAGATTTGGTGTGAAATACTTCGTTTCACTCCTCAAATCGCCACAAATATTATTCCACGCCAATAACTACTATGACGTAGCGGTTCTAATTCTTTCAAAAATAAGATGGTTCGCGGGGATATCTTGGGATTATACATCTAAGACTGGATTGGCAAGTGGATTATAATGGATTTTTTCGAATGCGGAATATTCCGTTCCAATCCCTAAAAATCTGAAATATACTCAAATACTCAACAACATGTAGAGTTTGCATGTCATGACATTAAGAAGAGGGAACAAATGTTACAGCAATTGGTTACAACGCAACGCAACACCACAACACCCTACTGCAGCTCTCGCCATTGCCCAGAGATGGAATTCTTCTCTGATCCACCGTAAATATACTCAAATACACTAGACATAATCAAGGCCTCCGCAAGATCGAACGAGTATGAGAGAGAAATCTTGTCGCTCACAAAAAAGTCCGTTTTAATCGTTTAGAACATGAATTTTTTTTCTACACAACTACTTGAAATATTCTTTGCAAGTGTTGTTTACCATAGTAACAGGCATGTTTGTGCCAAAAATGGTCACGTTACAATGAAAAACTAATTTGGAAATGGTCATGACCTTGATAATTTGGATTAAAAGACATGAAATTTATACCTAGAAAACCATTAGGGACTAGAGATTTGCGGCAAGGTATCATGTGGATGTGAGCTATGCGGCGGCGGATAGGCGCAATTTCTGATTTATCACACACGGTGACGAGTGTGTGATTTACAGATCCAAAACTTGTGCAGCCAAAGGCGTTTCAATATCGTTTTGACATGCAATTACATTTTGATAAAGAAAGATTATAAAAACCTTTGATTATGTCTAGGCATTGGTGTGTGCAAGGCAACGTGTGCACGCATCGCGTGAATGGCTGAGAGCCAGAGATGATCATTATATGGCTTGGCAATGTGGATGAGGAATGTGCTTCGTCTGCAATGTGTGGCAAGCGAAAGGAATATGAATACGCAACACATGTCATATGAAAACCGAAAGGTAACTTGGCGTGAAAAGTAGCACACGACTAATATTTTCCTCCTTTTTGTGAAGAGGGGTGGAATCACACATGCTTGTTTTGCGCCAACGTAGTAAAAATGTCTCTCATAGTTTATTTAAGAAAATTGTGTACCATGTGCCACAACAATGCGTACGAGTTGCTCCACACAACCGAGTGGGGTAATTCTCCCATGATTCGCTGGGAAAAGGTGTATACAGTTTATTGGACATCACATCACATACAGTGTAACATATGCACACTTTGCGATTCATCACATCGCACACACCCATTTTAAATGATCCAACCCTACTTTAAGTCACATTTTTACTAATTTTGTTTCGTGATTGGAAACCTCAAGTCTTCTACGCGACAGTTCTAGCATGACAACTTCGTCGTCACACTGTCAAAGTCAGCATAATAGCCTATCAGAGTAGCTACGACCAACATGTATACTTTTTGGGTTAATCGGATAAATGTCACTGAAATTCATGCCACTTTTGAAAAATGCCACCTCAATTTTTGAATACATCTAAAGATGCCACTGCAGCCATTTTAGCTCACTTTTGGTCGAATGTTTGTCAAATATTCATCGTGTTTTCTTTATGTTTGATCAAAAGGGGGAGATTGTATAAATGGATGCAGTGTCATATGTAGATGTATTCAGAAATTGGAGTGGCATTTTTCAGAAGTTGAAATTGCAGTGGCGTTTTTTTCGATTCGGCAGGATTACGGTGGCATTTATCAATTAATCCTTTTTTTTGTTGGCATGGGACCTATATGTATAGTCTGTACTAGGAGTATACAATACGAGCAGGAGAACATTCATCAATTATTTATGCTAGCTTCGTCTGGACGTTTGGATTGCGAGATTTTGTTCCTCGGGCAGGATCAGGCACGCGATATACGCGAGCTGCGTGTCAGGTGTCATCAAGATCCTCTGCAGAGGAGGACACTGTTGTGTCGGTGTCCCCTAAAACTAATTGCAAGATATGGCTCGGTTTTCCGGAAATCCACTGCTCCATCAATTCACAAGATTTTATTGGTGGGACCTTGTTACTCTGTCTGACTAATAACCATGCATGGTAATCTAGCAAAGTAGACATCCCATGTCTAGCCAATGAAAATATATTGTAAAATGGATTGTCTCTTAGTGTTATCTCTAACAATGAATGCATATGTCTCTTCTAAAAGAAAACATTTTAGAAAATATGTAATAGAGGGAAGACATGTAGAATAATTAGAAAAGTAGTCGTCTTTTAATGGCTAAGAGATCATCACTTAGCTAAGCGACGTTAACCTTCTCTCTTCATTTTTTACCGCCGAGACACAAAAATTTCATAATTAAAAACTAACGTCACCTAGAAGTTCTTCTCAGATACAAGTAAATGATTCAGTTCTAGAGACAAAGATCGTAGTGAAGTAGCACCCGAAAAGATTCAGCAAGATCCTCGTTATTAGTGTTAATTCTTTGTTCAAACGAAATAGTCTGGTTACATATATTTTCCAAAAAGGAGGACGACTGTGTGTCTCTATGAACTAATGCATGCAAAAAAGTTAGAACATGCGTATAATGATCCACTTTAAAATAATTATTTCTAGGATGACCTAGAAGTAGCGATCCATTAGCCAGCATATTGTCCAAGATTACAAGCGGTTTGAGTGGTTTGTGATGGTTTTGTAGAGAGTGTAGCCATTACTTGCTAGCATCGAGTCCATCCTTCGCTGTCATCGTCCAACATAACTATTCTGCTGTCATCCGTCCTTCGTGCTCTTCCTACTTACGCTATGGGAGTTATCTTGCTTCCCATTGGTCTCATCGAACTAATCTAAAAATGCTCGAGAGCCTTCTTTTGGACAAGAGAAGATCAAGTCCACGACGACCAATGTAAGATGGCCTGGGACGTGCATTTTATCCAAAGGACTGCGGGGGCCTAGGTCTGAAATGTCTTCGTACTCAAAACTGCTGTCTAATTCTTAAGCTTCTCTAAAAAAAATAACTACGTTTGCGTCTATTCACCGTGGGTCTCTTGTTTCGTTACAACAATGGCTGGAATGCTAGCCGCAATCTTGGCGACTCCTGACGTGGGGTTACCACGACAAATCCCATGGATGAGGTACCTAGTGTTTTGTGTAGGGATAGAAGTATGGCACTGGTTGAAATGACGGCTAACAAGGAGAAGGTTTACCCAAGTTCAGGCCCCCGGAGGGTAACACCCTACTCCTGCTTGTCTAATCTTGATTGATGATGATGATTACAAGGTCACAACAATGGCGATGGTGATGAGATGCGATCTCGCTAGGGTTCTGGCTACCCTGCTCGGCGGCCCCTCCAAGCCTTTATATAGGAGGCTGGGTCTCGGGTGCCCATGACCGAGTTGGCTACAAAGTCGGTGGAAACTAGGGTTTCCTAAGTAACTTACTCTGTACTCCATGAGGTAACATATCGTGTTTGTTCGTAACGTTTGTATGGACCCGATCTTCGATGGGCTTCATGGGCCTCCCAGTGGGCCTTTGGCTTAACCGCACCAGGTACACCAATGATGGGTTACCCGAAGGGTAGGCCCATGTCAACTCCCATTACATCGACTCCGCCGTCTGGAAAGACATTGCAACCACCATTCCTTTCTTTCGCTCCATCTCCAGAGTCTCGGTTGGAAACGAGTTGTCAACGTATTTCTGGCTTGACCTTTGGCTGGACAACCAAACCCTTGCCCAGCGTTAGCACTCTTCTCCCACACCACTCGGCCAAATCCCTCAGCCGCGTTGGTGCTCTCCACGACTACACCTCCCCCACTTACCTTACCTCCAACCGCGCCTATCCTCCATCGCAAGAATTGAACTTGCAACACTTCGTCATATTGTTGCAACTGTGAATTTAAATTTGCAGGAAGATGACACACGGTTAATGATAATTGAAGGGAATCCAATCTAGACAAAATTATCATATGCTGCTGCCTTCCAACATGGGCCAGAAGACTGACTCGCTAAGCCATTTCGAACTACTCCACGAGACACTGTAAAACCTTTTTGTGGCTCGCTCACCATGAAAGGTTGTTCACCAATGACCGCCGGTTCCGCCATGGCATCTCCGACAACGACGAGTGGCCCTTCTGAAGCCTGCCTGAGACAAACACGCATATGCTACTCCATTTCATCTCCATCCAGGAAAACTGGAATGTCGTTCAAGCCCTCACCATCGACATCCACAACTGCTTCTCCATGGTTGATCTCTGGGAAAATTTAGTGGCCAACAAAGTTCGCTCCTAGGAACTCATCGCCATCCTTTGGAATATTTGGAAGCATCGAAACAACCTGGTTTTCAACACTGTTGCCGAGGGGCCAAAGGTCACCTTAAGCAGATGTTCTAATGACCTCCTGGCCTGGGTAAACCGATGCCACTCTCAAGCTTCAAAGACCTTGCTTTCCGACTGGGGAGTCATGTTACAACACTTAGTCCCCCTTAGTTCCTTCCTTGTACTACTTAACACTTGTTGTCGTGGTGGTATCACGGCAGATGCCATAGGATGGCTAAAGAGCGGGGCCGATGGACGCTGGTGGATCCGGGAGAGGGCTAGCGCGCTAAGAAGTGCACACAGAAAAGCACACAAGCACAAGAACACACCACGATCTACCCAGGTTCGGGGCCCTCGTGAGGAGGTAACACCCCTACTCCTGCCTACCTCTCTCTATATATCCGAGGTATCACAAGTACAAAGTGCTCCTCGAGCTGTATGCCTCAACAATGGAGAAGAGCCCAAGGATGAAAATGAAACTAAGGGGGGAAATGAGTCCCAATGCATCGTTTTTCACGCAGGAGGGGGTGAAGCCCTATTTATAGGCTAAACCGAGTTACGGAAGTACCCTTCCCGGTGCACTGTAGCCATGCCAAAGATATGTCATGATGAGTCCTGTCAGAGACAGGACGCGACATGCCCATCTCCTGCAGCACTACGGTACACCTAGAATGTACCCTCTGCCAGAGACAAGACATTGCATGCCCATGCCTATCTCGTAGCCTTTTCCCCGGATGTCCCGCGGTCAGCGGTTAGGTGAGTCCTGTCACCTCGCTCCTCCTGCACGCTCCCGTGTCAGGAGCGTCCGCGCCAGACGCTCCCGTGCCAGACGGGATGTGACAGGAGAATTGACTGCTCTCCGACACTAGGGCACCTCGCCTCGCCTGATCCGACATAGACATGCCGGACTCTCCTTCTATGTTCACCTCGTCCTGCACGTAACAGAAGACAAGAGGATACCGACATAGATATGTCGGTCAGCATATCTCGGATACCTTATCTCGGATCCCTTATCTCGGTAAGTATAACAGGGTGAGTATACGTCGGTTAGTACCACCCTCATAACTCGGCCTCCTCTGGGCTCGGGTTACTTCGGTTTGCTTATGTCGGTTTGCACCAACAACACACCCTGGTCACCTCTGAGGTCCAGGTATGTCGGCTTTTACTGTAACCTGGCCCACACCTGGGACCTTGCTTATACCACACCATGACCCTACCGGGGGTAGCCCCCCGACATTAGTCCCCGAAGTTGGTGCGGTCCTGCAGCCTCGGATGAAGGGCCACACCAGGTTTACAAAACAAAACCAACTTGACCAAAGTATCCGACATAACTATGTCGGACCAAATCAAATCAACAAGCATCCAACCTCCAACTCCTTCCGACATCCGCTCCCGTGTCAGTTTCTCCGACACAAGAACTCAGGTGAAGAACCATGCCAAGCTTTCACAACCAACTCAACTTAAACCAACTGTCCGACATAACCATGTCGGTCCACCTCCAACTACTTTCGACGTTTGCCCTTATGCCGGTTTCTCCGACACGAGAAGATTCCCTCGATCTCTTCCAAGATTTGGCCACAGCACGTGGCAGGGAAACACTGCGCGATGCCTCGGTTATCGCACGCAGCCAGACGTGCCACTGAACGCACGCCTCCCACGTCATGCGGGCCCCATGGGCTGTCAAGTCCACTGAGCACTCAAGTGCTTTGACCATGGTGTGCCTCCTCGATTCCCGCGCCAGTAACCGCACGCGATCGTGCCCTGGGCGGTTACCTCTTGGCAACCCACGATGTGGCCCATCGTGCGGCCGCATTTGCCGCAACCGCACGCACCACGCACAGTTAATCCCCACGATTAACTAGGAGATCGTGCGGGACGGTTCCGCTAACCACGCACGCTCCTTGCCATAAATAGGGGCACGGAGCAACCCTCATCGCCCTCTTCGCCATTTTCTTCTCCTCTGCACCATCGCCGCCGCCGCGCAGTGCGCCCTGCCACCGCACGACGCCGGACCTCGCGAGCCACCGCCCACCAGAGCACCTCGCGCCGCCACCGGACACGCTCAACTCTGGCGCGCCCTACGCTTCTTCGCCTTGCATCGCCGCCGCAACTCCGGTAAGATCCTCGCCCTTAACATTGCCGATGAACACGTTCATCTCCGCCGATGAAATTGTTCATCCTCTACGATGAACTTGCTCATCCTTTCCGTAGATGCTCTTAAATCCCTTTGCTTAGATCCCCTCTAGATTTTCTTCATCGCGTTTCGTATCATCCTTGCAATAGTTCCTCCGTAGATTTTCCTAAGTTTCAACTCATAGATCTTGCGTTTATCTTCTATTTTTCCTTCTCCGTAGATCTTCTGGCTAGCTTCTTGTTTATAGGTTCTTGTTTCTCTCTGTTGCGCCGATGCTAGAAAGCTCAACGCCGGTGAACTTATGTCCTTTTTTGCAGATTCCGCCGCCGACGCGGGCACCAGATTCTCATTTCCTCGCCGCACTGCCGAGATGTCGGCTAGTACTACTCCGGAGCCTGCCGACATTCCCGCCAAGGAAAGCGAGCGCGCCGGATGGGAAGGTTCGGATGTCTCCCAAGCCGAGATAGACTGGCTGGTCCGGACCAAGCGAATCCCGGCACAAGTAATATGCCGGATTCCCGGCACAGAGGCCGAGCCGAGTTTGAAATCCGGCGAGCGCGTGGTCTTCGTCGCGCACTTCGAGCGCGGCTTTGGACTCCCGGCGAGCCAATTCTTCCGAGCTTTCTTGGATCGATTACATCTTCAACCCCATCACCTTCCAGCCAACGCCATCACCACTCTCTCGGCGTGCGTCTCTTTCTCTGAGGGATACCTCGGACTCTGGCCCACCGTTGAGCTTTGGGCCAAGTACATCCAACTCCGGAAGCAGAGCGTTCCGGATCCGGAAAACAAGAACTTCCCCAAGGAGATGATCCCGTGTGGAGCCGCTACAATTATACCTCGGAGAGGTTCCATCTTTCCTCGGATTCAAGGCCTGGAGTCATGCCAGAAGTGGCAGCGCACGTTCTTCTACGTGAAGAGCCCAGACAATGTCGACCTCCTCAACTTGCCGACATTCGCTCTCCCTGCCCCCACGGAGCAGCATAACTGGAACTTCAACCCAAAGGAGACAAATCTCGAGGTCAACCAGATTCACTACATCGTCAACCAGCTTGTGGAGGGAGGTTTAACGAGCGATGATCCCCTGAGGACCTTTATCAGCCGCCGAGTCTCCCCCCTCCAAGACCGGGTTCACAAGATTTGCCACATGAGTGGTAAGTATGATCCAACTCGGACCAGCACCCACGAGCTGACCAAACCCGAGGTCAGAAGACGTGTCAAGGCCATTGCCCGAAGAACGATGACAGAGGAGTGGGAATGGGGTATGAAACCTCATGATAGAACTCGGCTTCCGGAGCAAGTAAGTAACTTGCAATTTATACCGGCATACTTTTTCTGCCGGGATAACTTTTATGTCGGCTCCATACTTGGCTCATAAAATAACTCGGTTTTTCCGCTTCTGACTTGCAGAGGTTTACTCGGCAAAAGACTGAAGATGGAGAGGATCCCTCCACCAAATGGGGCAAAGATATACCTGCCCCGGCAGTCACCGAGGTAGATGACCCGGATGATGAGGATCAACTGCCGATTCCGGCTGCTGGCGCCCCTACCTCGGGTAAGCCTCGTGCTCGAGCCTCAATCCGAGATTGGTCAAACGACGATGATTGCGAAATGTTAGAGATACTTGATGCTCGTCCCATCGCATATGCTCACCCACTATCCTCGGCATCAGCTAACCCGGGCGGCCCTGCTCCGAGTACACGCCCAAACAAGTCGGATCCCGCAAGCGCGCAGAGACCGGTACCTCGAATACCGGGACCTTCACATCCTCAGATCCAGCAGCGCTGAAAGCGAAACGGTAGAAGAAAGGAGCGGTTAAGCCGCCACGGGTCAAGAAGACACCGCCAGTCTCTCAAGGGTAAGATACTTTTTGCCGACATACGCTCATTTCCTTTTCTTCCCTTTTCCCGGGATATTCTTTCCCCGAGATAACATCTTTTCTTGTTTCAATACAGTGATGCCCTTGAGGTTAACCAGAGCGCCTCCTCCATGCGCTCACCCCTTCCGACTGCAGCAGAACCTCGGTCAAGTGACTCCGGGGTACACGCCACCCCATCCGTCATACTGCTGCCGGCCTCTGATGCCGCACATGGAGGAGGCCAAAGCACTCCCGAGGTCGTGGTGCTCGACCGAGATATTGGCTCCGGTGCCCCCACCGCGGACTCCGACATTCCGCGGGCCGATACTTCGGTAACACCGGACCCACAGCAACCACCACCACAACCACAACAGCAGCAGCAACCGCAGCAACAGCAACAACAACATCAGCAACAACAGCAGCAGCAACCGCAGCAACAGCAACAACAACAGCAGCCACAACAGCAGCAGCCACCGCCGAAGCCCACCACCACGTCCACCGAGCTAGTAACTCGGAAAGCTACTCCACTGCCCAAGCCGGCCCAGAGTCAAGTGGCCACCGGGAAACAACTTGCCAACCCAGAGAAACAAGTGGCGTTGACTCCAACCACTACCCCCCCACCAAGCTCTCACCGCCTCCATCTCCCGAGTTACCACTGGCAGCTGGGGTTTTCCTCAGCTCCGAACTCAAAGCGGACATAGCTTGGGCTCGGAGAAGCATTACCATATGGACTGGAATGCCGCCGACACTGACGAGGTCTCTTCCACGAACCCGGTCACCCAACATCCAGCTGGACCCAGCGCACTTGCTCAGGCCATGCACAACTTGCAACTCTCGACCCTTCGAGCCAGCAGGCTTGCCGAGTTATTTTTTCCCAGCCAGACCTTTCTTTCCTTTGTAATAGATGATAAACATATACAATCCCCAGTCCCCGAGATTCGGGTCGAATGACCGACGCTCGCCCGAGTAAAGATCATTCGGCGCGAATCTTCACAAAATTTCCACCATCAATCACAAAAAAAATCCGACATTTCTTGTCGAGGCATGAATTTCAAAAAATCCGACATCCAGTCCCCGAGATTCTTGTCGAGTTTTACTCGGCATGAATCTTCAAAAAATCCGACATTTAGTTTTACTCGGCATGAATCTTCCAAAAATCATACTAACCCTTTGCTCTTTTCAGGATTGCACCAACGCCCGGACCGCAGTATTCCAGAAGCTGCTTCTGGACCACAACAAACTCAAGAGGTCCTACAAGCAGCTTCAAGAGGTGCTGAAGAATACGGACGCCGCGCACGCCACTGCCCTCCAGAAGGAACGAGACGAAGTGTCTCGGCTCTAGAATGAACTTGCTCGGGTCCAGGGCGAGAAGACCGACATTGAGAAGGCCCTGATGCAGAGGGAGGAAGCTGCGCAGAAGCACAAGGAAACCCTCGAGGCGACCGAGGTTCGCGCTACCTTGGCACAAGAAGAACTGGTGTCCTCAAGGCAAAATGCGACACCTGGCTGGCCAAGCTCACCCGGCTTAACAAGGAGATGGACAGTAAGTTTCCTTTATCCTTTCTTTTTGTTTCCATTGCTTGTACCGACATTAAATATATGCCGGTAGATAACTCAATTCGGTGATAGCTTTTCTATCTTCAGATCACTTCTCCCATTCCAAGGCCACTTCAGTCAACACTGTCCGCAAGGCACGAGCAAAAAGAGCAGAAGCTGGCCCAATCCCGGAGGAATGGGACATTGAAGATCACCTGACCGCTCTGAACGCTCGCATTTCTCCTCTGAAGGCCATTGGTATCGACCTTCTTGATGCTGGCATCCGAGCTTACCGAGCCTTATGGCCAGGATCTCAGACTCCAGTTACCATTGAATAATTGTCCAAGTGCCTGTCGGGGGCCGAGACCAGGGTCCGAGAGTGGAGATCTTCTGCAGCTCGCGCCGGAGCTGATCAAGCCCTGACATTTGTGCTATCCTGGTATGAGGCCATCAACCTTGATGCCATGCGGTCCCTGCGCCAAGGCTCAAAATGGACTTCAGATCCGACACTTATCGCAAGCCGCAAGGATGCAACCTCCTTCATGGCCGGCTATGCTCCCACCCGACACTTCCTTCCTGGTCCAGCCTACTCGGAGGATGAAGAAGATGACGAGGATGATGAAGAGGGTGAAGACGAAGAAGATGACGTTGATGAGGAGATCGAGGTCGAAGCTCCCGACACTGCCACTGTCGAAGCAACCGACACTGCTGCTGCCGAAGCAACCGACATTGCAAAGCCGACCGCGACCGACACTGCTGAGAAGCCGGCAACCGACACCTCGGTCGAGCCTACGACCGAGACTGCTCCTGAAACTCGCACCGCTCCACTGCTCCGAGCTCCTCCGAGGCAGCTGCCTAAACTTATCACAAACTGAACCATTAAATCCCCGGAATGCCGGTGCAGATGTAAATATATTTTAAGTATTTCGCAGTGCTATTTTCATTTTGCTTCCCTTATTGAAAAGGCTAATGCCGGATCACTTTGCATCAAGCCCCGAGTTTACTTTCTTGTTTACTATACTTAGTAATCTTTGCTCTTGTCTACCATTTTGGCGTTCGACAGTCGAGTCACAAGATCAACATTATAGCATACAATACTTGTAAATTTTGAGGTAAGGTTTAGAGTCATCCGACACAAAGAAAAGGAAAGAAAAACCGGGTTAGTAAACGACATATGTCGGATCTTTTTAGGACCGAGTCCCCGAGTCCATTTTCATGTTTACCATATACCATAACCTCTGCTCTTGACTGCCATTTCGGCGTTCGTCAGTCGAGTCACAAGATCACAACAAAATAGCATACATTACTTGAACTTTGAAACGAGGTCTCAAAACCATCCGACATATGAACAACATAGATAAAACAGAGATAAAACACATGCATATGGACAGGCAGTCCCCGAGTTTCTTTTCGGAGTGCCAACATTTTATTCAAAGGAAAACCGAGATACATACATTGCGCCCTTATGAGTAAAAGGGTCGGAGTAGAGCTACATTCCAGGGTCTTTTGGTCTCCTCTCCGGATTTGTCCATACATTTTTCCTCGGTGCCTGCGCATCTATAAGATAGTATGAATCATTGTGTAGAGCCTTGCTCACAATGAATGGTCCCTCCCATGGAGGTGACAACTTGTGTCGGCCTGCTTTGCGTTGCACTAGCCTCAGCACCAAATCTCCCTCTCGGAATACCCGAGGGCTGATCTTCCGGCTATGATAGCGTCGGAGATTTTGCTGATATATAGCTGACCGAGATAAGGTCAGTTCTCGTGCTTCTTCGAGCAAATCAACATCATTTTCCCGAGCTTCTTTTGCCTCGGTTTCAGTGTACAGCGCCACTCTCGGCGAGTCATACTCCATGTCGGTCGGCAGGACCGCTTCTGCTCCATAGACCAGAAAAAATGGCGTATAGCCAGTTGAACGATTCGGTGTGGTCCTTAGACCCCACAACACTGCTGGTATCTCCTCTATCCAGCATCCCGGAGTTCGCAACAGTGGTTCAATCAACCGGGCTTTGATACCGGCCATACCAACGCATTTGCTCTTTCCACTTGCCCATTTGCCTCTGGGTGTGCCACCGAGGCTATGTCCAACCGAATTCTTTTTTCCGCACAGAACCGAGCAAATTCTCCCACAGCAAAGTTTGTGCCATTATCCGAGATAATGCTATGGGGGTAACCATATCTCAAAATGATGTCCTTCAAAAAGGACACAGCTGTGTGACCATCACACTTCCTGATTGGCTTTACCTCGATCCATTTGGTGAACTTGTCCACCATCACCAGCATATGAGTCATGTTACCTCGGGCTGGCCTGAACTCTCCCACCATATCCAGACACCAAACTGCAAAGGGCCAAGTGATTGGAATTGTCTTGAGTGCCGAAGCTGGCAGGTGGATCTTCTTAGCAAATCTCTGACATCCCTCACACTTTCGGACGATATCTTCTGCCTGATTCAAAGCACTGGCCAATAAAATCCATGCCGGAATACTTTAGCCACCAAGGCTCTTGATGAAGCATGATGACCACACTCTCCCTGATGAATCTCCAGGAGCATCTCTTGCCCTTCCTGCGGCTCGACACAGCGCTGCAGTACCTCGGTCACACTTCTCTTGTATAACTCCTGGTTGATGATGGTGTATGCCTTGGATCTTCTTTGCACTTGCCTAGCCTCAACTTCATTACTTGGCAAACTCCCGTCCATCATATACGCCATTATTGGTTGTGCCCACCCGGCACAGGACGCACAGGAAAGACCGGATCATCCACCTCCATGAGATCAACCGACATTGCTTCTCCGATACTGTGTAACCAGTCCCCGAGTTCTGCCAAGCAGTCCCCGGGTTTTCCCAAATGCACCGACATCGACGTCCATGGGAACAGCCCAGACTCCGGTTTCTTCGGGATAAAGATTGACTCGGACTCGGGCGATGGTTTGATTGATGGCTTCCTCAAATGCTCCAAGGATATGCCGGTGGGATTGGATCCCGAGATGAACCTAGCTTGGACAGTACATCGGCGGCTTCGTTTTCTGCCCGAGGTATATGCGTGAGCTCGCAACCTTCAAAGAACCCCGAGATCTTCTGGACATGAAACCGATACAACGCCATGTTGGCGTCTAAAGCATCCCAATTTCCCGAGACTTGCTGCACCACCAGATCCGAGTCTCCGAAGCATTCTATCCGGCGAATACCAATTTCCTTGGCCACATTGAGCCCATGAACAAGTGCCTCATACTCGGCCACATTATTAGATGCCGCAAAATGAATCTGCAACACATATCTCAGTTGATCCGCTTAGGCGAGGTAAGACTACCCCGGCACTAAACCAATTTTCGTCCTGGAACCATCAAAGTGCATTCTCCAGTAATTGGAGTCAGGCAATGGTGGCTCATATTGCATTTCGGCCCAATCCACCAAGAAATCCGGCAGTGCCTGAGACTTAATGGCATCTCTTCTTTCATAGTGAGGAGTGTAAGGGGACACCTCGATGGCCCACTTGGCTATTCGGCCAGTTGCATCTTTACACCAATGATCTCCGAGATAGGAGCCTCACATACCACGGTGATTGAATGCTCTTGGAAGTAATGTTTCAACTTCTTAGCAGCCAGATAGACACCATATGTCATCTTCTGGTAGTGAGGATAGTTCTGCTTGGATAACGAGATCACCTCGCTCAGGTAATATACCGGCCTTTGCACAGTTTTGCCATCTCTTCTCGCTCCACTACTAATACGACACTCACAACCCGGTTTGTGGCTGCAATGTAGAGCAACATCGGCTCTTTGGGTAATGGTGAGGCCAGTATCGGCGCAGTTGCCAGCATCTTTTTTAGCTCGGTGAACGCCGCATCTGCTTGCGGGGTCCACACAAAGTGGGTGGTTTTCTTCATGAGCTGATACAAAGGCAATGCCTTTTCTCCCAACCTGCTAACAAACCGACTTAAGGATGCCAAACATCCAGTGAATTTCTGCACGTCCTTGAGACATGTCGGTAACCTCATGCTTTCAATAGCACGGATTTTTGTCGGGTTCACCTCGATACCTCGGCTCGCACGAGGAAACCGAGTAATTGCCTGCCGGCACACCAAATGTACATTTGTCCGGGTTAAGTTTTATCCGAATTTCCTTAGATTCGCAAATGTTGCTCGAGATCATCAATCAGAGTGGATTTCTCCTTAGACTTGATGACGATGTCATCGACATACACCTGCACATTTTTGCCTATTTGATCATGCAAGCATTTTTGCATACATCTCTGGTAAGTAGCACCAGCATTTCTCAAACCAAATGTCATGACACGGTAGCAATAAGCCCCGTACGGGGTAATAAAAGCAGTTTTCATTTGATCAGCAGG
The DNA here is from genome assembly GCA_947311845.1 of Poa pratensis. Lineage (NCBI taxonomy): Eukaryota > Viridiplantae > Streptophyta > Magnoliopsida > Poales > Poaceae > Poa > Poa pratensis. Next base: position 45,460,586 of record CAMZMU010000057.1, on the reverse strand, counting down.
GTTCAGCGGTATCTGGTGAAAACCAGAATATGCATCTACAAAGGATAACAGCTCACACCCGGCTGTGGAATCGATCACCTGATCAATCGGAGGCAGCGGGAATGGATCCTCGGGACATGCCTTGTTCAAGTTTGTGAAATCAATACACATGCGCCACACAATGGCCACGTTCGGGTCATCTTTTTTCTTTTCCACCAGGACCGGGTTAGACAACCAGTCCGGGTGCAGCACCTCCATGATGAAACCAGATGCGATCACCTGATCAATCCGAGGCAGCGGGAATGGATCCTCGGGACATGCCTTGTTCAAGTTTGTGAAATCAATACACATGCGCCACACAATGGCCACGTTCGGGTCATCTTTTTTCTTTTCCACCAGGACCGGGTTAGACAACCAGTCCGGGTGAAGCACCTCCATGATGAAACCAGATGCAAGTAATCTGGCCAGTTCATCGCCTATCACCTTTCTCCTCTCATCCGAGAGACGTCGCATAGGTTGTTTCACCGGTTTCATATCCGGTCTGACGAACAATGAGTGCTCAGCCAACTCCGTCGGAACACCTGGCAGGTTCTGATTAGACCATGCAAAGATATCCCGGTTCTCACGGTGGAAGTGACTGAGCTCGCCTTCCTATTTCTCCGTTAACCCGGTACCAATGATGCCGTTGTGGTCCGGAAACGCCGGGTCAACGTTGATCTTCTTGGTCTCCTTTGGCACCTCGAAAGTCGCACTCTGCTCCGGGTTAGCCAAACCCGGCATGCCGTGTTGCGCGGACTGATCCAATGCCACCACTTCAAGGATCTTCTTCTTCTCTGCAGCGATAATCAGTGACTCGGCCAAGCACGATCCAGCCGAGGCACACTCCAGTGCACGCTTGTAATCACCCGAGATGGTGATAATGCCATTAGGACCTGGCATTTTCATCTTGAGGTAACCCACATGGGTTGATATCATGAACTTGGACAGCGCAGGCCTGCCGAGTAAAGCATGGTATGGACTTTCGAGGTCCACTACCTCAAACTGGATGCTCTCAGTTCGGCAGTTTTCCTTGGTGCCGAACAACACATCAACCCAAATTTTGCCCATAGGTGCACATGAGACACCTGGCACTATACCATGAAAGGTCGTGGAACTCGGCTGCAGCATATTTGCCGAGATACCCATCTTCACCATGGTGTCTCGGTACATGATATTGATAGCACTCCCATTATCAATGAGAACTCGGGTGAACCGGATATTGATGGTGGGTCCAAAGAATGTCGGATCTACCACCAACGCATAACCTCCCGGAGTTGGCATAACTCGGGGATGATCCCTTCTGCTCCAACTGATCTCTTGCTCGGACCAGTGCATATACTTCGGCACTGCCGGCATAACTGCGTTCACCTCCAGTGCACGCCGATGTAAGCTCTTCTTGTCAGTTGGCTCGGTCACAAAGACCACATAGCTCTGATGAGCTTCTCTGTAATCTCCCTGGGGATACTCTCCTTGCCTACTGGGACCAGCGTTGTTGTTGTTCCTCCGACATTCACCTGATTCACAGGTTTCGGATCTGCTTGCCTCTGAGCTGGCGGATTCACCGGGATAGCATTTGCTCCGGTGAGCGGTAAGTTTTGCCTCGGCGGAATGCTCTGAGGTGCCCCCCCTGATTTCCTCCGGCTCTGGCTCCTTCCCCCCTTGTGCGCTGATACCAGCTGCACTGCCGAGTTGTATGGTTTGCCGGCCTGCGGATGTCTTGGGTGTGGAAACTGCAAGGTCCATCCAACATAGCCTCATAAGTGAAGGACTGCTTCTGGTCACTCCATGGCCTCTTCCCTTCTTGATTCTGGCCCCATGCTGGCCCGTTGTTCTTCGGACGCTGGCTACTGCCGGCATCAGGTTGGTCTTGGTTTACCGCGGCAACCTGGTTTGAGCCATACCGGTAATCCGGCTCTCTCCTCTTGTTGCCAAAGTCCCGGTGATCGTTCTGCCTGGCTGGCCTGGGTCTGTTATTCACCGGGTATCTTCTACTCGGTTCCACCGAGTTCAGCAAGGGCTGCATCGGATCACCCAGTGCATAGCTATCCGCAATCCGGATTGTCTCGGCCAGGGTGGCCGGCATCTCCCTCTGCAACTTCTGCAAGAGCATAGAGCCGTGTCGGCACCCCTGGGCAAACCAAGATATGGCCTGCGCCTCCACAACTCCTTCACAGGAATTGCGAATAGTACTCCACCGAGTCAACTAATCCCGGTCAGTTTCATTATCCCTCTGCTTGCACATCACAAGCTGCTGAGGATGATTCGGTCTCTTGTATGTGCTGGAGAAGTTACTAACAAATGCTTCTTCAAAGTCCAGCCAACAGTCAACGGTGCCCTCTCGCAGGTTGTTCAGCCAGATCCGAGCTGGCCCTTCCAACATTTGCGGGATATACCTCACCGCCCAGCGGCGGCTTCCTCCCGCGATATGCACTGCCGACACATAATCTGTCAGCCAGTCCTCCGGCTTAGTACTGCCGTCATATGTCTTTGCGCCTCGGTTCAACTGAAAGTGCCGCACCGGTGGCTCCCTCATGATCCGAGGTCCAAAGCATGCAGGGCCAGGTGGACCTTGCTCTTCCAGCATCTCGGACATATAGATCCTGTCCAACTTGTAGCATGCATCATTTGGTGACAACTGGCGAGGTCCCAACCGGGATCCCAGTGCACCTTCATATCTCTGATACCCGGCTTTCTCCATAGCCGAGTAACAATCATCATAACGGTTAACCACCTGGTCAACACCTTGTGGCTGCTGGACATGCTCGACATTTTGCTGCTGCTGGGCGAGATTTCGTGTCGGATACCGAGGTGGATAGCCTCGACCAGCCGAGTTAACTACTCCGGCATCTGGACCGCCCGGACCGGGATTGCTCTTACCCCGGCCGGCACTGCCTCGCCCAACTAACTGTTTTCCGGCATACGCCGGATCATACGCCTGTATCTGCTTGTTCTTACCGGAGTTTACACTCCGGTCCCGATCTCCACCGACATGCGGTGATGAAGCTTGCCCCTTAGATCCACTGGCTCCCCTAGCCGAGTGAACAATCTCGGACCCACCTGCAATTGTGTTAGCCTTGTGATAGGCCTCATTCTGCCGGGTAGCCACAGCTACCAACTCATTAACTCGGTCTTGCTGCCTACGGAGAGCTTCTCCGGATAAGCCTGACAACTCGGCTCTTGCTGCCTCGGCAGCTCTAAGAGTCTTAGCAGGGGAACTATACTTCGGCTTTTCGACCGACAAGTTACTAGGAGTCTTACTGGAACTAGATCTACCATCTCTAGCAATCTCGGCATTGAGGCCTTTACCCCTCTTTCGCACATCCTCTACGCGACTAGGGCGAGTAGCTACCGGGTTAAACAATGTGCTTGGTTATACTCACGGAGAGTTATCCCAAACTCTCTCCTCACCTCGGCCATCTCGAGAGCCTCCTGATGTAAGCTCTGACGACGTGACTCCACTCTGCCTCCACTTGGGAAGCATCTGTACCGGCAGCTACTGGCACAGCCAGTTTCTCGATTATCTTCTCGAGATGAGCCGGCGTAACCGGTACCTCGGATGTACCGGCCCGGTCTCGGAGGTTCTCCCTCCTCTCCAGCGGCACTTTCGCCGATCTGGTGATCTTGGGGGCAGGTTGGCCGGCATCGCCTTTGCCGGCATCACCCACAGGCCCGGTCATCATTACCTCGGTGCAGATCCCGGGGCGATCGATACGCCGGCCGCGAGCCGCGCAGACAGCAGGTGGATCCTCGGCCACAAGCACCTGCTCGGGGTACTTGCAGACAACCTCGGTGGCGACGTAGGTCACGAAGGTGCCGAAGCTGACGAGGCAGCCATTCGTCGGGAACGGCCTGCCGCCGAAACATCCCACACTGTTGCTGATGAAGTTCAGTGAGCCGAGCTTGCAGATGAGCCCGCAGACGACGCGCTCGCCAGAATCGATGATGGAACCCGTCCGGATGATTACACCAGCCAGCGCCGCTGCTGGCCCCACGGTGGGCGCCAACTGTCGTGGTGGTATCACGGCAGATGCCATAGGATGGCTAAAGAGCGGGGCCGATGGACGCTGGTGGATCCGGGAGAGGGCTAGCGCGCTAAGAAGCGCACACAGAAAAGCACACAAGCACAAGAACACACCAAGATCTACCCAGGTTCGGGGCCCTCGCGAGGAGGTAACACCCCTACTCCTGCCTACCTCTCTCTATATATCCGAGGTATCACAAGTATAAAGTGTTCCTCGAGCTGTATGCCTCAACAATGGAGAAGAGCCCAAGGATGAAGATGAAACTAAGGGGGGAAATGAGTCCCAATGCATCGTTTTTCACGCAGGAGGGGTGAAGCCCTATTTATAGGCTAAACCGAGTTACGGAAGTACCCTTCCCGGTGCACTGTAGCCATGCCAAAGATATGTCATGATGAGTCCTGTCAGAGACAGGACGCGACATGCCCATCTCCTGCAGCACTACGGTACACCCACTAGTACAGAACGACACATCGGAAACGGGCCAAAAACCCCATCGGAAACCGAAAAAGGGTCCGTGTCCCCGATCCCGTTACTGATGTGAAGGCCCTCATCGGTAACGGAGGCAAAAAACCGTCGCTGATGAGGCGTCGGTTTGGCAACGGTTGTGCACAACCTCCGTTTCTGATGTGTCGGAACATCAGTAACGGAGATTCTGTTTCTGCTCGTTTGCATTGAGGTTTCTTCATAAGCCTAGAGCAGGAATAGATTTGGCACAGGACATTTAAAATTTCACAGCAGAAGCACAAAAAGGCTAACAAATTCATTCATTCATAAGGTATAACAAATGTCACCGATACATTGCATCACAAGACAACCAATTACTTATCTTCATTGTCATGCCTCTCTAAATCTATCATTGACATGTCTAGCTAAATCTATCTATGTCATGCCTCTCTAAATCTATCATTGACATGTCTAGCTAAATCTATCTATGTCATGCCTCTCTAAACTTATCCTTGTCATTTCCAACTTAATTTATCTTCATGACTTGCTGTTAGAGTTCATGAATTCAATCTTCTTCTTGGACGGTTTCGCCAAATATAATCAACTCGCCGCTTTGTCCCCGACCTTGTATTTAGCTCATTTAAATGAGCTAAACGGATCAGCACCATGCTCTGCACATAGTGCAATAAGCGAGTGCTGATGTACTGAAGGTGCCTCTTTTGTAAAGTGGTCACTGAAATGCAAAGAGAGAATATATGACTCCATGTTAGCTCACTATACATCTAGCATAAAGGACATACAACACAAAAGGATGCATAAGACATAATAACAAACGTACAAATCCATTGCATAGTTGTTGTGTACCAACAATTATGCCGGACGACAAGCGCACCTTGGCTAAGGACCCGGCTTTTTATACAGTGTCACCGAAATGTACATCTGTTTTGCAAAGGAGATAAGCCAGCCATGAGTTTCATACACTACCGATTTGTGCTAGTTATGTTTCTTTCGAGCGACACTACGTAGTCGTCCTCAGTGGCGGAGCTAGAACATATTGAACCAGGATGCACACATGTTACCACAATACATTTAAAACAATTTTTAGGGGTGCATATGTGATGAAAAATTGCTAATTTACAAAGAAAAATTCCTTCTCCCAGTGTCCTGTGCACCCGGCTGGCTCAAGGTGGATCCGCCAGTGGTCGTCCTCATCGTCCTCGGATGTATTACAACCCTAGTTCTAGTTCTGTTCATGAGTGTCCTATGGAAGAAAACCTAAGCAGAACAATGACAACAACCCTAGTTCGTCGGCACGACGGCCGGTCACAAATAGATGTATTACCTTTGAATCTGGCGGCGGGAGTACGTAGTCGTCCTTGTCGTCCTCGGATCGACACGCCATGCGCCCTCCAGCTACAGATCAGGCGACGAGATCTGCCCGGGTGGAGCAAAGAACGGGTACGCGCTGCCACGGTCGGAGGAGAGGAAGATGCGCGCCGACACGGTCGGAGGAGAAGAAGATGCGCGCCGCCACGGTCGGAGGGAGGGAGATGCGCGCCGCCACGGTCGGAGGAGAGGAAGATGCGCGCCGCCACGGTCGGAGGGAGGGAGATGCGCGCCGCCACTGTCGGAGGGAGGGAGATGCGCGCCGCCACGGTGGAGCTAAGATCTGGTGCTGCGTGGAGGCGCCGCCACACTTTGAGAGTGAGGCTGAGAGTGAGCGATAGAGTTTAGGGTTGTGTGAAGGGCGCATTTATAGGCAGAACATCGGAAACGGAGGGTATAAACAACCGTTTCCTTTGATTTTTTCACTGACACACTGGGCTTATACTGATCTCTACTAGTATTGAAGTTGAAGAACATAAAAATAAATAACTATAACTACTCCTTGGCCTCCGCCTTCTCCTGCTCGTATGCGAGGAGAGCCGCGTAGTCGTCCGTGTCGTCGCGCGGCTCCTCGCCGACGATGTCATCGCCGCCCGTGCGCCCCTCCCACATCTCGTCGTCATCGTAGGCAGGATCGTCGCGCAGCTCCGGCGGGAGGAGGAGCCGGCGGCTCTGAAGCAGCTCAACTCTTTCCGGCGGCATAGGCACCGACGGGCGGTTGAGGTGCCAGCCACCGGGTAGCCGAACCTTTGACCATGGCACTGGCCTCCTATATTGCCAGTGCCGCTCCGCGACGGCCTGCCCGACGATGACGCGGTTCCATCCAGGCGACCGCGGACGAGCGTCTCTCCGCCGCGGCAAGCTGCTGCGGTCGCGGGCGCCCGAGGATCCCGCGTCCTCTTCCGGCGGCATAGGCACCCTCCTGTGGTTGACGCGCCAGCCAGCGGGGAGGCTAACATTTGACCAGGGCACTGGCCTCCTATATTGCCAGTGCCTCTGCGCGACGGCCTCCGGCACGACGACGCAGTTCCAATTCAGCGAAAGCGGGAAACTGCTGCGGCGAACGCCCGAGGAGTTGCTAGGAGTATCCATGGCTGCGGCGAAGTGGCGTACTGAGATAGTAGGGAGATCGTGGGTTTTTAAGCAGTAGTGGGCGGTGCCGCGGCGTCACTACGCCACTACGCCATAGCAGTTACTCCGCTCGCATCGAATTCCAAGAAGATGGAACGTGTCCACATTGCACACGGACACACAAAAGTCTCCGTTGCTATAGAGGCACATATCGGAAACGGAGCCAGAATTAAGACCGTTGCCAATACTATGGGTAACGGAGTTAATACTTTCTCCGTTACCTATGTTGACGGGCCAGCCACGGCCCAGCTCAGGTTTGTACGCACTGGCCGCGCGGAAAGCGCGATTCTCCGTCGCCTAACGCCTGCCGTTTCCATAGAGGGGTATCCGATGTGTCGTTCTGTACTAGTGACCTAGAATGTACCCTCTGCCAGAGACAAGACATGGCATGCCCATGCCTATCTCGTAGCCTTTTCCCCGGATGTCCCGCGGTCAGCGGTTAGGTGAGTCCTGTCACCTCGCTCCTCCTGCACGCTCCCGTGTCAGGAGCGTCCGCGCCAGACGCTCCCGTGCCAGACGGGATGTGACAGGAGCATTGACTGCTCTCCGACACTAGGGCACCTCGCCTCGCCTGATCTGACATAGACATGCCGGACTCTCCTTCTATGTTCACCTCGTCCTGCACGTAACAGAAGACAAGAGGATACCGACATAGATATGTCGGTCAGCATATCTCGGATACCTTATCTCGGATCCCTTATCTCGGTAAGTATAACATGGTGAGTATACGTCGGTTAGTACCACCCTCATAACTCGGCCTCCTCTGGGCTCGGGTTACTTCGGTTTGCTTATGTCGGTTTGCACCAACAACACACCGTGGTCACCTCTGAGGTCCAGGTATGTCGGCTTTTACCGTAACCTGGCCCACACCTGGTACCTTGCTTATACCACACCATGACCCTACCCGGGGGTAGCCCCCTGACACTTGTACAGTGACCTTCTCTCTTTTCTTTCTTTCCCTTTGTACAGTTTACTGTCGTTTGTAAGTTCATTTTCAGCTAAGCAAAAAGAAAATGGTGCAGGCTGGCTTTTACCCGTCATAGTTCCGGTAAAAAGGGTCCCGTTCGGCTACCTATAAGAACATTTTTCATTAAGGTTACCCAAATAGTAGTCATTGTGTTGTTAAGATAGTAATATTTTATATGGAAGATGGAATCAAATATACGTTGTATGTGCGTCATAAATGCACATAATCTTTGTTTGTTGCATAATCAAAGCAAAATAAAGTCTTTAAAAAATTAGATGTAGATACAACACTTCACCAACGGTTTCGCTGATTTGTGGTACAACACAATATTAGAGGGTAGTCTATCGTCGGTTTATGTAAAAATATTCATACACTGGATAAATAAAATATCAGAATATTTCTTTAACATAAACACTTGGCTCATGGTGAGAGGCCTACTATGTTGGGAGAAGCGGACCATGTAAGTCTCGACTAAGGGTTTGAGCATCATTGGATTTCCTGAGGTCATCGTAAAGCTCCATTTCCCATGGTCATCGAGTCGTGCCATGTCGGGCCTCTCAAACTCGTTGCTCAAGTAGTGAGAGTGAGTATGATACATTCTCTTTGACTTTTATAGGCAAGGTTATTGAAAAATGATCAAGACTGTGGTCGAAGACTCGAAGGCAAACGAAAGTGAGGGTATGAGAGGTAATAATTGATGGTCCATAGTTTAGCGTGGAACGGAAAGATGGGATGGAACGTGCTTATTTCCTTTGGGCCTTCTCCTCCTTTTTATTTTATTTCTTTGACTATTTAATCAACTTGACTTATTGCTTTTCTTCTACATTGACTCGGCATTTCGCCATAAAGGATCAATAGGTTGTCAAGATATAGAAAAGTTATATCCCAACAGAAGTAAAGTTTGTGACTAGCCACACCTAGCATAATCTAAAACGGACGGCGATACTTGCATAAAACAAAGATTTTTTTGTCAAAAATCTATATCATTCCAACGTAGTCAAATAAAAAAAAAACCTATGGTGCCAATAAAAACCAGTATAATCGATAATCCTCTCTGGTGAGCACTAGCCAATGTGGTATGCCGAGTGGTAAAACCATTATTAAAGGATATTTTTAGATTTGTGTATTATGTACTCCCTCTGACCACAATTACATGGCGCACATATGTTTCAATATTTAACTTTAACCATTATTTTAGTTAACAAGGCAGGGGTTATGTGATGTAAAAATTCTCATGTTGAACTCGTATTCAAATAAAGTTTATAATGATACAATGTTTATAATAATTTCTTATATATTATTAGTCAAGGAGATGATAAAAGTTAGATCATGTTAATGTATGACGCCATGTATGGACGGAGGGAGTATTAGTGCAAGTTCTAGGAGCAAAAAATGTGAGTCGTGCTTCACTGTGAGATAATATTAATAGTTAATGTACCACCCGTCACGCAATGTGAGCTATCACAAATAAAACACGTGTTCGATATCTCTCCTGGAAATTAAAGGCTATATTGTGTGTCACCATGTCAATTTTCTGTCGACATATTATGCTTAGTGAGGATGACACAATTGCGTACATACCAAAGGAAACAGTGAGCCAAGGATTAATTTTGATCTTAGTGCAGTTCCGTACATTGTAAGAACACCATTTTACACATGATATTACCTGACTAACGGCCTGTATAATTAAGATTGTGATGGGCATGATCTGATAGGATAAGATACTGTTGGTAGGAATGATCTTGAGGGACAGTAACCCTTGTGATTGGCATTTGATCGGTAATTACTACGGTGAAAACGTCTACTCACAATTTGGCACTTTCGCACAAATTAAGTCATCACAATTTGGACTTTAAGTCATCTGTTGCTCCATGTCTTGATCACTTAATTTATATCTCTTTGTCCGGTTTGCACCAGTCTAAAGCAAGCCACTACTATGCTAACAATGTTCTCGAGATCGACCATTGTTGTGATGCCTAGCTTCTCAATATGCTAAATCAGCCGGTTGGAAACTATGGAGTCGACAGCTTAAGTAAATCTGATCATTGCACATCCCCATTTAAATAGCAGAAAACGGAGTATTCAGCTACAACATCAGTTGCATTAATTTATACTATATTTTATTGCCCAAGTTCTTTATCTTTCGAAAGCAACTCTACGTGCATATACACAGCTAGCCATTCATTTTTGTCAAGTCCTTCTATCTCTTCTTCTTGCTATTTTTTCTTTTTGCATGTAACAAACAGGGCCTTTTGTCTGTACTACAAATTGCGAAATCTGTTCTTGGCACTTTTACCTTTCGCTTAACCCATCAAGTTCAGTTATCAGGTATATCGAGATATTTTTTATTGTTTCAGTCTGTGTAAGCCTACGTGGGTCTTTGCCTGTACTGTCAGTTTGTTGCAACTCGGAGATAGAAAGCCAGCTCTGCTTCTGCCGCTTCTATGGCAGCTAGATGCTATGAACCCACGGAGGGACTGAGCTGATTTTGTGCTGTCGACTCCTTGATTTTTATGCATATGCTCGAAATATCAAATACACGTCGCTGGAAGTCTTGATTTTTATTCTGAAGTATAATATGTTGATGTATAATATCTATTTAAAATTTCCTTGGAAAATTCTATCTGTGTGTCTGAAAAAGAAACAAGGTTTTATGACTATATCTTACAGTTTTGCTAAATATTACTTTGTGAATCGGCCAAGACTTAGCAAAATATCATTTGAACGTTTTCTTATATAAAAGGAAATCTCGGTTCACTTGAGACATATCCTATCCTACTATATATAAAAGACGGAAGAATCCGCCCTCCTCATTCGTCCACGTCGCGGACTTCCCCTGGCCGTCCGATCCACGGGACGGACGGCCAAGATCGAGCCACGTCGTCCTCCCACCCGCGATTCACTGTAGCAGCGATTTTTGTCCAATCGAAGCGTGACACGCGTCCCGGTCACCGGCCCGTCGCTCTGCCCGCAGCCGGTCGCCCACCCGGTCGCCGCGTCTTTTTCTAAAAAAACCCTCCCACTTTCCGACATTCGCATGCACTCGACGTTTTCCCTCTGCGGGGAACCTTAATGCGATTTCGCGCAAAGCTAGGGGCTAGCCTGCAAGATCGCCAGAGAGCCCTCCTCTTCCCCGCGCGGCGCCGTGGTCGCCGCCGCCGCCGCCGCCACGGACCTCCCCGTCCAGATCGCCTCCCACGGCGACGTGCGCCGCTGCCTCCCCCGCCTCCTCCCCAAGCGCCGCGTCCTAGGGCGGAGCGTGCGCCGAGGAATCGCCGCCGCTGCGGTCCACGCCCGCCGCCGTGTCCGACGCCCGCCGATGCCGCTCCGGCGACCATACGCTGGCGGCGCCGCCAGCTGCGGGTTCCTCACGTGGAGCCGCTTCCGACGCGCGCACGCGCGCGTCCTGGGACGCGGTGGCGCGCCGCCGGCGAGCTCGGGGCCGCCGCGGGCGTCTCCGGCCAGATCTAGCCACTGTGACGTCAGCCCACCTGTCAGGTTTTCCCGATTTTTTTTTAGGAGCCCAAAATATTCATACAATTTTGAAAAAATTCTACATAATGTAGGCCAAAAATTTTAGATATGCCTACAAAAAAAATGACAAATATGTCAACGTGGTCACATAAAAAATAAATATGCACGACCAAAATTTGAATTTCAAATTCCCACAGTGCCTTCCAAATTTGTGTATTTCGTAGACGTCAAAATGGGATTCAAATGCGTCAAAACTATTAAAAAACTGGATGACTTCTGAATTTGAACGATTTTCGAAATGCGGACAATCTTAAAACGGAAGCCTCATTTGCATTTCATTAATTCCCGAATCTGCGCAATTTTTAGATGCGGCCACCTTCACAATTAAATTTAATGGGTGAAAAAAATATGACAAACATGTCAACATAGACACAGAAAAAACCACCTACCTGCAACATATGATCAAATTCCACGTTTTAATAATTCAAAATTTTAGGCGATTCTCAAATGTGCGCACTTAATAAACGCAAAAAGAATTCAAACACAATAACATAACCACACAAAAAAACCGTTCTTAAAAAGTATAGATTCGGGAAATTACGAAGCAAAGAAAACCATACCGGAACTTTCCAATCCGAATTTCAAATTTAATCCCTCCAAAAAAGAATTCAAATTCTTTGAAGTCCACGGGCGCGGCGGAGGCCGCGCTTACAAAATATTACAGATAGATCATGACCACAAAATCTAAGCATTTAATAAACGTGAAAACAGTTCAAGTATGAATAGCTCCCAAGTTTGACCATTTCAAAAATTTGAACAACTTCTCAAACTAGACAATTTTTGAATTTCAACAATTTTACGGTTAAATAATTCAAAAGTTTAGCCCACGGGCGCGATGAATAGCCCCCCAGTTTGACCATTTCAAAAATTTGACAATATTTCAATTTCAACAATTTTACGGTTAAAAAATTCAAAATTTTAGCCCACGGGCGCGGCGGAGACCGCGCTTAGTCCCCTAGTAGTGAACTATTTTCCGTCGAATTTTTAATGTACAATCCCTGCTAACTAATTTAGAGATTTTTTCTTAGCAAGTGGACAAAGATATGAAAATTTACCATGTGTATACAGCCTTATCTACTCGGAAACTAAATAAATTAATAATAATGAAAATAATACCATGGTGTTTACCAAAATGCAGTTTATATGATTCAGTCACACTATCTAGGAGTATGTCGATGCTAGAAACCACAACGGATTTACTTGAAACGTGTATATGTCGATGCTAGAAACCACAACGGATTTACTTGAAACGTGTTTAAATATTGATCACATCGTCGTAAGCGGACTTGTTCATCTCTCCTCGTATCACGAACCCATGCCTCAAATTTCAGTCTAGCTGTCTGTCTCTTTTTGATAGTAGTACTATACTATGTGCCGTGATAATTTGACACTCCAAGACCAAACAAATGTACATTTTTATATTAAAGCTAGAACGATGTACTGTGATCTGCTGAGAAATATGGAAAGGAATGAAAAGTGGGGGTGCATGGATGACGAGGTGGAAGGTCGTGTGACGATTGACCAAAGCTGTGCGATCCTTATTTTTGCATTATCAATTGATTTGGTCCGGAAGGGTGTTTGGTGATTTCATGGCTAAGAAATATATCCAAAGAAAGGATCAAAAGCAAATAAAAACAAATTAGCTTCGAGGACTACGACGAACAAAATCGCAGTGGAAAGCAACTAGGAACTCTATGACTGGATAGACAAGAATATCTGGTCGATCAGGGAATAAGCTGCTGACGAGTTAACAAGAATACACACCTAAACAAAGGTATTATAAGACTTAGGTATAGCGAATCGAACTGAACAGTAGCCTTCGGCCTTCCCAGTTTTCCACTTGTATTTAAAAAATGCACACAAATTCAATTATTGAGACGAAAAAAGCCTCAGCTACTAGCGGCGCTATAGCTGGACTTCTGTATATGGACAGATATATGCCAAGATAATACACACGGTGCAGTTAGAGCAAGTGCATGAATGTGCATGCTTAATTGGGTTAGGATCGTGATAGGACTAGCGATGCTACGTTTGAGTCCGCATCTCATCTGTATTTGCATTTGTATTTGTGTTACGCTATTTTTCGAGCAAGGTTAGCTGGTAAGGAACTCTGTAATCTGTTGACACGTTACACTATCTGAGCTTTTTTTTTTTTTTGAAAGGATCCAATTTCATAAAACAGGAACTCAGTACACATTACAAAGAAGTCCAGAAAAGAAAAGAAAATTACAAAAGGACCCTGCAACATGCAAAGAACCCCTGAGTCACCGGAAGGAAGCGCAATTGGATCCACTGCCAACCCCAAGCACCTAGCCGACGCCGGAGTCACCGTACCTCACACCGGCGGTGAGATCGCACCTCCACCTTGTAGCAGACCGCTGAGCCGTCCGCCGCAGGCGACGGAAACCGAACACGTTGAAAGAGCACGGCCACAGCACCATCTCCACCGCTCCACCCAACATCCCGCCGACCCAGCTCCGCCCAGGACCACCAACAGCCACCCAACCACCTCTGACGGCCGCTCCCCTCGCCACCACAGCCGGCCAGAACAAACTCGTCGAAGCAAACCACCACCAGCAACCAAAACGGCAGACCACCCGCCACCAGCTTCTCCCCTCGCCGCCACGGCCGGCCAGAGAAGCGGAGACAGAGAAGATCACCGGACGAACTAACTTCACAGCCTCCCCGGCAACAAAGCCGGAACGGAAGGAGGGGAAGGAAAGAAACCTCATCGACGCCTCCGCTCCCGTCGCCGAAGACGCCGCCAGGGACTACACCAGGAACCTAAACTAGACCTAAACTACAGCTACCACCCGCCGGAACGGGATCCGGAGCTTCCCCCCACCTCACAACGCCGCAGCGGCGCCGGAGGCGGAGGGAAGCGGCGAAATCGCCGGCGGGGACTCAGACGCCTTTCTTTCGCCTTTCTCTGTCCTGTAGCAGAGGATAGGGACGGGTGGGGGAGCCGTACTATCTGAGCTTTTAGGTTTTGTGAAAGTATAGCTTATTCGGACCTGATTATCTTGCCAAAGGATTACTATGTGATAATGTACTTGTTATTCCACGGACGTCAGTTTCCAGAAAAAGAAAAAAATGGGCCAAAATTCTCCAGGCATTCTTGCGTGTACTTCATGATCCTGCTTTTTCCCCTGCACAAAGAAGAAGAATATGGAAAATCCGATGATTATTATGCCAGATCATCGGAGTCGCGCATTTGCAAGCAACGAATTTACGCTGACGCACTTGGCCATATTTTTAGCAAACGGAACAGAATTCCGGTCGAACGGGCGAGCTCTGTTTGCCCCAAGCTTCTTCATCCGGCCGTTCGTCTCGGATCCAGCGGTCAAGCTCGCGCCGAAGATTTTGGTAAACCCCTCCCGTATCTCCGCCTGATGTGGAAAGCAATTGAACGCAAATAGGATTCCAGTGCCGGTGCTTGCCGACTCCAACGGAACTCTCGGGTGTCGAACTGATCATGTCGGTTTTTCCGTTTATGTCTTGTGGAACTGATCATCGCAGGATCAGCTTACAGTGTCTGTCAGTGTGTCTGAAGCAAGAAGCAGAGCAGCAAATGCAATGAAAGAATTTCTCTTTAATTATGATCCGAGGTACGGAGTATATGATTTGATCTGTACAGAAATCAAACGAAAGAATATGACCATTGAATCTCTCGAAGAAAGAAAAAATATCTTGGACGAGGATCATCGCTGGCCAGTCTGTTAATGAAAGTCAATTCGTAAGTGCTAATTAATCACAGTTTCAGGTTCAGATGAGGCCGAGTGTCTGCACCAGGCCGCCCATCTGCAGAGCCGCGTCCTGCCACGGCATTGCGCCGGCGCGCTGTCGGCCCACGAAATCGAGCACCCTGCCGATCACGGCGCCACCGCCGCCGCCGTCGTCCGCTCGGGCCGTGGCCTTCGGCTTCCTGAGCAGCGCGATGTAGGTGCCGAGGTCGTGCACAGCGGCGAGGTCGCCGACACTGGACAGCTCATCGAGCGGGAGCTCCACGCCGACGTGCGTGTAGCAGGATTCCCGCCACGGTCGGAGCATCGTGTTCCCTGTGGTCGCCTCGTTCAGGAAGACGCCGGGCATCCTCGTGACCGGGTCGCGCACGTTGGCCACGCGCAGCGCCTTCACGCCGAGCTCGTCGCACCGAGCCTTGAATGCCGCGTTGCCCACCCTCGGGCCACCGAAGGAGAAGACGGTGACGGGCGCGGCGCGGTTCAGGCCGAGCTCGGCCAGGTCGTACGCCAGGAGCAGCGCCAGCGCGCCGCCCATGCTGTGACCGGCGAGCGTGATGCTAGTGTCTTGGGACGAGCCGGCGAGGAGGCGGGTGATCTCACGGAGGAGCTGCTCGCGGCAGCTTCCAGCTCCGCCGAAGCGGCACGTCTTGTCGGCGGAGGTGTAGATGCTGAGGAAGCCCGACTCGACCTTGACGTCTGGGCGGGGATCGCAGGGGTCGAGGCGCGCCGGCTCGAGGGAGCTCATGAGATTGGCCAGCCACTCGGCAGGGGTGACAGTGCCGCGGAACGACACGAGCACGTCCCGGCGCCCGAGCTTCCGTGTCATCTCGTCGGTGGACACGGCGACGTACCCGATCCACCGGCCGCGGCCGCTGGTGGAGGCCTCCATGGTGGGCACGGTCAACACGTCCGGCGCCGCGTAGATGTACTTGGTCACCTCATATCCGGCCCCCGCCATGCCCACCTCCTCAAGCATCCGCTCCTTTCCGTACTTGCAATTGTGGTACCGCCGCGACGCCGGGTCGAGGTCGAAGGCCTTGTAGCAGGCGTCCACGAGCTCGCCGTACCGGGCCACCTCGCCGCGCAGCACCGGGTGCTCCAGCAGACCCTCCCAGTCGTCGCAACCCTGCACCTGCCTCCACATGCGCGCCACGGACGACGGCGCGGGCGTCCTCCACGCGCTGCGTCTCGGCGCGGTCGCTGGCGCCGACGTCGAGGCGCTGCCGGGCGCCGTCGCGGTTGCCGCGGCTCTGCATATCGCTGCTCGTGTCCTAGACTGTCTTGTCGCGCCGGGGAGCGTGGCGCATTGCGGCGAGAGCGCCATGGCTGCTGCTGCTGCTGCTATCGTCGCGGTCGCGAAGGCCATGAGCTAGCTGGCGCGCTGCGATCGAGGCCGTGGGAACGCGAAGACCATAGAGGAGAGGGGAAGAGGCGGGGAGGAGAAGAATGGCAGTGATGATTGTGGTGATGCATGGGGCGCGCGCTCGGGAGGGGCATATAAAGGGCTGGACAACTCGGCTTGTGGAGTTGCGGTGGCTTGCACGCATGTCTCAATCGACTCTCTCGCTCGCGGGAAGAAGCTACAGCGATCGAGTTTCCAGGGGAAGCTGGTGCTGCCTCTGCCGGTTCGCGCCCTTTTTGGAATAATAACCAACTTGGCGGGGGCAACCACCTCCTCACACCACACCTCAACTGGCTGACCGGATTCAAACAAAAGAAACTTGAAAGAAATCGAGAATTGAGACGACGACTTGCTGGTAGCGATTGGGCGGAGCACGTAATTCTCGAGCGATGAGTTCTCGTACGTGGGAGATTTTGACTGCCGTGGGAAAAATCGTTTTCGTCGGAGGATTGTTTTGTTTGGCGGGCGATTGACCGGACCTGGACTAGCTTGTGTTCGATTTCCTAGGGGGATCGATAGATGTTCATAATCAAACAATCATATATTGAAGGGAATCTCGGATTGGGTTGGTTGGTTGGATCCTGCCTGGCCTGGCCTTGGTGTCTGAAGATCAGATAAACAATTGGTTCAGCAGATGGATGCTTGCTGCTACCTCAGTGGAAGCAGAGCAGCGTCAAGCTCCCTCTAGCTGAAGCCTGAAGGAGTGTTTTTTTACCTTCAGAAGAAGAATCTGTGGTGGTCAGTGATAACCAATTTACCCCTCCCACCTGAATTTGCTTGCAGACACACAAAACAGCTGTGCACCCAACAGTGCAGTGACCATCGATATTTTTGCCCGGTATGATTAAACCTCATGTAATGACGACGCTCTCCATGGCAGATATGATCAAACCCTAAACACCCAGACAGGAGAGGGGAATTTCCTCCGGACTCTCAACGGCGGCCCGCACTGGGGAGGGGGGACACCGTTGAGTGCTGCACAATCGGCGAGTACGTCGGCGGTCGTCCGTCGTACTACGCCACAGCGGAAGAATTGATGCCGGAAAGCTTTTGGGGCAAGTCCGGCGGGTTAATGGCGCAATTAAGGAGCCGGTTGAGGTCGTCGCGGCGCCTACGTGGGCGAACGGAGTCCACGCCGGGGACGTGGAGGCGTGGACGCCCCCGACTTTGGGGATTCATTGGCGGTTGGCCGGTGACGTCCGCCCATGCTTAGCGAGAAAAAGCTTGTTAGGTTTAGCGACGACGACGATAACGCGGGGGGATTAATACAAGGGAGAGGACGTTTAGCGCCCAACCGTGACGCTGCCGCTGCCGCGCTCTCATGGTCAACGCGCGCGACGTGGCCCCGTTCACGTCCCTGTCGATCCGCCTTCATGTTTTCGATAGTTCTCTGTTTCTTCAAAAAATTATTATAAATCAGTCACATAAAGTTGCACTTTTTGAAGATGTGCAACTTTACAAATTTGGTATTGCGGTACTTAGGATTGGAGATTTGGTGCTCCCGATCTTCAGTGACCTCACTATTTCTAAAAAAATCATTTAAAAGTTCAGAAACAAATTCGTTCTCAATGATATATCCTACAAGCGTGCAAAATCATAATGCAAAATAGTTTATGTTTTGAGCTACACAAAAATGAAAAATGTACGGATCTGAGTATAGTGAACAATGTATAGTTTCAAATTTTCAACTTTTGTCATTTTTGTTTAGCCCATAATACAAAAAAAATCGCTTTGTGATTTACACGCTTATAGTATACATCATTAAAAACATGTAGATCTTTTAAATATTATTTTTAAACTTGTATATATATTTTCGGAATTATATAAATTAGTGGGATCACTGGATCTCGAGAGCCAAAATGAATTTTCGTGTATTTAGCTTGTACTAGCAAATATGTCCGACCCTTCCTACGACCTGGCTTTTATTGAATATTTTGTTTGGTGTCTCGCCGGTGGATGAAAAATTGAAAAGATGCTACCATCCTTGTCGCACACACCGTGGGTGGAATGGAAGTGCTCTCGCTGATACAGATGCAAACATGGCACATGAGCAATGCCAACTTGACGGGTTAGACACCAATCAAGCACACAAACTCACCCGATCTAAGAGACCGGCTAGAAAAGAATCCTTAGAGCTCCTCGTCTCCGCCGTGGAAGATACAAAGATAGGCCTAAAGGAGATGGAGCTTTATTGACAGCACCACCGCATCACGGCCAGTTCATAAGCCGGGTAAGAACGACGACCGCCAGGTCCCCAGGAAGAGAAGGGCCCAAAAATTAACTATGAATGTCTTTGTATGGTCAACAATGCACAAATTTGACTATGATTTTTTACTTATAGTATGTTTAATTAAAATAGTATAAATACATATAAAAAGTATTTCACAAGTCAAAATGCGACGATGTCATTTATACAAGTTTAATCCATACACTTTGGTATCATTAGTGGTAAAAAGATGGTGAAAATCATGCGCATCTTAAATTTTAAACAGCGTGACTATGTTAACATAATAAAGTTTGCGGAAGAAAATCCGCGACAAACTTTTTGGGATGTAAGCATAAGCCAATATGACCAGCGACTACAAGTTTAGTTAACAGATTTCTCTCTTTTCATGTGAATCTTGCAGGTTTTACGGAAATTTATGTAACTAGATTTTCATGTTTAATTCCGTGCAACAATATTTTATTTCATAAACTGTCAACATATTTATGTACACCACATGATAACAAGAGCATTTCATAAGAGCATAAAATAATAAAATTTCACTTATGCAAAAATATTAGAACTTACACTAATTTTTTATTTCCGATTATTCTAAGCTGTGGTGTTTTAATACAAAGTACATAGGACGCAAACTTTGTTAAATATTAACTTGTTGTAGAATTTTGACCTCACTGGTCCAGTTTATATTCTACATGTTTCTATAAAGCTTACCTAATAAAACACTAGAAAGTGATACTCAGACGACAATTCATAAACTATATAGATTATGCATTTGAACATATTTCTAGAACATACTTCGTTACAAAATACAATTTAGTATATTTCAGTGTATTCATTACAAACAAAAAGCACACTAAGAAATATTTAGTAATATTGCCACCCTCGTTAATGAACTTACTCAAAGAGTGCTATATATAGATCCGAGTTTAACAAAGCTGTCATTTTATTATTTTATTAACCTCGGAAACTCTCAGCGCAGGGCACCTCACATTGCATTAAATCACCACTATAAGACCCTTCCTATCATTCCACTATCTGAAGGAAAAGATTATCCGATGAAGAAAATCGTATATGATTTGTCACCTACCTATGTCGTTAAACTATGCAAACAAACAAAAAAGTTATACTTATAATACTATAGCATGCTAAAAATAAGATCCAGAAAAGTATAATAGTTCAATATAAATTATATTTATTTTGATTCACCTAGGTCCCAAATATATAGTGGACTGGCCTAGTCGCATACGTCATCCAAACACAGTTGCTTGAAACCTAGCCTTAATATGTTCACGCCATGAGCGAGGGTAGGGATCATCTTTGCCGCGCCGATGGAGTGAGAGACTGATGGAGGAGGAAGGAACTCATACTCCGAGCACCGACCATCAGCTACACGAGGAACTCTGATCTCCTCCTCAATCGCGAGATCAAGGGAAGGGAAAATCGTTCTCTCCTACTAATTTTTCTCTAGGAAAAACTGAAAGGACAAGGATGTCGCCTAGAGCGGGGGTGAATAGGCGATTTAAAACTTTTCCGGTTTAGGCTTGATAATTGTGGAATAACACAAGATGTTTAAATTAACAAGCCAACAACCTAAATAAACTAGGTCACCTATGTGCACCAACAGCTTATGCTAAGCAAGATAAGCAACAAGGTGATAGCAATAAAGGATACTTCAAGCACGAAGGCTATCACAATGTAAAGTGCATAAGTAAAGAGCTCGGGTATAGAAATAACCGAGGCACACCGAGACGACGATGTATTTTGAGTTCCTCCTTTTTAGGGGAGTATGTCTCGTTGGAGGGGTGTGAGTTTCAAACTCAAGACGCCACAAATGGCCTCATCCTATTCTGCGATGAACCTTGCCCAAAAGCTCGGTTCACCTTGCACTATTGATTTCCTTTTGGGCGGAAATCGAGTCCCTTACAACAATCTTGAGGCACAACCCACAAAAAGATTGGGAGCTCCCAAGTGACCAAAAAAGGCCTCAACCTCCACAAAAGGCGTATAGGGTCCAAAGACCCAAGAGTAACAAGATCACGAATTTTCACTTCCACGAATCCTCGTGGAGAGCACAAACCGATGCACAAAAGCAATGACAAGAACACAAGAAGTGCTCAAGTTCTTCACCCTCAAATCCCACCAAAAGCAACTAATACTTGTGGGGGAAGAAGAGAGGAAGAACAAAGAAGAACTCAACAAATGGAACTCCAAGATTAAGATCTACTAGGTTCCCCTCACTTAGAGGAGGAATGAATTGGTGGAAATGTAGATCTAGATCTCCTCTCTCAAATCCCTCAAAGATATGCAAGGATCATGAGAGGAATTGGGAGAGGGGCAAGCTTTCCAAGGTCAACAATGGAGGCGAGAGAGGGGGAAATTTCGTGCTTGGAAGAGCTGGCTCTTTGGGGAAGAAGGGGGGCCTTTTTATAGGTCCCCAGAAAAAGAGGCGTTCCAGGAAACTTACACCGGAGACTCCGGTCCAAGGCGGAGACTCCGGGGTCCCTCCGGACCAACTCCGGACCCAAAACAGAGAGCGCCGTCTTGTTGCGCACTTCGCACCAAAACCTGATAGGCCAGAGACTCCGGCCCCTGAGCACCCCTGAGGCCGGAGACTCCGGTTGAGGCACACCGGAAACTCCGGCCCTGGCACACCGGACACTCCGGCCAGGAAAGACAGCAGCAAATCAGCAAAACCGTAAACCCAATAACTTTCTCGTTTGAACTCCAAATTAGGTGAAACCAATTTTGTTGGAAAGGTAACGATAAGAACCATAAATAGAGTTAAGTTGACACACATGGGAAGGTGTGGAACTTTCCTCACGGATAAATCGATAATATTTCCAGCACGAAAACGCAACAAGTTTTCGAACCAAAATCCGTTTTCGAAGAACTTGGGCTTGTCATGAAGATCACGACAAGCACCAAAACACAACTAGGAGAAAAACCAAATAAGAACCAAGAAAGATGATGATGCCAAGTATGCAAAGGTTTGAGCTCTCCACAAAGATGCGATCAAGTTACTCACTTGAGAGCCCTCTTGATAGTACGCCGTCTATCCTATAACCCGGTCTCCCACTAATAACATGAGACCGGTAAAATAGAAACCCTATCAAGATCATACCTTTGCCTTGCGCATTCCACTTGAGCTAGAAGATGACGATCTTGATCTCTCCAAGTGGACAACCTTTCTTGATTGCGCTTTGTCTGGTGAAGACTCACATATCGCTCCCTCATACACCAATATGGGAGAGCCTCTATAAGGCACATCTTCACTTGACCAATATCTCCAAATGGGTGACAAGCTTCAAGCATATGATTTCTTTGAGATGCTTCTCTTGAACTTGCACTTCAACTTCTTCTCTTAATATATATGATGACTTGGATATTGCTTTGGTCATCACTTTATCTTCTTCTTTCAATCTTGATACCAACACATGGTGTTCAAGCATTGCCAATGGACAAGCCCTATAAGGATAGCTCAATGCAACCATTAGTCCATAGAGATTGTCATTAATTACCAAAACCACACATGAGGGCTCATGCACTTTCAAAAACAACTCTGCTACAACATCAAGACTTCATCGCAGCCTTCCGTTCCTCTCATTTAGTACATTTTTCCAAAAAGACCCCTCTACTATCACAATCTCATATCCCACGGTCCTCCTTTGTTATCACATTCTAGAAATCACGGCCTTTTTATAGCTCTAGGGAGTTATCCGAAATCACTTACAAGTCAAGAAATAAAAGCAACTTGTTGCACAAATGATTCTATTACCATGTCGCACCGTCACATTTTGAGGTGGATTGAGTTTTGCAAGGATTTTGGAAGGATTGGTGTACAACTCTGATTTATTTTCATGTTCAGGTAAAACAAATTGTATGAAGAAACCAAAAATGTATTACTTATTGGTTTTGTAGTTTATACATCAGAGTAGCTGGCCACATTTTTCACCTTGCCAATTTATTGGGTTGTCTCCTTGTTCAAATACACATTTGTCAAGATGAGTGTCCAACTTTTCCATAGACCGGACTACAGCTGGAGAAGCTCCCTCGGCGCCCCCGAGGCCCACGCAATAATCAGTATGTTTATATTCCTGATTTATCATTTGCGAGTTCATCGTGATGATATATGTTAGATATATTGAGACGATCTACTCCACGTGAACAATAATTATATTAAGAGCGCTGATATGTCTAAAATGTGTTTATAATTTTTGATTGTTCATACTACTTTTATATTATTGCTACATATTCTATTGTGATTTAATATTATTTTATAGCATTTTTCTGGACTAACCTATTAACGCAGTGTCTAGTGTAAGTTTCCTTTTTTTGATTGATTTTGTATTGAAGAAAAGGGAAAAATAAAAGTCGTCGGAAAAGCACAAAAATTTCCGAAAAATCCTAACTTTCCAAGAAACGACCAAAGGAGATAAAACTTGAGGGGAGGGGAGCCACGAGGGCCACAGGCGGGTCCCACCCACGGGTCAAGCTGGACCACGGGACCCATTTGCGATTATATTTTTTTATTACGTTTTTCTACCATGTCTTATACCATAAGTTTGGATTTGTTTACTCTTAAGAGAGTGTGGTTAGTAGATAAGAAACAAGCAATCTATGGGCTCGAACTCTTCGACCATCATCGAGTATTCTCCTCTCTCTGCCTCCCTCTCGAGAATCGACTCTAGTGCCCTGTTTCCGCCCCTTCCCCTCCTTCTCTCTGATAACGTCACCGTCCGGCGTGAGGATGGGCTAGTTGGTTGGCGGCTAGGTTTAGGTTGCGTCTTGGACTTGTGCAGGGTTGGCTTTATGCCGAGAAGGTGGTCCTCGTCGGCGCTTACGCGCGACACAGCGGGCCAACGAATCTGCTCTCTCAGTGGTTGTTGTGGGGTGGCTGCCTAAGAATGCTGGAGCTAGTTAAGCCTTCGTCCATAAGCGTGGCAGAGCACCTGATTATCGTTAATCTTCTCTCTCAGGTTGCTGCGGTGGCAAAATAAGGGGTGGACGCTCGAGATCGAAAGCTCTGCCGGTTGATTCTAGAGCTGGAATTGTCGAAGTTCCTTAACGTCGACGAGTTTGCGTCACTACTATACGTGGCAGCTGGAGCCACTTTGCTCTAAGGTGCGGGCGATGCCCTAGCCCCTTCTTCCTCCTGGCCAACTTCGTCGTGGCGTTCTTTGTCGACCTACCTCCAAGGTGGTTACGGTGCCAACGGCTCCAGCGTCGAGCTCGACCATGGTTTTGATGGAGGACTCAATGGCTTTCTCTACCATCTTTTCGAAGTCCTTTTTATAAATATAGAAGGCTTGTTGTAATTTCTGTTTCTTTTATAGTCATCAATCACTACGGGAAAGCCACAAGACGCCGGCGGCCGAATTATACGCCGACGACCAAATGTCGGGGCCGTCGGCGTATAAGGCGAGCTAGGGAAGCCGCGAACGCGGCCGTCGGCGTAAATACCCCGTGGGCGTAGCCCGAGATACGCCGACGGCAGCCGTCGGCGTCTACAATGTCGTCGGCGTACAAGGCCCGCCGTGACGGCACGCAAACGGGGCTTTACGGCATTGATACGCCGACGGCGGCCGTCAGCGTCTACTTTGATACGTCGACGGCGGCCGTCGGCGTCTACTTTTTTCTATTTTCCATTTAATATGAAATAATTCATACCTTTAAATCCGTAAATCGAAATTTAACAAATTAAATGTCTAAATCGATTAGAAAAATGAGAGGAATTCAAATATGAAATCCATAAAATATTTTTCACCATGCACATGACATTTTGTAACATATGTTTGGTACTTGCTTAATTAAAAAGTCATTTTTAACACTTAAAAAATGGAAAATGATATTTACGATAATATTTTGGAAATTGATTTTGGCAACAATGTTTTGCATACCAAGACACCCCTATGTGTCAAGTATGGACGCATTATCACAAACTATGGCATGGGGATGGCCATAACTTGGTCATTTGACGCGAAATCTATACATGTCTATAGATGATAAACCTTTTTGTGAAGCATTTTTTTGAAATATTTGTCAAAACTCAAGTTTATCATTTTTGCTAGCAACTAGTACACATAAAAGGACTCCTTGTCAAAGGAATTCATTTTTTGAGTATTTTCTCAATTTCTTTTATTTTTGTGAAAAAACGGTCAAAATGACCGTCGTGTCTATTCATTGAAAGGGGTCACATTTTTCAAAACTATCGATGTTTCTGTGATAAAGTCACTACTTGTATACCTAAAAATGATTTTTTGTAAAAAAAAATAAACCAAACTATCACACACTTGTAGTTCAATTTCAATTACTTTTGGAAAATCGGCATAAAGTCATTTAAATAGGAATAATTAGGTAAAAATCGAGAAAATTCCTAATACTTGGGTAGTATCCATAAAATATGTAGTACCCTTTGTGACATTAAGTTGGGTACCTTTTGCAACATATTTTTGGTATTTCCTCCATAACAAAAGTCTTTTTTGGCACTTGAAAAATGGAAAATGATATTTATAAAAATAATTTGGAATTTGTTTTTGGCAACAATTTTTGCCATACCAAGGCACGCCTATGTTTCAAATATGGACACATTATCACAAACTATGGCACAATGATGGCCATAACTTGGTCATTTGGCGCGAAACCTATACATGTCTATAGATGATAGACTTTTTTGTGAAGCATTTTTTTGAACAATTTGTAAAAAAAGAAGTTTATCATTTTTAATAGCAACTAGTACACATAAAATAACTCAATGCCAGAGGATACCTTTTTTTGAGGTGTTTTTTCACTTTATTTAACTTTTTTTCAAAAAAGTGTCAAAATGGCCAACATGACTATTCATCAAAAAGATCAATTTTCTAAACCATCGATGTTTATACAATGCAAAGGATGATATGAATGTCATATTTGAATTCCTCTCATTTTTCTAATTGACATAGACATTTTATTTTTCAAATTTCGATTAACGAAATTAAAGATATGAATTATTCCATTTAAAAAGGAAATAAAAGTAAAATTAATTTTATTGTCATTTATTCAAAATATACTATTACATAATCATTGTTACTTATTCAAATGAATTTTTTAAATTTAAACAATGAAAAAGTGTAATATCATAACTCAGGGGTTAATATGATTGATATGATACAAGTATCAGTAAGTTCTCATTTCTCATTTAGAAGCTAATCTTGAACGAACTCAAAAGTTAAGCGTGCTTGGGCTGGAGCAATTTGAGGATGGGTGACCGAATGGGAACTTTGACCAGCGTAATTACTTTGACCTATGATTAAGTATCTAATTAGAGATTTAGTATGTAGCTGAGTTAGAAATTTCGAAATAGAAAAAAAAATCAAAAAGTTAAAAAAATCAAAAATTTCAAAAATATTTGCATGCAAAGGAGGGCTGACGGAACGACCGGATGCCGTCTTGTGGGGCCCACCACAGCGTACGCCGACGGTCGAATACGCCGACGGCTAGACACCGACGGCAGCCGTCGACGTATCCATACGCCGACGGCATGCGTGCATACGCCGACGGCTTCCGGCCGTCGGTGTCTTGTTCGATTCCTGTAGTGAATGTAATATGTACACTCACCGATTAATGTAGATTGGGACCCTTCGGACTCCAGTAAACACGATGTCCATTTTCCATCTATGAGTGTGAAGTGAAGTAACAGTACTTGTATTTTGTACGCGTATTTTTGTCGAATGTCCTAAAATTTCATTCGTTCACAAATGTATGAAATAGTACAAGCCATGTGTTGGTATTATTGGTGGCCTGCCGCTACAATTGTTGACCTTTTTTCAGTGTGGGAGAGTAGCTTTGGGGATTAATTAGCGGGTGGGCGGTGACGTCCGCCCATGCTTAGCTCCATCGCCCCTGAAAAGGTGAAGGACGACATTCATAAAGCTAGCCGGGATTAATTCCTTCCGGGGGAGGACGTTTAGCGCCCAACCGCGACGCTGCCGATCGATCGGCAAGATGGTCAACGCGAGCGACGTGTCCCCGTCCACGTCCACGTGTTTGTTTGAGGTAGCTTATCACGTGTGCCACGCGATGGCGCTCCTGTGTGTCGATCCTCTGTTTTTTGCTTACTTTTTGCACTTTAGGTCTGTTGATTCATTTTTACGCTGTCAAATTTTCTTAAACATCACAGTCACCTGGAGCTGGGCTTCAAACCGGGATTCTGAAAGCGTACATGTAAATAAATATAAAGTATGTGAGAACGGCGACTGTTGGATGTTGATCCAACAGAGATCAAGAAAATGACCAGCCGGCCGTGATTTAACAAATTCCAAGCAACATAGAAATGGACAATTAATCTCAGTCAGTCAGTCAGTCTCCGGCTTGATTTTTATTAATTTGGTACGAGGAAAATATGCATCATTTTCTACACACGCATGTTCTGATCGATCCAGATTCCAAAGTGCAGATTCTTGAGATGTCTCACATTATTCAGCAATATGGGGGAGTATATATACGCGTACGTGAGAGGTAGTAGGGCATCCATGGATATCGATATCGATGGAGCCACTGATAAGTACTACTAGTGGCCATGGAAGAAACAGATCGATGCGCTAGCTGCCGCTCGGAAGGTGGACAGGATTTAAGGCCGGACTCGTCCTTGATTATTTAAAGCGACGGATCGAAATGCAACCAATAAAATATGCAGGCATGAAGCTCGAGTGTTGACTACTATCTTGCGTGTGTGTTGTGGTGTAGGCATCCGTGTGGTTGGAGACGATGGGCTAGCTGCCGTTGCGGGGTAGGCATCGTTCATCACTCGTTGACATCTTCCCCATTCTTCTTCTTTCAGCACTGTCGCTGTTCGTGTGAGTGTGTGTGTGTACGGCCTCTTGAGAGTGAACATTCGATCACTGAAAGGTGACCGCTTTGCATATTGAATGCCCGTGGGGTAGGGGTGGTGGTACTGTGCTGTGCAAAGAGGGTGGTTGTCCCATGTAGTACTCCGGCCGGCCATAAACCTCTAGGACGTGGCCTCCTTTGTCTCCAAGTCTCCCGCCATTAACGCCGCCGTCGATCCCCCGGCCGGCCGGATCAGTCTCCCACACTGCTCGATCTCAGACTGGCAGCACAAGTTAACGAGCTCAGCATCTTTAATTTTTTTACTACTACTACCTCTCTTCTCGCTTGCTTGCCAGCTTACTCATTTGATCACCTTTGCTTCTTCAGATGTTCCTCTCTTTGTAAATTGCATGCGCGCCGTGCGAGTATGGCACTCGTCTGTAGAGAGCCCGTACGGCCGGCCGCATTTCAGGATTTTCGCGTCGCATATTCCGTAACGTGTAAAGACCGACGGAGGAATCAATGAGCGCGGCGGGATGGACCGATCTACGTACTGCAGCTGAGAGAGACCGCGTGCTGCGAGCTCTAACAGAGCATCGTTGGATCGTCGCTGAGACTGACACGTAGTTCGTCCACGCAGCAGCGTCGACATGGCGAATTACCAGCCACAGCCAAACGCATCAGGGTATGTATATAGTTTTCCCTAATGACAGAGATGTGGCGTTCAGTTTGAGTGATGGCTCGCGATCGCCGTCAATGATCAATCCCGTCGATCGACCGCAACAGAAAAAATGATCCGATAGATCGGTCGGCCGGTTTCTACTGCACCTAGCTTGCTTCGTCTATGGACGTCGATCGACGTACGCCGGTCGATGGATCAACGGCGGCGTCGCTGTATAGTTAGCTATGTACTAGTTGAATTTCAGCGCGGCGGCACGTCGCGCCCTTGGCGAGAATTTATGATAAAGTTGTTTCCTTGCTGTAGTCTAATACTCCCTCCGTCCAATAATAACTGTCTCAAGTTTGACAAAAAGTAGATGTATCTAGACATGTTTCATGTATGGATACATCCACTTTTTATCAAATTTGAGACAGTTATTATTGGACGGAGGGAGTAATGTATTTTGAGTAGTGATGGTTATGATTTGTGTATAGTTTGTTTCGTTACTCCAGTCGGGTAATACATTTTGTAAGTATTGGTGTTTCTGATTTGTATAACATACTTATATTTTGTAAGCGGTGGGTGCATACCATATATGGTGACAACACCTAATTTTGTAGTGTTTGAATATATCACTCTTAATAAGGGACCGATAACATGAAAACCTTGCCGCAAGTAGAAACTACGACCAAAAAATCACTTGCATAAAAAATCCTGAAATGGCAACAATCCTGCTCTGACCATTGTCCACCATCTTGCTCCGACCATTGTCCACCGTTAGCAACATAAGTAAGCAAATATATATTAGTTTTGAGTCATGGAGCAATAGAAAATCATCTATTAGCAAGTGTGGTCGAAATTAACTGCTTAGATTGTTTATAAACAAATTTGTAACAGAACAACCGAAATTAAAAGAAACATAATTAGGTCAGCAGCACAGTTGTGAACTGTTTAACCATGAAAGTGCATACGACATGCGACTTGTCGATCTGTTTGTCCCTAACTGGTAGGAATCAATGACCTTAAGGGCTGAGCCTATAGTGCTACAAACTAAAATAATAAAAAGATCAGTAAAACACCAAATGAAGAAGGATAATAAGAAAGGAATCCTAATATAGAGGGGACTTGCGTATTTGTACAATTATATGTTCTGTGGATGAAACAATTTGCCGAACTCGGCCTCTGCAATGATAGAGGGCATCACTTGGTGCAGAAAGAAGCAAGCCAAAAGCGGTGGATACCATCAGACACACAAATTCATTGGAGAAGAAAACTTAAAATATCCAGCTTCTTACAGATTCACAATAGTAGTGCAACGGTCACACATTGTGCAAGCTAGCATGGTTCAGAATATAGCACACTCTAGAACGAAATGCTCGATTAAGATAATCTTAGTGGAGTATAAGTATTGGTGCCTTCAAGATGTATAGTACAAAGCTTACTTCTTTTGTTCTTCCAAGCCGGTAGGCATGTGGTTCAATTTCTGTGTTTGTTGCTCCTGCCATAGGAAAATAATTTATGTGTATAGTTAAAAAATACTATATAATGATAGGTAAGATGATGAAAATACAGAACAGAAGCTGCCATGTGTGAAGATGGATCATAATGATGTTGTAAAGAAAAGGAAACTATGTATATACTTTGCTACATTA
The DNA here is from genome assembly GCA_947311845.1 of Poa pratensis. Taxonomy (NCBI): domain Eukaryota; kingdom Viridiplantae; phylum Streptophyta; class Magnoliopsida; order Poales; family Poaceae; genus Poa; species Poa pratensis. The sequence continues at coordinate 45,430,597 of CAMZMU010000057.1, read as the reverse complement.
ACAATTCCTACGGGGAAAACAATTAATGAATTAACGAAGGTACGTATTCATTATAGTGAGGGATAAGCGAAATAATTCAAATGCTGGTAGCAGGACACCTCGTGACCTAGTGTGGCAAGATTTAATCTACGAAGGGGAAACATTAAGAAGAAAACATTTATAGTCCCAAATATGTTTGTAGTTTATCAGAAATATTTAATTTAACACCATAGCTGAGGTAATACATTGTATAAGAATTCATTAAATTCAGTCCATAAACAGGGGAAATGAATTTATATTTTCTCGAAATGGTTAGTAAAGCAAGAAAGTCCGTAATCAGAGGGAATACATTATGATTTTCCCCAAATAATTAACAAATTAAGCATTTATTTAATTTAGGAGCATAATTAGAGAGAGTTCATTTGTGTTGCCTTCAAATATTGACCAAATTCAAATGCTTTGTCGTTTAGAGTATTTCCAAGTGCTTAGCAATTTGAAATGTTCAAAAATGCTTATATTTTGGCATAAATATTTAATTTAACTCGATAAATTGGAATGGCCAAATATGGTCGTATTTTGTCGTAAATATTTAATTTAACTTCATAGTCTGAGGAAATGCATTGTATGAGAATTCGTTAAATTCAATCCGTAATTAGAGTAAATGGATTTTTATTTTCTCCAAATATTTAGTAAATCAAGCATTTTTAAAATTTAACTGCATAATTAGAAAGAGATCAGCTATATTATGTCCGAATATGTTAACTAAATTGAAATGATCAAGTATGGCTGTATTTTAGTAAAAAATAATATTTAACTCCATAATCAGAGGGAATACTTTATGATTTTCCCGAAATATTGACCAAAATAATCATTTATTGAATTTAGCAGCATAATTAGAGAGAGTTCTACTGCAATTGGATTTAGTCCAAAATATTATACACAGAAGTTTACATAAATGCTCAAAGTTTCTATTGGTCTAAACTATAAACACATGCCATTTTAAATCTAAGTATCACAAGCACATGAGGTAAATTTGTACTGAAAGCTACTGCCATAGGATTTCCAAAACAATTGGACTCATAATTTTTAGATTTCCACAATTCAAACTAAAAATTCAAACATTGTTTTGGACCAGTGGCAGTCCAGTAATTATCAAGGTCACAAAAATTAACATTTTTCAGATCTGCAAGTTGGACATGTCTACAAACATAGTAATCTAGCACTGTGATTTCTGGTGTGGGCAAATTTTATTGATTTCAGGAAATGAATTTGGAATTTCTTCAGATATTCACCGAATTAAAACATCCAAATTTGTTTATTTTTTAGCACAAGTAGTTAGCATTTATTTTCCTGACCATTTTGATATATTATTCATATTTCTTCGATGGATGGATTCGAAGTTATTGATTTTTGAGCGTTTTTTATTTTCTGGAAATTGTTTAAATGAACCGGTCCCACCGGTCAGGTTTTTAATATTTTCTGAAAATGGATTGGAAAAGAATAAACAACTGACAGCATGGGCCCACGCTGACGTCGTGACGACGTCATCAATGGCCGGGTCTGGGACGGCGAGCACGGTGGCGTCGATCGACGGCGACTTGGGACGCGCGGCTTGGGGGGGGGGGGGGGGGGGCGCGTGCGTGGAGGCGTGGTGTGCGAAAGCAGCGGCGCCGCTGCAGTATCGTCGCCGAAGCGTCGCCGGTGGTGGCCGAACGCGGCGGCCAGAGCAACGGCGTTGATTCTGGCGCGCGTCGGCCGTCCGAGGACGCGAATCTCGGCGAGGATGTATAGGAGGCGACGGTGAAGCTTTCTGTATGCATCGATCTGATCGAGAAGCAGCGGAACGGCGAGGCCGGCCGTCGGCGGCGCAGCCGAGCTCGGGGTCGCGCGGAAGAAGAAAGAGAGAGGGGGGAAATGTGGGGGTCATTTTGCAGGGAAGTCCATGTTTTGTTTGGAATTGCAAGTGGGTCCTTGTTCACGAGGAGAAGTGGTTTTGTTCGAAATTTTGTAAAATTGGGGGGTTCTTCTGCAAAAATGGCACAGGCATGACGTGCGGGCCGTCGGATCGGCGTTCGAAGTTGGGTCGGCGCATGCATGGTCCATGCATGGCCACGATCGATCGACCATCCATGCAAAACTTGCATGCTTCTTTTAATTTCTTCTCTAAAAAAGAGAGAAAACATCCATTTTTTACTCTCTTGATTCCATCACGAGGTTTACTCGAAAATAAAAATATTCCATGCATTATCACGAGGTTTACTCGAAAAGATTTGGATGGAGTGCACCCGGCCGATCGAAGAGGCATGCATGATTGCATGCATCAGGCGTTCGATGAAGGATTAACTTAACGAAGCTAGCTAGCTAGCTAGATTGCTTATAGACTCGGCTTACCGCAGCCAGCGAATAATTAGGTTCGGTTCCAACCAGTTAACCAGCTAGCTAGCAAACCGTACGTACGCGTGCAGCGCATGCAAGCACGCCGGCCAGGGACGTACGTGGAATTAACTAACATTTCAGTAATTTGATTCCCACGTAGCGCGATCTTGGTCTGATCACGCATGCAGCAGAGCATGTTCCGCACGTAAGGGTGACTGACACGTAGGCCGTCCGGTCTGAACAAAAACACAAGTGCGTGCGGGAGTGTGTTCATCAGCGGACACGTGTACGTGCGCCAGCTGAGCTATCGATCGCGAGGTCGGTGACGGGGACGACGTATGTGTATGGATGGGTAGAGTTCATTTCTTTTCTGGGGTTTATGGCCGGGAATCGTAGATCGCGTTTGGGCCACACACATCGGTGGCGATGGGAGTATAAGCCTGTCATTAGCACATTGATTGTCTTTGCTGAGCTGAACAATTAAGTAGCCAGCGTGATCGGTGCAGCGTCGGAGAATTGATGAAATTAGGTCCCCCATTTGACCCATCGAGAGCTAGCTAGCGTAGGAGTAGGGCGCGGCGGTGGGCTCCGATGCGGCGGCGTCTCCGCAGCCCGGGACCGGCGGACGGGTCGTCGGTCTCCCTGGGAGCGCCACCTAAGCGTGCGACTTGGTCGGAAAGCTCTCTTTTGGGATGCAATGGAATTCGATCGTGTGAAAATCCATCGACTTCCGGCACCCTCTCGACAGAGAGAACTCGAGCCGAGCTTCCACGAGGTCACGCTCCTTCTTGCACAAACGCTAGCTCACGCGCCCGCGATAGCTAGAAAAAGAAACCTCCAAGCCTAGTTGTAATAAATAACAGTCGCTTATTAGTTGGAATATAGATTAGCTCTATAGTCTTCGTGGTTGATCTTAGCACCGCAGTCTTTTGGGTCGACTCCTTATCGCCGTTTATCATTGATATTCCCTAGGTATTTTTCGGCGGCAAAATACCTAGCCAAATTCAGCACCGCAAAAAAAGGTCACTTGGCAAAAGTTTTAGACCAAGTTATTTTTTGTTGAAAAGTAAAAAAAATAGTACTCTCTCTGATCCACTAAAAGTGTCGTGGAAATTGAAACTACGGTGTACAAATCGGTAGTTACACGAGCGACACATTTTACGGATTGGAGGGAGTATCATTTTTGTCAATTCTCATCATCGTCATCCCCATTTTATGCACAACACGTTGGTTCATATATTCTCGCTCTGTTCCGACTTCTAAAATGTTTTGGATATTTAATTGATGACCACGTAGCACTGAAATAAGTGAATAAAACACACATGTGATCTGATTCAGAAAAAAAAATCCTGTAAGTCGGATATTTGCGTTTCGGGGAGAGCTCACATGACACGGGATACGCACACACACGTCTCTGATCTGCAATTTGGACATTGCAGGTGCATGTGTCTGAAACGGCGTGGTACGCAAACGTAACTGTTTCCTCATCGGGCGCGGCCGCCGCGCGCACGGGTGGCGCGCTCCGGCCACTCCACGTCCGGCCGCGCGCGCTTCCGACACCTGCACCGCCGCGCGCCCAGATCATGGTGCCAGTAGTAAAGCGCGACTTTTTGCCGTATCATTTGGTTGGTGAGGCTAGCTAAGCTAGGGCCGTCGCTTGTAGACTACGAACACCGTCCACTTTCCGCTCGCGGCAAGTCCAGTTTCCGGCGTCGTCGGCTTGTCCAAGCGAAAAAGATCAACGCCTCAAATCAACTTACGCACGCCCGGCCAGTTAGCAACTTTCGTCGACGATTCACCTTTTGTGCCTTTGGTTACCGCGCATTGAGAGCTCCGGCCAGCTAGCCAGCATTGCCGAAAAAGCGGAGAAAAAATAACCGGCCACGCGGCGAGTTTTCCACGCCGACGTAGGTTCGCCGGACGGCGGGGAGGGGACAGGTCCTGGCCATTTTCCCGGTGGTGTTCGATACGGAGAGGTAACTGGAGTACCAAGAACGTCTTGATTTTCCCCTTGACGAAGTAGGTCAAACTAACTAGCGCCTAGTTGCAGATTAACCTTTCCCCTTTTGGTCGGGATCACTGCAAAACTCGGACAAGTATTGCTGAGAAAAGCAGAGGAAAACCCGATACTTGGCGAGTTTTTCCATGGATAGATATAAAGTGCCGACCAATCTAAAGGATGACCGCCGTCGCCGCCGGCTTGCCGGACGGCGGGGAATGGACATTTTGCAGTCCACACAGATGCGGTGTTCGACACGGGCAGGTAACTGGCGCGGCGCGTAGCTTCGTGGCGCCTGCAGATAGATAGATCATCAGCCCAGCCAGCGGAATCTGGAACTGCCTTTCCAACAGCCAATTAACCTGTTTCAGTTCGCTACGTCAGATTTTGGGGATCAGGAGCTGCAGCAACGATCACATCGAATAATAGTTTGACGCATCTTGGCTTAGTCCTCATCGACCAGTTGGATAATATTCCACCATGTCAAGCTAGCTATGCTCCCAGAAAGGTGTCTCTTGTACTGGGATAACATGATCGATCGTCATCACACGATTCCTTGGTTCTTTCCGATCTGATGGCACACCTTTCTGGGGATTATTATTTCAGGAGATGCTGCTGATGACAGATTGGGTCCCTTGCTTAGAAAGGTCCTACGGATAATGGCACTTGCATTGTTCTTTGACATCTTGCTTGCTGGGGCCGCCACATTATTTGTTTGGGTGTTGTTTTGTTATGGCGGGATCGACCCATCTGAAATCTTTGTCTATTTCTGCTCATGTGGCTGTATCCCCGTCACCTTCTAGTTGTCACACACTAGCAGCAGCAACTTGAGCACCTTGATCACTTACTATACTGTTCTTTCTTTCTTTTTGGCAAACAACACTTGTACTTGATTTGCCCTTTTCTGTCAGAGGATCGAGTGCATGCGGGATCACGATGGGAAACATCCAAAACCAGAGCCCATGAGCACAACTCAATGAGACTGAAAGTCTTGGTGTGCTTCAAACTCAAGTCTCTGACCGAATCATCCAGAGTTTCACTTATGTGTCAGAAGAAAAAACACGCAAGACATTAAGCTTCAATCATATGCACGCACCTGGTTCAGAAGTCCACATGACAACCTGATCGTACATGCCGTACGTGCAGTTGTCAACCTCTGTGTCAAGCAAGTCAAAATGCACCGTCGGTGAATGGTGTGCCAGCTGGGCTTGACACGTAAACGAAGGTAAGTGCAACACGAGAGGGAAACTTGTTCTACTCAGAAACCAGTTTTTACCATTCAGTAAGCACATAGTTCAGACAGTAACCAGATCGTGTAGATCCAATAGTGTTAACTTCTGAATTTTGTCAGATAAAACAGTATCAGGATTTTACAGTCGATGTTTTCACATGTGATGGTATCAAAGTTACAACACTGCTTGAAGCAAAACTTGGCACAGAGCTTTGTATTTTGGTACAAATTTGTCATAGATAATGAAAGCGGCCTCTCCATTGGTATATCTAAGAGCAAGCCTAGCTATCAGGAGATCTTAATACAACAATGCCGATGTCATGTACTGTTTCATCAGGATGCGTGGAAGGCCGGTTTCGGCCCTTGCTACTTCTACTTGCTGCCAATAATGTGGAGAAGAGCAGATGGTCCTAGCTTCCTCACTTATGCACTGTACGAAGGATGAAGCAAGCGACATAATGATACATTTACACTCTGCCTGAAAAATGTACATTTAGACAGATTCTTCTCCAGTGATTGAACTGTGAATATGCTGGTTCCGTTCCTGTGTTTGCATAACCCTTTGCATGGCATAGTGACACCTATAAAGCATCGGATCAATTATGTTATTTAAGAAATATACCAGTCACCACTGAACTTCCCATGTTGTAGCTATCTTTGTCACAAAAAATATCTATGAACTACGGAACCATCATATCTATGGTACTCCAAGCATAACAACTACTTGACGGGGAGTTGTTAGACATTTATACTTAGGTCTAGACAATGGCTAACTGAAATATGTGTAATATATTAAGCCAATTATTCTAGCATGAGTTAAACAACACTCATTGCTCATTTGGAATAGCAACACAATATAGCCCTTCAACCAAATGAACTTTCGACATGTGTACAGTTTGATCTAATAAACTTTCTACGTGCATAGGGTTTTCAGGATATACCTCCACGGAAGATGATCAAGGAACATGCGAGGGGTCACAACAAGATCCATAAAATCCAGCCGATTCGCTATAAATGCTTTATAACTCTTGTTCTTGTGACGCGTCACAAGTGTCTTCCGCAATGGAGAAATACCATTCTTTACAGGAACAATATGAATAATGAGGCCAGGAAGGTACACCTCTGGTGACTGTCCTTCAGATAAACTTTGTATAGACATGTGATCATTAGGAGCAGATGATAGCTCACTACCATTATTTGAATGAGGTGTCCTGTAGCTCCTCCCAGATTCATCCAAGTCAGCTTCTGGGAACTTCCCATCTCTGTATGGATCACTAGGTTCTCCAGAGGGTGCAACATCCAGAACACCGCGGGAAGCGACCGTTAATTTTTCTCCATTATAGGTTAACGTTGGTCTAGATCGTCCCAACTCGTAGTTAATTGCCCCAGTGGAGCTAATTTGATATTTTGGAGTATTTATCAAACAAGACATTGCTTGACCAAAGAGGAACACACAACCTCTAATCGTATGCACTACACTCCTTTCATGTATTTGACCATTACTTGGGGTTGCCTCGCTGACTATCGGAAGAGCACCAGCAGAAGCACAACGGACCACAGCATTCTCATCATGCCTTCTGATGCTCGTGATTCCTCTAACTAGTTTGCCAACTTTAGCAGAATTTTGTGAAGTATCTTTTGAGAGAGCTTTTATAGCAGCAGCACGTAATCTATTCACGGAATTCATGGATAATCTCGAGGAAAATTCATCATTGTGGACAATGCTGCAAGTAACAGATAACTAATCAGAAAATCACATCATCTTACCAGTAATAGCAACTAATTTATGTACAATAAGTTCACCCGCAAGAAATTCTTTTTTTTACAAGACCAGTAAAGAGATTCGAAGCTCACCTGGTAACAAACTGTGAGCACGCATCTGCTATCGTGAAATCCACACAGGGCGCAGCTCCATATGTATAGACATGTAATTTTGGAAACCGTCTATATAGCTGCATATTATTAAATACAGGTTGACTTCAAACATGAATAAGTCAAAAATAGATCCAGGTTGAGAACAATTTACAGTTGCAAGAACATAGAAGTGAAATTATTGGTGCCTCGCGGGCAAGTGCCCACATTTGCGAAAAGTGAGGCACCCAAAATAGTTCAGTCACAACATGACAATTGCTTGTGTTTTCAAAGGGGAAAGGCCTGATGTGTAGCTGCTCGTGGCGAGGATTAAGTCAGATGGGTGTATGTGGGCTTTATCTGGCGTTGCTGAGTTGCACATGACGCTGCCAGTAACGCAATAACTAGGAGCACAGCAGTGTGTGTGTGTGTGTGATCTTGATCTTTTGCCTAGTCTTAAGCTTGTACATAACAGACTTTTCATTAATGTACCAAGACACAAAGCTTTTGCTTTTTCCAAAAAAAAAAAGTGAAGCTTCTAACTGAATGACAGATAAACGTAATCAAATGCAAGTAATAAATTCCATTTACATAGAATAACTAGCTTACCCTAATACCAAGAAGTGCAGCTACAGCACCTCCTAAAGAATGTCCAACAATTTCAATATTGTATCCATCACACTCACATCCAGCTCCAAGCAGTGAAGATAAGAATCCAGCTGTCAACAGCTCTGATTCATCTGCAGGCAGTTCCATGCTAGCAGTTAATAGCATGGCATTCTTGTTCAATTTGTCAAAATAAGGTGATATAGTAATAAGATTAGAATATAATGAGACACGTTATTTACTGCAGCAATTGAAGTTTTTTTTTGTGATTAGAGTACAAGGTTCTGGTGTATAGTCCTTCACTAGTTTATAAGAAAAACCCAAGGAGTTTGTGTGTGTATAAAAAGGAAAATCTGCCTTTGGATCCATGTTAACCTTGATGAATGGGCTGCCCTTCAAGCTTTGTGTACAACTCTCGAGCCGATTCAACAATTCCTGCATGTCCATAGTGTGGAAAAGACGAGAGGACAGCCTGCTTTACTTCAGGGGGCAATTGATCCGAACTGCAATATAGCACGTTTATTTATAAGGTAAATGAAGAGTCAAATTTCATATTTGAGTTCGCAGTGACCATTAACACTTGTGAATGAGAAAATCCTTCAGGTTCAATCATGGCAACCCGCAAAGAAAGAAAAGGTTACACCCATCTGATAACCCAGAGGAAAAATACACATTATACACCCTATGACGCACTGACCACAGGACCATCCAACCAGTAAAAGCAGTTATCCAGTAACCGCCTAAGGGCATGTAAAATCCATTGAATAGTAAGCCTAAATTTCCAAAAGAAATCTACAGTTTACGCTGGATAATTTTCAGTATGATAGATAAGTCTAATACAGATAAAGTTAATTACTTGATCAGCCCATCCAAGTCCTCCATGGTAAGAGAGCATTCCCTACACAACCCATCGGTTATAACATCTTCTAGAGTCTCGGTTCCACGAATGGCAATGACAACTGTTCTCAAGTCATGCAGGACCATAACAAAATAGGCAGCCTCGCGTTTTGTCTGCAAGAAGCAAACAAGAGAATTCAGATGGGTTACAACAAAACTGTTAAGAAGTTGATTCAGTGGATGTGCTGATTTACCTGGCTAACACGACCTTTCCGAAGAACTTCTGGGGCCACATTTACATATTTTAGGAAAGCCGCTGCATGCCCTCTCCACCAGTTATCTCCTTCAAGGACTGGTCGTCTATGGAAGTAAAGTTCTATAAGCTGATTATGCAACCACGCAGCAGAGAAAGAAAGACATCTCATAAAAAGACAAAATTTGTTGGTTCAGATGCAAATGCAAATTGTTTATCCCAACTTTTACTTTTGAACTCGATAGAGAAACCAAAAGATGCCATATTGAAAATATAGTGGTCCGAAAAAACGTAGTAATTGTCAAATTAAATGATGCAAATGATTGAAAGTAGCTACTAGATTCAAATCAAGAGCAAACATGTCCCAGAAGGAGGGAGCCAATATGTAATGGACCGAAGTGCAACAACTCGTATAAGCTCTGTTGAGGCCTCAACGAAATAACACTACTTGATGTTCTTGCCGCCTCAAAGAATGTACATACACTAAACTGAGCATGCATGAGCCATCCAAATGTAAAAGATGACAGCAGCAGTTGTAAATATCATTTCATAATACTCATTTATACAAACAATAATAAAATGATTGATTCCAAAGTATTTTGAATAGCCTTACACTATTTACCTAGCACGAGTCCATGGAGTCAAAACACCTTGCCTATTGAGCCAAACACAGGGAAACATAAGAGGGTTCCTCCCAATATCAAGCAGCAGCCCCTGCAAAGAGAACACGTCAACAATGTGACGGAAAATATTGGAATGGAACGAAGCAAAGGGTGAGAGAATAACTGTATAGGTAGCTTCAGCAAATGGATGAAACAGAATAGCCTCTTGGATTAGATCATGAGGAGCCTCCATTCGTTCTCTGGAAATAACTGTCGACAGCTTGGATTTCTGCAACAATGAAAAACCTGACAAAAATCATTTTAGTCAGAGATAATAGTGCTAAACTATAATGGTGCCAAACAATAGTATCATGATTCAAGAAACCACAACGTCAAACCCCAGATAAATCCACAAGTATTCACCAAGATCAAACATAACCGTGCTTTGAATGAGAAGGTAAATAGAAAACCAACCTGCCATGAGCTCAAGATGACCAGTTCCTGATGCACGATAAGCCATAATATCGCTCAACAGTTTTGCCACAACACATATATCATCATCTTCCAGTGCACTCCTAGCAAGGTGAAGAACAAAGTTGGTGAGATTGATCAAAATCAATGCAACAAGAACATACCACTCAGCACCAGAAAGAAACATACGAGTATTTCACCCGTCCTAGACAACACAAAACTTCACGAATGCCATGATCAAACACCTCCCTGTAGTGAGCCCTCCATGCAATATCATGGGATGCATAAAATGACCTCCATCTTAATACATCGGAACCTGTAGTGCACTGGACTACAGTTCCCACCCACATGACAACAAGGAAAAATATAAACAAGACGTGCTTCCAGTCACTGTTGTCCTGATCATGTCCTGGTAAAAATAACACACGAGACAGTGATTATGAAGTAGCATTGTAATACAGGAATACCCCAAAACCTTGCACCTAAGAAACCAAATGATTAAAGAGTGTATTTTTATGTGTCAGCATCTATCTTTGACGACATGGATAATTTAATCATGACAAACAGGGATAGATAAGATAAAGAGAACTTATATCTTTGTACTTTGGACTTTAGCAATTGTGGACGTACCTGAAAAACACTCTTTCAAAGAATTCCCAGCTGAGAAATCCTTTAAAATAATACACACCAAATAAAATGCCAACACAAATTGCAGCACTGTAATTACCATCCCAAACCTTGTCCACCAAAGCCACCTCTTGTATCGCAACTGTCCACAAAAATAATACTAATAAATAACCTTGTGATTCAAAATGCTACTACCCGACATCACGAAACCAAGAATATAGTCAAATATCAATTATAAATGACTCATATATAGGAAGTAATGCCATGGAGCCGAATAAATCAATGAAACTAACATTACCAATAATTACTGTACTAAGAGGGGTAAAATTAGCAAGATATTCATTTTCATTCTGTCATGGTGTGAGACATTTGAAAGACTTGTTTGTGTTGATACTATGCCTGCGGAAGAAAAGTGAGAATGATTGCAGCAGTCAGCGCGCTCCCACAGCTCCAGGCAACGAATTTCTTCGCCATGCTTTCTATGGCTTGCCATAGTTTAGCAGAAACAAATGTGGCAAATTTCGGCCATGAACCAAACACGCTCAAATGTTAAAGCCGGCAGCAAGTGACTCAGTAAAATCCACCATGACCACCAACTTTGAGCACTGTATCCTTCTAGTCTGGCCTGTGTTTGTCTTGCTGTTGGCCTGTAGCAGTCCAGTCCTAGTTAAGCTTGTTTGATCCACAAGATCATCTAGTCTAGATCAATACCGGTAGAACAGAGAGATTGGGAGGAGGAGGGTGTTCACCTTCTCCTTGAGCAGACGATCCCGATGCCACGGCCATGGTGGAGGTGGCCGGTGATGGCAGGGAGTGGCGGCGGAGGTGGAGCTTCCCGTCACTTCTGCGTTAACCCTAGATCGGAAGGGGTGTCGGTGGGGGTCTGGCACACAGGTGAACCTCGTACTGAAACGCCGCCGACCCCCACCTCTTTATATACGCAGCGTGACAGGGGCCCACCAACCACAGTTGGGTCGGGCGCCCCCGATCAGGGCGCTGATCATGGGTGCGGGTGAGCCGTTGGGCCCACGCCGCTGGAGATCAACCTAACATTCTCCCCCTTGATCTCAACTTTTACTTTTACCTTTTACTTTACTCGTTTCATCACAGATCAATACATAGAGCATGTTTCATCGTCACAGCTCATTGCCGGTAGAATCAGACAGCTACAATATACCTCTCTGTTTTGAAATAAATTCTTTAATCTTTTTGGGCCTCTTTATTGTCCGGAAATCATATAGACTATACCATAAACCCATGTCGACTATGTGTTCTCCAAAACACACTGGGCGGTAAGCCTTTAATTAGCAGATCTGCAAACACTTGTGTGTTTCTTTTATATGTTCCTCTTATGCTCAAAGCATTTCAACATAATTCCGGACTTTCTCCTTTACAACGTATAACTCTGTGTCAATGTGTTTGGCACCACACTTGACTCGTTGTCTTAGGAGTGAATTACTTAATGGTTATTGCTGTTGTCAACCATTATCAATTCCGGGTACAGGTTTCCTTAACCATTTTGCCTATCCCTCAGCCTCATATCATGCTATAACATGTCTTTACATCATATTGATGTTAATCTTTTCATTCTTTGGAGCTTTTCCACACAAAAACTCCAAATGTGAAATTTAGCGACAATTGTGGATTTCGCTATATATTTCACAAATTTTTCTTTGTGCTCACAACCTTTTGAGAGCACATTTATAGATCTATCTTTGTACTCACAACCTTTTGAGAGCACATTTATAGATCTATCTTTGTACTCACAACCTTTTGAGAGCACTCTGTTTCTTTTAGCATGAGGCCGATATCTTTGATTCCATTCCAGTGATCTATATCTGGATTGGACATTGCCAAAACAACCGGATACGTGAACTGTCAGGGTAATATTGAGTTTCCAACAGCTGAAGCATATGGTACCCGTTCTATGTTATCTCTTGGAACACTAAAGTTCCCAATTCCATTACCCTTGACAATAAGAACAGGCGTAGGTTTTCTCGACATGCATGCTTTAGAGACTTCTTCTCAGCATGTCCATGCGATATTTCTAATACCCCTTTTCTTCTTTTCTTAGTAAATCTCGATACTTTTAACGACAGACACTCTACCGAGAATACTCTTTTGAGGACAAGAACTTCTTTTCTCTGCCGGTAGTAGATTGACATCACCACTAGCAAGTAGGATATCATCCACATACACTGGATTAGGGAATGAATTTCCCATTCTATAAGTTTGTAGAAAAGCGATTGTCCTCTCATTCTCTTTAACCCAAAATAACTTCTGATTCTAGAGACTTGCTCTAGTCCGTAAGATCCCTTGTGTTCTTTACTTTCATCTGATGTAACTCAGACCATTATGTGCCATTATCACTCATTATAATCTGTTTATTCTCTTAGCGCAAATCTTTCGATTTAAAATCGCTTTTTACATATTTCCTTTGGAGTCACATTGGCGTTGTAGACCCTTTATAGCCTACTGTTTTGGCTCCATTGGAAATTACTTATGAGTCCCAAACATCGTCGGGATTCACATAGTCTCTAATCATTAAGACAAGTAGACACTTGTCAAAATCGATTGAGCGCTGCTTATAATTTCTGTAAATGAGGTGGGATCAACCTTCATTTAAATTTCTCTGATATAGACTTTATAGTCATCTGTTTTTCTCATATGGGGATGTTGTTGTTCTGTCATTGCCTAGAGGCAATTAATTCTGTAGTCTTCTATTGCTATAGCTCTTACAAGGACCTAAATCACAAGATCCATGTTTGCTTGTTCATCTCTATTATAAAGCAACAAGCTCCCCCAGATAAAATCTATTCGAGCCTTAGGTATGTTCATACCATGCTCCCCCAGATTACTCCATTTTCTCCAAAATGGTGTATCCTTAATCCTTTTTATTTGGGTTTATTCTTTTAACCTGTCAATTCTGTTAACCTGTCAATCTGTCTTCTTTATGGCACTTTGAGTACCATCCTTAGTCTTCTTTCGGAGCTGTAAAAGATACAGGAATAAATCTATCTCTTTACTTTAGGGGTATCATTATTATGATCGTCGTACTCCCCAGACGATCACAATTCATCATAGATCACTTAGATGCATAATATGCATCACATTATCTGAAGTATAGGGGAGTTTATTCTGTAACATTCTCTATCTCCCCCTCGAAATGTGGCAAGAACCTTTTTGCCACAATTTCGAAACTTTGATTATCTGCTTTATTCAATATGAAGTTATCTTTTAACGTATGGGAGTACTTTTTCCTCATTCCCTTTTTTTTTTCTCAATGGTACTGCAAGTCACACTTGCATAACATTCTTATCTTTAGGTTCATTTGTAACTTTATTCTCTTTTGACTCATTAAGTGCTTTATAACTATGATACACAAGGTGTGCGGTCGATATAAAAACACATGAGTCATCACATCTTTTCCTGTCATACAGAATAAGTCCTTTGTCAAAATTTTCTCCCGCCATGCGGGTATTTTCCCAGACTTTTCCCACCACGTGGGTATTATTATCGTCTTTTCCCGTCATGCGGGTAATTAAAAGACACAGATGCCACAATTGGCTCTTTAGACTGCATATTCAATCATCAAATTCAGAAATAAATCTGAATACTCTTTTATACACATGCTTAATCCAACGTTGGTCAAATTAAGCATTCATGTTGCTCGTTTAAAAATTTTTCTTCATATAGATGAAAGAAATTCGTTAAACAAAACTCTGAATGATTTATTTTTTTCTGCATGGAGAGTACATGAAAGACATTTGTCAAACAAGACTCTCGATGATCTATTTGTATTCTTGGATTAACATCCAAGAATTCTTTTTCTTTTGCAGTCATTCTTTAGAGAGAACATACTCTCTCACTTTATGACCTTTCTTGGTCATCTTTCGGGTCACAAGTACCCATCCTTTTGCTTTCACGAATGAAAACATGAGAATCTTTGTCTGAGAAAATATTCAATAATAATAAACAATAATGAGCATAAAAATAACCCTTCGTTGGTCTGGTTAAAGATATGCACCTTAAATCTTTAAAACTTTCTTCTATATTCTAAATCACCGTTGGGCAGAATTAGAATGAAACATCATCTTTCTACACTAATTCTACATCACCGTTGGGCAGAAATAGAATCAATGCATAAAACTCATAAACAATATGATGATAATATTTCTATTGCAATAAAGAACTCTGTTTGGAAAATGACATTATCATCAACTCTATTTCAGCGGAAACATGAAATATACATATTTCTATAGTTCAAGAGCATTTCTTGATCTTTTATCTTTTCTCTGAAAATTGATCACTTTCATGCAAAATTATCAGAGATCTAGCCCTTTGACTATAGAACTCATATAATTATAGTACTGCTATCATCAACGTTGGTCAGAAAATAACAATACCATAATTAATCTGTTAAACAAGTATTTCTCTTTTTCCTCCTCTCTAATTAAATTTTCCCGTTGGTTCCAATTTAATTAGAGGAGAGTCCTTTTACTTTACAGCAGAAACTGTAAAATATTATCTGTATTTCACAAACATTGCACTGTTCAACGATTAACAAATCATGATTATGTTATTAACAACGTTGGTCGTAAAATAATAGGACCATAATCACCTTTACTATTCACTTTATCACATCTTTAAAAAATTTAATTATCACTTTATTGCTTTTAAGCAATTACTTTTAACAATTTGCAGCGGAAAACATGAATAAAATTCATAAACTTTGTACTTTTCAGAAGCATTACTTTTACTTTTCGGTTTCCTAAACAAAACTTTTGTTGGATAATTTTGAATAGGAAAAACTTTGATGAAATTTGCTCAAAAAACTGAACAAAACAATTAAAACATGTTTCTGTGAAAAAATAAACAGAAAAAAAACTTTTTATTCTTTTTAGCAGGGAAAAAACATGCGGCCCACGGACCGTTTGCTATCTGCCGCGCGGGCGGACAGAAACTACGGCCCACGGCCCAATTTTTGGCCCAAGGCCTGCTGGTTGGCTAGGTTTTCAATCCTGGCCGTCGTATTCAATCCGACGGTCCAGCGTGACTGTAGCTGGATCAAGACCAGGTCGTTGACCTCGTCCGAAAAAGGTAGCCGCATTTCTCTCTTTCTCTCCCGCAGCTCACTCGCGCGACGGCGTTAGGCCTCGCCGCCGGCTGGCCGGCCCGCCGGACACCGCGCCGGAGACGGCCTAGCGCGGCGAGCCCCTTTTTCCTTTCCCCTTCCCGCTCCTTTCTTCCTCTGCCTCTCCTTTCTCTGTCCGCGACAACGGCGGTTGCCTGAGAGGGAGAAAGCTCCCGACGCCGGTGGCGTGCCGGCAACGGCGGCGTACCCACGACGGCAAGGCTCCCCTCCTTTCCCTTTTCTTTCCACCACCTCACGCCACCTAGCCGAGAGGAGGAGAGGACCCGACAGCCCCCTCTGCCCCCATCCCACCGGTGACCGCATGGTCTGGTGGCGCCCCCGTCGGCCCAACGGCCGGCGACGAGCCTTTGCCCCCGAAAGGGTCACTCCCTTTCGGCCGTGGTGGAGGCGCGGTGCCCCGTCCACTGCCCGTGTTCTTCCTCCGACCCTCGGCTTGCCGATGCGTGTCGGATGGAGAGGAACGGCGCGTCCTGCGGCGGCGCTGCTTTGCCGGCGAGCCCAATGGCCTCCTCCGGCGAGTACTCTTTCCCTTTGCCCTTCCCCTTTTCTCATTGGGTTAGGGTTTCGATTGGAGGGGATTTCTTTTTGGGATGAACTCGGGAATTTCTTTTGATTTCTTTTCAATTCTTTCTACCGAAAGGATCTAGGTCTAGATGTGCTCTGATACCATTGTTTGATCCACAAGATCATCTAGTCTAGATCAATACCGGTAGAACAGAGAGATTGGGAGGAGGAGGGTGTTCACCTTCTCCTTGAGCAGACGATCCCGATGCCACGGCCATGGTGGAGGTGGCCGGTGATGGCAGGGAGTGGCGGCGGAGGTGGAGCTTCCCGTCACTTCTGCGTTAACCCTAGATCGGAAGGGGTGTCGGTGGGGGTTTGGCACACAGGTGAACCTCGTACTGAAACGCCGCCGACCCCCACCTCTTTATATACGCAGCGTGACAGGGGCCCACCAACCACAGTTGGGTCGGGCGCCCCCGATCAGGGCGCTGATCATGGGTGCGGGTGAGCCGTTGGGCCCACGTCGCTGGAGATCAACCTAACAAAGCTAGGTGATTTGAGCCCCGTAGGGGTGTTCGGACAACTCACAGCTGGTTTCCTGATAGAGCCCAACTCGCTTCCTTCTTCCACATTCCATCAGACTTGCTATTTTCGTTGAGCAATTAATGGAAAGGTGGTTAGCCCGGTTGGAGAAGAAAAAAAAGTGATTTGACTCATTTGAGCCCACTTTATTCTTTTCTAATTAACTGGATGACCCTATTTCTTCTACAATTAATTGCAAAGCTCACACCTTTTTGAGTATCGCCGGGAGAAAATGTTGGGCATAGACATGACATTACTGTTGTTTTTAGCAAATGACATTTCATTCTACTGTTGGTCTGTTACCCCCGAGCTAGTAGCTCCCCGAATCCATTTTTTCTATAAAAGAAAGTTGCACAATCTATCTAGTCACTGATTGATTGATTGGGAAATGAAGACAAGGCTGCATTACCCGCGAGAGATGGCGGAGGTCCCGGTCGCTGTCGACGTGCGCCCCGATGGCGCCGGCGGCGATGGCGGCCGCCGTGGCGCCCTGCGCGAACCCCGCCACGGCTGACGCGAGGAGCCTCGCCGCGGATGCCGCGGACGCGGCGGCGGCGGCAGGGCCGAGCGCGCCGCCGCAGCGGCCTCGGAGCGCGAGGGCAGAGACGGCGGCGCCGGTGGACGCGGCGGCGGCGTTTAGCAGCGCCGAGCAGGCGGTGGCCCACCGCACGGTGCCCACCACGCCGGCGGCCATTGGGCCGGTCCAACGGAGGCGGAGGCGTCGAGGTGGCGCGGTGGAGACTGGAGACACGCGCACGAGAGCAGAACTAGCTGGGCATCAGATGCCATTGGCGCTGCCTTTTCTTGTGGCGTGGCGATTGCTGGAGAGGCCGAAGGGGACAGCAGGTGGGGCCCAGAAGTCAGCGAGCGTGTGTTTGGCGTAGCGGTGTCGGTCTGGTTGGCAGTTGAGCTGATCGCATTTGCTGCGCGCTCTCGTACGGAAAGGTTCACTGTACGAAAATAACATTATTATTAGCGTACTCTCAGTATTACCTCCTCACTCTCACTGCTGGTGGGTCCGTGTCTGTTGGAACTGTAACATGGCACATGCGTCAGTGGGCGTATGTAGCGTTCTCTGGTAGCCTTTGGTCATACGCCGAGCAGTGCTCGCTTTCCAAGCCAGAGAAAAAGCTCGCGGAAATTTTCCATGACATGTGGGCCGTCGAGCGCTGTGTTTCTGGGGTCCCGCCTGCAAAAAAATTGGTTGGAGCTCGTGGTTGGCATGCCGTGTCGAGGATTAATGGCGTGTGAGGTTATGGTTAGCTCGGTCGCTTTTGGCGTTGGAGTAGGTCAAACCGTCAAAGCCTCGGCCCCACTACCACATTAATATTTTTTCAACGCAAAAACATGTGAAAATCTAGCAGATCTGTTCACAAGTCTTTACCAACATTTGCATCCAAAAAATGTTAAATGTATTAGTGTACTTGGTGTGAGATGATTACTAAAATTCCAATGTTCATATGGAGAAAACTCCTAGAATTATAACCCTGAGATTTTCATTTTGTAATAAATATTCTACTCTTTTCCCTTATTAATGTTTCCACATTTATTAGATTTTACTAAGGCAATATAAATATGACATATCATTTCCTCCGTACGTTTTTTCTTCACTTGGTTTTTATAAGGGAATCTTCAGTATCATATCTAATTCCTATATTGATTTCTCCTCATACTTTTCCACTTGGTTTTTTTGGGGGGGGGGGGGGGGGGGATATTACCAGAATCAAAGATCATTAAGACATCAAGGTTAATGACAATCAAAATCATACAAGGACATTCAACCTCTCAACTATACAAATAATTTTGCAGGATAGTTGTCCAAGGCCGGCGGGGAGGAAGAGGAGGCGCGACTGCCGGTCAAACTGAGTCAACTTCGGTCATGTTGGACGATGGCGACGTCTATGCGTTGTTACCCTGATACGGCATCATCATTGCAGTTTCCTTTGTTCGCGCGGGATACTCCATGGAAACCTTAGATCTAGATCTTCCAGATCGGACGACGGCGACGCGCTGCCCCGTTCTCCCTCCTGAGTGCGTCATTTCGAAGTAGGAGCTAGAGGGGTCTGAGGTGGAGCAGTGTGCCATATACAGCATCAATAATGAAGGGTCTCGATGGCGTGGCGCAGCGGGGTATCGGCAATGGACGCGTGATGATGGATACGCGTAGTGCGGTGCCGCTGTCTGACGTCGTGGCGGCGTCGACGGAAGGCCTGACAAGATCATTACGTTCATCCCTTATGGATATGGGTTTGCAGAATGCGACAGCGACGACTTCTGAAACGTGTGCATATGGTGCACGATAAGATTATGCTAGACCGGTTTGTGCTCCCGGCTCGCCGTTGGGTGGCTTGATGAAGCCTTAGAATTTACATGATGTGCATTGGTGCGAGTCAGGGCACACAGCAAACGGCGTACTTCTTTGTAAGGGTTTAATGAATAATGTAATTAAAAAAGTTTCAACCTCCATTTGAACAAGAAAATAATGTGTTACTAGTTAGAATTGTTAGCTTGTCCAAACGCTTGTAAGGGCACCTCCAACGGGGTGGAGCAAACGGATACCGAAATTGGTCCGGTTTTGTCCCTTTGGGGGCGGACTGTGGACACATTTTGGGCATTTGTCCGTTTGGGGTGGAGGTGCCCCCAACGGCCTGGCGCAAAATGGCCCATTTTTTACAATTCACAAATTAATCAATAGCACACAAACATAGTTCGATAGCAAATAGTACAACCTTCGATCCATATTAATGGACTCAACTTTATCTAGATACAGATGTATCTAGTTAAGTGTTTAGACTAGATGCATCCGTATCTAGACAATGTTGAGACCATTAATATGGATCGGAGGGAGTATCAAATTTGGGTCGCGTCCGAGAGGTGACCGAGAGGCTGTCCGTCCCGCCCAAAGCCGCCCCAAAATTGGGCCGCGTTTGGGTCGAAATTCGGTGTCCGGACGGACACCAGTCCGGATGCGCCAGCCCGTTGGAGCCCCTCTTTTGTCCGTTGGGACAAAATCGGACTGGACTGATCCGTATGCGCCAGCCCGTTGGAGGTGCTCTAAACGATGGATCATAGCAGCCGTTAATTTAAACACATACCATTGTTATTGTTAGACCGTATTATAAGCATTTGTTTAGGGATATAAATACCCTAACAAACATGAACGAAGATGCGATTCCAATTTCAATTCTCGATCCGTAACATAAATGATTGTCGGCTAGCCGTACGTGACACGGACAGTACAGTGCAGGAGCCATCGGCGCTAGTGACCAGTGAGCGCAGTGGCCATGGCAAACACTGTGCAAAGCAACTGGCGTGCGGACCGGCCCAATGGTCTTAGCAGGCCGCAGCGCAGTCAGCCTAGCACTGAAGCATTGGTCCGTCCATATGTAGGGAGTACGGAGATCCATTGGGCGTCCATGGGCTACATTAACATGCACAAAGCAAACAAGCAACCTGCATATAACAGATTAACAGACACATGAAGCCTACGAGTGGGGAGCCCGTGCAGCCAGGAATGGTCCTCCACTTCCAGCCTCGAAAGAATCCTGTTTTTAAGGAAGAGATGGTCCATCCATGGGAGAGAGTAGGTTTGTTAGGTTAGACCACGAAAGAACTTTACTTACTTAGCTTTGTTCGTACTGTCATTGACCACGCACATAAACCGCCCTCGTTTTGTCCTTTGATGAAGGAGAGAAACCGAGCAAGCAAACAACACATGCAAAGCGACTGGAGCAAGAGGCCAAGGTCACGTGAGATGCCTACCATTTACCTAGGCGCGCCCTTCTACTTAGAGCATCTACGACATGGATGGTCAAACGATCGATCGAGCGGTGCTTTTTATATCCTGCTCCCAACACTAATAATAATGCTAAGCTAACAACACGCCTTATAGCTTTTCCTCTGGGACCAAAACCTTGTAATAGCTAGCTGCGTACTTTAAGCTAACACCAAATCAGCGGCATGCTAAAAAAAACACTAAGCGAGCGGCGGACTAGAGCAAAACATAAGTCAAGTTCTATATATATCACAAAATAATATATCACTAGTTCCCTCACCCTCTCCTCTGAACTGTAACAAATCATGTGGATCTGTTATTTCCGTTGCATAAATGAAAACAGGTAGGATTCCAGTTGAAAAAAAAAACTATCGTATCAGAATTGCTATTATATTTCTCGATCGACTATTTCGAACTAATTGCTGCTAATCAGCCGATTAGACTTTTGGATCTGTTCAAGTGCAGAAAAAATAGAAAAATCTTAATCTGACGGCTATCATGAATAGGCCGAGAAATAACTATGTTTTGCTATTGGCATATTGCTTATGCAGTGATAGATAACAATCTCTAAGTTGGCATTAAGAACCATGCGATCTAAAAATTGAGATTAATACAAGTACAAATAATGAAAAACGACCAACAATTAATCATCTACGAATTTATGTAAGAACCATCCGATCAGAACAATGAGTTATGTACATGTACTAATGGATGAAAATATCTTTATCGAACAACTATCAACGTCGATTTAGAAATACTACTATTTGTACATCGACGGGAAGTTGCGGAGCCAGGACGATAAATCTGTGAGGTCAATGCCATGATTATCACAGATTTTAACTAGTTTTTGCACTTTTTATTGGAATATATAGGAAGTGTTTTCTTTAAAAGTTGTGGGGTCAGTTTTCTAAGTGTTATAACATGGATCCGCCAGATTCGATGGGTTTGTATGTCACTTTCAAATAACTATTCCCGATCAGTCAACTGAGTCAAGTATCATTCAAAATAATAGTTAAGCATGCATGAGTATTGGGCAACACTTTGCATCGGCCCTAACTGGAAGTAGAAACTATTGTGCATCCATCCTTATGTAACCTAAGATTTTTTCGTTACTCCAAAATGAAAGCCAAAATTGCAAAATCTTAAATTGTTGGCTATGAATGGTTGACCGTGATGCCACTATTTCTAAAAACGAATTTTCTAAGTCTAAGAACCGACATGAACACTGAGTTTCATGCAAATAAAATGGATGGATTTTTATAGGCCACTGAAAATAACTAACTGAACTATTTCTAAGTCGGCTGGTGTATAGTCCGCTCAACTTCAACACAAAATAAAACATATCTGAAAGTTTTCCACAGTCTGACCCTTTTTCATGGCTTTCGCCCGTGGGGCACCATGATACGCATGACGCCGTGGGAGTCGGATTCCATGGTATAATACATGGCAGCGTGACCTATCATGACTTACGACATTATGTGACGATGGTGCCCTACCCCAGAGCGACATGCAATGTACCATGGCGCCATTTAAAAATGGTCAATTTGTGAAATTTTTGCAAATCCAATTCATTTTATGCTGAAGTTTCAGAAAAAGTGTTAGTCATGTCCATTTTCACACGGTATTTCCAGGCTATTTAAAAAACTATCGTCCATCAATTCGTGCAGCTTCAAACTTATTTTCCGACTCCAAAATCAAAGGTAAAATTGCAGGCATACGCAAATACTTCGTATGCATGCTTCCGTATGCATGCATGCGTGACTGATGACTGACTGTGTGTCAGAAAAGAAGAGAAGAAAACGCATACTATGATCAGAAAAAAGTGAGCAAGTGATCTGAAAACGCGGCGATAGCCTTGCTTAGCCTGTCACAGGGCTAGGGCAGCTACTAGTATCCTGCAGTAGTATAGGTTTTGTACACACACTAAGCAGACAGCAGCTGCAGGTGATAAGAATGTTAGCCAATCTACGTAGCTACGTAGTCTTCACATCAAACGGCTCATCACTACTCAGACTACTCCCACAAAAGCTGCCCGAATCAATGCAAGTGTTTTCAGTGGGATTGCCTCCCGTAGGCCCCCTTGTCTCTCTCACTCTCTCTCTCTCCAGTGCATGCATGGTTAAAGGTTAACTGCATGCAAAGCGTAGTCTACCACTAATTATGGTGTATTAATTAGTATACACAAGGTTATCTTTACAGTGTTTACGAGGAGGCACGGGCGCTCCGTTGATTTCTCCCAGGCCAGTGCATGCTGCTTACTAGGGTTCAATGATCCAGCCATGCCATGACATGCATGGACCCCTACTAGGAGTATTATTATTACTAGTTTTCTATTTTTTACCTGCCTGCAGTACCGGCTCGCCACTAGCTTAACTCTGGTTTGCATCTCAAACTACCTAAACCAAGTTGTTAAAACAATAAGGAAAATTAACTTGGAGTAGCAGAAATACTACCATACATGCCCGAAAACAAGTTCGCATGTTCATGGGGGGCTGAAATAATTTCACGCATCTTACGTTTTTTGAAGTCAATCTCATACAACACTAGTTAAATGGAGTATATATAAGGACATAACCTTCTTGAAACTATCGTTATATTTTATGTGTTTTCTTGCGTTTTACTACTCTTCAAACGAAGTCACCTCGTTGTCCCCGCCGAGGCCTCTCTTGATCGCTTGTTGGTTTGCCGACAACACAATATTTGACAGAATTACAATATGCACAGTTTACTCCTTTCATGTACTAAAATGTTGAGGTTAGATAAATAGCATGACTATTATTTATCTCCTTCGAAAAAGAAGATTTGTGTTTTGATTTTAAAGAACTTAATTGTTAATAGTGAGTAAACACCCAAATTACTGTTTTAACTTTTAAGAAAAAAGGGGCTCCTAGAGGCATCAAACTGAGTCAACATTACATCACATACTCCCTCCATCTCGGTTTATTAGACATATTTAGAGTTTCTCTACGACCTATGCAAGTGAGGATTGGCGGAGGTAATTACTCCTAAATCATGCAATTAATTAGGAACGACCAATAAGGTCCAATCGGAAGTGCATCCATTAACCTAATTAAATTGAGCATTGGCTAAATCGCATGCAAATTGGGGAGAGGAAGTGGATGTGAGCATATCTAGGAGATCATTAATGCTAATTGTGCCTAACTCTTGATAAAATCTGGTTTTGGTATTGTGCCTAATAAACCGAGATGGAGGGAGTACTAGTTTTTGCGAAGGTTTTGCCCGCATTGTGGTGACATCACCCAAATTTCTACCACAAGTGATAGGCCAGGTCATTGACTTTGATGGGGCAATGGCACGGTGTCATTGTTTTGAAATATTACGAATAAAAACATGAATGTGTTCATGCACAAATCTATACGTATAATTTCATAAGATAGAGTTGTGGCACACTGCACATGATATCAAATAAAAGATAGTCCAAAAGTATTCACAAAGTAGAGCTAGCTAGTTGCTAACACATTCACCCAATTGTGAACAATCGAACTCAACACCACAAATATCTTGTCCAATGGCTTGCTTGATCTTAGGTTGTTTCTCTGTGAAGAGCCAATTAACTAAGTGACACCATCATATTCATGTTGATCACTCTAGAACTTTGTATCATCGTAGAGTCTTTGTTTTTGCAAGGGAGTCTTCATGGACTCTTGACATCGAGGTAAGATCTAGATTCATCCATTCCCCGCCATGACAACTATGACCATCCGAGTAGAGCGGTGTCACGTCTTTGTAGCTTCTACATACATGCTCCACAAGCATCACCATGCCAAGAGCTTCAACTTCAATTGTCATGCTTAGGGCATCTTCGATAGAGTACTGAATATTTGGCTACCTAAACCAGTTTTAGGGCGCGGGGGAGGGGGGGGGGGGGGGGAGAGAGAGAGAGTATGGGTAGTCAAACAATTTTTTGTTGGATTGCTACATTTTGAGCTTCTAGTCAATTTTATCATATGCATTCTGAATTACTGAAAATTAAATTTCGTATCAACAGCAATAAAATGCTTAAATAGGGAACAAGTATTACATTTTCTTAGCAAAGGGGCTTCACCCTAGCTTCATTAACGAAACTTAACATGGGCTAAAGTCAGGTTTTCAAATACATTACCAGGAATAAGATGCTGACGTGCTCGCTAATCAAGCTGTTGGGAATCCCCAAGAGGAAATGATGATGTAGCGAGCATCAAGTATTTGCTCAATTGAGAACCAAGGTTTATCTACCAGTAGGCGATGCCAAGACGTCAACCAAGTTAACGGTACCTGCACACAAAACACAAAACAAACTTGTTCCCAACGTCCAGGAAGGTTGTCAAGCTCCCCATTTTGCTAGTTACAAGAATTAAACGTACTGTGTGGATAAAAGTGGTGAATATGGAGTAAATTTCCAGTAGGTCAATAGTGAGAAAATAAGTAAAACAAGGGTGCAAACAATGATTAAGATGGACTGTGGGCCATAGGTCACTCGATGCATCTCCCCAAATAAACATAGCATTGTTGGTTGAACGAGTTATAGTTGGGCAGTGATTAAATTGTACTTATCTCTACTTTTATTATTATGATTATTCATGTTGGAAATATGCCCTAGAGGCAATAATAAAAGTGTTATTATCATATTTTCGTGTCCATGATATATTTTTATTTTCCATGCTATAATTGTATTAACCGGAAACATAATACATGTGTGGTTACATAAACAACACTGCGTCCCTAGTAAGCCTCTACTAGACTAGCCCGTTAATTAATGATGGTTATGGTTTTCTAACCATGAACATGAGTTGTTAATTAATTAAAGGGATCATGTCATTAGAAGAATGACGTGATGGGCAAGACCCAACTAAACATAGCAATTTGATCGTGTCATCTAGTTTTAATTGCCATGTCTTTTATTGTCAAGTATCCTGTTTCTTAAACCATGAGATTGTGTTATTCCCGGGTACCAAAGAATACTTTGTGGACATCAACCGTTGCTTCGTGAGTGGGTAACTATACAGGTGTCTTACGGGTATCTCAGAAAGTACTTGTTGAATTACATAATCAAGACTGGTTTGTCCCTCCGTGTATCGGAGAGATATACTCTGGGCCCACTCGGTAATACACATTTGGTAACGCTTGCAAGCACATGATTAATGATTTAGTCACGAAGAATGTTGTATTACGGAACAAGTAAAGAGTACTTACCGGTAACAAGATTGACTAGATATATTGATACCAACAATCGAATATCGGGTAAGTAAAATATCGCGTGACAAAGGAAATCGAATACGGATTATTGTAATCCACGACATAGTGGTTCAACCGATAAAGATCTTCGTTGAATGAGTGAGAGTCATTATGGATATCCTGGTCCCTCTAATTGTTATTGATCGGGGAGGTGTCTCGATCATGTCCGCACATTCTCGAACCCGTAGGGTCACACACACTTAACGTTCGGTGACGCTAGAGTAGCTCTGGGATATTTATTATGGTGAGACCGAATATTGTTCGGAGTCTCGGATAGGATCCTAGACATCACGAGGAGCTCGAAATAGTCCGGAGATAAAATTTCATATAAGGAAAGTTAATTTTGGAGTTTCGGAAAAGTTCTAGAGTTTTTCGGTAAAGTACGGGAACATTCTAGAAGGTTCTAGTGGGTTCCATGGTGGGGTCCACTGATGACGTGGAACAAACGTTTGTTGGGGAACCCCAAGAGGAAGGTATGAAGCAGTACAATAGCAGTTTTCTCTTGAGAACAAAACCAAGGTTATCGAACCAGTAGGAGTTGGAAGAGCTTCAACACGGTGTCAACCAACCCCGTTGATTAGAAGGTTGACGTGGTCCTGCACAAAACACAATCAAACAACTTTGCCCCAACGAAACAGGAAGGTTGTCAATCTCCCTGGCTTGCTGAATATAAAGGATTAAACGTATGGTGTGGAGAATAAATGTAAATGCAAAAATGGACAGCGAGCAAACGATGGTGGAAAGCAGTCAAAATGGTGTTTTAATCAGTGTAAAAGAATGGACCCGTGTCCACAGTTCACTAGTGATGTCTCTCCATAAAACAGATAAACAAACATGTTGGATGAACAAATTACAGCTTGGCAATTAACAAATTATGAGGGCATGACAATGCTATTATGACAAGTTAAACTTCACTGTAGTATTTAATTGGGCATTACAACAAAATACATAGACCGCTTGCTAGCTGCATCTATGACTAATAATCCACCTCAGGATAACATCTGTATCTCCTGAAAGTATTAAGTTGCAAGCAACTGATGCATGTAAAATGCATACATGAACTTTGCATTATATTACTTATATTTCAATCATATTTGCATCATATAAGGGTTATATCATTGATTTATATTGATTTTGGGAATATTTCATTGTTTCCCTATTTTTCTGGAATTAACCCTGCACAGGCAGAAAACCCTATTTTCTATATTTTGATGTTTCAGGGACCCAAACGACGTCCAAATGACCTAATAATTTACGAGCATCAGTTTTTGGAAGGAACAAAGCGTGGGAGCGAAGGAAGCGAACAAACGGAGGCCCGAGGGCCAGAAGAGGGTGGCCCACGCGGCCAGATTCCTGGCCGCGTGGGACCCACCATCTGGGGCCTCGGAGCTCCGTTGCCGTCGATCTTTTTTCCCGAGCCTCCGTCTTGACCTAAAAACGACTATAAAAATAGTCCCCGACGCCCTTCGGAAAGGAGCGCCGCCGAAACACAGAAACCACGAAACAGAGACCTGGAGTTGCAGATTGGAGGGGGAAAACTCCGGCGGGGCGCTGCCGGCGTGGTCTCCATCTTCTCCAACGACTTCTCCACCGTCTCCATGATGAAGAGGGAGTAGTCCACCCCTGGACTATGGGTTTGTGGAAGTAACTTATGTATCTCTCCTCTCTTGAGCTTCACTAATTAGTACCGTATGAGCTGCTGAACATGATTACGGTCATCTATGTAATACCTTTGTGGTGGATCTTTTTATGAGTTAATATATGTTTGAGATTGCAATAGTTTTGTTTCAGTTATGAAAGTAGATGCATATTATGTACCCCGTTCTTGTTTACTTGTTATGATCAAGCATGTGTATGAGAGCGTGTGAGGGGGAACGTGTGCATTAGTTGGAGTAACGGGGGGTGGCTAGTGCGGTGAACGTGAGAGAAAGTTCCGCGATCCACTTGGGTTTTTACCTTACTTTGTTGCCTCACTAGGGATAAAGAAAAATACCTTGCTACCGGAGATGTGGGTGTGACCATTGCCACTACTCCATGACTAGATCTAGCATGTTCTTATTTTAACTTCATGTCATGAACTTAATGCTATGCTCTGATTTATCTTAATTACTAAGGTGTTATGATTTAGTTCGCATCTTGGTGGAGTATAAGAGAGATTAATAAACAAAAGATCTCTATGTTAGGACGTGATGCCCATATAATTAGTAACTTGTCATGAAACCTTTTTGTTGCAATCTCATATGTCAATTCTAGTGTTCCATTGTCTACCACTTTATTAAAGAGAGAGTGCATTTGTGAAACCATGAACCCCGGTCCATTTTTAATCATAAGAAACACCTTTCCAACAACTTTTATCCACTTTACATTTTCTGCCATTTAAAAATCCGAAAATACAAAAACACTTTTACATCTTGCATTCACAATACAAAACCCAAAAATATCATCCATCATTGTTTACATCATTATTGCATATTTATTTACTGTTTTGCATTCATTATCTTTTCATATCATTCTCACACCTTGTGCTTGACAACCACTAGGTGAGGTTGAGGGCACAAACAATTTACTTTGTTTTGTAGGTTTTCAAGAGAAGGATAAGAAGATAAATCTTTCACTACTGATTCCCCGAGAGTTCGATATTAAACCCTCGAGTCACCCCTCGTGGGGAAAACCGTCTTTCCTATACTATACACTCTGCACTTGGAGTCTCAACCTAACCCATATTCTTTTGACGCAGGTAACTACGTCAAGGGCCATCAAGACAGTTTTCTGGCGCCGTTGCCGGGGAATCATTGCTGTAAAGGTTTATCCAAGGGTATCTCACAACAAAGTCAACTTCATCACCAACTTGTGCAAACACCTAAGCTTGGGGAGGTTGCACCTACGTGAGCATCATCTTATCCATCTTTACCTTCAAAGCATTTTATTTTGTTTTGTTATTGTCTTGCATATCATATTTATATTTCGGTTTGCATTTTTATTTTCAGTTTTGCATTTTGTGTTGCATTTGTTATTTCGGTTTGCATTGTTTAGTATCATTTTATTTTCAGTTTTGCATAAAAAATTAAAAAACACATAAAAACTTGCAAAAATGGGAGAAAGAACTAAGTTGTGTGATTACACAAACACTCCAAATGATCAATTTATTGCTAGGCCCATTGCCACACCTGAGATAAAAGCTGATAGTTATGAAGTAAGTCCTAGTTTGTTGAACTTGATAACTAGGGAACAATTTGGCGGTAGTGCTATGGAGGATGCCTCTATGCATCTTCATGATTTTGTTGAAATATGTGACATGCAAAAGTTTAAAAATGTGGAAAGTGATATTCTAAAACTGAAGTTATTTCCTTTCTCACTTAGAGGAAAAGCTAAAGAGTGGTTGCATTCATTACCTACTGGTAGCATTAATTCTTGGGATGATCTAAAAGAAGCTTTCATTAAGAAATATTATCCTCCTGTTAAAATTTTGCAAAATAGAAACAATATTCTTTCTTTTAGGCAAAATGAAAATGAACATGTTGCCATGGCTTGGGATAGGATAAAACTTATGCTTAGAACTTGTCCATCACATGGGGTCAATGAATGGACCATATTACACTCTTTTTACAATGGTCTAAATTACATGTCTAGAAATATTCTTGATTCCGCTGCTGGAGGGGCTTTTATGGGAAAAACTATAGTAGAAGCTAAGAACATATTGGAAAGTATTTTGCAAAACTATAGTCAATGGCATACTGATAGAGCACCTAATCCATCTAAGAAAGTAAACTCCATAGAAGAAACAAATGATTTGTCATCTAAAATGGACACTATTCTTGCTTTCATTAATAAACAAAATATTGAAAATGTGCCTTTGCAAGAACTAGTTGGTAATAATCCTGAAAATGTTGATGTTAACTTCATTAGGAACTATGGTAATAATGGGTATGGTAATAACAATTATAATTCCTATAATAAACCCCATATGTGCCAAACAAATATACCACTAGTAGTAATGTTTCTAGTGATTTGGAAAACACCATTAGATCATTTATATCTACTCAAAAGGAGCTTAATAAGGAATTTATATCTAAGTTTGAAAAACAAGACTCTTTGTTTGAAAGGGTAGATCAGCTCACTAAGGAAGTTTCCTCATTAAAGAACACCATTATAGCTCAAAAACATGAGGAAACAATTAAATATTGTCAAGAGGTTATAAATAAATCTTGGGAACATATTCATGAGCAAGAGAGAATTGCTAAGGAAACTATTATGGTAATGAAAGAGAGAAAAGTTGAGGAAGTTAAAATGCTTAGTGAAGTCAAGGAACCATTACTTGACTTAGAGAATTGTAGCTTGCATGAATTAATATCTATCTTACAAAAATTTGCAAGTGATCCTTCCATCAATGTTAACCAAGCAGGTTTTGGTTCTTATATTGCTAATCATGTTTTAAAAGAAAAGATTGCTAGGTACAACCAAGAAGCTATGATACCACCTAAGCTTGGGGATATATGGATTCCCAAAGTACTAGTAACCATTGGAAAAGAGACACACCATGCTATATTAGATCTAGGATCTAGTGTCTCTGTTTTATCTAAAGAATTATATGAAGTACTTGAATTAAAGAATCTTGAAAAATGCTCTATTGAACTTGCACTTGCTGATGATTCCATTAAACATGCTTTAGGAAAAGTAAGTGATGTTATGGTAGAGTTGCATATGACATTTGTACCTGTTGATTTTCTAATCATGGATATGGGGAATAAAACCTCTAGTCCAATTATTCTTGGAAGACCTTTTCTTCGTACCACAGGTGCTATCATTGATTCAAAAGAAGGGAATGTGAAGTTTCAGTTTCCACACAAGAAGTGCATGGAACACTTCCCAAGGAAGAGGGACACATCAAAGTTCAAGCTCCCTCATGAGCTTCGTCCACAATAAATATCAAGTAAGAAGCCTAGCTACATGGCTATAAAGAAAGCGCTTTACGGGAGGCAACCCGGTTGTTTTTATTTTTGATTTTCTTTGTGTCCTCTTGCTGTAACAAGAGACTTAGTTTTTAGTTTTGTTTCTGGAATTTTTAATAAAGTGCCAAGTTTTACCTATTTTGGTTTGAAAAAGTTGCTATTTGCATTCGGAGATTTTATTCCAGCACGAATCTGTGCACGGTATGATTTTTAATTCCTATTCTGTAACTCCGAATGAGCTGATATTTGAACTGTAGTTGCAACTTTTCATCCTCTGTAAGCATGAATTTTTCAGAATTTTTCGACATATTTAAGTAGGGTAGAAAAATACGTTTTGCTGCTGCTGTTTTTCTGGACAGATTCTGTCCCATTTTGTTTGATGCATTCTTTGAACTTTTAACTTGAATCTTTTTGATCCAATTGAGTTTATAAGTAGGCATACAACATTATACACTTTCTGGACATTCATATGAATTTTTGTTTAAGGATTTTATGCAGCAAGTAATTCATTTGTCTATCACTACTAATGTCACCCCACAGAAAAGAAATGGGAGAAACGGTGTTTTGAAGTTTTTTCACAGGGATTAGAGGAGATGCACCAAGAGCTATCCAAGGATGGTGAAGACCATAAGCTTGGGGATGTGAAGACAACCCCACTGGACCAACACACTCTCGGTTTGCACACGTCTAACTTCTGTTTTTCGATCAATGCACTTTATCGCATAAACTTGGAGCGTCTTTTATTTGCTTTTTATTTCGGTTTGATTTTTGTTTGTCTTGAGACCACCACTATCATTTATATATGAGAGAGCTACTGGAAATTTGGGTTGAATTAAGTTGGATGCTATTAAAAAGATTGGGAAAGGGATGTTTGAGTTGATTCAAAAAGATACATATAGTTGCATGATTCATATGCTTTTAATGAATATTAATTTGCAAGTGTTTTATCAAGAGCTATCTTTTATTCATGTTTTGATGCTGAATGTTACTTTACTTTGTTTAACATGGATTGGTTAGTTCTATGGACACTTATGCATGCATTTAGACGGTCAACTTTCTCCCTCTTGCTAGCCCAAAAATTCCAACAAGTAAAAACTTGTTTTCCAACACCTTCAACCAAAGTTTTTCCAGTGAGTCCACCATATCTACCTATTAGCTTTATGCTATTCCGAGTATGTTTATCATGTTATTTTGTATTATCTATACTTCTGAATTAAAATGCTTATGTTATTGATTGTTATGGGAAAAGTTGGTTAAAGAGCTCTCACGAACTTGATGCACACCTTACTTTTATTGCACTTAATAAACATGACCCATTGTGATTATGAAGTTGTGAGCTTGACAAGAGTCTTGGTTGGGAGTTAGCTCATATGTGCTGTCACATGGCAAGCTTTCAACGTGCTCTTTATATTTTGTTGATATCATGTACTTTTGTTTATGGATGCTTATCATGGTGCCAAATAAATGCGGAAACTTAGTAAGTTTAATGAGTTTGTATAAATGGCTAGAGAGACGCCTGGGCCGCTAATCTAAGCCATGCATCATTCATGGTGGAAATTTACTTACATGCTATGGTGAACCTTCAGTGATGCACCCCACAATAAAAAGCTATACCAATAGTAAATAAAAAGGGTGTGGAGATTGTTTGTTTGTTTTCTTGTCATTTTGACATGGGCTTGTTCCATGTCCTGGGACAAGAGGTACCCCAGTTGACGCTCTTGATGACGCTATTATATTACTTACAATGACCTTAACTTGAACTTGCTTTTGTGTCCCAAGTTGAGTAACACCGTGGTGTAGGTACTCGTATTCACGGGGCATGAGACATTCAACCCATACTTTGTCAAGCATACTACTCATATTTGCTTTCACTTTAAACTTTAACCATTCAAGATGCTATGATAGGGGTAATGAGAGCTTGACACCAATGAATACCACATTGCAAACATTAACTTAAGTAGAAGCATTTGGAAGTTAGATGAAACTTATTCATGTTTTACCTCTACTCATTTATATATCTTTCCAAAGTGTCCACCTTTTATATTCAGATTTACAAGAATACTCTATGACCATTATAGGATGTTTTTACTTTTCATTATGCATACATTTGGTCCATAGTACTTTCTTCTATGTTACACTTTGTGAATTATCATTGAACATCCTTACATTGAATATTTGATATCACTTCATAATCTATCTTGTATATTGCTACTCCTTTGAAGAATGAATCATTTGACTCTATGTAGCAATAGTAATCATCTTTGATATCCTTTGATATATTAAAATGCAAAGTCCATGTTAGTTTTATCACCTTCATACTCGAGGACGAGTATAGGTTAAGCTTGGGGATGTTGATGCATGTAAAATGCATACATGAACTTTGCATTATATTACTTATATTTCAATCATATTTGCATCATATAAGGGTTATATCATTGATTTATATTGATTTTGGGAATATTTCATTGTTTCCCTATTTTTCTGGAATTAACCCTGCACAGGCAGAAAACCCTATTTTCTATATTTTGATGTTTCAGGGACCCAAACGACGTCCAAATGACCTAATAATTTACGAGATCAGTTTTTGGAAGGAACAAAGCGTGGGAGCGAAGGAAGCGAACAAACGGAGGCCCGAGGGCCAGAAGAGGGTGCCCACGCGGCCAGATTCCCTGGCCGCGTGGGACCCACCATCTGGGGCCTCGACTCCGTTGCCGTCGATCTTTTTTCCCGAGCCTCCGTCTTGACCTAAAAACGACTATAAAATAGTCCCCGACGCCCTTCGGAAAGGAGCGCCAAAACACAGAAACCACGAAACAGAGACCTGGAGTTGCAGATTGGAGGGGGAAAACTCCGGCGGGGCGCTGCCGGCATGGTCTCCATCTTCTCCAACGACTTCTCCACGTCTCCATGATGAAGAGGGAGTAGTCCACCCTGGACTATGGGTTTGTGGAAGTAACTTATGTATCTCTCCTCTCTTGAGATTCACTAATTAGTACCGTATGAGCTGCTGAACATGATTACGGTCATCTATGTAATACTGTCGAGGTGTGCCCTCGGCAATTCCCATGGTTGCTATACCTAGGGTTGATTGCGTGGTAGAGAACGCGTAGTATCGGTGGAATCGACGACTGACAAGCTGGATTTACCCAGGTTCAGGGCCCTCGAGTGAGGTAAAACCCTTACTTCCTGCTTGTCTGTGTTTATGGTATGAATATAGGGTTACAAAGGTTGATGAGCTGCTGATCTCGTCGAGATTTGGTGGCTATGGATCGCTTGTCCTTGATCGATCACCCTCCCAGCCTTTATATAGGAGGCTAGGTCTCGGGAAACACAACCGACCAAGGTTACATGTATGGAAAGTCTTAACCGACTATTATTTGATCTAGCTTGGAAAACACTCTTCGTCTTGGGCCTTTCTTCATGGGCTTCGATTAATCCTTGGCTTCTTTGATCATCACGTGCACCAGGTACCCTTATGCTGGGGTACCCGCAGAGTATAACCTCGTCATTAGCCCCCGAGTACTTGCTTGCCTCGAAGAGTCGAGCATGTGCTCCCTTCATCGTGCACGTCATAGTTTTCTTAGCTTGTTCTTCTGACCCGATGTAATTCTTCAAGCTCTAATTTGTTTCAATTGTATGTGTATGCTAACCGAGGGATACTGACATAGTAGGCCTGATTCACTCGAATATCGAGCTCAGTTAACCGCACATTTGGGCGAAACCATACTAGCCTTCAGTCAGACTCGAGTCCCCGGCTCGAGCCTGGAATGCAGTCGAAAGATTTTGCCTAGGGATATTGACATAGTAGGCCTGATTCACTCGAAAATCGAGCTCAGTTAACCGCACATTCGGGCGAAACCACACTAGCCTTCAATCAGGTTCGAGTCCCCGGACTCGAAGCTGGAACACTTTTGAAACTTTTGCCTAGGGATATTGACATAGTAGGCCTGATTCACTCGAAAATCGAGCTCAGTTAACCGCACATTTGGGCGAAACCATACTAGCCTTC
Source organism: Poa pratensis (assembly GCA_947311845.1). NCBI lineage: Eukaryota > Viridiplantae > Streptophyta > Magnoliopsida > Poales > Poaceae > Poa > Poa pratensis. Next base: position 45,395,556 of record CAMZMU010000057.1, on the reverse strand, counting down.
AATCAGGTTCGAGTCCCCGGACTCGAAGCTGGAACATACTGGACAGACTCGACTCAGGCCGTTGTAGGTCTTACTGATTCGTTCTGCAGTTTAACTTTTGATACCTAACGCGTCCGTCAGGATTTTCATCATGTCTGTTGACACGGAAAATTTCAAGGGAAAACACTGTTGGAGCGTCCCTCGGCCCATCTCGATTGCTCGGCGGGTCTTACCTTTACATTTGCGTATGCAGCATCCGAAACATCTGCGATTGGCATAGTTCGGGAATTTATGAAGTTTGATTCTTTGCTTTGTGAGGTACTTAATGCTTTCAATCGAGCCTGTATTCGAGTGAATTTTTCTTACCTTGTTTGGAAATCTATGGGAGCGCGACAGCGCTCCCATGGGAGTAGCCCCCGAGATTGTGGTTTATTGTCTTGCAATAGAGGACAATCTCAAATCATCCTTTTATCTGCTTTTTGTCAATCGAAATATTTTGTCTTTGAAATCTATGGGAGCGCGTCAGCGCTCCCATGGGAGTAGCCCCCGAGATTATGCTTTATTTCGTTTGAAGTAGAGGATAATCTCAATAATTTTGCTCCTTTTTGATCAATCGCAACAAATTTTTGATATGCTCCCATGGGAGTACCTTTGCTAGTCGAATCCTTGCGTCGATTGTAGTCTCGAACCCACCACTCGAATGTGGACGTTATCACTGCCCCTGACGTCATTCATGACGTCTTTGGCGTGCGCCCGCCAATTTGACAAGACGTGTCTGTGTGGGCCCAATGCTCAGAGTTTTGACCGCAGAAGACGCCGTTTCAGCTTTGATTTGACCGGACGTGGCGAATTTTTCGCCGCGCCATCATAACCTCCTAGGGTTTTGTGCGTAGTGGGCGACGTGGGATGCGACGGTTGCTCTCTGCGCCCGCCACGTGTACGGCCAGATGCTATGTGCATTTGGACGGACGATTACGATGGGTTTTGCGTTGTGCGGTAAGTAGCAATATTTGCGCAAGATTCTGATTTACTTGCCATTCACTTCCTCTGTTCCTCTTCTTCCTCGCGCACCGCACACCATTGCTCTGCCTCCCAAGCTCCTTGCCGCTTGCTCCTTGCGCAATGGCGCCAAAGAAGATCAAGCGTGCCGCTGCAACTGCCTCCGCCACCGATCCATCGGACAAGGGGAAGGATGCGGCCGGCGAGTGAGCCTGCCGATGCGCTTTTGAAGATCCCCGGTGACTGGACCAGATCCAGTGTAACCGAGGATACCCTTTCTGAATATCGTCAGAAGGGTTGGCTGCCACCAGCTGACCAGCTGGCCGCGCGTGCTCCAGGTCTGGAGGTACGCCCTGACCCTCGCAACGGCGAACGCGTCTGCTTCGCTGAATTCCTTCCCCGCGGCTTCTCTCTCCCTTTGCATGATTTTGTGCGAGGGCTTCTGTACGCCTATGGCCTACAGATTCATGATCTTACTCCCAACAGCATTATGCATATCGCCTGTTTCATGGTGCTTTGCGAGTGTTTCTTGGGAGTGTCCCCCAGCTGGGCATTGTGGAAGCATATCTTCAAGGTGCGCCACAATTGCCGGGGTAAACGCCCTTGCCCGGTGGGTGGATTTCAAGTACAAGTGCGAAGCGATTCGCATTACTTTAGCTTGAAGACAGTCGACTCTGCCCAAGGTTGGCGGACCAAATGGTTCTATGTGCCAGTCGACCAAGTGGTGCTCCCAGCTTTTTCGATTGAGAATCCTCCGAAGAAGACGGTGGCCTGGGACCACCCCATCTCTCCTGCTGAAGCCAAAGAAGCCACCCCTTTGCTGAATGAGATTGGAAAGTTGCTGAAGACTGTTTCTGGTATTCAGTTGATCAGCACTTATTTGAAGATGCGAGTGTGGCCCATGCGCCTTCGTGCCCACCCGATGTGGCAGTATGAGGGTCCACTCGACAGCACCAGGATGAGCGCCTCCGAGTTGACGCCAAAGGAGCTCAGTGCTCAGGTGAAGAAAATCACGAGCATCAAAGCTTCCACAAAAATCGACTTCAACTTTCCCACGTCCCCTACGGGCCAGAGAAGGCCTTACCCGCAGTGAGTGATTCTTTTTGCCGTTTTTATGCCTCACCATCTGCCTTTGCATCCTTTTTGCTTCCGTTCTTATGATTATGAATTGTACTTGCTGTATAGGGTCACTCGACTACCACCTCTCTCCCTCTACCCGAAGCCGGGCCTACTGTGGAGACGGCAGTACAGGAGGAAACCAAGCTGCCCATTGCTGACCCTGCTTCTGCCCACTCGACTCCTCAGGAGAATCCCGAAGAAGAAACAGGAGAAGAAGTGGAACAGATTGTAGCGGATGCTTCGGATGAATCAGATGCTGAGCAAGGTCCTCGCAAGCCTAAACGCCAGCGTTTGGTTCTTCCGGAGTCTTCGAGTACAGAGGATGAGCAAGGGGACACCGGAAATTCGGGTATCCCTTCTCCTGCCAAAAGCCACCCCTGACTGTCTCCCCTCTGGCCTCTCGTCCTCCTGCCACTTCGAGTAACACCTCTCGACTGGTGTTTTCTCTCTTGGTGACGAACCTGAGTCCGATGAAGAAGATGAGCCAAGGTTTGCTTAATGTTATATTCTTATATTTGCAGCCGCGCCTTTATGGTTTTGTTTTTTGATTGCATGTGCTTTTGCTTTTTGATACTAGTGGCAAATCGCCATCTCCCCCTCCAGTCGCGGACACATCGATTGTGGCGCAGCCATCCACCCTTCCAGAGGCAGCACAAGGCACCGTTCTTGAAGCGGCCAAGGACGCAACTGAGCTGATGGTTGCCAATTTGAACAAGGAGAAGGCTGCCCCAACCGCGGATGTCGTGGCTTCCTCCTCCAAGCCTGCCTCTTGGACTGATCACGTGAGTGCTTCTGTTATTACTTATACTTGAAAATTTTGTTTCTTCTGCACTCGACGATAACATGCGTATTCTGTTTCAGCCTATGTATGCCGCCCTGGCCCCTTGGGTCCAGTCCTTTGTTCGGGTGGAGCAAGAGAGGGACTCCCTGCAGTCAACTTCGACTGAGCTTGCGCGTAAGTGTTTTTTGCTAAAAACTTTTCCCTTCTTTTGAAGTTATGATACTAATCGAGAATGTTTTTGAACTCCGCAGAAAACAAGAAGTCAGCTGAGGAGCAAGTGGAAGGCCTGAAGAAACAAGTGCAGGACTTGCAAACCAAGCTCTCCACCCAGCAGTCTGAATCGAAGAAAGCACTTGCTGATGCTCAGGACGCAACCACTCGCCGGATAAGGAGCTTGCTGCACGTCTGCTGGGCTTGGCCCGTTCTGCCAAAGGTGAATGTACTATTTTTGCGAGTAGCTCTTTGGTTATTTTAGCAGCTTTTGCTCATAACTTATGCTTTCTGAATTTTGAAGGTTCCGAAGGCACCTCGGCTTCCACTAAGCCATCGAGTGACTCACTGTCACTCGATGATGCAATAACGGAACTCGAGTCTGTGTTGTCCAAGACCAAAGGCGAACTGGCTACCATGACCAGCACCCTTAGCAATTTGCACGCGGGGATGTGTCCTACAGCCGCCGCTCCCTCGACTGCAGAAGGACTGGCTGCAGCTTTTGGCGAAAGATCGTCGATTGTGGCGGATTTTGCCCGCGAACTCACGGTACGCGGCTCGGAGTACACCCTCAGGCTTTTGTTAGGCAATGGTGTAGAGGCCGATTTCGACAGTGCTTTATCGGACTACCCGAAAAAGCCTGATGGAAGGCCGCTATCATTCAGGGGTGTAACCGAGCCAGCTACTCGTCTGAGCGAAATCTGCGTCCAGACTATGGAGCGCCGGGCTGAAGCTGTTAGGGCTCAGTCGCGTAAAACTAGGGCAGAATCCATCTCGCAGGCCTAGGAACTTTTTATTCTGTAATTTGATTACTCGAACCTGGCATGTATGCTTTTGCTACTTATGTTTATGCTAGTATATGCTTTTGGGTGCTATTGTTTGAATGAAATTTGCTGAATCATCTGAATTTTGCAACTTCGTGTGTCCGGGCTTCTGAATGTTGCGTTTTATGAACCAGCCACAAGAGTGCGAGTTGGTGGACCTTCTCCTTCTCATATTCGAACATCTAGTCGAGCAAGGGATGATACGAGGGCACTTGCTCTTGCAAAGAATCGAGTGATGAACTAGAGCAAGAACTCAAAAACACTCGATCTGAGTTGGAGCTACTGCGTTCCAAGCCAAGTTTTGCTACCCAACGCGAGGATTATGTTCTTGGCGAGATGGACCACATAAACAGGCAACTCCAATGTGAGTTTATGACACCATTTTGCTTAAAAAGTTTTCTTTGCTTGCATTATGCTTTGGACCAATAGTTTTTTGGCCTTTTGCAGGTTTTGTTCCGATGCCCAGCAAGAAATAGGAGGGTCAATCGACTCCTTGATAGTGCTGTTGATGTACCAACTACTGGCAGGCAGCATTTTTATTTGGACAAGGTGCACGCTCGCACACTTGCTACTTTGAAGGATCGAGTATGGCGAAACGCCCAAGTGCTCGAGATGTGCAGACGTATCTTCACTCGCCTAAATTATGCGCTTTTCCCGTCAGGGCCTCAACCTCAAGGCTTGTTTCCCTTGATCGATATCTTTCGAGTGACGGACTCAGTCAAAGAGTCTTTGATGCAGCTTGCTATTCTTGGATCCAACGCCACTATGGCTTACATCCGAGACCGTAAGCCAAATTTTCGATTCGACCTCCTGCAACTGGTACACTTGTATCTCAATCACATTTGATCGAGACACGCTCTGCTGCTGAGGAACTCATCGATTGCTGCAAGGAGCAGCTTTTTGGTTCTGTACTGGATACAAAGGATGAGCCAGATTCTTAACTTGTAAACTTTTTGAAATCCTAGGCATTCTCCCACTGTAAATATGTTATCTTGTATTTGTGGCGAAATATTTATATGCGTATATTTATGACAGCCCCCGAGTCTATCGAGTGGGATTTTTGAGTAGTTTTGCCAGCCCTCGAGTATATCGAGTGGGTTTGTAGTATTTTTGCTTGACCCAGCCCCCGAGTATATCGAGTGGGGTTTTGTAGTACTTTTGCTTGACCCAGCCCCCGAGTATATCGAGTGGGGTTTTGTAGTATTTTGCTTGACCCAGCCCCCGAGTATATCGAGTGGGGCTTGGGTTTGATGCTCGAGCCCCCGAGTGTTTGAATAGGGTAAACAATAAAAGGCATATATGAGGAAAATGTATCTTTATTCGAAATGTGTTTTCGACCAGCAAGCCGCCTCATTAAAACCTTCCAGTCCCCTTAGGTACCCTGGTAAGGGAAAAGAGTGCGTCTGAAACCTGCTGGTTCTTCCGATATTATGCGCCTATTACATATCTATTCATAGAACTGACGCAGATGCGTCGTTCTATATACTAGTGTGACTTGACGACATGTTGACCGTCTCTGATCCTTCACTCGCCTGCCCCTTGTGCTTCATCGCGTCGTTGATGACCTTGAGCCCTCTGTCGATTGCCTTTTTCTTGCTTTCTGGTAGAGGTGTATTGGAGACTCAAGCTCGGCGAGTGATTGCTCCATCCCGTACATCTCTGAGATTTTGCTGAAGTCACGGTCACATGAATCTGACCTTTGAAAGTTCCCGTTGATCGTGATGACTCCTTTTGGCCCTGGCATTTTGAGCTTGAGGTAGGCGTAGTGTGGGACGGCCATGAATCGAGCGAAAGTGGGGCGCCCAAGTATTGCATGGTATTGTGATTTCCAATCGACCACTTCAAACTCAATCGACTCGGTTCTGAAGTGAGTAGGGTCTCCAAACGTAACATCGAGTTGTATGGTGCCTTCTGGGAGCACTGCTTTGCCTGGGACGATGCCGTGGAAGGTACTTGCGGACTTTGGCAGATTTTCGACTGATTTGTTCATTCTACGCAGCGTATCTGCAAAGATTATGTTGAGACCGCTACCTCCGTCCATGAAGACCTTGGTCATGGCGTAGCCTCCAATTTGAGCGTCGAGCCAAGGCTGCATGCCCTGGTCGATATACTGCGGGTGGGTGGTCCTCTCGATTGAAGGTAATCGGAGTTTCTGACCCTTTCAAAAAATTGTGATGGCTGGGGGTGCCATGACCGCCATATTGACGTGTCGAGTGTGTAATTTTTGCTCTCTATTGGAGGGACGTCCTCGCTGGATCATGTTCATCTGCCCGCGAGTTACGGGATATTTTTGTTCATCTCCCTGCTGCATCTGGTGCACGGCTGCTGCCATTTGTGTTCCCGTAACGGGTTGTGCTGGCACCATGTATACTGGTGTCGATTGCGCTGGTGCTGGTGCAGTATACACCTGAGTAGACTGTGTTTGCGGTGGTATGGAATATACCTGTGCTTGTTGTACTTGTTGCGGTGCTGGATATGCCTGACAGGTTGTGCTTGTGATGTAGTCGATGGAATCTGCACTAGTTGAGGAGGTGCACGCCCATCTCTTTGCAGTCGCAGTATATGTTCAATCGCAAGTTGATCAAATTCCCTGCAATTTCTCAGCGAGTGGTTAGAGCGAAGCTTACCATCATCCCCTTTGTAAAGATGGAACCTGCAATAATCGTCCATCTTCTCCTCGATTGAACGCTCAGGATCTTTGTCTGCTCGCCTGCGCCACTCTGGCCTTCTGTAGCTATCTCGGTCGTCGCGTCTGTGCTCTCGACTGTCACGTCGATCGTCTGTACGGTGGTCTCGATTACCTCGGCGATCGTCTGTATGATGATCTCGATTATCACGATGATCGTCGGCTCGTCTGTCAGTTTGGTCGCGACTGTCCCTTGACTGGACAAAGCCTGCTGCAATGAAGTTTGGATGGTCATCGTCGTGATAACGATTCTTGCGTTTGCGCCTTCGATCATCTCTGTAGCTATCTCTGCGGTCTCGACTGCCCCCTCGTGATTTTCATGTGATGCTACAGGTCGATTGCCTCGTACGGAGTCTTCTCCGTCTGCCCACTTTGTTGCGAGTACCATGAGTGCGGCCATTGTTTTTGGGTCTTCTCGACCAAGTGTTTCTTTGAAGTCTTCCCTCCAGAGTCCGTTTTTGAAGGCGTCGATTGCCCTATCTTCTGATACGTTGCCTACTGAGTTACGGATGGTGGTCCACCGCCGTATGTACGATCTCAGAGATTCATCTGACTTTTGCTTGCAGGTCCGGAGCTCCTCGAAGGTTTTGGGGCGCTCACATAGAGGCTCGAAGTATTTGATGAAATCACCCTTGAAGTGTTCCCACGAATCGTAGTATGATTCGGGTAGCGATTTGAGCCAATCGCGAGCCGTTCCTTCCATCATAAGTTGTATGTACTGCATAGCTGTAGTTGTGGTACCGCGCTGACATCCGACTGCCAGCCTGTAATCTTCTAGCCAGCCTGATGGCTCTTGTTTGCAGTTGAACTTAGGCGTGGTAGCTAGCGAAAATTTCTTGGGCATACGAGCCTCCCGGATCCGTCGAGTGAAGCATAGCGCTCCACATGGCCCGATTTCTGCTTCCGAGTCTGAGCTGTTGCTGTATGACCTCCTCGAATGGCTCCTACTGGAACGATGACGACGTGAGCTTTTTCGACTGCTCCTTCCCCGAGGGCTTCGACTGCGACGATCCCGATCTGTATCTCTCCTTGGAGTTGCTTGTGGATGCTGTATGGCTTGTGCTGCTATTGCAAGTTGTTTGTACAGTTGGAGGTGCTGATCCCTCTTTGGGTCTCCTGCAGGAGGTTCGATTGTTCTGAGGTAGGTGCCTAGCGTCATCAGCGCCCCGGCTGGCTCAGTAGGTATGGGAACTCCTTCCGCGTCGACTGCCATGAAGGCTGGGTTTAGGTTCCGAGTGACCGCTGCACGATCTGCGTCTCCGAGGTTGATGAATCGTGACCTATTCGCGGGGTCGTTTCTGCCGTTGAACTCGTAGACAATGCTCTTCGCCGGCACTCGATATGCTGGCTTGCTTTTTGCGTTCTTCGAGTACTGCTCGGTAATTTTTTAACCGTATCGATTCTTGCCATTGGAAATATTGTAAGGTTAATACCTCTTCTGGAGTTGCGTTTGCTGGTAGCATCGTGCAGCTCTCGATTACTTTGCTCACTTTCTCCGCCATCTCTGCGGTGATGGTCAGCGTGGTTGTTCCATCTGGCATGGTGACTGTGCAAGGGTATTCTGTAGGTCGACGGCATGTTGCGGCTGCTGATGTTTCTGCTGTACTCGCGGTATATACCTGGTACGGTACCACCCGATCCTCCATCCATGTGCTGCTGATGCGTTTTATGGATTCGGCGTCGTCGTCCAGGCTCATGTTGGAGTTGCTTTGCTTGTTGGGGTTTCCGCCACAATCGAGTATGTCTTCGAGTGCTTTGTCCAGGCTGTCTGCGTCGCAGGTGAATATCTCGTGGCTAGCACGGATTTCTGGGCCGTTTAGATCGGCGAGATATATGTTGTCGTCTATGTTCTCTTCGTTCCCCGCGACGTCATTGCAGTCGACGATGTCGTCGAGTGACTCGATTGAGTTGTTTGGGCGGTACGCAGATTCGATCTCGCTTCTTCCAAATCTTTTTGCCACCTCGTTACGGAACTCTTGCGAGGTCATGGACGTGGCAGAGTCGCTTGGCGATTGGATCGGGACGATCTGTGACGATGTTGCGCCCAAGATGGATGTGTTGCAGTCGAAGCGTTGTCGATTGTCTCCATGTCGAGTGTCTCCACGTCGAGTGGATCTAACAGGTCCTGCACACCATCTTTATCGACAAAGAAGTTAAATTTTCCAACCGTAATATCCAAACCTGATTCGAGTCCGGCGAAGGCTTGCTGAGCTTCCATCGAGTGCGGCGTGAGCCTCCTTGGAGATTTTGGCGAGTGATCGCTTTTTGAATTGATGCTGGTGGATCTTGCCGGCGAGTTGCTGTTTGCAACGGTGGTTGGTGATTTGCTTTTTGATGATGCAGTAGGCGAGTTACCTTGTGCAGATGCGATCATCGGGTGGCCGCTTGATGATGAAACCGGCGAAACCGTGAGCCCAATACTACCTTTCCCACAGACGGCGCCAATTGTCGAGGTGTGCCCTCGGCAATTCCCATGGTTGCTATACCTAGGGTTGATTGTGTGGTAGAGAACGCGTAGTATCGGTGGAATCGACGGCTGACAAGCTGGATTTACCCAGGTTCAGGGCCCTCGAGTGAGGTAAAACCCTACTTCCTGCTTGTCTGTGTTTATGGTATGAATATTAGGGTTACAAGGGTTCGACGAGCTGCTGATCTCGTCGAGATTCTGGTGGCTATGGATTGCTTGTCCTTGATCGATCACCCTCCCAGCCTTTATATAGGAGGCTAGGTCTCGGGAAACACAACCGACCAAGGTTACATGTATGGAAAGTCTTAACCGACTATTATTTGATCTAGCTTGGAAAACACTCTTCGTCTTGGGCCTTTCTTCATGGGCTTCGATTAATCCTTAGGCTTCTTTGATCATCACGTGCACCAGGTACCCTTATGCTGGGGTACCCGCAGAGTATAACCTCGTCAAATACCTTTGTGGTGGATCTTTTTATGAGTTAATATATGTTTGAGATTGCAATAGTTTTGTTTCAGTTATGAAAGTAGATGCATATTATGTACCCCATTCTTGTTTACTTGTTATGATCAAGCATGTGTATGAGAGCGTGTGAGGGGGAACGTGTGCATTAGTTGGAGTAACGGGGTGGCTAGTGCGGTGAACGTGAGAGAAAGTTCCGCGATCCACTTGGGTTTTTACCTTACTTTGTTGCCTCACTAGGGATAAAGAAAAATACCTTGCTACCGGAGATGTGGGTGTGACCATTGCCACTACTCCATGACTAGATCTAGCATGTTCTTATTTTAACTTCATGTCATAGAACTTAAAGCTATACTCTGATTTATCTTAATTACTAAGGTGTTATGATTTAGTGCGCATCTTGGTGGAGTATAAGAGAGATTAATAAACAAAAGATCTCTATGTTAGGACGTGATGCCCATATAATTAGTAACTTGTCATGAAACCTTTTTGTTGCAATCTCATATGTCAATTCTAGTGTTCCATTGTCTACCACTTTATTAAAAGAGAGTGCATTTGTGAAACCATGAACCCGGTCCATTTTTAATCATAAGAAACACCTTTCCAACAACTTTTAAGCACTTTACATTTTCTGCCATTTAAAAATCCGATAATACAAAAACAATTTTACATCTTGCATTCACAATACAAAACCCAAAAATATCATCCATCATTGTTTACATCATCATTGCATATTTATTTACTGTTTGCATTCATTATCTTTTCATATCATTCTCACACCTTGTGCCTGACAACCACTAGGTGAGGTTGAGGGCACAAACAATTTACTTTGTTTTGTAGGTTTTCAAGAGAAGGATAAGAAGATAAATCTTTCACTACTGATTCCCGAGAGTTCGATATTAAACGCTCGAGTCACTCCTCGTGGGGAAAACCGTCTTTCCTATACTATACACTCTGCACCTGGAGTCTTAACCTAACCCATATTCTTTTGACGCAGGTAACTACGTCAAGGGCCATCAGCAACAAATAATTGCAATAAGCAAAGTGTGTAATATAAACAATGCAAATGACATGTAGACATAGCATCATTGTTTTCTCCCTAGTGGCAACAGCACATCCAGAGCCTTAGTCGCTTCTGTCATTCGAGCCCAGTCAACCGGAGACATGAACCCACTATCTAGCATAAATACCCTCTCTTGGAGACACTAGCAACTACTTGGCCAAAGCAACCACTAGTATCGGAGAGCATGCAAAATCATAAATAAAACATATAGATAAATAGATGAACAAACTTGATCATAACTTCACAATTCATCGGATCCCAGCAAACACAACATGTAGCATTACATAAAGATGATCTTGATCATGTTAGGCAGCTCACAAGATCTAAACATGGTAGCACAAGGAGAAGAGACAACCATCTAGCTACTGCTATGAACCCATAGTCCAATGGTAGACTACTCACGCATAAGTCCGGAGGCAGGCATGGCGGTGTAGAGCTCTCTGGTGATGATCTTCCCCTCTGGCAGAGTGCCGGGAAGAGCTTCAGAACCCTCCTGAACTAGGGTTGGCGACGGCGGTGGCCTCGAATATCTTTCTGGAAATTTTGATCGGGGGTTTAGGATTTTCAGGACGAGGAGATTACATAGGCGAAGAGGCTGCGCGAGGAGGCACCCGAGGGCGCCAGACGCACCCCCGGCGTGGCCTCACCTTCAGCGGCGCTGAGGTGGTGATGATCCCGAAGAGCAAGGCTTTGATACCTGCAAAAGTAAACGGGATTAGGTTGAGACTCCAAGTGCAGAGTGTATAGTAAGTGGAAGACAGTTTTCCCCACGAGGGGTGACTCGAGGGTTTAATATCGAACTCTCGGGGAATCTGAAGTGGTAGATTTATCTTCTTATCCTTCTTTTGGTTACCTACAAAACAAGGTTAGATGTTTTGGTCCTCAACCTCACCTGTGGTTGTCAAGCACAAGGTGTAAGAATGATATCAGGATAGTTATGCAATGCAAACAAGAAATAAATATGCAATGATGGTGGATGCAATGATAAATGATATTTTTGGGTTTTTGAATGATGTATGCAAGATGAAAAGTATTTTTGTATTTTCGGATTTAATGATGGCTGAAAATAGAAAAGTGGTATATGGTGTTGGAAAGGTGTTTCTTATGATTAAAAATGGACTGGGGTTCATGGTTTCACAAATGCACTCTCTCTTTATAAAGTGGTAGACAATGGAACACACACAGTTAACATATGAGATTGCAACACAGGGTTTGATAACAAGTTACTTAGATATATGGGCATCACGTCCTAACATAGAGATCTTTTGGTTATTAACCTCTCTTATACTCCACCAAGATGCGAACTAAATCATAACACCTCAGTAATTAAGATAACTCAGAGTATAGCATTAAGTATCATGACATGAAGTGAAAATAAGAACATGCTAGATCTAGTCATGGAGTAGTGGCAATGGTCACGCCCACATCCCCGGTAGCATGGTATTTTAGTTTATCCCTAGTGAGGTAACAAAGTAAGGTAAAGATACCAAAGTGGATCGCAGAACTTTCTCTCACGTTCACTGCACTAGCCACCCCCCGTTACTCCAACTAATGCACACGTTCCCCCACACACGCTCTCATAAACATGCTTGATCAAAACAAGTAGACAAGAACGGGGTACATAATATGCATCTATACTCATAACTGAAACAAACATTGCAATCTCAAACATATATTAACTCATAAAGATCCACCACAAAGGTATTACAACGGTGACCGTAATCATGTTCAGCAGCTCATACGGTGCTAATTAGTGAAGCTCAAGAGAGGAGAGATACATAAGTTACTTCCACAAACCCATAGTCCAGAGGTGGACTACTCCCTCTTCATCATGGAGACGGTGGAGAAGTCGATGGAGAAGATGGAGACCACGCCGGCAGCGCCCCGCCGGAGTTTTCCCCCTCCAATCTGCAGCTCCTGATCTCCGTTTCGGTGTTTCTGTGTTTGTGCGGCGCTCCTTCCAGAGAACGTCGGGGGACCTTTTTTATAGGCGTTTTTAGGTCAAGACGATGTCGGTGGAGAAGATCGAAGGCAACGGAGCCACGAGGCCCAAATGGGTGGGTCCCACGCGGCTACAGTACCTGGCCGCGTGGGCCCCCCTCGTTTGGCCCTCGGCCTCCGTTTGCTCGCTTCCTTCGCCCACAGGTCTTCTTCCTTCCAAATATTGACGCCCGTAAATTTCCAGGTGATTTCGTTGACGTTTGGGTCCCTGAAACATTAAAATAAGAAAACGGGGTTTTCTGCCTGTGCAGGGTTAATTCCATAAAAATAGGAAATAAATGAATATTCCCAAAATCATTATAAAACATTGATATAACCCTTATATGATGCAAATATGATTGGAATATAAGCAATTAAAGTGCAAAGTTCATGTATGCATTTTACATGCATCAACATCCCCAAGCTTAATCCATGCTCGTCCTCGAGTATGAAGATGATAAAACTAACATGGACTTTGCAATTTAATACTTAACAATGAATATCAAAGATGATTACTATTGCTACATATAGTCAAATGATTCATTCTTCAAAGGAGTAGCAATATGCAAATAGTTTATGAAGTGATATCAAGTATTCAAGACAAGGATGTTCATTGATAGTTCACAAAGTGTAACATGGTAGCAAGTAATATGGAACACATGTATGCATAATGATAAGTAGAACATCCTACAATGGTCATAGAGTGTAGATGAAAATCTGAATATGATAGGTGTACACTTTGGAAAGATGTATATGTGAGTAGAGGTAAAGCATGCATAAGTTTCATCCAACTTCCAAACTCTTCTACTTAAGTTAATGATTGCAATAAGGTATTCATTGGTGTCAAGCTCTCATTGCCCCTATCATAGCATCTTGAATGATTAAGGTTAAAGTGAAAGCAAATATGAGTAGTGTGCTTGATAAAGAATGGGTTGAATGTCTCATGCCCCTTGAATACAAGTACTTACACCATGTGTTACTCAACTTGGGAAACAAAGCAAGTTCAATTAAATATCATTGTAAGCATAATAGTATCATCAAGAGCGTCAACTGGGGTACCTCTTGTCCCAAGATATGGAACAAGCCCATATCAAAATGACAAGACAAACAAACAAAATGAACAATCTCAACACCCTTTTTATTTACCATTTGGAATAGTTTTTTATTGCAAGGTGTATCACAGAAGGTTCACCATAGTATGTAAGTAAATTTCCACCATGAATGATGCATGGCTTAGATTAGCGGCCCAGGCGTCTCTCTAACCATTTACACAAACTCATTTAAACTCACTCTATTTCCACATTTATTTCAACATGATAAGCATCCATAGACAAAAGCACATGATATCAACTAAATGAGATGAAGAGCGTGTTGAAAGCTTGCCATGTGACAGCACATATGGGCTAACTTCCAACCCAAAACATTCATCAAGCCACAAACATCATAATCTTAATCACAATGGGTCAAGTTTTATTATGCAAATAAAAGAACATTGTGCATCAAGTTCGTGAGAGCTATATAACCAATTTTTTCCATTGCAATCAATAACATAAACATTTTCATTCAGAGGTAAGATAACACAAACAACATGTTAAACATACTCGGAATAGCATAAAGCCAATAGGTAGATATGGTGGACTCACTGGAATAACTTTGGTTGAAGGTGTTGGAAACAAGTTTTTGCTTGTTGGAGTTTTTGGGCTAGCAAAAGGGAGAAAGTTGACCATCTAGATGCATGCATGAGTGTCCATAGAACTAACTAATCCATGTTAAACCAAGTAAAATAACAATCAGCACCAAAACATGAATAAGTGATAGCTCTACAAAAAGAATTTGCAAACTATTACTCATAAACAAGCTCATGAATCATGCAACTATATGTATCATTAAAAATCAAGTCAAACATCCCTTTTCCCAATCTTATAAAAGCATCCAACATATTTCAACCCATATTTCCAGTAGCTCTCTCATATATAATTGATAGTGTGGTGGTCTCTCAAGACTCAAACAAAAACAAAAAACGACGCTCCAAGTTTATGCGATAAAGTGTTTCGATCGAAAAACAGAAGTTGGACGTGTGCAAACCGAGAGTGTGTAGGTCCAGCGGGGTTGTCTTCACATCCCCAAGCTTATGGTCTTCACCATCCTTGGATAGCTCTTGGTGCATCTCCTCCAATCCCTGTGAAAAAACTTCAAAACACCGTTTCTCCCATCTCTTTTCTGTGGGGTGCATTAATAGTGATAAACAAATAGGTTCCTTGCTGCATATAATCCTTGAACAAAAATTCATATGACATGTCCAGAAAGTGTATAATGTTGTATGCCTACTCATAAACTCAATTGGATCAAAAAGATTCAACTTAAAAGCTCAAAGCATGCATCAAACAAAATGGGACAGAATCTGTCCAGAAAAACAGCAGCAGCAAAACGTATTTTTCTACCCTACCAAACTTTCTCGAAAAATTCCGAAAAAATTCATGCATACAGAGGATGAAAAGTTGCAACTACAGTTCAAATATGAGCTCATTCGGAGTTACAGAATAAGAATTAAAAATCATACCGTGCACTGACTTGTGCAGGAATAAAATCTCCGAACGCTATAAGCAACTTTTTCAAACCAAAAAGGGTAAAACTTGGCACTTTATTGAAAACTCCAGAACCTAACTAACACAAATCTCTTGTTACAGCAAGAGGACACAAAGAAAAATCACACAAAAAATAACCGGGTTGCCTCCCGCAAAGCGCTTTCTTTATAGCCATATAGCTAGGCTTCTTACTTGTTGTTTTATTGTGGACGAAGCTCATGAGGGAGCTTGAACTTTGGTGGTTCCCTCTTCCTTGGAAAGTGTTCCATGCACTTCTTGTGTGGAAACTGAAACTTTACATTCCCTTCCTTTGAATCAATGATAGCACCTGTGGTACGAAGAAAAGGTCTTCCAAGAATAATAGGACTAGAGGTTTTACTCCCCATGTCCATGATTAGAAAATCCACAGGCACAAAAGTCATATGTAACTCTACCATAACATCACTTACTTTTCCCAAAGCATGTTTAATAGAGTCATCAGCAAGTGCTAGTTCAATAGAGCATTTTTCAAGATTTTTCAATTCAAGCACTTCATATAGTTCTTTAGATAAAACAGAGACACTAGATCCTAGATCAAGTATGGCATGGTGTGTCTCTTTTCCAATAGTTACTAGTACCTTAGGTATCCACATATCCCCAAGCTTAGGTGGTATCATAGCCTCTTGGTTGTACCTAGCAATCTTTTCTTTCAAGACATGATTAGCAATATAAGAACCAAAACCTGCTTGGTTAGTGTTGATGGAAGGATCACTTGCAAATTTTTGTAAGATAGATATTAATTCATGCAAGCTACAATTTTCTAAGTCAAGCAAAGGATCCTTGACTTCATTAAGCATTTTAACTTCCTCAACTTCTTCCCAAGCAAGATTCTCATTCCTTTTCTTTAAAGCAAGATTCAAGGCTATTTGGAGGTCATCCTCCTCTTCAACATGATTCTTAATATCCCTATCTAAAGGTTCCAGCATAGAAGATATTCTTTCATTCAATTCCCTAGTCAACTTCTTTTTAGACTTGGCATAGTTCAATATTGTTTCCATTTTCAAAGAGATTCCAGAAAGAGTGTTATTTGTCTTTTTCATCCTAGACTTGGTATGAAGGATAAATGAATGCAAATCATTTTTAGTAGGATAGTCCTCCACATAAGTTTGTAGACATAAAGTTGACCTATCCATAGAAGCTTTTAGTTGTTTGATCCCAGTTTCATATTTGGATTCTATAGAATTCCCAAATAAATTTTCCATCAAATTATTAGCATGTGAGGGATTTCCAGAAGCAAATTTTCCACTAGTCAATGAGTCTAGAAAACATTTCGACCAGCCATCTATACCTTTATAGAAGTTTCTTATCACAGTGGCAGGAGTATATTTAATGACACCATTTTTACTAGTGTCCTTAATTCTATACCAAGCATCCATCAATGACTCTCCATAGTATTGACCAAAGTTGTTCATTTCAGCACTAGGATTCATTTTAGCAAGTTTTTTTTGGTATTTTTAATTTTTTATGCAAAACTGAAATAAATATGATATGATATGCAATGACACTAACAAAACAAATAAATTGCTTTGTAAGTAAAGATGGATAAGATGGTGCTCACGTAGGTGCAACCTCCCCAAGCTTAGGTGTTAGCACAAGTTGGTGACGTTGACTTTGTTGTGAGATGAATGCGATGATGCACACCCTTGGATAAATCTCTCAGCTACGATTCCCCGGCAACGGCGCCAGAAAACGTCTTGATGATCCCGAAGAGCAAGTCTTGATACCTGCAAAATAAACGGGATTAGGTTGAGACTCCAAGTGCAGAGTGTATAGTAAGTGGAAGACAGTTTTCCCCACGAGGGGTGACTCGAGGGTTTAATATCGAACTCTCGGGGAATCTGAAGTGGTAGATTTATCTTCTTATCCTTCTTTTGGTTACCTACAAAACAAGGTTAGATGTTTTGGTCCTCAACCTCACCTGTGGTTGTCAAGCACAAGGTGTAAGAATGATATCAGGATAGTTATGCAATGCAAACAAGAAATAAATATGCAATGATGGTGGATGCAATGATAAATGATATTTTTGGGTTTTTGAATGATGTATGCAAGATGAAAAGTATTTTTGTATTTTCGGATTTAATGATGGCTGAAAATAGAAAAGTGGTATATGGTGTTGGAAAGGTGTTTCTTATGATTAAAAATGGACTGGGGTTCATGGTTTCACAAATGCACTCTCTCTTTATAAAGTGGTAGACAATGGAACACACACAGTTAACATATGAGATTGCAACACAGGGTTTGATAACAAGTTACTTAGATATATGGGCATCACGTCCTAACATAGAGATCTTTTGGTTATTAACCTCTCTTATACTCCACCAAGATGCGAACTAAATCATAACACCTCAGTAATTAAGATAACTCAGAGTATAGCATTAAGTATCATGACATGAAGTGAAAATAAGAACATGCTAGATCTAGTCATGGAGTAGTGGCAATGGTCACGCCCACATCCCCGGTAGCATGGTATTTTAGTTTATCCCTAGTGAGGTAACAAAGTAAGGTAAAGATACCAAAGTGGATCGCAGAACTTTCTCTCACGTTCACTGCACTAGCCACCCCCCGTTACTCCAACTAATGCACACGTTCCCCCACACACGCTCTCATAAACATGCTTGATCAAAACAAGTAGACAAGAACGGGGTACATAATATGCATCTATACTCATAACTGAAACAAACATTGCAATCTCAAACATATATTAACTCATAAAGATCCACCACAAAGGTATTACAACGGTGACCGTAATCATGTTCAGCAGCTCATACGGTGCTAATTAGTGAAGCTCAAGAGAGGAGAGATACATAAGTTACTTCCACAAACCCATAGTCCAGAGGTGGACTACTCCCTCTTCATCATGGAGACGGTGGAGAAGTCGATGGAGAAGATGGAGACCACGCCGGCAGCGCCCCGCCGGAGTTTTCCCCCTCCAATCTGCAGCTCCTGATCTCCGTTTCGGTGTTTCTGTGTTTGTGCGGCGCTCCTTCCAGAGAACGTCGGGGGACCTTTTTTATAGGCGTTTTTAGGTCAAGACGATGTCGGTGGAGAAAAGATCGAAGGCAACGGAGCCACGAGGCCCAAATGGGTGGGTCCCACGCGGCTACAGTACCTGGCCGCGTGGGCCCCCCTCGTTTGGCCCTCGAGCCTCCGTTTGCTCGCTTCCTTCGCCCACAGGTCTTCTTCCTTCCAAATATTGACGCCCGTAAATTTCCAGGTGATTTCGTTGACGTTTGGGTCCCTGAAACATTAAAATAAGAAAACGGGGTTTTCTGCCTGTGCAGGGTTAATTCCATAAAAATAGGAAATAAATGAATATTCCCAAAAATCATTATAAAACATTGATATAACCCTTATATGATGCAAATATGATTGGAATATAAGCAATTAAAGTGCAAAGTTCATGTATGCATTTTACATGCATCAGGTGGCGTCTGGGCCCCCTGGGTCTCCACCTCAGCTGCCTTTGGACCCGTCTTCGTATCTTCGTAAAACTAATCTCCGTGAAATTTCGTCCAATTCGAGACTTTTTCCTGACTAGATTTTCTGAAACAAAAAGATAGCAGAAAACAGGAACTGCACTGTGACATCTTGTTAATAGGTTAGTCCCAGAAAATGCATAAAATGATACAAACTGTAAATAAAACATGTAGAATTTGTTATAAAACAAGCATGGAACTTCAAAAATTATAAGTACGTTTGAGACGTATCATCCACCCACCCCAAGGGTCCACATGGCAGGCCCATGTGGCCCATGCGGCTGGAGGAAATAAGGAATGTTTAAATTAAAAGATATGAAGAGATAAAAAGAGATAAGAAGGGAATCCCTAAAATTTAAGGATTTTACTTGGCGAGGGGGGGGGGAGTTTTCCTCCAAGCAGCCGGCCCTAGGAGGATGGGCTACGCCCCCACCTCCCCTGCCTATGTAAAGAGGGGGAGGGCTCATGGGGACGTTGCCTCTTGAAACCCTAGTCGCCGGCACTGCCCGGACTCTCTTCTTCCTCCTCCCGCAGCCACTTGGCAAAGCCCTCTAGGAATTTCTCCACCATATCCACCACCACATCGTCATGCTGTTGGCTTAGATCCCATCTACTTCTCCCTCGAGCTTGCTGGATCAAGAAGGAGGATACGTCACTGAGACATACGTGTGCTATCCTCGGAGGTTCCGCACGTTGCGGTGCTGATCGGATCAAACTACATCAACATCTTCACCGAACTGCGTTGAAATAAACGTTCAACACGCGTGTTCTTCGAGTATATGTTTTTTTTGTACAAGGGGGTGGGGTCAGGAGACCCCGGTGGTGCATTAAATTAAGACACGTGGCGGATACAAATTTGCACATAGGCCCTTTACATCTCTTGCCCTGAAAGACCTAGAATTCGAAGATAAGACCATGCTTTTACAAATACCACCCTATAACTAAAAGATAAGAAGCAATCAGGTCCTCGGGCACCGCCGCCACTGATGACCCACAAGTATAGCGGATCGCAATAGTCTTCGAGGGAAGTAAAACCCAAATTTATTGATTCGACACAAGGGGAGCCAAAGAATAAATATAAGCCTTAACAGATGAATTGTCAGTTCAGCTGCACCTGAAAGTAGACTTCCTCGACACAGATTATCAGTAGCAACGGTGATATAACAGCAGTAGTAACAAAGTAATAGCAGCAACAGTGTAACAAAGACAGCAGCAGTAATTTCAGTAAACAACAGGATTAAAAGTACTGTAGGCATAGGGACGGATGTACGGGCGTTGCATGGATAAGAGCGCTCATGTAATAATCATAACTCAGGGCATTTGCAGGTAAACAATTATAAAAGCATCCTAGTACTAGTCAAACATAGGCATGTGTTCCGTATATAGTCGTACGTGCTCGCAATGAGAAACTTGCACAACATCTACTGTCCTGCCAGCCCGTTTGCAGCGGGGCCTCAAGGGAAACTACTGGCAATTAAGGTACTCCTTTTAATAAAGTACCGGAGCAATGCATTAACACTCCGTGAACACACGTAATCCTCAAGTCAAAGCCATCCCCTCCAGTTATCCCGGTTGCTGTCACTCCGGGGCCTCGGGTTCCGGACAATAACAGGTGAAAACAACTTGCAGATATGATCTAAAACATAATTATTCTCATGCATCAACAACATGTTCAGATCTGAGATCATGGCACTCGGGCCCTAGTGGCAAGCATTAAGCACAACAAGTTGCAACAATGATAAATAGCACTAACAATGGATACTAGGCACCATGCCCTAACAATCTGGCAACTTATTACATGAACAATCTCATCCAATCCCTACCATCCCCTCAGCCTACAGCAGGGAACTACTCACACATGGATGGGGGAATCATTGATGGTTGATGGAGAGGCGGTGGTGATGACGATGGTGATGATCTCCTCCGAATCCCCGTCCCGGCAGGGTGCCAGAACGGAACTTCTGATCCCCGGAATAGAGATCGCGGCGGCGGCGGAGCGTGGATGTGTTTCGCGAAATATGGTCGAACCCCCCTCGATATTTAGGTCAAGGGCAATATATAGTCCAAAGGGGAGCGTCGGGGGGCGACCGAGGTGGCCACGCCACACTTGGGCGCGGCCCCACCCCCAGCCGCGCCCAGCTATGGCGTGGCTGCCTGGTGTGGCCTCTCCGACTCCCCTTCTGGCTCCGTGGGTCTTCCGGTGAAATATGACGATCGCAATTGTTTTCGGAGTTTTTCTCGAAAGTTGACTTTTCTGCACAAAAAGAAGACACCAGGGCAATTCTGCTGAAAACAGCGTTAGTCCATGTTAGTTGCATCCAAATCATACAAGTTAGAGGTAAAACAACAGCAAAAGTGTTCGGAAAAGTAGATACGTTTTGGACGTATCAACTCCCCCCAAGCTTAGCTTATTGCTTGTCCTCAAGCAATTCAGTTGACAAACTGAACGCGATAAAGAAACTTTTACGAACACATTTGCTTCATATGATGTATACATACTTGGATTATGATTATACTTACTAACTCATGATAGGAGATATGCATAAGATAAAAGCTTGATAAATATGCAGCCATGAAAAGATTCTAACATACTAAAGGTAAACAACATGGCATATAACTAAGTGCAGGATTGCAATGTTCGTAATTGGGTATGGCAAAGTGGTATCTCGCTTGCCCGAATGTGTGCAGCAAAACATAAATGCCCAGGCACCTCTGAAGTTTACAGGCAGACTAGAAATAAAGCTTATCAAAGATAAAAGTATCAAGCTATGTCACTACTAACCTATTCTGGGACAAGCACATTTCACTAAGAATGACAGTCATGCTCTCAAAGAAGTGCTTTAAAGAAGGATGGTGACTCAACATTAAAATAAAAGATAGGCCCTTCGCAGAGGGA
This sequence comes from Poa pratensis, assembly GCA_947311845.1. NCBI lineage: Eukaryota > Viridiplantae > Streptophyta > Magnoliopsida > Poales > Poaceae > Poa > Poa pratensis. Next base: position 45,373,990 of record CAMZMU010000057.1, on the reverse strand, counting down.
AGCAGGGATTAAATCGTGTGCTAGAGCTTGTTAGTTCCCGAAGGCATATAAAGAGTGTAAAAATAATATTTTGAGAAGTGGTTGCAAGTGTCAACAAATCCGCGATAGAGTTCTTGTCATCTTCCATAACTAACCAACTTTTAGAGCGGTTCCGAAAATTCATATAGTTTGCATTATATCATGCTTACAGATTTTTGACACTCCTCCCAACCTTTTCTTCCACAAACCATGGCTAACCGAATCCTCGGGTGCCGACCAACAATCACCGTGGAGGAGTGTCTATTTTAATATTAAATGATAGGTGGACTAACCAGCTCTTTTGCAAAAATAAAAGTGGACAAGCAGATGAAGCTACTTGTCCTTGGAAATCATTTAGCATGGAAGATGACAAGTTCTACTACCACATCCTTATGAGCTACACGCAGTGACACAAAAAGGGATTGTACAATTTTGAATAGTTAAAGATAGCACACGAAGAAATTTACTTGGAATGGTTTAAAACCATGCATAGGAATTTATAGTGGACTCTTTGGAATAACTTGGTTTTCAGGATTTTGGATGCACAAGCAGCATTCCCGCTTAGTACAGGTGAAGGCTAGCAATAGACGGGGAAGCGACAACAAGAGAGCACAACTGTCATAATCATACTTGCGACAGAATAAAATTAGCAGTGGCATAAAAGTGATACAGAAACTCTGAGTCACAATAGATCGTCGAGGCTTGACTTTTGTTTTGAGTCATAAACATGTGTAAGCATGTGCCAAGTCGAATCAAGTAAAACATTCAGAGGAGGATACCACACTACAATACCACTCTACGAATAAAACAATGCATGCAAATAACTATATGACATATGGTGCACCTTCAGGAGATTAGGATTAATCATGAGAAAACATGGCTATCAAGCATTCATCAAGTAACATAGCCCATACCATAACTACTAAGCACAATCATATGGACAGGTATGTGTACAAAAATGAAAACAAATACGGTTCATACCAGCCTCTCACCACATCAAGTTGTCGAATATCGTCATTATTGCCCTTCGCTCGCATGACTTGAATGATATAAAATGAAAACCAAGCTCCAGGTGGAGTCACAGACGGCTGTTGAATCTGAAAAGAACTATATAAAACCAAGAAGAACAACAAATATTTTTGGTGTTTTCGAATTTTAAAACAAAGCAAGGAAGAAGCAAATAAAAAGGAAAATATTTTTGGGTTTTTTGAATATCAACTCGAAAATCAAAAAGACAAAATAAAACTACAACTCGAATTACTAAAATAAAAGCATAGAGAAACAACGAAAATATTTTTGGTATTTTTGGGTTTTGAGAAAATAAACACCACAAGCAAGAACAAATAAAAGAAAGCGAAATATGGATATACAAAGAACTGACATGGAGCGAATATAGAAATGAGCGAACTGTCAGTATACGCGTACCTCCCCCCAAGCTTAGGCTTTTGGCCTAATTGGGAGACAATCATCCCCACGGACCCCATGCCGAAGCGTCGTAGGCGGTCGATGAAGAGGATCCTCCTTGCTGGTCAGGGTAATATGGCGCGCCGCCATAATAGGGGACGTCAGGGGCCGCCGAGGTGGCACCGTAGGCTGCCCCGGCTGCCCATCTGGGTAGAACCGTGCGTGGTATCGCGACACCACCATCTGTGTGCTCAATTCCTCCCGCGAATATGATAGAGGATTCCTGTAAATACTGAACAAACTTGGTTGCGGTAGAGGAACTTCCAGCTCCGCCTCGCTAGCATAAACAATTCTATAAACCAAGTTATCAAGAGTGGATCCAGATGTAACAATTTTATGTGCTATCATAGCAGAGAGATCAAGTTTTTCAGGAACTAAAATTTCATCAGTAGGATCAGCCTCAAGACTAAAGTCAGCTAAAACACGCGCAGCAATAATGCCTCCAAAAATGGGGCCTTTGGTGGCGAGGCGGCGAGCAACTAAAGCACCAAGATTATAAGTTTTATCGCCCTTCAAAGCAGTAGCAAGAAATGCTAGATGCATATTCGAAATATTACTAGTGTTTTCCCTAGGAAGAACACTTCTAGTTAAGTAGTATAGGAAATACCTTATGGCCGGAAACTGAACATTTCTTATCTTACCACAGTGGGCTGAGCGAGAGTCTCCATAACACAACTCCTGGTAGAGCGCAGTTAGCTCGGATGGCTGCTCCTTAATCTTCTTGGTCGTCCCCGATGGGGCAATACCTATGATCCTGCAAAAATTATCTAGCTCCATAGTACATGCACGATCATAAATTTTAAAATCAACTGTTGGTTTATAAGCTTTGCAGTTAAATTTGAAACTCTCAACAAAGATCTTAGTGAGTCTAGAATATTGGGCCCTGGTATCCCCCATGAATGTTTGTAGACCCACACTCTCAATCATGCTCATGAAGTCCTCATAATCCCTGCAGCCTGCAAAAATTGAGTACATGGAAAAACAGATGGATGTGGTGCTCCAAGGTCCCCCGAATCATCAATCTCTGGAGTAATAAGATCTTCATTGTAAGATCTCCTAGGAACTTTGGCTTCAGATGACCTGGTCTTCCTTGAGGATGATGGTGCACGCCTCTCAAACAACTCTCCAAAGGAAAATTTCTTCATCTTCCTTTTCTGAAATTTTTCAACAAGTCTCATAAAAAATGATTTTGCAACTATAGAATCAAGGCAACTACTATAGAAACTTGCAAGAGGGCTACACATGCATCAAGGATAATTAATCTAAGCATAGAACAAGCATGCAAGCTCACTTAACCAGCAACATACAGCAGCAAAATACTCTAGAAATACAACACTAAACAAAATTCTACTTGGATAATCGAAGGAGTCACATACCGGTGAGTAAACAAGCAAAGTTTCAGCAACTGAAATGGGCTGAGCAAGGAGATCGAAAAATTCGAGCTCAAGAGCAGCAAGAACACGAGTTTGAACAATGGAGCTGAGTTTGGTCGGGAGAGAAAAAGAAAGGGGAGGAATCTCACCTTGTGGAGGCTCAGGTGGGACCCACGCCACAGGGGGCGCGGCCTCCACCCCTGCCGCGCCGAGCTATGGCGTGGCAGCGTGGTGGGTCCCCCTGGGCCCCAGGTACTACCACGTTGCATCTTATATTTACTAATTGGAGGCACCGTAAAAGGCTCCACGTTAATCCTCACGATTAGCAAATTTTGTCCGTTTGATTGACTAACGATTAAAGGAGAGCTGTTGGATGAAGCCTGGCCCATCTTTTCCACCCGCGCGGACTCCTCTTTTATCTCTTCCCCACAATAAGAAAAATTAAACGGAAAAGCTTATCTAATCATCGCCTCCTGATTCCAAGTTGAGCCGCCGGTGTATACGGGAGAAATCACCTCCGTGTTGCCATGCGCAAGCGCCTCCGCACAAGCAGCAGTAGCCGACCTCTGCGATTCCTGCCTCGAGTTGATTCCCTGCTGCAAGGTGTGGGAGAAGTCGCCTCAGTCTTCATGTCGTCATCGCCTCTGCACACGCGGCAGCATCGAGCCGGCGGAACTTCGTGACATACTCGACCTCCATCAACCTGGATGGCGGCCATGCTAGGTTCAGACATTGCTGATATCTTCACGCACTGGGCTCTGTTCTTTACTTCTTTCTACTTTCTTTTTCGAGTCAGTACTATCTAGGAGCTGCTTGGTAAGCTGATTGGTCGCAGAACTAACTATATGGCCAAAGTGGCTGCTTGGTCAGCCATGTAGCCAAGAGAGATCGAGCAGTTGTACGGATGGAAAATTGGAAGAGGTATGATGGTTATTGACGTTGGAGAACTACAGCAGATATTTTTTTCCACAAATCGTCATCAAACGACTCTTGGCTCCCTTCAGGAGCACATCAAGGATGAATCCAGCATTAGACCACGTGGAAGAATCACCTAACGTTGATCAAGGGATAGTATCTCTATTTACTCTCATTGTTGCTTCTTGCGTGGAACGTTTGTTAGTAATCACCACTCATCACATCTTGATAGTAAGGTATTCCTTGATGCTTTGACCTGATATTAGCCTACACAAAACTTATTGAAACTTTTCTACAGTTTGCTAACTGATGTCCAGGGTAATAGCCATGTAATTGCTGGATTTGGTCACATATGGGATTTCTATTACTGGAAAGGTGAAGTAATGACGGTGTTATTTCGAGTATGGCCATATGAGAGGTAATATAAGCTTTGTGATATTTTGCAGGCTTTCTTTGCATTTTTTCTTGGCAGGGGATCGTCCTAAGTAATAATTTGAGAATTCAGGGGCAATATCAGTTTGAAGCATCGGATTGCAGGTCCTATTTACTCAAACATTAATTAACTTTTTCTGTGTTTTCTTCTTTCTTTTTCAGTATATGTAAGGCTTTAATCATGCCGCGACATTATGTGTGCCATGCAACGTTTTGGGAATGGCTTGAAAAATATTATTATAGACTTCTAATTTTTCATCTATGCCCAAGAGCTGAATTATGCAGTCTACTTAAAGCAGTTTATGAATGGTCTAACAGAGTCCACCATGGATGCTCCGAAAGGTATCACATCTAACATTTGGATTCATATAAATTTCACGTATCACATCCTTCGTCTCCTTCATGCACTTCCTCTGATATTTTGAGATGTACGACTCAAGTAATAAGTTTTAGATATGTTAAGTTGGTCTTTATAATATCTTAACCAACTTTGTAATGAGAAAACATTACGGTGTTTTCATCTAAACTTTATTGTCCTTATGGTTATAAAATCCTTTTAGATAGCTAACATTGTACACTCACCATTATATTTTCAGAATCTATGAATTCTCTGTGTTGCATTGTCGGCAAATATTGCACCATTCAGGTTAGTGTCATCACAACTTGCTACTTGACACGGATTTGTTACCTCCTCACTTCTTCTTAGCTTCAAAATAGTTTCCCCTTTTCCTTCCACCTGACTACCCATAACCGACTCACACATGGGAACTCTTTGCCAATGAACAAATGATACTGAACTAACAAACATATGTGGTCGATGCATACTTCCTATTAAGTAACCTGAGAATATTTTTTTAACAGTAAACATTATTATGAAAGAAATTGCGTTCTCAGACAGCATACTCCTGCATATTAATCTTTGAAGTTTAGATGTTAAATAGGAAATATTTCCTTACTCCGCGTACTAGATTCTAATATTACACTATTCTGATAATATCTTGCTCGACCCCCAGTAGATCGATAAGCATCCAAATATTTTGTCTTCTATTTTACGTGAATATACTAAGGACTGTGCTAAGACACCAGAGTCATTAGATTCAGTAATCCTACTCTGCATATTAATCTTTGAAGTTTAGATGTTAAATAGGAAATATTTCCTTACTCCGCGTACTAGATTCTAATATTACACTATTCTGATAATATCTTGCTCGACCCCCAGTAGATCGATAAGCATCCAAATATTTTGTCTTCTATTTTATGTGAATATACTAAGGACTGTGCTAAGACACCAGAGTCATTAGATTCAGTAATCCTACTCTCTGTACTTGAAACCGAAGCTATAGACTATGACCTACAGACGTGAAGTTCCGAAGTGTGTATGTATCATAGATTCATAATCAACACCAATTGAAGAAGTATATGTGTTCTGTCCCTGTTAATAACAGCTTGCACTACTAGATATTTATATATACAAATATAATTCACACAAGAAGTGTGATTGATTTCTTATTATCTGTGCTTTTCTAAAATAGCTAACTCAAGCTGTGATGCTTATGTCCTGATCTGTAATGATATATAGTTAAAACTGACAATGTACTTTTGGAAATGAGCAGTGCATCGTCTCTCTAATGATGTAAAAAAGTAGTCCATTGAAAATAAAGGAGTCCATCCACATTGTAAGATTATCACGAAATAGAGGAAATAAAACACATCACAACAATGAGTACTCTTATTTTAGTGCACAAAGATTTCCCATGATTTGGTTCAATTTTATCAAGGTTTCTAGATGGAGTCATCTTCCTATCAACAGCAACTACGTCCTTCACGTGGACAAATGTAATTGAAGGGCGAGTGATGAGGGCCGTCTGATCTCTTTCATTCACCTTAACTTTTTTTTTTTAATCTGTTTCGCCATATATGCCTCCATGGACTGAATGTATTCTGTTTCTCATAGCAAAGTTTATAACCTGATTCATCACATTTTGTTCAAGTTTCTTGCAGACATTACTTTAGCAGATAAAGGTGCGAAACTGTATCAGTCTAACCCAGGATACATAGGCCGACGCACTCTGATAAGTGCATGTATTCTGAAGTAGCTGAAATTGGTTGCAGGTATAAGTTCCGCTTCTCTTAACGTCTGTCCTCTAATTTTTTATAATTTTAGACTTACCAGTCGTCTTCTTCAGAATTACTAGGTGTCCTATTGAAGAGGAAGCGAAAAGTTGAAATCTCTTTTTTTCATGGAATTGTTGGCAACCTACATTTGATTTGATAGACACAGTTTTTCCCTTTATTTAACAATTTAGTTTGTACAAATACAGTATCCTTTAAAATAAATTAATGCAAGTTCAATAAACTACAAAATGTTTAAAAATTGGGACTGAATTATGACTGCTATTATATACCATCTAAAGATTTTCCTCAACAGCAAATCTATAATGATGGACCTAATATAATTATAACTCAATTTCTGCATGCGAAACAATTTGCTAAGTTTCATGAAAATCCCATTTTCAAAATTTCGCACCGGCTCACATAGACTTTTTAATGAAAATTTAAATGTAAGTTTTTTACACAATGCATATATACCATACTTTTCAAATCCAATATTAAATCTAATAAAAGAATTGGAAGCCGAGATATCACCACCAAATCCAGTATTTTGCTAATAAAATCTTACCTGCCACAGTTATCATTATTAATTTTGCATCCCACTCTAAGAATATCGATGATTAAATAACAAAAAAAGTTATACTGGAAAAGATAATAAGAAATAAACTGATAAACTTTCTACTATTTATAAAACGCCTCCTCAAATACTTATGTAAACTAGCCCGTGCAAGCGCACGGGTTGACGACTAGTTTTTTAAAATAGGAATTTACGTAAAATTTTCAGATTTTTCTGACAACTTTCAATTTCGAGCAAAAACTGGGCACTTAAAATTCTAAACAGCAGCTAAGCAAAATTTTAACCACACTAAACAACATTCTAAAAATTTATAAAGACAGCAATATAACAGAAGGTATAACAGATGAGAAAGAGAGAATGTGGTTTAACAATTTTATGCAACTAAAATGTATTTGTCAACAAGGTTGATCAAGTCTTGCCACCAAATATATTTTATTTGACATAAAAGAATTAAACTACATGATACCATTATGTTACCTTATATTGAATAGATATTGTCCCAACCATAATACTTTCATATCCTTCATGGTGGTCATAAATAGGACAATCAATACTTCCAACTTTGATAGTTTTATAACTTGCAATTGAGCTAACTCCACATAATACATTTTGCTTCTTGGGAAAATAAACAGTATGCTCTTTGTCATTGACATTAAAAGTAACTTTCCCTTTATTGCAATCAATAACAGCTCCTGCAGTATTAAGAAAAGGTCTACCAAGAATAATGGACATATTATCATCTTCAGGCATATCCAACACAACAAAGTCAGTCAAAATCAAACAGTTGGTAGTAACTTGAACAGGAACATTTTCACATATACCAACAGGAACAGCAGTAGATTTATCAGCCATTTGCAAAGATATATCAGTTGGTATCAATTTATCTAAATAAAGTCTCTTATAAAGAGAGAAAGGCATCACACTTACTCCAGCTCCAAGATCACAAAGTGCAGTTCTAACATAATTATTTTTAATAGAGCAAGGAATAGTTGGTATACCTGGATCTCCAAGTTTCTTTGGAACCTTACCATTGAAAGAGTAATTAGCAAGCATGGTGGAAATCTCCTCATTAGGAATTTTCCTCTTGTTAGAAACAATATCCTTCATGTATTTCGAATAAGGAGGCAGCTTAATAGCATCAGTCAAAGGAATTTGCAAAAACAAAGGTTTCATCCACTCACAAAACTTGTTGTAGTGTTCTTCTTCCTTGGATTTATGTTTCTTATTAGGAAAAGGCATTGATTTTTGCACCCAAGGTTCTCTTTCTTTACCATGTTTCTTAGCTACAAAATCCTCTTTAGTGCAATTTTTATTTTCAGTGTCACTATCAGAATCGCTCTCAACCTCTTCATTATTATTAGCATTGTTTCTATCATTATCATTAACAGGTTCATTACCATTTTCAGTTTCAGCATCAGACACAGATATACTATTAGGATCACTAGCAGGTTCTTTTTCCTTAATAGTTTCAGAAGACTCTACAGCAGGTTTATGTTTCTTCTTCTTTTTCTTAGAAGGAGAGCTGGGCCTTTCAGCTAATTGAGAATCTTGTTCAATTCTTTTAGGATGTCCCTCAGGATACAAAGGATCTTGAGTGGAAGCTCCACTCCTAGTTGCTATTCCAAAAGCATGTTTTCCATTACTATTAGAATTTTTAGCTAGCAAGTCTTTTTGTACTTTAGTAATTTGCTCCATTTGAGTTTGAACCATACTAAGATGTTTAACTAGACCTTTAATGTCATTTACAGTTCTTACCAAAACATCTTGCAAATTACTAATAATACGAGAATTTTCTAACAGATGATTTTCTACTCTCATATTAAAATGCTCCTGCTTAACAATAAAATTATCAAGTTCATCTAAGCATTGATCAGGAGGCTTACCATAAGGAATATCACCAGCATCGAAATATTGTAGAGAGTGTACCTCAATTGAAGGTGGAGGAGTCGGCTTACATAAGTCTTCTATTGGAGGTAAATTTTTAACATCTTCAGATTTAATACCCCTCTCCTTGAGAGTCCTCTTGGCTTCTCTCATTCCTTCATTATCAAGTTCAATAACACCTCTCTTTCTTGGTGTAGGCACTGGCGCAGGCTCTGGTGTGGGAGTGGGTTCAGCTATAACCCAATCTTCATAATTTTGGCTAATCTTAGCCATTAATTCCTCAGCTTCATCTGGAGTTCGTTTCCTGAAAACACAACCAGCACAACTATCCAGGAATGTCCTAGATTCATCGGTTAGTCCATTATAAAATATATCAAGAAGTTCATTTTTAGGTATATCATGTCCAGGTCGAACTCTAAGCAAATAACAAAACCTTGACCAAGTTTCAGAAATATTTTCTTCCTGCAATTGCTTGAAGTTAAAAATTCTCTGCAAAGCAACATGTTGAACACTAGCAGGATAATATTTATGGAAGAAAACATCAACCAATCCTAAAGGATTTTTAATACAACCGGGAGACAAATTACCAAACCAAGCTTTAGCATCGCCTTTCAGAGAGAAAGGAAAAATTTTGGTAACAAAATAGGTGCGCAATTTAATATCATCAGAGAACAAACTACTTAAAGTAGATAACTTGTTCATATGTTCCATAGCACTTTCATCTTCAGCACCACAAAAAGGATCTTTCTCTACCACAGATATAAAGGACAAATCCACAGAAAAGTCATAATCCTTATCAGTTATACGAATAGGAGATGTTGCAAACTCAGGATCAGCAGACAATTTGTAGCTAACAGTGTGTTTTTTCAGAAAATCCATTATAGTGGCAGAATCAGCAGAAGAGTCAAGATTCCTGCATTTTTCAGCAAAAGCTTCATCTACTTCTATATAATCTTCCTCGGGGTCATCATCATCGATGAATTCCCTCGACTCAGGAGAAGCAACAGGTGTGACAACATTTTCATTAGGCATTTCAGAATTTTCAATAAGTCTAGACCTAGCAATCGTAGCATCTAGAAAAGGACCTAACGAACCAGTTTCACTAAGCACAGTAGAAGCATCATCAAATTCATCAGAAACAGTTTCAGATTCAGTAGTGCCAACACGCGAAGCAGGTGCGTGTGGCGGTGTAACCAGTTGATTAATAACAGATGGTGAATCAAGAGCAGCAGCGGAGTTCAGAGCCGTACCTTTCCTTGTAGTGGATGGCAGAATAGCCACCTTCTTGTCATGAGTTTTCCCCATGATAAATGGATTGCAGCAAAGGATATCACTTCCAGATGAACTTATAAATAAAGCTATGCTCCCCGGCAACGGCGCCAGAAAATAGTCTTGATGACCCACAAGTATAGGGGATCGCAACAGTCTTCGAGGGAAGTAAAACCCAAATTTATTGATTCGACACAAGGGGAGCCAAAGAATAAATATAAGCCTTAACAGATGAATTGTCAGTTCAGCTGCACCTGAAAGTAGACTTCCTCGACACAGATTATCAGTAGCAACGGTGATATAACAGCAGTAGTAACAAAGTAATAGCAGCAACAGTGTAACAAAGACAGCAGCAGTAATTTCAGTAAACAGCAGGATTAAAAGTACTGTAGGCATAGGGACGGATGTACGGGCGTTGCATGGATAAGAGCGCTCATGTAATAATCATAACTCAGGGCATTTGCAGGTAAACAATTATAAAAGCATCCTAGTACTAGTCAAACATAGGCATGTGTTCCGTATATAGTCGTACGTGCTCGCAATGAGAAACTTGCACAACATCTACTGTCCTGCCAGCCCGTTTGCAGCGGGGCCTCAAGGGAAACTACTGGCAATTAAGGTACTCCTTTTAATAAAGTACCGGAGCAATGCATTAACACTCCGTGAACACACGTAATCCTCAAGTCAAAGCCATCCCCTCCAGTTATCCCGGTTGCTGTCACTCCGGGGCCTCGGGTTCCGGACAATAACAGGTGAAAACAACTTGCAGATATGATCTAAAACATAATTATTCTCATGCATCAACAACATGTTCAGATCTGAGATCATGGCACTCGGGCCCTAGTGGCAAGCATTAAGCACAACAAGTTGCAACAATGATAAATAGCACTAACAATGGATACTAGGCACCATGCCCTAACAATCTGGCAACTTATTACATGAACAATCTCATCCAATCCCTACCATCCCCTCAGCCTACAGCAGGGAACTACTCACACATGGATGGGGGAATCATTGATGGTTGATGGAGAGGCGGTGGTGATGACGATGGTGATGATCTCCTCCGAATCCCCGTCCCGGCAGGGTGCCAGAACGGAACTTCTGATCCCCGGAATAGAGATCGCGGCGGCGGCGGCGGAGCGTGGATGTTTTCGCGAAATATGGTCGAACCCCCTCGATATTTAGGTCAAGGGCAATATATAGTCCAAAGGGGAGCGTCGGGGGGCGACCGAGGTGGCCACGCCACACTTGGGCGCGGCCCCACCCCCAGCCGCGCCCAGCTATGGCGTGGCTGCCTGGTGTGGCCTCTCCGACTCCCCTTCTGGCTCCGTGGGTCTTCCGGTGAAATATGACGATCGCAATTGTTTTCGGAGTTTTTCTCGAAAGTTGACTTTTCTGCACAAAAAGAAGACACCAGGGCAATTCTGCTGAAAACAGCGTTAGTCCATGTTAGTTGCATCCAAATCATACAAGTTAGAGGTAAAACAACAGCAAAAGTGTTCGGAAAAGTAGATACGTTTTGGACGTATCAGCCACCAATCACCGGCGATCTCCAGGTGGTTGTGACTCCGAGATCAGGGCACGATCTGCTCGGAAGCTCCCGGCCGGCGATGGACCTCTGCCACTGGCCAGTTGGCCGTCTCCGGGGACGCACCACTTGGCGACGGTGAACTACCGAGCACCAGCGCAGGGTCAGAAGAGCCTCCATCTCGGAGGTTGAGGATGGGCCGCCATTGCGGCCAAAGATCGCGTTGGCAATCACGGCCGCCGCGTAATTCGCTCTGGGATGCAGCACAATCACGAACCTCCACCATGCAGAAGTAAAAGAAGCCGAGTCGAATCTCTTCCTCTCCTCGCCGCCACGGCCGGCCAGGGGAAGATATGCCCGCGCCGCGTCCGCTGCAGGGTGGTCGAGCTTATTGGGGTAGCAGCGGAAGAAGCCCGACGCGAAGGAACCCCACCATGGAGTATCCAGCAGCGCCATGTTCTTCCACTCCGACAGCGTGCTCGCCTCGCCGTCTTGGTAGCTGCAGGGCATCAACAGTCGAACGCCTCCCTCCTTCCTCCCCCGCCACCATGGACAGCTAGAAGAAGAAGTGAAGCCGACAGCAAGAAGATGCCAAGGCACTTATTGAAGAAGGCGGCCGACGACCTGCCATCTCCATCAGTCCTCCTCCTCGGAGGCTCGATGAAGTACAGCTCGCCGGCAAACTCGACGTCACGCCTGAACGCCAGAGCCACAAGCCTTTGAGGGAGAGAGAACGGGTCATATGCCACGGAAAGCAAAAACTCAAAGCTACAACTTAATCTACTCCTATACAAGGCGGGCCAGCACCCTAGGTCAGCTCCATGCCGGCCAGCGCGAGCGCCGACGGCAGGTGCGGCTGGATCTGGGCGGAATCGCCGGTGGACTCTCAAACGAGGAGAGGAGAGGAGAGGATGGCGACGCGGCTCAAGCCCTTCGAGTATATGTTGATCTATCCTCACCGTTACAAGCATCTTCTAGATTGAATCTTGAGTGTTGCTTCCGCATGTGAGAGATTTTTTTGTTTTCTATCGCACAACTTCCTACAATTCATGGCAATAACTTATATATAGGCATGATGTCCAAACTGTATAGAACATTACTGTACCGCATCTATAACTAATACTCTACTTTGAGACCGATTCTACGATTGCATCACTTAAGTTCAGACAAACAGAGCATTGCCTTTTGTAAAGTGACATAATGTAAACATCAAAAACATCATCCAAGTGTGACATATAAATCATTGTTTTATCCTTGCCACAACAACATAATACACGTCTTTTCCCTTTATGTCACTGGGATCGAAAGCAAATTCGAGGTTGAAGCAACTATCATACGACATGCCTTAGAAGATCTAAACATATAACTTGGCCAAAAAGCTTACACATATATTGGAGAGAATATATGACTATAGATTAATGCATCAAGATAGCAAAAGATATCAATATTAGTGTGAAATAATCTAATCATAAAGTGGCAATTCATCATATCCCAACAAACATAACAACTATTACATCTAATGGATTGCTGTCATGTAGGATAGCTCATGAGACCTTTGCAGTGACAAACAAGATAGAGAGGATGTCATCTAGCTATCGTGATGGACCCATGGTCGAAGGTGGACTACTCACACATCATCATGGAGGCAGCAAGGTTTATGAGAAGCCTCCGGTGATGGATTCCCGCTCCGACGGTGTACTAAAAAGAGGCTCTAGATTGGACCGTTGCGGAACGGCGGCTCCGTGTCTATTTTCCAAAAATAACTCCATCCCATATGTTTTTAGGTCATAAGGAAATATATGTTGGTAGGCAGTAATCAGGCGAAAGAGGTGGAAGCGCGGTAGGGAGGCGCAACCAGGATCCCACCCAAGAGGTGGGCCACGCCTCCTCCTGGTGGCCCGGCTGGGCCCCCTCCGGTGCCTTCTGGAAGGTCCCCGAAAGGTTATGATTTTTGACATATTTTCCCGTGATTTTGGCCTCCGTAAATAGGTATTTTCTTAGAAGTAAAAAAAGTAGAAAACGTGAATTCGTAGTAGGCACTAGGTTAATAGGTTAGTCCAGTACAAATAATGTAAAATGATATAAAATCACAGCAAAAACATGTAACATTGATATAATAATAGCATAGCTAGATCGATCAAGAAATATACATATGTTTGGGATGTATCATATGCTAATGTAAAATGTAGCTAGATAACAGCTAGCAAAGCTTAGACGACACAAGGAAATGAAGATAAGGCACAAACCAGAACCACCACTACGACCTATTTGAAGAAAATCCCAAGCAAGATCGTTATAGACAAAAATCAACCATTATCTATTCATCGACATAATGGCGCCTAACCTCTCGATCGGTTGAAGATGTACCGGATCACCATCTTCAAAAGTTTGGTTCCTCGGCGTAGCCCCCTTTTCACCTTTGCTTTCTACAATTCAGACCAACTATCAATCCAATGGTATATCCATATCCGTATATGTAATAGATAATATTACCAGAATCACTATGCATTTGTGTTCAAAGCATAGGTTCCTTGTTTTCCACAAGGAATAAAACATAGCTGCTAGATACATTTACTAGCCACTCTCTGACAACCCTTAAAGTTAAGAATCCATTCACCCAACTAGGCTATAGAAGAAGGTTGAGATGGAGAACTGCAAGCACATTGAAAGGTGCTCCACACAAACCTTGCAATGGGACAGGTAAAAAAATCATGCCCGGCCTCATCAGAAGTACGAAACATGCATTGAATACCTCCATCCCGTCCCTTTTTCCCCAAATTATATTTTTTCATAGTTATCCTCCACATCACTAACCACATATTTTATTTTAGTAGGTAATTTCAAACCCCACAAATGCCTGGAGCTTTTTTTTTTGCAGTGGGTCTAGTTTGAAGAGCATTATACAAGGTTTTAACCATACAACTTTTTTCCCAATTTTCCGGAAAACATCATCATCCCTTCACTTAGTTGAACACTATGGACAATGTCGAGTAGATTACTCTAGTCAGTAGCGTGAGTTCTCCTCACAAGCACCTTATAAAAATAAACAAAGCTCCATATTGTACAACCCTATCCAGTTTGATATTTTTGTTAAAAGACAGATCATACAACATAGGGAACACAATTTGGGTAATCTTTTGGAGAGGCTCATATTGTTCGATGAATGGCCAAATCTTGGCGCTAAAAAATGAAGCTCTCCTTCATACGTGTTGGTCTATTACTCTCCATAAATGCATAGTACTTGATACTTCTCTCCTATGCATATTTACGTTTGAGCAATTTGACAAGCAAATGGAGTAATGGGGTGTTTGTTTGGGATTTTCTTGGCTTTCCACAAAAATAAGCCACCAAACCCAGCCACACGGGTTAGCTTTGCCACTGGCTTTGCCAAAGCCACCCTCCCGATTACACTGCATACTGCTTGTGCTTCTCTCTACTGCTGCTGTCATTTAGAGGATTCAAGTAGCATGCTTTTGCACTCTTCTGGTCGTGATTGATCTCCTATTGCATGCTCAATTAGACTTCGCTGAAAAATACAGTGTTCTTTGTCTAGTGTTGAATACGTATGGTAGAAGCTATTACTAGTCCGGGAATTCGATGTAATGAAGATGAGAATTACGTCAAAGGCAGTCAACAACATTAGTCGGTGATACTGCCCCACGATATCTTATTTGTGTAATGGTAAGGATATATATTTGGACAAATCTATATATTATCAATTATTTGTTGTGTTTAATATTGTGTATTCCTGTTATTTTATAGTGATAGACACGCTTATACACTTCAGTGAGTAAATACATCTATTCTCGGAATTCTGAGGCTATTTCAGACAATTCATCAGCCCACAGCTAGACAACCAGCCAAGTCGCCAAGTAGTGAAACTCAGAAAAGCAGCTTTCTCTGCACATAAGCTTTTCCTGCATAGCCAGCCGGCCACAGCCCAAACAAACACCCCTAAGTTGTCGATGCGAGAGCGATCAAATCATCTAATAGAGATGCATGAATGTGAAGACCAAATTAACTTGCTCATTTGTGAAAACAAAGGAAGAACAAAGCCTATAGGTCAAGGTGAGCATGGTGGGCTCCTGATATCCTAGGCAAGAGAGGACAGATGATCGAGACGCCTAGCCGAGCTCTCCCTGGAAAGATGATAAAAAATGCCTTGTATACTCCGAGCGCATCGGGGCACTTAAGGGTACCTACGTGCAATGAATAATATCTAAGGAACATGTATCACTTTTGTTCGCTGACTTCATTGGATTTGGTTGTGGGATACAAAGCCTTGCCTCCTCAATATAGGGCTCGACATATTGATGATAAGATAGTTAACCTTGCCTCCAAGGCCTCTCGTAGTGTAGATGTACCTCGAAGCATCACTTTGTGGAGATGAATCGAAGGGATCCTCCTGAGGAGATGATCTCCCACCTTAGATCTTGGCTTTGCTCTTTGAATTGCGTTGAATATATGTGTAGTCTGAAATGTTTCATTGAAGAGGTTCGATGCAACCTCAACCACCCGTTGGAAACCCCAAGAGGAAGGTGTGAAATAACACAGTAGCAAATTTCTCTTGATTGCAAAACCAAGGTTATCGAACCAGTAGGAGTTGGAAGAGTTGCAACACGGTGTCAACCAGGCGCCAGAAAAGTGCTGTCGATTGGAGACTTGGACCTGCGCACACACAATCAAAATACTTTGCCCCAACGTAACAGGAAGGTTGTCAATCTCCCTGGCTTGCCGAATACAAAGAATTAAACGTATGGTGTGGAGAACAATAATAAATGCAAAAATGAACAGCGAGGAAATGAGTGCAGAACATGGTGGTAACGGTATTTGTATCAGCGTAAAATAAAGGACCAGGGTCCACAGTTCAGTAGAGGTATCTCTTCATAAAACAGACAGACTAACATGGTGGGTAAACGAATTACAGCTGGGCAATTGATAAAGTGCAATGGCATGACAATGCATATTATGACAAGAACATGTTCACTGTGAGATCTATTGGGCATTACAACAAGATACATAGACCGCTTGCCAGCTGCATATATGACTAATAATCCAACTGCAGGATAACATCCGTGTCTCCCACAAGTATTAAGTTGCAAGCAACAGATTACTGTAATAAGCAAAGTGTGTAATATAAACAATGCAAATGACACGTCACGCCAATTTTTTTGCACCTAGTATTTATAATCATTACATAAAGGTTCGAACCTTATTAACCATCGGTTAACCTTTTCTAACCCAATTAACCAAATGGTTAACCTATTTATCCATTTAGACAAAATGGTTATTTAGGTTCGATACCGAAAGATAAATGGTTAACCAAATCCCACCAAGAATCCTAGCAAACACAACATGTAGCATTACATAAAGATGATCTTGATCATGTAGGCAGCTCACAAGATCTAAACATGATAGCACAAAGTGGAGATACTACCATTTAGCCACTGCTATGGACCCGTAGTCCCATGGGGAACTACTCACGCATCACTCCGGAGGCAGGCATGGTGGTGTAGAGCCCTCCGGTGATGATCTCCCCCTCCGGTAGGGTACCGGGAAGAGTTTCAGAAGCCTCCCGAACTAGGGTTGATGACGACGGCGGCGACGAAACTTTTCGTGGATTTCTGATCGGGTACTTAGAGTTTTCGGGGAAGGAGTAATTTATAGGCGAAAGAGCAGCGTCGGTGGAGCACTAGGGGGCTCACACGGGCTGGCGGCGCGACCAAGCCCTAGGTCGTTCCTGGAGCCCTCCTGTGGCCCCTGGTGGGTCCCTCTGGCTGATCTTCGGGCAGTGGCTTGGTTCCTTCGCAAAAATAAATCCCGTAAATTTTCAGATCTTTTGGAGAATATTTCCCGACTAGGATTTCTGGAACAAAAAGACAGCAGAAAACAGGAAATGGCACTGTGGCATCTTGTTAATAGGTTTGTTCCAGAAAATGCATAAAAATGATATAAAGTATACATAAAACATGTAACATTTGGTATAAAACAAGCATGGAACATCAAAAATTATAGATACATTTGAGACATATCAAGGTTGGCTGAATGAAAGGATTTCACATTGGTGTTCGCTATTTCCTTAAGTTGTTCAAAGGACATGCCTCTCCTAATCAGTTTTGTGTGTTTGTTAACAACATAAGAATGATCTTACCGTGTGCTAAAGTACTATAGGGACAGTTGTTGAAATGCACAAGACGATGCTTGGCCCCTCAAAAAGGAGAAAAGATCGAAGACGGTGGCCCATAGCTTCTATATTTATATTTGAGTCGTAGGGCTACCGTACTATCAAGAGGGGTTGCTCAATGGAAAGATTGGGAAATCATTTATCTGCACACATACACATATGCACCCAAATAATCCACTGAATACAATGGTAAAACGTTTGTTCAAATTTTCTAGTGGCTGTTGGAAAATAGCCCGGAGACTTCGGTGCTGCTCAGGCCGGAGACTCCGGTGTGCAAACACCGGAGTCTCTGACTCAGTGCGGCCAGAGACTCCGGCCTCATTTATTTTGGAATTGGTCAAAGTTGCGAGCATTTGGCGTTCGCCTCTGATGCCCACTCCGGAGTATGGATGGAGTCTGGCCGGAGACTTTGGACGTCTCCAGTCTGGCCGGAATCTCCACACCCCTCCGTGGGGGGCGGAGACTCCGCTCAGGCCGGAGACTCTGGGGTTATTTTCCTACAACGACTAGAATTCTTGGGCCAGTATATATAGGTCATCTTCTACCTCAAGAACACTACCACGACCAGAACTAAAAAGCCCACCATTGTTGCAAGCTTAATTTACCTAGATCTCTCTCCCTACCCACTCAAACACCTTGTCCTTCTAGGACTCGGGAGAGTTGACCTAGATCAACACTTCCACCAAAGCGATTTGATTTCCCTATTCATTCAGTTGATCAGAACTTGTTACTCTTGGGTTCCTAGATGGTTGAGGTCGTCTTTGTGGCTTTGGAAGCTGCGGGGACTAGCCGGGAGCCTCCAATTGAGTTATGGAGTTGTGCCCCGGCCTTGTGAATCTTGTGGCTTTGGGAGCCGCGGGATTTCGGTGAGAGCCTCCAATTCGGTTGTGGAGTGTGCCTCGTCCTTGTAAAGTTTCGTTGACGACCTCAAGGGAATCATATAGTGACTCGTGCCACTCTTCATCGGGAAGAAGAACGAAGGAGATACGGTGTGCCACATCACGGCTATTCGGGGATCAAATAGTGACTCCACACAGCTCCAATGGAGACTACCTTCATTTTGAAGGGAATTTCTGGATAAACTCTCCGTGTCACCGTGTGGTTATCTCTTAACTTAACTTTACTTGTATTTCTAGCTTATCTTGTTTAGATTATCTCGCTAGCTTGCATATTGCTCATCATATAAGGTTTTTCACCTAGTTGCATATCTAGAGAACTTATATTTTAGCAAAGCCTTAATTTGATTAAAGAAAAAGAAAATTTGTAGTTGCCTATCACTAGTACAGAACGACACATCGAAAAACGGGCCAAAAACCCCTTCGGCAACGGAGAAAGGGTCCGTGTCCCCGCTTCCGATACTGATGTGGGGGCCCTCATCGGTAACGGTGGCAGAACACCGTTTCCGATGTGAGAAAATTTCGGCATCGGAGCCTCCGGCTCTCCGTTACCAATGTGTGACCATTTCGGCAACGGAGGGTTTTGTCCTCCGTTACCAGTGTGGTATCATGTCGGCAACGGCTATTTCTGTTTGCCCGTTTCCTATGTCTAATTGCAAGCTAATAGTAATTAGCTGCGCTTGCACGCCCGTGCTACATCAATTATTTAGCAGACATTCAGCAATACAAGTTTACAACAATCATATGAACACAAAGTTTACAGCAAATGTTGGAATACAAGTTCACAGCTATTGCTATTGCTACAAATACAAAGTTTTCAGCCATTGTTCGGAAAAAGTGGACACAATTTAAAGAAGTTACACCACAAAGGTGACAACAATTGTTTTGGAAAAATCTATAGTCTCACCAGCGAGAATGCCGGTATGGACAGGTGAACAAATGCCGAATAGGATCTCATGATCATGGATTAGGGTCATGTAGTTTTCCCTCCTTGCTTACGATGTGTTTAAGGACGAACGCAGCAAACGTGCCTCTCACCATCGTAAGAACATCCTTCTTCAAAGGTGCACGTTCCATTCCACCTATAAGCTGCAGGCAGATTCTTAGTTAGGTATCTTTCGTCATGTATGTTTGCAAATATTGTTAGGAAACATGAATTGTTGATGATGTCGTGGATTACTGATGGTCCCGAAGAGCAAGGCCTTGATACCTGCAAAAGTAAACGGGATTAGGTTGAGACTCCAAGTGCAGAGTGTATAGTAAGTGGAAGACAGTTTTCCCCACGAGGGGTGACTCGAGGGTTTAATATCGAACTCTCGGGGAATCTGAAGTGGTAGATTTATCTTCTTATCCTTCTTTTGGTTACCTACAAAACAAGGTTAGATGTTTTGGTCCTCAACCTCACCTGTGGTTGTCAAGCACAAGGTGTAAGAATGATATCAGGATAGTTATGCAATGCAAACAAGAAATAAATATGCAATGATGGTGGATGCAATGGTAATTGATATTTTTGGGGTTTTGAATGATGTATGCAAGATGAAAAGTATTTTTGTATTTTCGGATTTAATGATGGCTGAAAATAGAAAAGTGGTATATGGTGTTGGAAAGGTGTTTCTTATGATTAAAAATGGACTGAGGTTCATGGTTTCACAAATGCACTCTCTCTTTATAAAGTGGTAGACAATAGAACACACACAGTTAACATATGAGATTGCAACACAGGGTTTGATAACAAGTTACTTAGATATATGGGCATTGGTGGCTCTAGGTTGACGAGGGAATATCTCCCCGGCAATAGTGCCAGAAACAATGCTTGTACGTCACACGTCAGTTGGGAACCCCAAGAGGAAGGTATGATGAGTGCAGCAGTAAGTTTTCCCTCAGTATGAAACCAAGGTTTAATCGAACCAGTAGGAAAACGAGGTTTGCTTCGAAGGTGTTGGTGAAGGAGTGTAGTGCGGCGCAACACCAGGGATTCCGGTGCCAACGTGGAACCTGCACAACACAACCAAATTACTTTGTCCCAACTTAACAGTGAGGTTGTCAATCTCACCGGCTTGCTGAAAACAAAGGGTTAAACGTATCGAATGGAAAATGATGTTTGTTTGCATAAAACAGTAGAGAACAATGATTGCAGTAGATTGTATTTCAGATGTAAAAGAATGGACCGGGGTCCACAGTTCACTAGTGGTGTCTCTCCAATAAGATAACTAACATGCTGGGTAAACAAATTACAGCTGGGCAATTGACAATTGATAAGTGCATATAACATGCATGTGTGAGCTGTGGTGTCTACTATGAGATTCATTTGGGCATTACGACAAAGTACATAGACCGCTATCCAGCATGCATCTATGCCTAAATAGTCCACCTTCCGGTTAACATCCGTACCCCTTCCAGTATTAAGTTGCAAGCAACAGACAATTGCATTAAGTAATGTGCGTAATGTAAACAATACATTCATCCTTGAATAAAGCATTGCTGTTTTACCCCTAGTGGCAACAACACATCTACAACCTTAGAACTTGCTGTCACTATCCCAGGTTAAATAGAGGTTGAACCCAACTATCATGCATAAATACCCCCTCTTGGAGTCACAAGTATTCACGTGGCCAAGGTTTCAACAAGTAACGGAGAGCATGCAAGATCACAAATGACATAGACATGATAATATAATATTCAGCTCCACATAGGTATCAATATAAGTCAGATCCCAGCAAACACAACATGTAGCATTACAATAAGATGATCTTGATCATGATAGGCAGCTCACAAGATCTAAACATGATGGCACAAGTGGAGAAGACAACCATCTAGCTACTGCTATGGACCCATAGTCCAAGGATGAACTACTCACGCATCACTCCGGAGGCGGGCATGGCGATGTAGAGCCCTCCGGTGATGATTCCCCTCTCCGGCAGGGTGCCGGGAAGAGCTTCAGAAACCCCCCGAGTTAGGGTTGACGACGACGGCGGCAGCGAATATGTTCTGGATGAAAGGCTCGGTGTTTTAGGGTTTTCGCGTCTCGGGGAATAAATAGGCGAAGGGGCGATGTCGGCGGACCCCCGAGGGGCCCAAACCACAGGCAGGCGCGGCTGGGCCCACTGCCGCGCCACCTGGTGGTTTGGCCACCTCGTGGCTCTCCTTCGTCTCTCCTTCGGACTCCGTGTACGTGCTGGAAAAATAGGGACCTGGCCTTTTGTTTCGTGCAATTCCGAGAATATTTCCAGAAGTAACTTTCTGAAACCAAAAACAGCAGAAAACAGGGAACTGGCACTGTGGCATCTTGTTAAAAGGTTAGTCCCAGAAAATGCATAAAAGTGATACGAAGTGTATATAAAACATGTAGCAAATGGTATAATATAAGCATGGAACAGCAGAAATTATGGATACGTTGGAGACGTATCAGGCATCACGTCCTAACATAGAGATATTTTGGTTATTAACCTCTCTTATACTCCACCAAGATGCGAACTAAATCATAACACCTCAGTAATTAAGATAACTCAGAGTATAGCATTAATTATCATGACATGAAGTGAAAATAAGAACATGCTAGATCTAGTCATGGAGTAGTGGCAATGGTCACGCCCACATCCCCGGTAGCATGGTATTTTATTTTATCCCTAGTGAGGCAACAAAGTAAGGTAAAGATACCAAAGTGGATCGCAGAACTTTCTCTCACGTTCACTGCAGTAGCCACCCCCCGTTACTCCAACTAATGCACACGTTCCCCCACACACGCTCTCATAAACATGCTTGATCAAAACAACTAAACAAGAACGGGGTACATAATATGCATCTATACTCATAACTGAAACAAACATTGCAATATCAAACATATATTAACTCATAAAGATCCACCACAAAGGTATTACAACGCTGACCGTAATCATGTTCAGCAGCTCATACGGTGCTAATTAGTGAAGCTCAAGAGAGGAGAGATACATAAGTTACTTCCACAAACCCATAGTCCAGAGGTGGACTACTCCCTCTTCATCATGGAGACGGTGGAGAAGTCGATGGAGAAGATGGAGACCACGCCGGCAGCGCCCCGCCGGAGTTTTCCCCCTCCAATCTGCAGCTCCTGATCTCCGTTTCGGTGTTTCTGTGTTTGTGCGGCGCTCCTTCCAGAGAACGTCGGGGGACCTTTTTTATATGCGTTTTTAGGTCAAGACGATGTCGGTGGAGAAGAGATCGAAGGCAACGGAGCCACGAGGCCCAAATGGGTGGGTCCCACGCGGCTACAGTACCTGGCCGCGTGGGCCCCCCTCGTTTGGCCCTCGAGCCTCCGTTTGCTCGCTTCCTTCGCCCACATGTCTTCTTCCTTCCAAATATTGACGCCCGTAAATTTCCAGGTGATTTCGTTGACGTTTGGGTCCCTGAAACATTAAAATAAGAAAACGGGGTTTTCTGCCTGTGCAGGGTTAATTCCATAAAAATAGGAAATAAATGAATATTCCCAAAAATCATTATAAAACATTGATATAACCCTTATATGATGCAAATATGATTGGAATATAAGCAATTAAAGTGCAAAGTTAATGTATGCATTTTACATGCATCAATTACTAACCGAATCGAGGCTTGGCAGACTTCTCGAGGTGGGAACGACTTTCAATATTGCATTGCACACATAATTCCCACAAAGATTTGTACCAGGTGGTTGCTGAGGGCACTGTAATGTTGGTGACAAAATCGCTCACTTAGTTTGGTTTGCTAGCAGGTATTTGTGAAAACTAGGAATAAAGTAGCAACTGTTACCGGGTTAACATGTACGTGACTCAATATGGCCTCCTGTTCTCCTCTCTTGGCCAACGGTCTCTTGATTATCGTCAAGTACTTTTCGAACACACTACAAAAGTAATGAGTTGGCGGATTGAGAAAACAACACGTGAAAGTTAAATCATAAAGTAAACTAGGGAACGATGTAATACCTGTTCAAGAATTTCTCCAAGGGTGTATAATTTGTACTTCCAAGTAGGGAATCTATATACAATACCTTGTTCTGTTTAGGAATGATGACAGCTAAGAACCAGTGAGAACTGCAAAGGAAAATAACAAACTTACGCCTGATGGTAAGGAAGCAGGATGTACAGATAATTTTGGATAACAAACTTACCCCTGATTGTAAGGAAGCAGAATCAACTCTTTGTCTTGATAATGAGTCAACGCTTTCACAGCATAGTTGAATATATCGTCGTATCCATTGCTGCAGATGTTTGTGTAATTGATAAGAGCCGGATCAAGGAAACCTACCGGTTCTTTCCTGCGGTTGCACTCGAATACCTGGCTCCTAAGTACAAGAAAGAGAATAGTTAGCATGTACTAAACAGAAGAAAGCTATTAAAATGTGAAAAGTATTTGTAAGGCAGATACAATGTGAACAAACGCATGAACGTGCCATCAACAGTATTCAGGTTGAAAACTTGGAACATCTCTGAAAACTCCCAGTTATAACGAACGTCACCTTGGACGCCGTAAAAATCCTCTTTCCTGACACTGAAGGTCATCTCCTTATTCTCTTCACAACATAGGAGGTACTTTTCATGAAGCTGCTGGCAAGCCAAGCCTGATCTTTGTAATCCATCTCTAGTCAACAATGGCTGTCCACGCACGTATTTGGGGCCACTTTGCACCTCTGCATTGTATTTCTTATTAAATTCTTCGTCATCTAGGTATTGGTCGCTGTCAATCGGTGCAGTATTTTTTTATTTTTAATGGGCTTGGGCTTGGGCTTCATCGGGGTTCTATTTATCGGGGCCATCTTGGCATGGTCCTTCGCCCGGACGGGTGTGGTGCCTCTACGTGTCCGAACAAGTTGGGGCGGAGGCGGAGGCGGCAGATGAGCCTGCTGTGGCTGAGGAGGCAGGGACGGCAGTTGAGCCTCCTGTGACTGAGGCGGAGGCGGCAGATAAGCCTGCTGTGGCTGAGGAGGCAGGGACGACAGTTGAGCCTCCTGTGACTGAGGCGGAGGCGGCAGATAAGCCTGCTGTGGCTGAGGCGGAGGCGGAGGCGGTGTTGGTGTAGCTTCAACCAAGTTGGTGGTGTTGTTCACCACAAGGGCAGTAGGTGAGTTACCATCGACAGGCGGTGTTGGTGTGGCTTCACAACTCTGTGCAACCGTTGTATCTTCAACTGCTTGTTCTCTGGAAGGCTGTTTGGCCGCAATATCAAGGAGGAGCTGTGCTGAACGGAGGCCTTCAGACGACGCCATCTGTCGAGAAGCTGTTGAGGTGGATGGCAGGGCACTGAGAAGAGAAATCTCCTTCTTGGGCCACTGTACGTATCTCAGCTTAGCCTGGCCCAAGCTTTGTACGTCTGCATCGACGCAGGTGTTAAATAGCAAGATGCCTTCGAAGCCAGGCATGACCTTGTCCACAAAGCACATTGCAAAACCTGGCTTTAAGGGCACACCATCCACTTGAGGTACCACATCGGTAGGTGGCTGAACCATACCTAGTGCTGCCACCAGGGGATGATGCGTCATCACGGTTACAGGCACATGTAGTTTGCATCTCACCGGGCTCGTGATGTCGTCCACAGCATATTTGCCGGTGTCTACAAGACCATCAACCGACAATGATCCACAACTACTCCTGGCTGCAGGGCACTCCCCCCTACCGGGATCAAGGTGACCGTCTCGAAGATGCTTAACGATATTGGCCGTAATATTTGTCTCTAGTGCTTTCATTTGAGCGTCATGTCTGGCCTTTTTCATTGCCTGCCTTTCAGCCTGGTCTATCGCGAAAGCCTTCTTGTGGCCAACATGGGTGCCGTACGTCCGAGACCGACCAGAGGGCTCAGGCGTAGCCAAAGCTTTTGAGAGAATGTCATCTTTCCCTCGTGCCAGAATCTCTCCGCTGTCCTTTTTATTTTTCAGCTCCAGCTGGAGATAAGACAAGTAGTACACTGAATTCAGTACACAAGGAAATATTGTGTCAGTTAAGGAGGAAACAACTTAGGTTATATATGGTTATTACCATTGTTTTATGTAACTTTTGGGTCTCGGGGTGAGTTATAACAAGTTCACCAACTTCGTTTGTTTTAGACCTCGCCCTCAAGAAGTCTCGTGCCCGTTCACCTTCAAGATCAGAGTAAGGAACCGTGCCCCCCGAAGCAACTGCTTCTTCATCCTGTTTTCTCCATATGGGCTTCGAACCAGCATATCCAAGAACCCCCATATTGTGGGGATGCTTGTTTTTACTGATGAGGGCGCTGCCGGCTTTACTCTTTGTTAGGAACTCCTCCGTCCTCCTATACTTCTTGAACTCCTTCCAGTCGTCAGGTTTAATGAAGGGGTATACAAGTGTAGCATCCCGATTTTTCTTCTGGAATTTGGAGTACAGACGGTGCCTGAAGTTACGGAACGAATCCTTTGCTTTAGAAAGAGCAGCAGCTTGAACTGCAGGCTTCCATTCCTCATTTGCGAGCTGGAACTGGCTCATTATGGCGTTGACGATGAAAGTCTTTTCTTCTGGAGTGACTTGACTCCAGTCGTCAACCGTAATGGGGACCTTTTCCCTGACTACACACCCACACAATGTCTTAAATTTCCTATGTGCCTTGACTGGTTTCAACGGGGCACCAGTTTTCTTGTCAATCATCTCCACTGTAAATGTTCCTCTTGGCTTTAGGGTTGGTTTTCTAATTCCTCGACCCCTTTGTTTCATGATAAACTGATCCTGCTGCGAGGATGAGCTCGAGGACCCTTCATCACCAGACGACAGCTCTGAATAACAGGTGAATAATAGAAGGTGGATCTAATTAAAACTAAAAGGTCCGACTTTACAGTGTGTAATACAGTTAATCAGCACAACTAACCTGTCCCAAGTGTGTCTCCGGCATGTATGAGGTCGCCGCTGTCTGCCCCTTCCTCTATTGCGGGCAAATCTGTGGCGGCAGCAGCTCCGGGAGCCAAATCAGTGGAGACGGCGGCCAGATCTGTGGCGGCAGCATCTCCGGGAGCCAAATCAGTGGAGACGGCGGCCGCGGTTGTCGCCTGAGGGGGGCATAGAGCCCACCCTCTGGGCGTCTTCGCTGACCACGGCGTCGGCGCGACGCCGTCGTAGCCTGGAGCTGCCCCGCGGCGTGGGTTGGGGGACGGCCAGGGAAGCCGTCTGCGCCGCAAGGGCGGCCCGAGTAGTCCGCATAACTAACTCAGCTGAGACCGTGGGTGGGGGGACGGCCAGGGAAGCCGCCTGCGCCGCAAGGGCGGCCCGAGTAGTCCGCATAATGAACTCAGCTGAGCGTGAGTACGCCGCCGGGGGTGGTGTTGAAGACGGTGAGCGGGGGGAAATGCGAGGGGTGGTAGGTTGGTCCCCAAAGTTTAAGTCTGGAAGTAGGGTTTATGTCACATCGGCAACGGTGCATTCAAAAAAACCGTTGCCGATGTGGTATAAATAAATTATATTTCGGAATTTGAATAAACGTAGCGTTTACGGTTGAAAATTAAGAAATAACAACAGCACATTACTTTGCCAATTAAGAAATACAATTATCACTTTAGGGTACAAATTAATTTGCTCATTCTTCGTCCTCCTCTAGTAAAACTGGATCAACCTGAATATTTCCTTTGTAAATTGCCCCATCGGAGTGATCATCTCTTGCGTAAAAGCCATCTCCAGGAGCCTGTCGGTCATTGATCTGTATGCGTTCTCCAGTTGCTGGCAAGTCTTCATACTGGTTGTACTCTTCTTCATCAGTAACGTCATCCACCCCAACGATCTTCCTTTTCCCATTCATCACAACATGGCAATTTTTATGTAGTAGGTCTTTGACATAGAAGATCTGGGTGGCTTGGGTAGCTAAAACGAAAGGTTCATCTTTGTATCCCAATTCGTTGAGATTGACATATGTAGTGCCGTACTGGTCAACTTTCGCATGACCCAGTTTGACCCATTTGCATTTAAACAATGGAACCGTGAGTAATGTATCGTACTCCAGCTCCCAAATCTCCTCAATTACTCCATAGTACCAATCCTTCCTCCCATTCGGATCTACCGCTTCCACTTTAATAGAGCTATTCTGATACATGGTTTGTTGTCTCTATTCTTTGTATAAAAGGTGTAGCCATTCAGGTCATATGCTTCCCATTTATGAACCGTAAAGTTTGGCTTTCTTGCCAAACTTTTTAAAGTCTCGTCATCATCTCCGACACAATTCGTCATCAGCCAATCAGCGAATCTCTGGCTGTGCAGTTTCAAGACTTGTGCTTCCTTCTGATTCTCTGTCAAGCCTCGGCCTCCTAGCTCAATTCTAAGTAGATCCTTGTGAGCATCCACATATGGTGTAACGACTGCAAGGTGCTGCAATACGTACAAATGTGCTTTCTCAAATAATTCACACTCTGGCCAACATGATTTATCTTTCATTAACCCTTTTCCATCTAGCCTCCCCTCATGCCTGGACAGAGGCACCCCGATAGGTCGGTGGCCATCCATGTAGCTGATGAAATACTCAACCACCTCCTCCGAAAGATATCCTTCAACGATACTTGCCTCTGGCCGATACCTGTTACGGACGTAGTGCTTGAGTATACCCATGAAGCGCTCGAACGGATACATAGTGCGCAGATACACTGGACCACATTGCTTTATCTCATAAACAATGTGTACAATTAGATGGACCATTACGTCGAAAAACGAAGGGGGGAAGAACATCTCCAGCTGGCAGATAGTCTTCACAACATCTTCTTGCAATCTGTCTAATTTGAATGGATCTATTACCTTCTGGTATATAGCGTTGAAAAAATCACATAACCTCATGAGAGCCTCTCGAACGGGTTTAGGCAACATATTTCTAATTGCCACAGGGAGCATCTGTGTCATCATCACATGGCAGTCATGTGACTTCATCCCCATCAGTTTCTTTTCTTCAAACGACACCAGAGTCCTGATGTTTGCGCAGTATGCTGACGGAACTTTCATATCATACAAGAATTGCAAGAACTCCTTCAACTCTTCCTTCGATAACTGGTAGCAAGCAGGTGGGAGGTACCACTGCCCATTAGGCTTCTCTTGTGGCTTCAACTTTTTCCTTTTATATTTCAATGCAAGAATATCCAGCCGTGAATTCATACCATCCTTCGTTTTATCCTTGTTATTCATTACACATCCAAGAACGCTTTCAGTTACGTTTTTCTCGACATGCATGACATCGATGCAATGTTGAACGTCCAGATATGCCCAATACTTCAATGCCCAGAAAACCGATCTTTTCTTCCACACTGCCTTCTCACGAGACTGGGGTTTCTTCCCCTTACCAAAAATAGTGTGTACATCCTTCGTCTGGTCATCGACATCCGCTCCTGAAAATGGTTCTGGCGTGTCATCGGTCTCAATCGTATTATCGAACGGGGCCTTCAATCTACGATACGGGTGATTCTTTGCCAAAAACCTTCGGTGCCGCATGTACACTGTCTTCCTTGAATTCGGCAGCCAAAGACTTTTTGTTCTCTCTTTGCAAGTGACACATGCAAAGGATCCCTTCAAACTCTGCCCTGACAAGTTCGCAAGTGCAGGATAATCTTGAATGGTCAGAAACAACATTGCTCTGAGATCAAACTGTTCTCTCTTGAACGCATCATACATTCTTACCCCATCCCACAGTACTTGTAGTTCTTCGACAAGTAAACTCAAGTAAACATCAATGTCATTCCCAGGTTGTTTTGGTCCTTGAATAAGCATCGACATCATGATATACCTCTTCTTCATGCACAACCAAGGAGGAAGGTTATACATTGCTAAAAGAACTGGCCAAGTGCTATGTCTGCTGCTCATGCTGCCAAAAGGATTCATTCCATCTGTACTTAGTGCAAACCTTACATTTCTGGGGTCCCTGCCAAAGTCTGGGAACTCATAATCGATAAGCCTCCACTGTGGTCCATCAGCCGGGTGTCTGAGCAGTCCATCTTTTTTCCTTTTATCGGCATGCCAACGCATCAGCTCTGACTGCTTTGGGTCTGCATACATACGCTTCAATCTGGGTATTATTGGCAAATACCACACAACCTTGTAAGGGACTCCCGTTGTGACCTCATCCTCGCCCTTGTCTCTGTCTTTTGCTAGGTTGCGTTTGTAACGAGGAAAGTTACATATGGAATCATCGGATACGGTCATCCATATTAACCGTTTACAATAATGAAAATAATGCATACGGACACGAAAATATGTCCGTTGCTCATATAAAGCAAACGGTTGCGGAAAGCACAACCGTTGCCGATGTGTCGCGGGTCGCGGGAGATAGCCCTCGTGGGCGGCTTTTTCCGCGCGGAAGGCTCGATTCTCCGTCGCCTAACTCCTGCCGTTTCCATAGAGGGGTATCCGATGTGTCGTTCTGTACTAGTGTATTCACCCCCCCCCCCCCCCCCCCCCTCTAGTCAACCTACTTGATTCTTTTGGTTGTTTTGTTTCCTAGGCTTGTTATCTGCCACTTTGTGAAGATTGGGACCCCTACTCGTATCACATACCCAAATCACTAGTTTCTCCACAGATATTTTCTCCATGATTTGACAACCCGTATAAAATTGCCTCACTTATTGGTTGTGACTTGTAAGCTAGCCAAAGTGATTTTGAGACAAAATAATCTAACTAATCATTAATTGGATATTATTATTGTCAATGTATCATATATACATATATATAGGTGGAAGAGAACGAGAAATATCATAGGGATCCTAGTATCACACTCCATGATTTTATAAAAACATATTTCTATTTTGTTTAAACTTAAAAAGGAACATACATGCATACACATGTGAGCTTAAGTAGAAGAATCTGATAATGTGTGAAAGCTTTATGTAACTTTAAAACCCTGCAATACATGATTATAAATTACTATAGCACGTGTGCAATAACTTAATATTTATATTTATAGCTTGGATATTTGGTCATATTTTCCTACCAAGTTTCACATATGTATGTGTCTAGCTTAACATGTTGTTTTCATTGCAAAATGATGGGTCTTCTTCCGTAACTTCATATTCACAAGGTCTCCATCTGCAACTTTCCAGATACAAGTACAAAACTGAAAGACATGGAAAATCTCGGTTCTCTCCGACGTCTAGGAGATAGATAGGATATTTCTTGGAAAAAAGAAAATCAGAAGAATATTTCTCTCTATTAATTATTGTTCCACTCTTAGTACTTCTGTCAATTACTCTTGTTCGTTTAAAACAAGATTTTGTTTTTCTAACTTCTCACAACTTCTAGATAGAGTTTTGCACTAAGTCACCATATGATCATATGATCGAATATCATGAATTTCGTTTTCAAAGAGAACTATCTAAAAGCACTG
This sequence comes from Poa pratensis, assembly GCA_947311845.1. NCBI lineage: Eukaryota > Viridiplantae > Streptophyta > Magnoliopsida > Poales > Poaceae > Poa > Poa pratensis. The sequence goes on along the minus strand of CAMZMU010000057.1, from coordinate 45,343,041 downwards.
TTAATCAAGTAACAACCTTTCACATTTCGTGGTTATACATGCATATATTTTCTTTGTTCACATATATGGCATTCCGGGTTTAGTAAAAAATCAAACTTTGTAAATTTGACCAAGTATATAGTAAAAAATACCAGCATGTAAAATTTGAATCATCATAAAATATAATATCATATTATATACATGTGATATTATACATGTTGATATTTTTTCGTATATACTTGGTCAAACTTTATAAAGGTTTGGTTTTAAAATACACATAACACGATAAACGGAACGGAGGGAGTAGCAAGGTTTTACATATGGGTATATCTTGGCGATCGATTAAAGCAAGCGCAGACTGGCGAGCATGTGGGGTGGTATCCGGCCCCTTTGGTGTCATAGGAGAATCGATCATCTGCACTATTTGGTCCAAGATCGAGCCAACCACACGTGTGAGGTCCAGACCTTAGTAGAAGAGAAGAGCATGCATGCACATGCCAATGGCCCTCGCACATGCACTTTATCGTTCCAAGAGAAGATTGGGCCGTCGACGTGGACCGTGATCAGTGTGTGCACGTGAGAAGCCCAGCTTAATTACATTGCTATTACACTCCATTCGTAAACTCATACGGAGTAGTACTACTACTATCATCGATCAGGCGTGTCTAATATGCAATGCAAATCAAATATATTAAAGTATGTACGAGTACTATAGTATATATGTGTGTACGCGTATTATTTGGAGAGAATCTCAGTAGTACGTTTCCACCTCACCATGCATAGTAAACTATTCACACTACCGAGGTAACTCTAATTAATTATTTACGCGGTTAACCAGTGAAAGATGATGAGGTTCCAATCTGAACCCGAACCGAATATAGGCAATTAAAGAGACGCACCGGCCTCAAGCACGCACGCTTGCTCGCTGTAGTTTGAACACGATCGAGCTTTGACGGTCAAAGTTTTAGGCGGAAGCAAGGGTGCAATTACCAAGGTAAAAAATCACACCCGGCCTATCTTAACCCCTTCTCCTTGCCCCCATAAAGAGAGAGAAGAAGAAGAAAGCAGGCATAGGTAACCTCTCTATTGTACTGGCGCCTGCTGCTTAGGGAAGAGGGATTAAGAGAGAGAGAGAGAGGGGATTAGCTAGCTCTTGTTAACAACTAGTCATGGAGGATCCTATGCGAGGTGGTTTAGGGTAATTTCTGCTCGTTTCTCCATGCGTTTCTGGAGAGGATCAACGCCAAGGTTTTTCTATGGCCGGAAGACGAGGTCCGTGTCCTCTCCTAGGGTGCAGGTAGCACATCATCTCCTCTTTGCATCCATCACACTACGAGAATGAGACAAGTACTAGTAGTTGTTTTCCTTTTTCCCGGCCTCTCTATTTGATCTGCTAGGTACCTTGTATATTCTGTTATGTTGGAGCAAAAAGCTAGATTGCAAGGCTAGCTTCATTTCTATCATGTCTTGATCTTCACCACAAGAAAAAGTATATATATGACATGAGTGCTATATAGTATGAATCATTAAGCGAACTAATTATATTTTTATTAAAAAATGCATTAACCCTGCCTATGCATATATGATCAAGATGCGGACAACCTCATATGATTAGAGCAAGAAAAAAACTCTTGTTGAACTAAAATTGCCATTATATGTATTGTCGATCACTTGCAAATTTGCAGTCTTATTATTCTTTTTATTAGATTTTGAATAATTGGGAGAATAGACTAGTACTACACCCAACGTAGGGCCTATCACTGTTCATGCTACCCTATGTGTGTGTGTTGGTGTGTCAGGACTCAGGATCAAGGAGGAAGGCACAGAGCCTAGGGTTTGAGAGAGAGGCCAAGACTTAATTGTTCATACGTGGATTCATCACCGTTGAACAGTGTTTTGGCACATAGTTAGAAATTAACAATATTAGTACAGTAGTAGTATGTAACTATATACACCTGCATATGTCAACTGCTTGGATGCATATATGTCCAGGCACCCAACCGTGCAGCTGCATATGCCTCCCTGCATTTGAAAAAGAGATGTACCACTACGCGTGCAAGAACATCTGCTTGCGAATTGAGATCCTAGACAAATAGAATGAAGCTAGATCTTTGCAACATTTCTTTTCTACCAGGAGGGATTAGTTTTCTAATCACTGTGAATATCAGCTTTCTAGTCAAAAAAGGACATGACAACTCATACTGTTATCGAGTAAAGGGCAACACTTTAGTACTACATGTACATGCAGGCATCAGGGTGCACTCATGTAGGGTATATCTTGGCATGATTTTGGGGAAAATGAGACAAAATATAGTGGACTCTTCCCCCCGAAAGCACAAGCTAAAAGCTGTCTCTGTTCAGTTAAACCATGCCACTGTTTTTGTGTTGCACAGATATACTACGAAATGTAGGAGTAGTACTTTTCTCTTGTTTGAAAAAAGCTTCTCCTGCATAGTGTACACTAACTAAGCAGTAGTCTCACGTAGTAGGAGTAGTAGTATTAAGGAGGAGTAGTACTTTGTATAAATATCTACCTCAGGAGTAGTACAACTAGTACACAGTTGCTTAAGGCTCCAAAACTCTCTTGGCTCTTGACCTCTCCAGCTCTTCCCCTATCCTTGGACTGCACACCAAAATGTCTTCTTGATCTGCACCTCTATTCTCCAGCCTATCCAAGTAGAAACCAGCTAATCACTTCCTTATCTGTCTTTAGCTAGCTAATCATCCGTCGACCATGGCCGCTGTGAACAACTGGCTGGGCTTCTCTCTCTCCCAGCAGGAGCTTCCGACCTCCGGGGCCGGTGACGTCTCCGGCGCTGAAGTCTGCTACAACATCCCGCAAGGTAGATACAGTATATATCGATGGATACATCATACATGTGTAAAAGGTGATTTATGTCCATCAAATAGTTGTATGAAATCTTGTGGTTGATTTGTTGTGCAGATTGGAGCATGAGGGGATCAGAGCTATCGGCGCTGGTGGCGGAGCCCAAGCTGGAGGACTTCCTCGGCGGCATCTCCTACTCCGACCACCACCACAACCACCAGCATAAGGTAGCCGTGGGCAACATGGTCGTCCCTGCAGGTAGCGGAAATGGCGGCGGTGTTAGCTATGCAAACTCTGGCGGCAGCAGCGTTGGCTACCTGTACCACCCCAGCTCTGCCTCCCTCCAGTTCGCCGACTCAGTCATGGTGGCGTCCTCAGCCGGCGGCGTGCACCAGGATGGCGACGGTATCATGGCAGGCTCCACCGCAAATGGTGGCAATGGCGGCATCGGGCTGTCTATGATCAAGAGCTGGCTGCGGAGCCAGCCTGCCCCGGCACCGCCCGCGCAGCAGAGGGTGGAGGCGACAGCGCAGGGGCTCTCCCTGTCCATGAACATGCCGCCACTTCTCGGCGGGGAGCGAGGCAAGCCGGAGAGCTTGTCCACGTCTGCGCAAGGAGGGATGGTTGCTCGGAAGGAGGACACCGCCGGTGGCAGCAGCGCTGTTTCCGGCGCCGTGGTGTCGGTTGGTGCCGATAGCACCGGTGGCAGCAGCGGCGCAGTGGTGGAGTCGCCGGCGGCGAGGAAGTCGGCTGACACGTTTGGGCAGCGGACCTCGATTTATCGCGGCGTGACCAGGTATAGCGTGCATTGTGTCAATATACCACACGAGAATACAGAAGCTTTTATTACTTTTTTTGCTATATTACTTAGCATCAAGTGATTCAACTTTGTTTGAACTCACACTTATTTTTGGCATGCATTAGTAGCTAGCTTGTATTGCTTCATATTTTTATCTACATTTTTTTCATCAAACGAGTTAGTGCTATTTGCTTTTGAGGATTAATATATATATATGCATAGGGAATTAGGAGTGCCATTATGTGGGCATGATTGTAGTAGGCTTACAAAGTTTGATCATTTGTTTGTGATATGTCTTTAATTAGGCATAGATGGACCGGGAGATACGAGGCTCACTTATGGGATAACAGTTGCAGAAGAGAAGGGCAAACTCGCAAGGGTCGTCAAGGTACTTACATTACATCTTTATAAATCTGTGTTTTTGCTATCAATATTAAGGATGATTCCTCTCCAATGTTGCTAACTGAAGTTTTACTCTTTGACGATTCAACTTTGTTTGAACTCAACCTCTTCAACTCTACGCAGTCTATCTAGGTAAGCAAGATCCGGATTGAACTAATTCAATTTGTTTGGTCAGATTTTAATTGTAGATGCAATGCATGCATTGATGTTACCATTTTGTCCATCTTGTAATGTTGTATTGCCTATGTAGGTGGCTATGACAAAGAGGAGAAAGCTGCTAGAGCTTATGATTTGGCTGCTCTCAAGTATTGGGGTCCAACAACGACAACAAATTTCCCAGTAAGCATTGTTCAATACGTAAACATAGTACTATTTTTTCCATTATTGTGGAGAAAACATTCTCATTTATCATTTTTTATTCATCTCAATGGGTAAATCATAGCTACATGGCTTTAATTATTATTGTGATGTCTTGCTTACTGAGGTTGTACTTAAAGACATTCATATTTTCTATATTTTTGTCAGGTAAACAACTATGAAAAGGAGTTAGAGGAGATGAAGCACATGACGAGGCAGGAGTTTGTGGCGTCTCTTCGAAGGTTGGTCTCTAATGTCTTATATGTGCACATATAGGTCTATGTTTAGCAAATCAACTAATGTTAGTATTATACGATCATTATAATTAGTTAATCCTAAATACATGCGTGTATGTGCAGAAAGAGCAGTGGTTTTTCCAGAGGCGCCTCCATTTACCGTGGAGTTACAAGGTATGCATTTCTTTGGCGGTTATGTGACGTGTAGAGTGAAGAAATCTATAATGTGGTCCTTCCATTATCCAAAAGCAATAATTATTTCTTATGATCTACATGAACTCTTTATAAATTAAGGCACCACCAACATGGGAGATGGCAAGCAAGGATAGGCAGAGTTGCAGGGAACAAGGATCTCTACTTGGGCACCTTCAGTAAGTACATTGAATCACCACATTATTGCACAATACATTTTGTGAACACGTTTAGAATTGGTTAATATCCTGGCCGGGGGCATATTAGTTATGAACTGAAAATCTATTACTTTCACTTAGAATTGATTAGTGCACACATTTGCCACTTTGTTGCTGAAAGAGAAAAGGTCAACGATTTTCCTCCACCTAGATGTCTCTCTGACATGTGGGTCCCAAGGTCACACTCATAGCCATGGAGTGACAAATCATAAAATGCTACCAAATGGAGCGACAAACCCTAGATTTTCCGTTAAAAACGCGACCACTTTGCAAGTCATGCCAAGTTGCGTCTCTCCTCATGTGGCTACCCTTTTTAAACGTACGTACCTTCCATGTTTAGTGCTGCCGCTGTCTCCACTAACCCGTGCATCCAGTCAAAATATTCGAGCAGCATCTGCATGCATGCACGGCATTTGCAGTAAACTAATGATCTATTAATATAATCAAGCTAGTCACATCTTGCATGCATGGCATGCTTGGTGGTGTGGAGTCTAACCGTGCACGTCGGCAATGAATGTAGGCACACAGGAAGAGGCTGCGGAGGCGTACGACATCGCGGCGATCAAGTTCCGGGGGCTCAACGCCGTCACCAACTTCGACATGACACGTTACGATGTCAAGAGCATTCTAGACAGCAGCGCGCTCCCCATCGGCAGCGCCGCCAAGCGCCTCAAGGACGCCGAGACTGCGGCGGCCACTTCGGCAGCGTCCCTGGCGCAGCAGCACTCTGGCGTGGTGACCAGCTACGACATGGGCGCCCTCGCGGCCTACGGCGCAGCCTACCACCACCACCCGGCCGTCGCAGCCGCGTGGCCGACCATCGCGTTCCAGGCGTCCGGCGGCGGACACATGTATCACCCCTACGCTGCTCAGGCGCAGCCGCTGCGCGGGTGGTGCAAGCCGGAACCGGACCACGCGGTGATCGCGGCTGCGCACAGCCTGCAGGAGCTCCACCACCTCAACCTCGGTGCCAGCGCCGGCCCGCACGACTTCTTCTCGCAGCACTCCCAGGCGATGCAGCAGCAGCACGGCGGCCTTGGCAGCATCGACAACGCCGGCGCCTCGCTTGAGCACAGCACCGGCTCCAACTCCGTCGTCTACAACAACGGCGTCGTCGAGAGCAACGGTGGTGGCGGCTACATGCTGCCGATGAGCACCACCGTGACGTCGAGCCATGAGCAGGCGGCCCTTGCCAACGCAAGGGCAGCGCAGGCCTATAACACTGGCAGCATGACCAGGGACCATGAAGACGGAAAGATCGCTTATGAAAACTTCTTTCTCGGCACCGCCGAGGCCTACGGTGGCGGCAGGATGGCTGCCTGGACCCCCACCTCGGCCCCGCCGGCGACGAGCAGCAACGACATGACCGGCGCGGGCAACGGCGCACAGCTCTTCAGCGTCTGGAATGATACTAATTAGGTCAGCGAGAAGAAAAAAACTAACATCACATAGCACTTTTAGGGCTCATGAGATGGCCATTGAGATGTTATTGTCATGTTCTATTACTATTACTTGGTAGCTAGTTGGAAGGATAATTGTTCTTCTGGAGAGGAAGGTAATGGCTTCTGAGAGGGCTATGCATTACAGTGCATGGTTGTTCCATCAGTTGTGCTGTTATCATTTTGGGGTTAAGTTCAGAAGGACATATATGTGGTCTGATCAATTGACTAGAGAATTAGATGGGTTAGAGATCAATGGAGCTGAAGCTAGCCTGGCTGTAAATTTTGAAGTGTTTGGGTGGATGGCATTGCATGATGAATATCTTTATGAGATGAAAAACTAGCTGACGCTTGTTCTCTATTTTCCATATGTAGTTTGATCTATCATCTATGTGCTTCATATGTTGTTTTCTTTGGTTCCGATGGAGAAAAGTACCATTCGATCGGCCGAACGAATCTGAGTAGCCAAGAGAAGAGTTTGAAGCTGGGCTGGGTTAGGTTGGGCTGTACCTCACATGGACCGAGTTATTTGGTACACATTTAGCCAGGCCAAAGATGCTAAAAAAAAACTAGGCCGAATGCCACCATTGCGCTGCAAGATGCAAAAAAAAAACTAACAGCCAGTCATTACACGCAAACAAAAATATCCATCTATTAGTTCAGTAAGAAATTCCATTTATTTATTAGCATTACTTATTTTCCACTCTAAAATCTTGGTCTCGCAATAGAACAAACTGAGAGTACAAGAAGGACAACAAATCAATGCGTACTTGTCGGTTAAACCTGCTCAATCCATCAATGGAGCAGAGGAGATCTACAAGACAGGCATGCGCCCTGCGAAAGATTCCTTTGACCAGGGACACGATAACACATTTTGCCTTGCTTACCTGAGGTTGGCGACCTGCTATGTTGCGGTCAGCGGGCTAGTATATTTGAGCAGTTGAAGCTACACATGCCACTCACTCCGGCTCACCGCACAAAGATGATCGAGATGCCACACAGACACAGTATATGTTTATCAAAATGGGTTTGGTTTAACTGAGCCACTGTGAACATTCCATGGGGTAGAAAATTAGGTGCCAGAGGATTTGACACCACAACAAACCTTCCGGTCTGCTACCATTGCACCATAACCTTCCAGTGTGTGCTATGAAAATCATCTGCTCTTTTACATCCAGGTGAGATAAATTCGGAATGCAAGATAAAATGCAAAAGATATGTACAAGGGCTCTTGAGAATTGACAACAACTGAAATTGGTGCATCACTCTGGTGCATTTTTCACCGCTAACATAATTGTATATTTGCAACACTTCTAGATTTTACAGTAGTTATCTCAAAATAAGATACAAGCAGATTTATATACGCCATGTGAAGTTGTATTCCAACTACAAAAGGTTATCTTAAACCACAACTAACTTCATACTCTCCCTGCAATCAAATGGGTGACAAAGTACAGGTACTAAACATCCAAATGGACATACTGCCACCTCCACCCCCTACCTGCTGTGCCACAAACCCTGCTAAGTGCCACCTTGAACATTATAAATACCTACCCATACCAAAGCCAAAACCATTCACATTCGACCCTCTCCTCCTCTCACTAGAGAAAGCACTATTCAGCCATGAAAATCAGCATGGAAGGCCCGCCAAAGGGTCACCTATGGCTGGTCTTAGCTGTGCTGGTTGCCATTGCAATGCTCGGGGAGGCAGCCAGAAGCTTGTCAACACCATCTCCTTCATTATTGCCAGCGTATGCTCCTATCATTAAGGTGATAGGAAAAGCATACTGCTATAGATGCTTCAACGAGGCACACCCAGAAGAATCCCACGGGAAGGAGCATCTGGAAGGTAAAACTTTTGTTATTATGCAGTTCTACTTATGTGAGTAAGCGACTTATGCAGACAGCTTGAAAATGCATCAAGTTTCTTCTTGTTCATAGTTATATTTGTTAAATATCACTTGTTTATATGAAAAATGTACTCAAGCATATCATAAAGAAGGTCTGAGAACATGGCTATAATAAAATTTTGAGTTCTGGGGTCATTATTATGAGCCGTAGTTACAAAAAAAACTGTCAAAGGCTGTACACGAAGGATCTGCATGTTTCCTTTGGTCCAAGGCCTGTTTGGTGTTTTAGAAGCTTATATATTCTTGCTTAAGATAAACTAAAAGTTGGTACAAGGTAGGCCAAACAGTAGACAAATGACACTGAAAAATGAGACTAATACCTGCATGATGCAGTGCAAACACAAATCACATTCGAGAGAAAGACAACTTAAAAGATGTATGATATTTTGCAATTATTCATGCTTCATATACGTTGTTCAGCATGTAATACTGTCACTTACTACTTTTTATCATGAACTGGTGCAGGAGCCATGATCAAGGTCACTTGCCAGGCCAATGACCAAGCACTAGTGGGATTTGGCTACACAGAAAGCAATGGCAAATACAGTGTGGCCATTACCGGTTTGGCACTTAGCGGCACATTTGGAGCTGACTCGTGCAAGGTTGAGCTCCATGCAGCGGCAGGAGGATCTGACTGCAATGTGCCCATGGAGTTAAGTCTCACTGGTGTTAGTGTTTACTCTAAGTCCAAGGAGGAAGTGGTTCTCCAAGCCAACCAAGTCCTGGCATTCGGATCAAAGAAGACATTTGCTGGATGTTCACAACCTCACATTCAACCGCCGATGCATCCATACAATTCACCGCCACTCCCACACCAGTATCCATCACCTCCATCCAACTACAAGTTCCCACCATCGCCATATCAGTACTCGCCGCCTCCGAAGAGCTTCTACTATTCACCACCACCCTACCAACAGTCCACACCTCCAAACAACTACCAAGCTCCACCGACATCTAACAATTATCAGCCTCCTCCACAAGGTTACAAGTATCCAACACCAACCCACAAGTATTTACCACCTCCATACTACTACAACTCCCCACCACCGCAATACCAGCATTCACCACCACCGAACAACAACGTAGCTCCATCACTGCCTTACCTGCACTCCCCACCACCGTACAACTACAAGTCACCTCTTCTACCTTTGTCACCAACGCCTCCTCCCCACTATAACTCTCCCCCTCCATTGAACTATGGATCTTCACCCCCAACTTACCAATATTCTCCACCGTTACCTCCAAAACATGTACAACCAAATGTTCCCCATGTAAATTCGCCACCAGCATCAGTAACTCCACAACCTCTTTACCCCTACAGCTCTCCACCACCAGCATCAATAACTCCACAGCCTCTTCACCCCTACAGCTCTCCACCACCAGCATCAATATCTCCACAGCCTCTTCACCCTACAGCTCTCCACCACCATCTCTGAGCTCCTACCAATCCCCACCACCACCAATTCAGTTCCACATGCAAAATCGCTACCAGTGTCTTCAACATCTCCACAGCATATGCACCCCTACAACTCTCCACCACCATCTCTTCTGAATTCCTACCAATTCCCGCCACCACCGAATCAGCTGTCATAAGCATCGACAAGGGTTTCCTGAAATGTAAGTTTCCTAACATGCTTTATGTGGTACTATACCATTTAAAATTTTAAGTATTGCGCATCATCTCTTTAAACTTGGATGGTAAATGCAAATTTTACCTTCCAAGATGTCTCGTATAAATTCAATATAAAGAACTAAATAGGTGAAATGGTTGCCAAGAAATTGGAACCCAATGTAGTCACTGGAAATCTTAACCATATGATTTTATCCATCTCATTTCAGGACCAAACTGGGGCAGAATAAAAGGAAGAGTTGAAGTTTATCTCGAGAGGAAGAAGGCCGGAGCTGGACTTTTCAGCTGCCGACCACAGTCTCTAGAAATTATATACCGCAATGTCTAGTGTTGTTTCATCTTTCATTTCATTTCCAAGGGCTATTTCAGCAATGTAACCATAAGTCGTATGAGCTTTTGCTAGTATCTATTTTCAATATTCGATCCAATATATGGTGTGTGTTACTTACAGCCCCAAAATCTTTTCTACCGTGCAATCGTTTGTTTCTCACGAAAGTGGAACAAATTAAAGGGATAGTGTGGCTTGCCTGGCTACTTTCGTTATTCCAAATTTGTCCCAAAGTTTATGCTGTGGCATCCACCCAAGAAGCAACAAATCCAAAAGGGATTTCATTTCTCCACCACAAAAATTCCGTGACCGAAACTCAATTAGTAACAAAGTTACCAAAATTGAGCGCAAAACAGCAGTGCGCAGATCAATCACCATTGGTCACCCAGAAGCATAATATCATCGACGGTAAATCATTGCGGTTCCTACTTCCTAGTAATCACCCAACCACGCGCCCGCAAGGCATTCTTCAGTGGGCAGAGCCGGGATTTTCAGGAAAAAAAAATCCTGTTAAATGAGAAGGAGATAACAACAGCACTCAACTACTGAACGATAGTATCTTCTGGGCAGAGCCCTCAGCATCTGCCATGGATTATTCGTGCACGAGCAATGAGCTAAACCTAGGCAGCTTCTACCAACACGAACGAGCGACCCAGCGAACTGACCTGGCTCCAATAATAGCTCGCCGCAGAGTAGGACGATAGCCACGGAAATGCGGCGGTATCCGAGCATGCGCCCCTCGTCGTCGGAGTTGGCCGGCGGCGGACCGTGGTCCGGTCGGGGTATGGGTCCAGAGAACCAGGCACCCGAGGCGGAGAAGATTCGGGCCAGTTTGGGTGGGCTTGCTCCATAGAGCACTGATCTGGGCTGGGCCGTTTAGGGGCACGTAAGCAGGGGGTGTGATTGGGCGGTGCAGCGACGAACTGACGACGCCTTCCTCGGCGCCGGCGGTTTTACCTTTTCTCTTTCAGCACCGCGCTGTACCGGTGCACATCCGGCGCACCGCACGGCATGGTTCGTTGTCGCGTCGCGTCGCGTCGTCAGCCAGCAGAAACCGATCGAAAGGGCTACTGCCGTGTAAAACAGACGAACGCACCGCTCATGTTCAATTCCTATTTCAAAATCACACGGCGAAATCAGTGTGCGCTCGAAGTTTTTTTGTTAGCAACTGAACGCTTTCTGTTAGTAATAACAGACGAGGGTCTCTCACATGTCCCCACACTATGGATGACCTTTACACATCATATATTTTCCCCAAAAAGCGAGCACGGAAAAGGATTAAAAAGAAAGTGTCAAGCTGGAAAGAAATTCTAGATACCGATGGAAGGAATCATATATAGAAAAGACGAACCGTGGACGTCTTCTTCTCTCCCGCTACAGTAGAGAGAGGAGATTTTTTTCGCCCGCGCGCAGATCCACCGCCTCGCCGTCGATCCGCCGTATCCCCCGTCCTCCGGCGGCCGCTTCGGCGGCGGGAGGGCGGGGGATCTCCGCCTCGCGTGTGTAGATAGTGTAGGGTGTGTGTGCTTCTCATCCCGCGGCGCCTTGGAGGAGGTCAGGCCGTCGGAGTTGCTTTTGGTGCAGGTACTTGCCTCCTTCGTCTGCGGAGCTCGCTAGAGTTCGGCGATGGTGTGCCTGCTCCTTCCGGTCCCTCGGAGCTCCGGTTCTGTTGGGATCGCTATCCCCCTCCCGGATCCCGCGTGGCGGCGGATCGGGGTTGACGATCTTGAAGCCAGAGAGGTTGGAGGAGGACGAAGATGCAGCGGGAGCTGGGTGGAGGCTCTGAGGAGTTCGAGGTCCGGCGACTTCCCGTCCGCCTGGGGACGTCTTCCGATCCATGGTTTGAAGGAAGATGCGGCGGCGGCGCGCCACCGGCACGTCCTGTTCTTCGCCGGCGTCTTCGTGTTGCAGAAGGACTGGAGTGTAATTTTCATCTTTGCTGGGTGCCTTCTTGTAATGATCTTCCTGTAATTTCTCTGGTTTCCCACAAAAAAAAAAAGAAGGAATCATATATAGAAATGTCTTGTTCTTTTCTGGCTTGGCCCCGTCTGCTCGCGGTTTTGGGTGTGCCGATCATGATCCTGAGGCTGGCGTTGCAGATTCCGGAAGCAGCAGCCCCAGAATTTGATGCCAACGGCATACAACTCGACATATTCCCTGCTCGTCCGATCCTGCTGCTATTGGAGGACTGAGGCTAAGCACATCCATCCCAACTGCCATGCATATAGTACAAGATTCTTTCCTATCTCTTAAGAGAGACTAGGAAAATTAGCGCGGCGACACGCCGCGCCCGTGTGGTGACAAAACATAAATAAATTGAAGCTAAAAATACGAAACAACTGTAAAAAAGACCTATCACGACCGGACAAAAGATATCGTGATCCATGGGATGAGTGCAAACATAGGTTGGATAGTAATGGAAATAAGGTGGGTGTCAAAAAAAGTGCTTTATATTCTTAAAAATATCTTGGATGTGATGCTGCATTTGGGCGTCAATGTCTACACTAATTGTCGCAACATAGCTGAGTTTTCTTCTAACATCATTTGCATCATAGGATTAGGTATTGTATAAAAGGTTAAAACAAAACAGTCACTACCTAAGCAGAGAATTAAATAGAGTGAAATAAAAGAAAAGCAATAGAAACAGAAATAAAAATTTGAGAAGGGTGTTTATGACCACAAAATCCTTTTTTGTATGTGAACTACTTACAATTTACATAAAGTCACCTATGCTATAGCTGAGTGATATAAATGTACGATGTGCAAATATGATATTCGAATTAGTACTTATGATCATACATGTATGTCACTATAGGTGACCAAGTACATGGCTTCTGGAACAAATTCAGTGCACTCGTCAAGAGAATAATAGAGGGAAAAGGAGAGGGGATGTGCAATTGGTTTTGAAAGGTAGGAATTTTTTTTTTTTGGTATGGAGTAAGTGTTGGAAGGTTATTTTATTTGGTGAATTTAGGCTTTCAAATGGAATTAATGCGGATCGTTAAGAAGTAGTTTAAAAAATATACGGAAACTAAAAGTAAAAAATTAAAATAAGTAGTGGTATTTTGAATATAGAGAAGTGGGGTATTAAGATAACAGGATTTGCAAATAAATAAGTAATAAATTTAAAGTTTGCAAAAATAAATTTATGAAGGAAATAAAATAAAAAGTTTAAAAAATAGAGTAGGGGAAATTGGGAAAATAGGAAGTAAGCGAGGAAGGAAAAAAAAAACCATTCATAAGGGACAGGGACTATTCACGCGTGGCCGGAAAAATAGGTAATGTTCGTAAAAAGAAGTGCGGGAAAAAAAATAGGTTTAAACTATAAGGGAGAGAAATATATTGGGGGGAAAATTGCTCAGTTGTAATGGAGGACCGATTTGCAATTTGAGGGGGGAAATGCGGGCATTTCGCTGCGGAAATGTTGTATTATGGGAGGACGACTCACAATTTTTGGAAAATGTGAGGACTTTTCTGCAAAAAGACGACATGCGGGGACCTTTCTGCAAAAATGTTTTACTCTGGAGGACCGATTCATAATTTTTGGGCGGTAGAATTTTTTATTTTGCACAACCTTAAATATAACAAATTTGATGATTGGAGAGAAATATGTTCATGTCCATCAAAACAAAAAGGTTAAAACATGAAACTTGTTCGGAAGAGTGATATTCATCTACTCGTGAAAGAAAAATTTAAACCGATGATTGAGTGCGACGAATTTGACAAAACTCGTCAAATGTTTTTGCGAGTGTGGACTCAAAATTAAGGAGTTAGAGTTGTCCAAACTCGGAACCGATCACGGGAATGAAACCTACTCGTCGGCGTCCATATATTTCGTGTACATATTATCGCGAAAAGGGAGAAAAAATATTACGTACACTGTACTATAGCACACGGTGCAGTGCACTCATCGTCCAAGTACCGCAAAAAAGCCAAAAAAAAAAAATTTGCCCAACTGTAGCTGCTACAGTACGCGTGCACTGTAGAAGTGCACGTACTGTAGCGGCTACAGTGACCGGTGACGTGGGTGGGTCGAGCGCACGCTGAAGCAGTCAGCTTTGATATATAGTTAATTTGGTATCTTCTCCATCACTTCATCTGCTGGTGCTGGACAGCAGGGTTTTATCTCCAAACTTGCATGATCGATGAATCATGACACGAACATAATCACCTTGAGAGTAGTAGATTACTGGTGATAATAATGGGAGTAGAACAGTACAAGTGTACTACATGGATTACTCATCTCTATCCTAGAGTTTTGTTTTCTATCGTAGGAGAATTCTGACGGTTTTTGCAAAGCAAAAAACAAACAAACAATGGAATACATAGTACTGTGTGCCGGACCTGCAACACATGTGTTAGTACGATATTTAAAGCATGGAGCAAAGTGTCCCTACTACTAAGCGCGGTGTTTGTGCACCCGGGAGCATGTGCTCCCTTTTTTTCGAAAAAATATAGAAAATTGAAAACTTATCAAAATATTCCGAAAAAAATCATGCACGTACCTAAGCATGGCACATGTCATCGTGTAAAATTTGGCGACGAAATGACATCGCGGCCGTCCTGTGCAAAAATGACAAAATTCTGACCATGATTTTTTTGGAATATTTTGATAAGTTTTTAATTTTCTATATTTTTTCGAAAAAACCAAGAGCACATGCTCCCAGGTGCACTTTGGAGTTTCCGCCCTACTATTCCAGTATCATCATTTAGCAGTGGGACCAACACAACAAACACTAGTATAAATGATGAATTTACCTCGAGATCAACTTCTCACCAACTCCAGCCAAAACCAAAACATCTTCCTGCTAGTGCTGGAGTATCCCTGATTATCTTGCATTCAGAGAACAAGATGAACGGAGACAGGAAATCTGCAATTTCAAAGAGGGAGAGAAGAAACAAGAATCTGCTGCAATAGTGCAATACAGTATAAAAATGTGTTTGGTACTTGGGTCAGCAGCAACGAACTTAAATAAAGTCTGCACTGTGCAGTGGGAAAGCAAATTACCAAAAGCGCCCTCCGGCTGCCCCCACTCCTGAAAGCGAACAACGAAAGGGAGAGCGAGCGAGGCAGGGGAAGGAGAGAAAGAAAGGGAGTCACCTCGCGGCTCGCCATTCGCCAAGGCCATTTTCTGCACTCTTCGCCGTGATCCGTCTCGGGTCTCCGGTCTGGGCGTCGCCCGAGCGAGCCGCCGGTCTCGCCGCCTCCGGCCGAGTTATCTCTGATCCAGCCGCGCCTCCTTCCCGGTGCTCGGCTCTCCCTATTCTGCGGCGGCTTGTTGGTGAGGTTAAGGTGAGTGCTGCTAACCTCTATTGTTCCCTTCAAACTATGTTTGATTGCAATCGCTGTGTATTTGCGTGATCCATCATGACTTCGGTAGAATCACTGTAGCTCTTGATTTTCCTAGGAGAATTCAGTCGAACCACTTCTGTACTGTTTTGGTAGATGGTAGCTGCTTCGGTTTGTCATCATTCTTGATCCACTAGGCCCCACCAGGACTCCAGATGTTCGGGCATTAGGGTTACAGGATTAAACAAAAAAATTTCTCCGGGGACATGTTGAGAATTGCAATTTGGGAGGAATACTGATGTCCCTTTTATTAGAGTGCCCTCCTAATAACTCTATATGCAGTGTACTTAATAATTGAACAGCTCTGATTGGTTACTTGTTGACTTGTTGTGCACTCTGAATACTGGTTCTGCACCTTGTCCTTTCAATCTCTGATTTAGCCATTTTTCTTGTTAGCTGTAGACTAATGGTACATTTCTCTTAAACAATTGACCTCCCCATTGATTTTCATTAAAGAAACCGCCAACAGTCTAGTACAGCAAAGTAAACATCAGAGAGAAGAGTATCTAAAGCGACAGCCTAGCAGTCCAGAACCTGAAAATCAAAATAGCCTGGGAAATGATAACTTTCAGGGTGAAACTCAGATAACAGCCTGAAGCAAATTTAGTCTCTTTCTCAGTTTGCTATCCTTCTGATCGTCGGTGTCCATCCGTGTGTCTTCTACCATACGCCTCAGCCACCACTATTTTCTTATTCTTGTAAGCTGGTGATTAATGGCACATTTTCTTTGGTATATTGCAGTATCTTTTATTAGTGTCGTGTTTATGCTTGGGCAGTGATTTTATTAGTTCCCGACTGGCTTGTTTTCACAGAACATAATTGATCGCCCTTTGCTGGAAGGTTATCAATGTCGGCAGCGGCCACTATAAACTGGATTAGAGCCCCATTTGATGCCCGGAGATTTCATGACTTCTCTAGTTTAAGGTTACTCTGTCCTTCATTATTTAAACTGAATCCTTCTCAAAGAATTTTTAATATCGAACCTTACAAATGTAACATTTATTGTAGCTTTAGATGCCGATACACTTTTGGATCAATGCAGCCTTGCTGGTTGGCAGCTGATCAGGATTCATCCCTCTCCAAAGTTCGTGTGGCTGCAGATTACTCAGACTCGGTGCCAGATTCCAAGTACATGAGAGATCGCGGATTCCATCCTCTTGAAGAAGTTAAAGAACGTCCAAAGAAAAAAGACCTTTCACTGACAGACGTAGAAACAGCTAGAACAGTAGTAGAGGTAACCTACGATAACAAAACAGTGCTTTTATCTAGAAATTCATATCGTCGTTTTAGCTCTGCATATATAGTCATGACTATAAAGTCCCTCAGCTTAAGACTGAGTATATATTTGTAGAAACTAACATAAATCCCTCCTACTATACAAAATAGCTTATCATTTGCTGGACAATGTTTCCATCTTGTGTAGGGAAATAGCAAGGGATTGCTTGTGTTTCCTGCCAGGGTGCATAATGAACCTCATGGACATGTTTCTTGGTCAGAGTTCCCGTATGTTGTTGATGACTATGGAGGTCACTCCTTGATGCACAAGCACATATTTTACAGCAGAGTCTTCATCGTGTCCCTCTTATGCATCTAACACTTACGCTTTGTGAAATTCCATACAGACATTTTCTTTCAAGTACCTGATAACGGGAACATCTTGGAAGATGATGATGCAAACAACCCTGTGGTAAGATTGCTTCTATTTTCTTTCTGTTAGTGTCTCTCTTGACAAGCACTGATGTTTTTATATGATTATTATGTGTCTAGTGACATGCCAAAAGGATGCTTTTCTTGTGATCTTCCCCTGTGAGTTGGCATTATAAAGACCCTGTGGTGCATCATGGAGTTTGTTCAGTTCTGCATATTTTGTGCTGCAGTCATCATAATGTTGCCTTGTTTGAGTTTGATAGATATGTTATTCTCTAGTGTAGTGTGCACCAACGTTTTGATCGCAATGAAACTTCTGCTTATTGTTGAAAACTGGAAATGACATTTTGATTGCAGACAGTTTTGATCGGAATGGATAGTGCCACTATTGGAGAAACTAGTGTGCAATTGAGCGATTTCAGCGAGCACATGTATGTTGAGGATTCTATGGATATGAGTGATGACTACAGCAAGGTTTAAGAAAGTTCTTAGCTGTTTTCAGCTTGTATCCGTCAGTATTCTCATTAGCAACAGACCTGACATGTGTGAAATGTCACAGGTTGATACAGAAATAACGGATATTCTTATAGAGTGGGGGATGCCATTAACGATGCGTTCAATACATCCTATATATTTTGCCAAGTGTTTGACAAAGGTAAGTCATCAACAGTTACCGTATACATAAGAAACTGAACACACAAAAGTCTTGACCTAACAACTAGGAACATATCCAGACTGAAAAAAAAGCATATGGATTCAATGCTAAAATTTCTCTGCGGGTTCTTTGTCAACTGAAAAAAATATTAAGATATGCACTCAGCCTATAAAAGTACAAAAACAAAGGTATATGAATTCAATGCTAAAATTTCTCTCAAAGATATGCGCCCATTGTCAACTGGAACAAATATCAAGATAAACATAAATGCTGTTTATGTTCTGCTCTGTTATATGCATTCCGTCAGTTACTATGTTTTATTAAAGTTGTGCTCAAAACAGTATTGCATTGCTGAGAACGTATCATTTTTCAAAAAGCAGAATGAATTTTAATCTGCACTCAATCTATTTTTAATATTATTCTAGATTTTCCTGTATAAGTTCATTATGCTTTGGTAAGCATATTTTATAGCTTGAATTGTCTCAAGGAGTAGTACATGTCCATCATTCCTTAACCGTGCTAAGTAATCTTTCTCTTATGCAGGCTGTTCATGATAATCATGGGGAGAAGATGGATAATCCATCAAATGGTCTCTCTATTGTAGGATACCTGAGGCCTACTTTTATAGAAGAAGAATCTTATTTAAGAACATTATTTCATGCCGAATGTAATGCTGATGGTTATTCGTCTGACTGGAGAGGTGCTTCTCGGCCTGCTCATAGTTACTTATATCAATCATGTGCCTCTATCTAATTATTTGTTCTTATAAATAGTCAATCAAACAGAGGAATACATAAGAGAACCCCGGCCAGCTTCTGGAACAAATGGCCTAATTGGTAATTTGATCTGTTGAATTTTTTCAATTAGTCATTTGCCTCCAACATTTGTATGACTAATAGTAAGTGAATATTCAGATGAGGATAAATCGAGATTGGACATCAATGATGTTGGAAGTATAATTGATTCAACTATCTACAAGCTGGAAATAATGACAATTGAGCTGTTTTCCGTCTACGGGAAGCAGGTATGGCCTCCCTCTTCTGTCCATTGTATTCAGTTGGCGAGAAAACGACAGTTCGATCTATCTATTACTTTGCAAAGTGAAAGTGGGAAATAATCAGAATCGTTTTTCTTGGCTTGGTAGTCATCATGTTGATTGTTGCAGTTGATCATTGATCCACAAGACTTTCAAGATGCAGAACCAGATGTTCTTTCAAATCATGCTTCAGACATTATGAAACGCATAAAAGAAAACAGTGATCAGTGTACTATGGCTCTAAGGTCCCTCTGTAGCAGGAAAAAGGGCCTTACAGTAGAGGTGTGTTTCTGCTCGCCAATGCTTTACTCATCTACCATACTCCTTAATGGTTTAGTGTGCATAATGAATAAGATAATTCTTACCATCAGTTGAACTTCGGATGATGTACCTGAGATTTGATGCTGGTAATATGTGTGAATTTACATCTGGTTGAACTATCATGTTGTACCTGAATTTAATCCTGGTAATATGTGTGAATTTACATCCAGTACAATGTCTGAAACTAATCATTCTTATGTACAAGCTCTGCTTTGCCTGCAGGTCCAAATTGAATATTTTGTTGTCAAAAATGGTGTCAACATAATTTTTTTCTTGTTTATATGTTGTGAGGTTATAGTAATACCTTTCCATATATTGGTTGTGAGTTGTGACAGTGCTGTTTCTAGCTTCAGAGCTGATTTAATTCTCTTAGAGTAATCTCAGCCTGATTCATCTTACAGGGGGCAAGCTTGATAGGCGTTGATAGTCTTGGTATCGACGTAAGAGCCTTTTCTGGCTTGGAAGCTCGGACTGTTCGATTTTCATTCAATGCGCAGGTGAGCTCTTGGGCTTAAACTTTCACATTATCTCTGGCCTATTCACTCAATCCAGAATAATGTTTCTGAACAATTGGTTTCAGGCTTTATCTGAACGTTCAGCCGAAAAGAAGATCAGGCGAATGCTTTTTCCACGCTATCGCAAGACTGTCAAAGCTCCCGCTGAAGATGAATGTTAGGCAACTTACTTCTTTTTGCTTCGAACGCCTAACAGTGCTGGCGAGGAGACAAATGGCGTGCAGGAAACTCCATAAAAGATCTGCATCCAGTCAGCTCCCAGTTCGTTAGGAGAAGTTCACACCCGTCGACTATGAAATTACCTCAAGTATTAGAGTGCCTGACAGAGGTTTCGACTTCATCGGCTATAGAAGGTCGACCACCCATGGTTTCTGACAAATAAGGTGGTGGTGGCCATGTATAAAGAAGGAGCGTCATTGGACACAACGTGATGGGATCCGGTGCGGCGCCCTCTGCAACTCTGACAAGGTTTATAAACCATAAGTTTCCCTCTAGAAAGCAATAAGGTGCATGCAGTAAACACCAGATGATCAAGAGAAATCTCTCTTGCCTCAAATAATCTCCCCCCTTTCGCTGCAACTTGTAACTAATTACTATCTGTCAATTGTTTCCCCCTTTCAATGCTGAATACGTGTGATTCCATTTCCATTGTGCCGATGTTGAAATCCCGATGGTGTCGGCAATAAAAATTCCATGAGTTGTATGCTAGCATCATATAGAAAATATGCTTACCACGTAGTGGCATGGAATGGAAGTGTGTTTGTTGAGGAGCAGCTTTCGTTTGAGAAAGGCGAATGTGTCTCTGATAAGATTGCGACCCGGAGAGGTAAGCTAGCAGATAGTGTTGATTAGATAGTGCCGCGCGCGGTCGCTGTCCCGAACAAAACGAAATGGTGACGCAGCCTATCTTTCTACCTGGATTGGCCAGGCCGGCGGTCTCTTTTGTGTGTGTGTGCAAGACTAAGTGGAAGCTGACGACGCGGAAGCCTTTGGCGCCATCTTGAAGTGCTCCTGGACGGATCGAACTGGGGTTCGCCGCTCGCGGGAGACGCCGCCGGCCAGCTTGCTGGTGGGAAGGATAAGACATGACTAGAGATTTCACAGAAGAAAAGAAACTTCCTGCTCGTCGTTTCACTGTAACGGCCGTACTTACGGCCGGCGAGAGGCGTCGACGTCGCGGTCGACCTGCCGGAGATCGAAGACGATCGGACAACCGAAACATATAACCACGCCTCCGAACGGTCCCCTCGCCGTCGCCTCTATCCCCGAGCGCGAGAGATCGAGCTGCCGCAAGGCTGCTGCGCGCGCCGCGACGACGGCGAGAGAAGGAGACCGGCCGAGTCGTTGCCGTCACCGTCGGAACATATGGACGTCCGGTTTGCATGCGGGCGATGCGATTGCGATGCCGCCGGTCTACCACGGGTCGCCGTCGAAAGCTACATCGGTGGGCCGGTCGAAAGCTACATCGGTGGGCCGGTCGGTCGCTTCGCGTACAAGATTGTTAGGTGTGGGTGCGGTTCGATCGTACGTAACTCCCGCGACTCGATCGGTCGGTGCACGCTCCAGATCGATCACAATGAAGTTCGAGTGCTAGTTCTTACCAAGACCACTTTACAGCATCTCCGTACGTCCTGAGGTACACACGACCAAACAAGCAGATCGATCACAATGAAGTTCGAGTGCTAGTTCTTACCAAGACCACTTTACAAGATAAGATTTTTTTTGCACAAGATAAGAAGACCACTTTACACCATCTCCTTACTTACGTCCTGAGGTACTCAAAAAATTGGAAAATGAGGCATTTAACATGTATTGTAAACTTTTTTAATCATTTTCATGCAGGTCATATATGCATAAATTGGTCATAATATTTTTTTTTTCCTAATTTATACCTTGTTTGTTTGCATCACCTCGACTGACTACTGCAGCCAGGATGGGAGAAGCAAATATACATGTTTATTTGGTTGTCCATAAAGGATGCAACAAAAAGATATCACTAACACTACAAGAGCGCTAGGCATATCACGCCGTATTTTTCGAATGATGCAACACAAAAGTGTCTCCAATTTAAGACTTTTTGATGATTCACGACGACTAGCAAACCAGGCGGATAGCTATGCGTCGTGGTTAATTCCATAACAGTAGATAGCAAAGTCGTGGTACGTGTCATGCAAGAGCAGAGCTATGTGATGCCACCATGGAGAGGAACAAAAACAATAACAGTATGACTTGCATGGTACCCAACTTTTCAAGTTTGTACCACACTACATCCAGCTGACTGGTCAAGAACGTCGTGCTGAATTCCCACCCAGCGGTGGAGCCAGGGGGCCAATGCCTCCCCCTCCCCTTTGGCACAGTGCAGTAGGGTAGAATCCTTGTTTTAGCTTGGTTTATGTGGTCTGCTAATGAACATTTAGCTAAGCCGACCCCCTTAGGCTATGTTTGTTTTTAGAATTTTTTTAGGAATTGGTGGGGATAATCCTCTAGTGTATTGGGTGAAACCCCAAACTTCACTCAATCCGCTAGGGGATTGGTGGGGATAATCCACTAGGTAGGGGTAGTGTATTGAATCCCCTAGGGGATTGAGAAAAATGAACTAGAGTTTGGGGATTTGTGGAGAAAGCTGAGGATAAAACCTGTCCAATACTCTAGAAACAAACGATGTTTTGGTATATATGGAAATTTGGGGGTTTGACCGGGATAATCCCCACCAATCACTAAAAACTCTAGAAACAAACATAGCCTTACGTGAAAATTGCATTGCTCGGCCCGCTTTGTTCTTGCATCCGGCCTCCGCCCTTGGTCCCAGCGCTCATACAACACATCCCTTAAATCACATGGTCTAGCTGGTTTTGTAATCAACATGTATCAAACAGGGTAGAGAGCAAAGCTAATTTCTAAGTGATCTGATTAAATCCATCTCAACTCGTACAAGAATGAAATAAGTGAGAGCTCTTCGACTCGAACCACGCAGTTGATTCATACCCAGCTTGTAATAATTATTATTCCACATCTATTGACTTTCGGGAGCAAGAAAAGACATGGAAATTTTGGTGTCTACTTGTTTCACAAGATATATAGATTGTTTGACTAGTTTGTCCAAAATAAACAGGTAAAATAATATAATGATCACATAATATAAGTTGTATGTGGTTTATCTATTTTAGAACCAAAATTATATTTAAAATTAGCATAATTCCAATGTAACTTGATAATCACAAATATTTATGCTGGATAAATGCTCGTATCATGCAGTTGGCTATTTAAGGTGAAAGATATAGCATTCTAAAATATAAAATGAATATAAAAATCATAGATTCCTCTCTATACATCTAAATAATATATCCCAATCAACTTATTTTTATTTTTGCGAAAAAGGTCTACCAATCTATTAATAATCAGCAACAACTGCACAAAGAACCACAACAGTAATAAAAATTAAAAAAATGAGTTTTAGACCACCTAGTCACGACTAAAAGCATTGGAGCGAGCCCAACGCGCGCCACTGTCACCTTAATTTCAGATATTCTTGTAAGATGCTCAGCTGGCAATGTACATCCTTTTTCCGTTGTTGGCATAATTTTCAAGTTTGGGATTTGACGGTATAATTCTACAAAAGAATATGTTATTTCATATGTAAATTGACCATAGAATACAGAAATATGTTTTCACAATGACGAGGGGTACACTCATCAAATCCCATGGTTAAGGACCTAGGGTTGAGATTATGGGGAGAGAACGTGGTAGTACTGGTAATTTCGTCGGCTGACAAGCAGAGGCAAAGATTTACCCAGGTTCAGGCCCCTTGGGTGGAGGTAAAGACCCTACTTCCTGCTTGTCTGGTATTGATTGTGTGGATTATGTGATTACAGGGGAGCTCTGGCGAGGTATCGATCTCACTAGAGCTTTTGGTGGTTCGAGTATGACTTGTCCTAGATCGGCGCCCCTCCCAGCCTTTAAATAGGCTAGGTCTCGGGAATACGTAACCGACCTAGTTTACATATAAGGAAAATCCTAACTGACTATGCCTATGTCTAAATCTTGGAGGGTACTCCATCTTCTTTGGGCCTCCTGTCTTGGGCTTCGAGCAGGCCCTTCGTGATTAGGCCTTAGTCGTTACGTGCACCAGGTACCCTCATGGTAGGGTACCCGAGATGTATACCCATGTCAGTAGTCCCCGAGTACTTGTCTGACTCGAAGAATCGGGCATGGACTCTTTCGTAAGTGCACGTCATATGCTTTGTATTATAATTGGAATTCCTGTATGAATAACACATGTTGCTATGTCGAGTATCTCATCGACTGTGGTTTTTGCTTATGATGATCAAGGGATAATAGCTTAGCAGGCCCAGTACACTCGACGGATCGGGACTGGTTAACTACACATTCGGGCAAAACCTTACTAGTTTTCAATCAAACTCGAGTCCCCGGACTCAAATCTGGAACAAACTGGTCAGATTCGACTAGGCCGCGGAGGTCTTACTGAGTCGACCTGCAGTATAGATTTGAATTTTACCCAACGCGTCCGTCAGGATTTTTCATCATGTCTGCTGACACGGAAAGTATAAGGATTGACGTTGCTGGAACGGTCCTTAGCCCAGCTCGAAAGTTCGGCGGGTCTTACCTTTGCACTATGCGTGCAGCATCCGAGGTATTTGCGACGGACGCAACTCGGAAATGTTTCGAATATGTTTTTATATATATGAACGGAGTCGATACTTTTGTCGACTGACACTTTTTCGTTATTCTATCGGGTGCGCGACAGCGCTCCTGATGGGAGTAGCCCCCGAGATTGTGCTTTATTGCTTGCAATGGAGGATAATCTCAAAATCATTTTACCCTGCATATGTTAATCGAAAAAAAAATTGCCGTATTTCTATCGGTGCACGACAGTGCTCCCGATTGGAGTAGCCCCCGAGATTATGCTGTATTGCTTGTAATGGAGGATAATCTCAAAATCATTTTATCTTGAGCATCTCCAGTCGAAGGATTTTTTGATACGCTCCCGATGGGAGTGATATGCCTCAGTCGAAGAAACGGTCGAGTGACCACTTTGGCCTTCACACCCGAACCAAACAAAGCAGTCGAGTGACCGATATGCGTTGGGCGGAATCGAATGTATTTCTAATCAGAGCGCTCACGATGACGTCAGGGATGACGTTATTTTTGGCGACTGCGCTGCCTGACACGCTGTGGACGCATTGGTCCTAATCCATCATGTGCTAAAGGAGGAGGAGAAGTGGACCCAGCCAAAGGAAGAACCTGTAGATTAAGGTTGTATGTGTAGGGGTCAGCCCCCGAGTGTAATTTTGCCACTTGTACATAATGTATATTTTGTACTTATGTGTGTGCGCAGCCTCCGAGTGTATCGAACGGGGTTTATGACAAATACTTAATATATAATATGAGTCCTACAGCCCCGAGTGTTCGAGTGAGGTTGTGAATTTTTGCGATGTTTGGAGCTTCAACTCATGTTATTGAGCAACTTGTTTGTATGATTTTTAAGACCCAGCTCCCGAGTATTCTAGCGCGGCTGAAGTATTATGTTTGAAGAAGGAGCGAAAGCTCATGTTTTGAGGTAACACAGCCCCCGAGTGCTCGTTGAGGCTAGGTAATGCGAATAAATTATGCGAGTAGTAAACAGAGAGAAATATGAGAATCATTGATTATATTCCATTTTTGAATGTTAAGCTGCAGGCCGCCTCATTAAAAACCTTCCAGTACCCTGGTAAGGAAAAGAGCGCGTCTGAAACCTGCAGCCATCCGACATATGTGCCTATTACATTGTGCGACTGAGCAACCTAAGCATAGAAACGGCGCAGCTGCGCAACGTTCCAAGGATTATGCGAGAGTTCGCCTGTCTTCGCGTGCTTCAGTCTGTATGCTCCACCGCCAATGACCTCGGTGATGATGAAGGTCCTTCCCATGGCGAAGCAAGTTTGTGCACCTTCTTTTGCTTCAGTCGAAGTACCAGTCACCAACCTCGAAGGATCTGGTACGCAGTCGACGGCTGTGATAGTTGCGTAGATCTTGCTGATAGACAGCTGTGCGTGCTAGCGCCGTGTTGCGTGCTTCTTCGAGCAAGTCGACTGCATCTTCGAGTGCTTCATCTGCATCTTCTTCGTTGTATGCTTCGACTCTTGGTGCATTGAACCTTACGTCTGATGGCAGGATTGCCTCTGCGCCGTAGACCATGAAGAATGGGGTAAATTGTGTTGAGCATTGGGAGTTGTGCGTAAGCTCCATAGCACAGATGGAAGTTCTTCGACCCAAGCACCCGCTGCTCTTTTGAGTGGGACCAGGAGGCGTTTCTTGATTCCACTCGTCACAAGCCCATTGGCTTTTTCGACTTGGCCATTTGACTGCGGGTGTGCCACGGATGCATAGTTGAGCGTGATATCTTGCTCTTTGCAGAAAGTTCGGAATTCTTCAGCCGTGAAGTTTGTACCGTTATCAGTGATGATGCTACTTGGCACACCAAAGCGGTATATGATGGATTTTATGAAATTGACTGCTGTAGTGGCAGTCGAACTTGTGATAGGGACTGCTTCAATCCACTTGGTGAACTTGTCGACCGCCACCAGAAGGTGAGTATGCCCTCCATGGGAGGATTTTTTGAGTGGCCCAACCATATCGAGCCCCCACTGGGCGAAGGGCCAGGCCAATGGTATTGTCTTCAACGCCGATGCGGGTGCGTGCGGCTTTGTGGCGAATTTTTGACAGCCGATGCACCTTTTGACTATGTCCTCCGCGTCTTTGAGTGCTGTGGGCCAGTAGAAGCCTGCGCGAAAGGCTTTGGCTACGAGTGATCGACTGCTGGCATGATGCCCGCAGGTACCTGCATGAATATCACGAAGGATGGCTTGGCCATCTTCAAATGCTATGCAACGTTGGAACATACCTGATACGCTGCGTTTGTAAGTTCACCGTTGATGACAGTGTATGCTTTAGATCGTCGAGTGACGCGTCTTGACTCTGTTATGTCTTCAGGTACCTCGCCGCGGAGTATGTATGCGAGGAAAGGTTGAGTCCAAGTTGGCTCGATGAGGAGTACCTCGACTGGCGGGTCCTCTGTGCTAGGTGCTTTGCTCTTGGCTGCGGCTGATGTAGGAGTGTTCGTTTTTCTTGATGGACCTGTGCTCGATGCGCTCGAAGAAGACACCAGGTGGAACTGGTGCTTTGGTCGCGCCAATGTTGGCTAGCTTATCTGCTTCTTCATTGCTCTCACGCCCTATGTGCCGCAACTCGCAGCCTTCGAAGCTGCCCTCCATGATTTGTACAGGTCACGGTAGGCGATCATGTTATCTGCGATTGCATCGCAGGCCTTCATTGTTTGCTGCACCACAAGATTCGAGTCACCGTAGATCATCAGTCGAGTGCACCCGAGGGCTTTGGCCATCCTCATGCCATGGATCAGGGCCTCGTACTCTGCTTCGTTATTGGATGGGAACTCGAATCCCATCTGCAGGATATAGCGAAGCTTGTCGCCTTTTGGTGATATGAGGATGACACCTGCGCCTGCGCCTTCGTTTTTCTTCGAGCCGTCAAAGTACATAGTCCATGAGTTGGACACATCTGGTGCTCCTGGCAGCTGAGCTTCGATCCACTCGGTGTGGAAGTCAGGTAAGACTTGTGCTTTGATGGCCTTCGGGTAATCATACTTGATGTCTCGCGGTGCTAGCTCGATGAGCCATTTTGCGACTCGCCCAGTTGCGTTGGGGTTTGTGAGGATGTCCCCGATCCCTGAGGTGCTGATTACAGTGATCGGGTGCTCGGAGAAGTAATGCGTCAGCTTCCTTGAGGACATGAACACGGCGTAGGCCAGCTTTTGATAGTGCGGGTACCGCTGCTTTGATATGGAGAGCACTTCACTCAAGTAATAGACTGGACGTTGTATGCTTTGGGCGTGTCCCTCCTCCCTTCGTTCGACTACCAGTACGGTGCTCACCACCCTGTTAGTTGCGGAGACATATAGGTACAGTGGCTCGCGTTCCCTTGGTGCGACGAGGATTGGAGGGCTTGTGAGGACTCGCTTGAGGTCCGTGAAGGCTGCTTCGGCTTCTTGCGTCCACTCGAATTTGTCTGCTTTCTTCATCAGTCGATAGAACGGGAGTGCTTTTTCGCCCAGCTTGCTGATGAATCGACTGAGTGCTGCTACTCGACCCGCCAACTTTTGCACGTCATGGAGCTTTGAAGGCCTTTGCATCGTCAAGATGGCCTGTATTTTCTCCGGGTCTGCCTCGATTCCTCGAGCGAGACTAGATACCCGAGGAGTTGCCCGGCTGGCACGCCGAACGTGCACTTCTTCGGGTTGAGCTTGATGTGGAAGCGTTTGAGGTTTGCGAACGTCTCTCGCAAGTCATCGAGTAGTGTGTTTTCCTCCCTTGTGGTGATGACGATGTCATCTACATAGACCTGGACGTTTCGCCCAATTTGCTTCTTGAGGCAGTCTTGCATCATGCGCTGGTAGGTTGCGCCTGCGTTCTTGAGCCCGAAAGGCATTGTTGTGTAGCAGTAGACCCCGAGTGGGGTTATGAACGCCGTTTTCTCTTCATCCTCTTCCTTCATCCTTATCTGGTGGTAACCCGAGTAAGCATCCAGGAAGGACAAGCGAGCGCACCCGGCGGTGGAGTCGACGATCTGGTCGATTCGAGGTAGTGGAAAGTGATCCTTTGGACAACATTTATTGAGTGCTGTAAAATCTACGCACATCCGAAGGATATCTGTGTGCTTCTTCTCTACGAGTACGGGGTTGGCCACCCATTGTGATTTCTTGATTTCTCTGATGAAACCTGCTGCGAGTAGCCTGTCGACTTCGGCTTCGACTGCGGTTCTTTTTGGGCCGGATATGCGGCGCATTGTTTGCTTGACTGGTTTAGCATCTGGAAATAATTGGAGAGAGTGCTCGGCGAATTCCCTGGGAATACCTGGCATGTCGGCTGGACACCATGCAAATATATCCCAGTTCTCACGGAGGAATTCGACGAGCGCGCTTTCCTATGCGATAGGCAGACTCGACGAGACATTGACTGTCTTGGTCGGGTCAGTCGGGTGCACCTGATGCGATCTTGTGTCATTGGTGGCATTGAATGCTCTGTCGACTGCCACCTTTTTGTGTTCTGGCATAAGTGTTCGATCGTTGGAGACCGCTAGATCAGCGAGTGTTGCTTCCATGCCGAACATCTCAGAGATTTTGCTAAACTCTCGGTCGCAAGAGTCAGACTTTTGGAAGTTTCCCTTGACTGTGATTACTCCTTTTGGTCCAGGCATCTTTAGCTGGAGGTATGCATAGTGTGCACCGCCATGAATCGAGCGAACGTCGGGCGTCCAAGTATAGCATGGTATTGTGACTTCCAGTCGACAACTTCGAACTCAATCGATTCTGTCCTGAAGTGGTTCTTGTCCCCGAACGTTACGTCGAGTTGTATGGTGCCTTCTGGGCTTATTGCTTTGCCTGGGACGATACCGTGAAAGGTATTTGAAGACCTTGGCAGGTTTTCGACTGACCTGTTCATTTTGCGGAGCGTATCTGCGAAGATGATGTTTATGCCGCTGCCACCATCCATGAATACCTTGGACATGGCGTAGCCTCCAATTTGCGCGTCGAGTACCAGAGCAGAGTGCCCTGGACGAACAACCGATGGAGGGTGGTCCTCTCTGCTGAAGCTTATTGCGGTTTCAGAACCCTTCAAGAATTCAGTTACAGCGGGAGGTGACATGACCGCCATGTTTACTTGTCGAGTGCGAAGTTTTTGCTCCCTGTTGGAAGGGCGACCTTTCTGTATCATGTACATCTGCCCTTGGGGCGGAGGGTACTGTGGTTCGTCCACCCGAGGTACGGGCTGTATGGCACCCGCGAGATTTCCGCCTGCGGCAGGCTGTGGTGGTGGAGGTGGTGCCATCAGAACAGGCACATTGTTTGGCTGAGGCACGGGTGCAGGTGCGGTGTGGCTGCTGCCTTTCTGAGATTTATGTAATCAGTCGCCATTTGGTCGAACTCCCTGCAGTTTCTCATCGAGTGATTGGAGCGCAGTTTTCCGTCTTCCCCCTTGTACAGGTGGAATCTGCAATCAGCATCCATCTTTTCTCGAATGATCGCTCGGATTGTGCTCCGGTCGTGACTTGCGCCAGTCTTTCCTCTTGTAGCTGTCACTGCGTTGGCCGCGGTCTCGACTGTCCCGGCGATCATCTCGACTGTCCCGTCGATCATCTCGACTGTCCCGTCGATCTTCTGACCGCGGTCGCTTCTGTCTTGGTCGTTGCGGGGTGTGGAGAACCCAGCCGCCATGAATTCGGGTCTGTCATCGTCGTAGTGACGTTTTGAACGCTTGCGCCTTCGGTCGTCTCTGTACGAGTCTCTGCGGCTTCGACTGCCGCTTTCATGATTGTCACGGGGTGAGGACCCGCGTGTGGTGCGCGCCATGTCTTCTCCGTCTGCCCACTCAGTCGCGATCATCAAGAGGTTAGCCACAGAGGTTGGCTTTTTGCGACCAAGTGCTTCTTTGAAGTCCCGCCTGGCGAGTCCCATTATGAAAGCGTCCATGGCCATATCTTCTGAAATTACTCCGACTGAGTTGCGTATCTCAGTCCATCGTCTGATGTATGACCTCAACGTTTCGTCTGACCGTTGAACGCAGGCTCGCAGCTCCTCGAACGTTTTTGGGCGCTCACATAGAGGCTCGAAGTTTTTGATGAAATCAGTGCGGAAGTGATCCCACGAGTCGTATGTTGATGGAGGTAGGGCCTTAGCCAGTCGCGGGCTGTGCCTTCGAGCATGAGTCGTATGTATTGCATGGCTGTGGTGTTTGTGCCTCGCTGGCATGCGACAGCCAGCCTGTAGTCTTCCAGCCACCCTGAAGGTTCCTGTCGACCCGTGTACTTGGGTTTCAGATGTAAGTTTGAACCCTTTGGGCATCCGTGTCTCGCGGACGCGTCAAGTGAAGCACAGAGCTCCATGTGGCTCAGGCTCTCGATCAGAGTATGAATCGCTGCTGTAGGGTCTGCGTGATCTACTCTTGGACCTGCGCCTACGCGAGCCGCTTCTTTCCTTCGAGTGGTGGCGGCGACCACTGTGATTGTGCTCTTCACGACGCCTACGCGAGCCGCTTCATTCCTTAGCATAATTCCAATGTAACTTGATAATCACAAATATTTATGCTGGATAAATACTCGTATCATGCAGTTGGCTATTTAAGGTGAAAGATATAGCATTCTAAAATATAAAATGAATATAAAAATCGTAGATTCCTCTCTATACATCTAAATAATATATCCCAATCAACTTATTTTTATTTTTGCGAAAAAGATCTACCAATCTATTAATAATCAGCAACAACTGCACAAAGAACCACAACAGTAATAAAAATTAAAAAAATGAGTTTTAGACCACCTAGTCACGACTAAAAGCACTGGAGCGAGCCCAACGCGCGCCACTGTCACCTTAATTTCAGCTATTCTTGTAAGATGCTCAGCTGGCAATGTACATCCTTTTTCCGTTGTTGGCATAATTTTCAAGTTTGGGATTTGACGGTATAATTCTACAAAAGAATATGTTATTTCATATGTAAATTGACCATAGAATACAGAAATATGTTTTCACAATGACGAGGGGTACACTCATCAAATCCCATGGTTAAGGACCTAGGGTTGAGATTATGGGGAGAGAACGTGGTAGTACTGGTAATTTCGTCGGCTGACAAGCAGAGACAAAGATTTACCTAGGTTCAGTCCCCTCGGGTGGAGGTAAAGACCCTACTTCCTGCTTGTCTGGTATTGATTGTGTGGATTATGCGATTACAGGGGAGCTCTGGCGAGGTATCGATCTCGCTAGAGCTTTTGGTGGTTCGAGTATGGCTTGTCCTAGATCGACGCCCCTCCCAGCTTTTAAATAGGCTAGGTCTCGGGAATACGTAACCGACCTGGTTTACATATAAGGAAAATCCTAACCGACTATGCCTATGTCTATATCTTGGAGGGTACTCCATCTTCTTTGGGCCTCCTGTATTGGGCTTCGAGCAGGCCCTTCGTGATTAGGCCTTAGTCGTTACGTGCACCAGGTACACTCATGGTGGTACCCGAGATGTATACCCATGTCGCACAATGAAGGTACTAATGTACCAGATATCAATTATATCAATTTGGATAAAACTTAAGACTTCTAGGTTGAACCGGATACGAAAACGACTTGCCTTTGCGAGGAGCAAATATAAAAAGTTACTCTATCCGTCCGGAAATAGATGTCTTTCATTTGTTCAAATTTGGATGTATGTATACACTAAAATATGTCTACATGCATCTAAATCTAGACAAATCCAAGACATCCTTTTCCGAACGGAGGGAGTAGATCGTTGGTGCAAAAGGGCTTAATTCAAAAGCGAAAATGAAGTGAACTAGCATTGTCTCAAGTCGAGTCATTTCACGAGCGTGGAGCTTCGGTTTCACTTTTTAGCCATCGACGATGCAGACGATCGTGCTGCTGCTGCGTGGGTCCCACCCGAGGCCAACTGCCGGGCCCGCGCGGGTAGCCGCCCCGATGGCTCTGCCACCTCAAATACGAGCACGACGGCCGCACTGGAGCCACTCCACCAAGCTTCGAGCAGCACTAGCTCCGAGCATCCGATACTCTCCAGTCCAGTGTATCCATCACGCAGCGCGGCGCCATGCCGCGCTCGGTTGCGGCGGTGGACGCCGTCGTCAAGCCGCTGCCGCGGGTGCTCTCCCTCGCGGCGGCGGCGGCCGCCGCGGCTGCGACATGTCTCCTCCTCATCTCCGCCGTCGTCTCTCGCGCCCGCGACGAATACGCCTCGCCACCTCCCCCGTCAACCAGCGCCTCCACCACCGCCGCGCTCTCCCCGGCGCCCGAACCCTCGCCGCCGCTCCCGGAGCCGGAGCACCCGCACACCCCGCCGCCCGTCCCGCCCTGCCCGCCCAAGGACTCCCACCTCGTCCCCTGCCACAAGCCTCCCTCCTCCGAGCGCCACTGCCCCCCGCGCCCGCCGCATCCTCCTCCGCACCCGCCCAAGGACCCACCGCCCCATCCCCCGCCACCGCCGCCTCACTGCCGCGTCCCGCCGCCGCCCGGGTACCACCCGCCCCCGCCGTGGCCCGAGCGGCGTGAGAGCGCACGGTACGCCAACGCGGATCTCCCGCCGCTTACCTCGACCAAGCTGGGGGCCTCTCAGGACCCCGTGGGCGCGCGCGGGGAGTGGCTGGTGTTTCCCAAGGGGGTGGGGACTTACGTCGAGCAGCTTGAGCGCGTGCTGCCGTTACGCGGCGGCGCGGTGCGAACGGCGCTGGACATCGGTTGCGGAGTGAGTACTTGAACTCGAATGATTAGTTCATATTTCCAGTAAATTGCCATATGTTCTCAACACGATGCACGTGGCTCTGTTCTTATTGCAGTTTGCGAGCTTTGGGGACTACCTGTTAAGCTATGGCGTCCTGACCATGTCCATTGCTCCGCGGGACAGACACGACGCGCAAGTCCAGTTCGCCTTGGAGCGTGGACTGCCGGCGATGATCGGAGCGCTCAGCCCTCGCAGGCTGCCATATCCGTCGAGGTCCTTCGACATGGTGCACTGCGCTGACTGCCATGTCTCATGGACTGCTCATGGTAGGACATGAACTAAATCCATAATATTCGCAAAAACAAGCCTATCACCTGATGTCCTGATCACTGAACTTATCTTAGATTATGACTGCACATATTTCCTGATGATCTCATTCACCTATAGCTGATTCCAGATGGGCTATATATGCTGGAAATTGACCGTCTTCTCAGACCTGGTGGGTACTGGGTTATGTCTATTCCACCCATCAGCTGGAAAGCACCCTGCAAGGGCCGCAACCCAACGATCAAGAACCATGATGGTGAGCGACTAGCGATAGAAAATATTGCGAATAAGCTTTGTTGGAAAATGGTGTCAGATAAGGGCGCAGTTTCTGTTTGGAGAAAGCCTACTGATCATCTCCGCTGTGCCCAAGAAGCAAAGCTGTGGAGATCACCACCACTCTGTACAGAAGACAACCTAGATAGCGCTTGGTAAGCTTCTCCTTGCCAGCTTCAACTTTGCTCTTCTAGGAAAACTTGTGTGGTTGATGTTTATGTTATACTCCGTGCTTGTTACTGTGGGGACAACGAGAAACACGCAAATTCTCACTGTTGTTTTTGGAATTTTGGCAATATGTACATAACATGGCAAAAGGATGTGTAAAATCATAATATCATATGTGTCTATAACTGAATCCTGGTCATATGTACCTTTCAGAGGGCTTGTACCTCTCTGGGTTAGTTGAATATAGGTTGTACATGGAACATCTCAAGAGACAGGTCTAAGACTAAACAAAACTTTTAAAGCATTTACAAAAAGGTGCATCCAATTAAGTTAGTTAAGAGTATGAGTACAACACCAGTTAGTCCAAAGAGCTTACTGTCAAACAAGGAAAAAAGAAGGCAGTTGCTGAGTCATTGGATAACCTAACATACATGTCATCTCTTATTTGCACTGAATGATCACTTGTAGAAAACTCATAAGAGGATAAATGGTTGTCTTCTATATTACAGGTATAGAAATATTTCGATGTGCGTAAGTCATCTTCCAAGAGTTGATCTTGTTGGTGATATTGCTGGTGGTGCGATGGAGAAATGGCCTCAAAGACTTGCCGCAGTGCCACCAAGGATAACCAATGGGGAAATTAAGGGGTGTCGATCCAGGCATATAAACATGACTATTCAACATGGAAGAGAAGAGTTGAACACTACGGAACGTATTTGAAAGATTTCTCTCATATGAGTTACAGAAATGTCATGGACATGAATGCGGGTTTTGGTGGCTTTGCTGCTGCCATGTCGAAATACCCTGTTTGGGTCATGAATGTGGTTCCTGTGAATATAACAGACAACACTCTCGGTATCATCTATGAGCGCGGCCTGATTGGCACATATATGGACTGGTAATGCTATAAAAGCTAATATTTGCCTTGCAACGAAGTACTGTTTCTACTCTTCAACTAAGATATAGAAAAAACTAAAATGGATTCCGGACTAGCTCGAGTCATTTTTTTTTCAATTTCAGGTGTGAGGCTTTCTCTACTTATCCACGTACATATGATCTGATACATGCTAATGGAGTGTTCAGCTTGTATATCGACAGGTAATTTACTCCTTGCAATTATCTTTGCTGAAGTATGCTTGTTCTTGTTCTGAGGCAGAACATGCATTTCTAAAACTCTACTTGAACATAAAGTACCTGCTGTCCCACTCCCACTACACCATATATTGTTACTTTGGTTTCGGTAGGGGCAAAAACTCTGCATGAACATCAAGAAACACACACCATCGCCATTGTGCCATGGTTATCAGCTAACTGAATTTGCTTCACTGAAACAAAACGAGGGACTAGCATGAAAGTTGCCCTATTTATTAAAGAGTGTTCAAATCCGTTAGTTCCTCGAGGCCATCATGTAAATTTTCTGTTCTGGTAAAACTGTATGAATTTTGTTTCTCCATTTTCAACACATCACCTGAGTAAAGAATATGATGCCTTCACACACAGTCACTATGCAACTCAATAGGTATTGCAGTTGCGCACATTTTTGACACTCAATCTATCTACAGGTGTGGCACCCTTGACATACTAGTCGAGATGGACCGCATTCTCCGTCCAGGGGGCGCCGCGGTAATTCGGGACGCTGCTGATGCCGTTCTGAAAGTTAAGGCGGCTGCGGATCAGCTACAATGGCACAGCTGGGTCGTTGAGACGGATGATGGGGCCTCAGATCCTCAGAAGCTTCTCATCGTGGACAATTCCCTCTCACTGCCTGCAGGGAGGTAGAAACAAGAACCAGTAACATATGGTATCCGTTAACAGTACCATGATGATGATCTAATTACCTGTAGAGACGAAGAGACCCAGTACGAGGCTACACTTGCAGTTTGTACATATACTTACTTACATGTCCAGATAAGCAAATAACCTCACGAGGCTGTTACAGTTGATTGTGTAGTGTAGATGCCACCAAGCTGGACTAACTGTGCATGTTTCTGTGAGCGGTGATGTAAATATATTCAGGCCTGCCTGGTAGGTCCAACTGAACTAAATTGCAACAACAGTTCACAACTGAACTGCTCCTTTTTTTTCTGTCTGAATGAAAACAAGGGGAGAAAGCAGGTGCGGCCCAACAACACGGTAAAAATGAGAGAGAAAAAAACAAAAAAAATATTTTGGGGATTTCGTTTCGGTTTCAGAGTGTTGGTTTGTTTGTTGAGGTAAATACGGAAACAAATTCAACCTAATACCAGACTTCCCAACAAATATACTCCCAAATAGCGATGTGTAGGTTGTTTAGATAAGAGAAAAGTTCGATCCTGCGATCCCAGCGTGCGCGATGGCGGGAGGGGTTCAGCCGGCGGCGGGCGAGCAGCAGGGGCGGAGGTACTGGCGGTGGAGCAAGGCGGATTTTTTCCCGGAGCCCTCGTTCCAGAGCTGGCGCGCGTACGGCGGCGCGCTTGCGGCCACCGTTCCGCGGCTGCGCGACCGACTGGCCGCCCGCTCCTCTGACGCCATCGAGGCCGGGACGCTGCTCGCCGAGAGCGAGAACCCGCTGCGCCGCTGCCTTTCCTGGGTCGACCTCGCCTTCCTCGGCTTCGGCTCCGTCGTCGGCTCCGGCGTCTTCGTGCTCACCGGCCAGGAGGCGCGCTTCGACGCCGGCCCGGCAATCCCGCTCGCGTACGCCGCCGCGGGCTTCTCCGCGTTGCTCTCCTCCTTCTGCTACGCCGAGCTTGCGACCGAGATTCCATCTGCCGGGGGGTCCTTCTCGTACCTGCGAGTCGAGCTCGGCGACCTGGCGGCGTTCCTCGCCGCTGGGAACATACTGCTGGAGGCCGTCGTGGGGGCGGCGGGGCTCGGCCGCTCGTGGACCTCCTACCTCGCCGCGCTCATCGGGCGCGACAGCGACTCGCTCCGCATCCACGTCCCGGCGCTCGCTGAGGGGTTCAATCTGCTCGACCCCATCGCTGTCGTCGTCCTCATCTCCACCTCCGCGCTGGCCATGTCCGGCGCGCGCCACACTTCCACCATCAACTCGCTCGCGTCCGTGATCGGCATCGTCATCATCGCTTTCGTCATGGGCTTCGGGTTCTCGCACTTCGACTCCAGCAACCTCGAGCCGTCCTTCTTCCCCTTCGGCGCCGCCGGCGTGTTCCGCGCGGCCGCGGTGGTGTACTGGTCCTACACGGGCTTCGACATGTTGGCCACCATGGCGGAGGAGACCAAGAACCCCGGGCGGGACGTGCCGCTCGGCCTCCTGTCCTCCATGTCGGCCATCACCGTGGTCTACTGCGCCATGTCCCTCGCGCTGGTTGGCATGCAGAAGTACAGCGACATCGACCCCAACGCCGCCTACTCCGTGGCGTTCGCCGCCACGGGGCTCAAGTGGGCGCGCTACATCGTGGCGCTCGGCGCGCTCAAGGGTATGACGAGCGGCCTCCTCGTCGGCGCGCTGGGGCAGGCGCGCTACACCACGCAGATCGCGCGCACGCACATGATCCCGCCCTACTTCGCGCTCGTGCACCCCAAGACCGGCACGCCCGTCTACGCCACCATGGCGGTCACCCTCGGCGCCGCCTGCGTCGCGCTCTTCTCCAGCCTGGACGTGCTCGCCTCCGTGTCCTCCATCAGCACGCTCTTCATCTTCGCACTCGTCGCCGTCGCGCTGCTCGTCCGCCGCTACTACGTCGCCGGGAGGACCCCGGCCTCGCAGCTGCGCACCTTCCTCGCCTTCCTGGCGCTGGTGGTCGCGACGTCAATCGGCATGTCGGTGTACTACAACTCGAGCTACGCCGGACGGTGGTCGGGGTACGTGGTGTTCGGCATTGGATGGGCGGCCGGCACGGCGGGGCTGGCGTTTGCAGCGAAGCAGCAGCGCACGCCCAAGATGTACGGCGTGCCGCTCATGCCGTGGCTGCCGGCCATGTCCGTGCTCACCAACCTCTTCCTGATGGGCTCGCTCGGGTCCCTGGCCTACATGCGCTTCGGCATCTGCACGGTGGCCATGCTCGTCTACTACGTGCTCTTCGGCGTGCACGCGACGTACGACGTGGCGCACACTGTGGATAGCGCGGACGCCGTGGCCGAGAATGTCGAGCAGGGCAAGATTGAGCTGCCGGTGTCCACGGCGCCTGCATGAGACCAGGTGGATGCATGGGCTAGTCTTTATTTGAAGTTTACCCTAATTTTGGTTATATCATCATATCACATTAGAACTATGTTAGGTTTCACCCAAATTTTTAATTCTCTTACATGTCCCGCGGCATAACAATCCTCACAGAAGAAAGAAAGCTCACTGTTTACTTTTCGACTTCTTTGTAAAGTTCCATCGGTTCTAACCTCGTACACACCAAAGTCTCCCAGGTCCTGCATATAGCCAATTAAGTTGACATATCTACAAGGAGTAGAAGCACTTATTCATTTCGGAATCGCACACATTCGTAGCCAATTATTTTATCCAACCCACAACAAAATTGTTCTCAAAGTAAGAAAAATATATGTGCATAGACATCAGTGATTGCCTTTAGACAAACTACCATTTTTCCGCTATATACTGACAATACCTTGTATGTAGACCTTATTAGCTCCCAACCTTCGTATACAAATATTTTCAAGATTCTTCATGAAGTGAAACATGTACATATATTTGGATAGCACATTTGTACTATTGTACCTGGTAGCCACAACAAGAGTATATGTTGGTCGAATAGATTAAGGATTATAAACATCCATATTTTGCAGATTTCAGGGGCCAAGAATTTACTTAGCCACTCCAGTCATCTGACCTTTACCACAAGAAAGTAAGGTAGTGCACCGGTTACAAGTTCACTGCATTCATTCCTTGCCCCATTGGTCACAGGAGTACAGACTAGTTTTTTGGGGAAAATCGATTACTTCAGTTTGCATACATCCACAATAATACATATAGTAGAAGGGAAGTTAAGTTAACACGCGATGAACTCTTGTTGTTTCTAGGAGTATATTTTTCAAGTTGATTGAGTATTACATATTTGTCCAGTTCATTCTGAAAATTCAGAATGCATCCTTAAAATAGCTCGTGCTTCACAAGAACAAAATTAAGAATTGCTATAACACTTGATTGCTGATTAAAACGATGGCACAAATTAGTACACCATGCAGTTCCTTTAGTGCATACTTTGTGGCAAAAACTTGTACAATGCACTATAAATTTTTCTCTACATCAATAATATGACAAAACACTTAGATCAAAATTTCCCAGATATATAGCTTAATCCATGATCAGTGGACAACAACAAAGAAGATTGTTAAAATACCTTTATAAAAAGTCCGAGCACGGCGATACATAGGGTGTCAATCGCAGCGCTGCAAAGCCTGAAACCAGCCCAGCACCCTGCTCCCAGCCCCATCTCCTTCCTCTCAGGCTTCAAAGTCTCACATGGAGCGATGTCCTTGTCTCCTCGACCACGCCACAAAACGGTCAAGTTCCCAAGACTTCACGAAGGGTGCCGCCGGTGAGGACCCCGGAATCGACGGATACGACCAGAGGCGCCCGTGAGACAAGGGGGGCATGCTGGCCGCGCGTAAAATTGTCGTGGCAAATCAACATTTGGTTATAAGAAAAGACTATTACACGACAAGAAATACTTCCATTTGGTTATAAGAAAAGACTATTACACGACAAGAAATACTTCAAACTATGTACGAAAAATGTACTCTCTCCGATCCAGTAAAATTGTCGTGGCAAATCAACTATCGATGGACAAATGTGTAGTTATACCAACAAATGTGTAGTTATACCAGTAAAAAACCAAATATGAGTATGCATCAAATTCTCACTGGTCGTCACAGCAAAATCTTGAAATTAAAAGTCAGCACACATGTGCAGTAAGGGAGGACGACATTTTTAGCTGCTTCTGAAAACATTTGCAGCATTGTAGCAGATTTTCAGTAGTCCTAAAATAGTTGTAGCATCTCACTCGTGCATTCGCAAAAACCGTACTCGTTTGCAACATGTCAGACCAACGCACGCGATATTGAAGATTCGCAAATTACTAACATTCATAACCAACCTCGTCACCATACCATGTCGGCATCGAATCCGGCTCGATGTAGCCTTGACAGAGCAGGATCTAGTGATTTACGAACTCATTCCTCGCGGTAACCCATCTTCCCTTCAGGTCTAATAGTTGGATTTTGATTTTGAGTTCTAATTGTGTGAGTCGGCATCGACTACATCTACATATTTGTTGCGTGGTCATGGTTGTCGAGCGTATGATTCAGTTAACCACACCTCGATGGTAGATCTTGGTTTGAACTTGCGTGTAGAAAACTTTCTTTTTCATAGTGTGTTCCCCAACCAGTCCTTTTGCTGCCGCCAGAGGGAGCCAAACACGTTGCGGGCATCGCCAAACTCAGGCCTTGTTGACTCTAGCCCAACCGTGTTTTCGCCCCCCCCCCCCCCCCCCTCATATTCGTCTCAATGGTATGCCACCTCGAGTTACAGAACACCTATAATTGTGGTAGTTGCTTCTCCCTTGAGCCGCCGACACAGTGGGGCATGGGCATGGACCTCCGTGAGCGTGCTTGCGACATGACGGCCAAGGTTGAAGCCATCATTGCAATTTATGGAGGTGCCTTGGAGGAGAACAATGACAAAGCTGCTGAGGAGGAGTGGTCGGTCTTGGATACCGCAATCTGCGAGTCCGAGATGGCTGTTGAGATGACACTAGTGTTTACTGGGACACATTGAGGAAGGAGGCCGAGGTCAATCCACCACGACCGTCGTCGCCAGCATCGACTCCAACTCTGACTACAACTATTATCGTTGTAGTTTCGGGTTCCTACTAGGATTGTCGATTGTAGTATGTGCTAGTTTATTTTAATTTTGTTGTACTTTTAACTATGTTAACTCCTACTACATGTTGAACTACTTAAATTTGTAGTTTAACTATTTTTTTCGAAAAGGGGAGCCCAGCCTCTGCATCGAAGAGATGCATACGGCTTTTATTTCATTTATTCAACATATGCTGGCAAAAAGCCAAACACCGATCATACAAGCCGAAACCACCAAACAGTGATATCACCACAACTAACTCAAACGATAGAGTAAACAACCATCACCGGCTCCCTGGCCAACTCTAGAGACAGCGCCTTGTGCGCACGCACCGGAAGTCGCCTCCGCCATCTTCCACCAACCCATCCAGCGTGTAGACTGAGGCGAAGACTCTCGCCAGACCTGCCGTGGACGCCACCATGGCGCCAAAAAACGGCCCCGCCCTGCGCGCGTCCATCATCACGCGTCCGAGTCCAAACCCCCGCTGCGCCATGCCGCCGAAATTCGTCATCGTTGATGCGATAGGAGCAACGCCGCTCCACCTCCAAACCACTCCCGTCAGATAGTGCTCCGAAGACGATGCCCCCAGGAGGGATAACAACACCAAAGCGTTTCCAACGTCCGATCCGGTAGTCCCGGATCTAGGGTTTCCCCTAGACCACCCGAGCATAGAAATGGGGGCTGCAAAATGATGGCTTCAACAAGCAAAAAGACGCCATAGGCGCCGTCATCGTCAATCACGGCTTTCACCGGCAGCCACACAGATCCGTACCCGGCTGATAGGACTTGATGCAACCGCAGATAAACGCCGCCGAAGCGACCCGACTACAGCCTGCGCCATCCACCTCCTTGCCCCCAGAGATTGGAGCCGAAGCCGCTGCCCCTCCAAAGCGCAAACCACCACGCCGATCCGCCGCACCGCAGCTACTCTAGACGCGCCGGAGAAGCCACCACGCCATGGTGCCCGGCCGCACCACACCCCGGCTCAGAGAAGACGGCTCGCGCCGATCCTTCGCGCAAGGGGACGAGGAGGCCTCCCCTGCCGCCGGCGACAACCAGGCTTTGCCCAGCTGTGCCCTAGGGCGGCGGGGGAGGAGGAGGGATAGGTGGGGAGGTGGTGGAAGGCGGCAGCTAGGGTTTCCCCCTCCTGTCGCCTCGCGGGGGCGAGAGAGAGGGATATGGACGAGGTGACAAGGGAATATCAAATCTCCAACTATTTAACTATTTAAATTTGTAAATTGGACGTTCCACCTATTAAATTTGGATAAGAAAGTACATGTTCGTGTCCGCTGGGGACACTGTTGGGTGCATCGAACAAAGTGTCCGACACATGTTCGGCACCCCCACAAGCGGACACAATCTATCCTAAAACGGACATGATATGTGTACACCATATTGGAGTTTCCCTTTTCGTTTCTTCTTTAATCATTGATATCAAAGGATAAAAAATGACAAGGAACGGAAAATTGCTTTGTTGCCCGGTGTTTTTTTTTGGAATTAACATTTTGAAATTTGAAAATATTCCGAGAAAAATCATATAGAGGTTGACATTCCTGAACTTCAATTCCTTAAGACTCCAATCTCCATTGGACAAGTCGTAGAAACGGGAAGGTGCTGAAAGGTACGGGCGCCACGCCGCCACACAGTAATCCACGGAGAAAAAGGCACATGCGTAGTACTATTACGTACGTTACGTAGCAGCCGGATCCTTGCACCTTTACAAACTTCTTGATACCAATCCACACACGGGATGCTCATAAGAGTATCTCCACTCGCGGCGTCCAAACGGTCGCCCAAACGCCTTCCGGACAGGCCGTTTGGGCGCCGTCCGGACTATTTGGCGCATTTGGGCGTCCTCGCTCCCCACTCGCGGCGCCCAAATTTGCAAATTCCGTCGATCACATGGAAGGCGCCCGCGTCGAATGAAAGGCTCCGACCGGCGGCCGTTTGGACGGCGGGATCTCTCCGCATCGCCGGCGAATTCAGATCGACGGGGTGGTTTAGATCCAGGCCACAAGAAGGGAAGATGACGTTGGGGTCGAAGCCGCCGTGATGCTGGATGTCGACGTACTCGGGGGAGAACCTGGTGCGAGGCGTGGCGGCGGCGCTGTCGGCGAAGAAGGAGGAATTCGATGGCGAGCCGCCAACCTTGCATCGTAGAGTGGCGCTGCTCTCTGGGCTTCCTCCCAAGGCGATGCTTGGTTCAAGGCGGCGACAGTCTTGTTCATGGCGGAGATCTTCCTTGCCGTCAATGGCGCCGCCGTGCCGAGCCGTTTCCTTTCATTCTCCTTCACGCGGCGCCCGGCACGGCTCTGCGTGTCCAATCGGCGCCGGAGTACGTCGAGGTCCCAATCCTCCTGCCTCATCTCCTCCGGCTTCTCCCTGGGCGGGGGGGCCTTGCGCTTGACGCCCAGCGTCTTCCCCGCCGCCTTCGTCTCCTTCGCTGCCTTCCCCTTGGGTGCCGGCGGCGCCATGGAGCCGGCGCGGCGCGAGGGCTTTTCTTTTGGCGGGAGAGATGGTGGGAGAGATGGCGGGGAAATGTGATTTCTGTGGACGAATTGTGGGAAGCCGGCACTTATTGCGATCGCCGTCTCACTGCCAGGCGTGGCCCGCAAGTCGGAGGCCGACGTGGCGTCGCGTTTCCTTCCGTCCGAGGCCGCCCCAAGCCTCCCCAAGTTGAGGGCGTGGGCTGGGCGTGCCGGACACAAAACTAGGCCGCGCCGGACCGAATTCGCGTTTGGGTGCCGCGAGTGGGGGCGATTTTGTGTCCGGCACGCCCCAAAGGCGTTTGGGCGGCCGTTTGGGTGCCGCGAGTGGAGATGCTCTAAGGCAATTGTAAGTTGTAACAGTCTAGGATTCCCTACAAACCCAAGAGTAATAAGACCAAGTTTATTCAAGATGTGAAACAACTTTTATTTGAATGAGCTTAGACCTTGTGTTCTACTCTCTTTCCCCTCAAAGATTTTCAAGATGGAGTAGAAAGATGTGGAGGAATCAAAAGTTTGAAATTCAACAATGGTGGGGAGAAACTGAATATGAAAGCCGTGCCTATTCCAGTGAGAAAGAAGGCCATATATACGGTCAAGGTTGATCGTTACCCACGCCCAGCAGGAAGTTAGGGTTGTCCGGACCGATTGGACCTGTCCGGTGAACGGGTCGATTTATTTCAGGTCGCAGCAGATAGAAACAAGATCAGTTCGAATTAAGCTCAGACCGAGTTCGATAAACGAAGGGGATTCAAGGGCCCTTTTGCCAAGTATTTTTTATGGATGGGATAGATGTGCATCTTCTATATCAAATCTTGTAAGTTCGGTACCAATGTTTCTATGACACAAAAAGTGTTAAACGAAACATTTACAGTAGATTTGTGTAATGATATGGACAACAGTACGTCAGAGATTATGGCTATCTGCCAAGAAGTTAGAGAGATCAAGAGAGTTTTGGCAAGTATTGATCAGGCGGTCTTCGTGGACAAGCTTGGTGGCTTGCTCGCTTGTTTGGAAGCAGCTAGCCCTGGATCTGGCGAGGCGATTGCTTGCCTCATATCTGAGGAGGCTTCTACCGGCAAAATCAAAAAGGTGAAAAAGGCTCTTAGGAGCATAGGCAAGAAGGGTGGCGCCATTGGTAAGGCGCCCGCGACTGCTTAATGGTAGCTGCGTGGTCCTAGGGTAGTCGTCTGCTGCGGTTACTTTGCATGAGTGGGGTTGTCGCTTCGTGAGTTGCTGGTTTTAGGTGTTGCCCTTTGTGGTTGTGTTGCCTCATGTTGTTGGTGTTTGTTGTATGGTTTTCGTCCGGTTTCTTCCACTAATAAATCGGGCACCTCCTTCTTAATAAATGGTTGGGGCAAAGCTTTTGCCCCACAGTTCTAAAAAAAAAGAGTTTTAGCTAATTATAGCATAGTTTCGGTTGGACGTGATGCAAATAATGCTGCCCATTTATGTGCTAAACAAACTAGTAGTGATAGGAGGACATGCCTGGATCAATTATAACCCAGAATTTCTTGCGGATA
This sequence comes from Poa pratensis, assembly GCA_947311845.1. Lineage (NCBI taxonomy): Eukaryota > Viridiplantae > Streptophyta > Magnoliopsida > Poales > Poaceae > Poa > Poa pratensis. The sequence goes on along the minus strand of CAMZMU010000057.1, from coordinate 45,298,329 downwards.
CTCTACGGAGTGATTGTAATCCTATCACGTGATTAATAAAGCTTTCAGAATTCGAAAAAAAGACGGCTCATCCATGTCTGAAACAGAAGCTATTTTTATCATGCTGCTCCCCAAGTTTGATTTAAAAGATGTACTGGTAGGAAGTGGGTCTATCATTGGAAGAGACAACATTGAAGAATTTTTTAGTCATGTTAGCAAGCTGAAAGATTTTGAAGATAGATCCTTGGTAGAACTTGCCCCTAATTATGAAATTGCTGCTGCCTCCTTAGTCCACATGCTTGAAGCTAGGTTTGTTAACCTTAACCCTATAATGCAGCATATGTTTCTTAGACTTCATGATATGGAAGAGGGGGAAAAGAAGGATTTTGTTTTAAAAACCCTTCTCAAAGAATTTGGAGATGTCGCTAGTAAAGCTAGAAAAGTTTTTATGCGATATAGGATGCTTGGTTATTACATTGATATCGCCAATATACTTGAAAAATTAGAGAAGGAAAGATCCAAGTACACTAAAGAAACTAGTTATGAAGGAGAGAATAAAATACCAATTCCTTTTAAGATTGCAGGAATGCATGAGGCACTAGAAAAGAACTTTAATTGGATTGTGCCTGAAAATTTATTTGATGATGATAGTTTACCTAAAAGTAATGAAAGGGGAGTTTCTGAAACTTACATAGATAAAGTGCAATGTATCGTTGAGAAAACTTCTAAACTCTCCGTTGATGCTTCTTCTCTTGACAACACTTGATTTTCACTTTCTGCGCTTAGCTGAAAGGCGTTAAAAAAAGCGCTTATGGGAGACAACCCATCGTTTTTATTTGCTGTTATTTTTGTTTTCTTTGAGTCAAGGAGTTTTGTTACTTCTGTAGCAACTCCTTTGTATCTTTATTTTATCGCAATGTTGTGCCAAGTAAAGTTCTATATTGAAAGTTGATGCAAGATTTGGATTTCTGCGCAGTAACAGATTTTTAGCTGTCACGGATTTGAGCTTATCTCCCTGTAGAAAATTCAAAAAATTCGGAACAAAATCACGCATATTCCTGAGATATGTACGCAACTTTCATTATTTTAAGCCAGATCCATCTGAGCAACTTAAGTGTCTCGAAAAAATTCGTCATTCCAGACTGTTCTGTTTTTGACAGATTCTGTCTTTTGTTTTGCATTCGCTCTTTTACTGTGTTTGTGTGGATTTCTTTGCTCCACAAAACATTGGTGGCTGTAGCTAATGTCCAGAAGCTTTGGGATTGATTGTATCATTACAGAATATGAGAATTTTTGATTATGCACTAACCCTCTAATGAGAACTGTCTTGAGTTTGGTGTGAAGGAAGTTTTCAAGGATCAAGCGAGAAGGGTGATATTATGTGATCAAGAAGAGTGAAAAGCCTAATCTTGGGGATGCCCCCGTGGTTCATCCCAACCATATTCAGAGAGACTCAAGCGTCTGAGCTTGGGGATGCCCAAGGCATCCCCTTCTTCATCAACAAACTTATCAGGTCATCTCTGGTGAAACTATATTTTAATTCTTTCACATCTTATGCGCTTTACTTGGAGCGTCTGTGTGTTTTTATTTTTGTTTGTGTTTGAATAAATTCGGATCCTAGCAATCCTTGTGTGGGAGAGAGACACGCTCCGCTTTTTCATATGAATACTCATGTTCTTCACTTATATTTGTTGAGTATTCTTAACTAGCTACTGCAGTGCTTTTAGCTCCTGTTTTTCATGCATCTCTTCGAGCTGTTAGCACTTGTTTATAAATACTCTCTTGCTGCATTATATTATCATTTGGAGAGTTTATGTTTAAATAAATTGATTGGTGTTTGTTTGGAAGAAAGAAAATGCTACATGTAGTAGTTGGTATTGGAAAAGACATATGCATTCTTGTAGATCATTGTCTTGTTTCGATTTGATACTTTGCAATTGTTTTGAGCTCTCAAGTAGATCATGTTTAAGCTCTTGCAATATGTAGTTAAAGCCTAGTAGTGGAGAACTACCGTAGAGCTTGTTGAGACTTGGGATGCATATTTGTTCTCTCTAAGGTCTAGATATTTTCTGGTAAAATGTTTGAACAACAAGGAAGATAGTGTAGAGTCTTATAATACTTGCAATATGTTTTTATGTGATTCTTGCTGTACCGGTTTATACTTGTGTTTGCTTCAAACAACCTTGCTAGCCTAAACTCTGTACTGAGAGGGAATGCTTCTCGTGCATCCAAAACTTGAGCCAAAACCCATGCCATTTGTGTCCACCATACCTACCTACTATGTGGTATTTCCTGCCATTCCAAGTAAATATTTCATGTGCTACCTTTAAACTATTCAAAATTTTATTACTCCTTATTTGTGTCAATGTTTTATAGCTCATGAGGAAGTATGTGGTGTTTTATCTTTCAATCTTGTCATTTACTTCTGACAGACTTTCAACCAATGGACTAGTGGCATATACATCCGCTTATCCAATAATTTGCAAAAAGAGTTGGCAACAGGGTGCCCAGCCCCAATTAATTACAACTTTCATTAATAATTCTCTTCACATGTTTTGCCCTGATTTATCAGTAAGCAACTTAATTTGCAAATAGACACTCCTCCATGGTATGTGAATGTTGGAAGGCACCCGAGGATTCGGTTAGCCATGGCTTGTGTAAGCAAAAGGTTGGGAGGAGTGTCATCTATAAAGAAACTAAAATACATGTGACACCCCTCCCTGGCACATCTTGCCAGCGAGGCAGTCGTCCCGTGCGCCATCCCAAGATAACTGGCCGCACGTCACAACAGTGTAACATAATGGAAAATCATTACACAATCAGGCACATCAGTGCTACAAATGGTTTACAAGGCCATCAAGGAATGACGAAATATCAATCCCAGCCTGGCACGATACAGAGTTTTAACTGGCAGCGGAAGACATATGAGAGGCTACGGCTTGGAGTGGCTCCACTCCACAGGTTCTGGCTGGGCTACTGATCCTAGCACGCTCTTGCCTCAAATCCTTACTAAGGTGGAAGATGAATCCTCGACAAAACCTGGCCACAATCACAAGGCCCGTGAGTACATTAATATGCACTCAGCAAGAATCGCCACTTACCACAAACAATCCAACAATCATGCAACAAGATATCCATTGGAAATAAAATCCTACAACATGGCAACGTGTAATCTAGATACCTGATATAAAAGTAGCATGGCATTGACAACCTAACATGTCATACGCAAACAATGGGGTTATCACCAGTACAGAGTCCAAGCCAGGTGGGGTTGGATCGTATACCGGCAATCAAACAAAGAGGTTACCTGTGACGAGTAGACGAGTGTATCAGTGGGTACCAAATCTTATAATTACTCATGTCAACACAATCAGGCTTCCAAGCCTCTAGCCAACACTGGCTATCACTCCAGCCAACTCTGGCTATCTCCCGGGCATGCACGGTTGATGTTGGCTCTGGCCTAACTATAGGCTTCCAACGCATCACACCGCCATCCCATTCACGGGTTACCATCAACATCTCAGGACAATATTCCCTGCATCATCTTATTTGTTCATTTAGTGAAATCAGGTTGTTCATCTTCCTTTCAAACAAGCCTTAGGTTTAACCTCCTGACACGACACGGACACACAGTGTGACTGACACTGAACTGTTGTTCCATAACCTTGGAACGAGGCTAGACATCCAGATTTGACACTCTCGAGAGGTTGCAATTACCACCCACCTAAGTGCACCCCACTGAGCCGGTACTTTAGGACAACATCCTTAAGGCGAACTCAGCAAGATACACTCACCTGACCGTTCACGCTACCAAGACACTCCCTGTATAGCCACCGACATAACTCTATGCCTTATGCAGAAGTGAATCCGGCACGTCCCCAACCCATGAGCGACGCCTAGCTCCGGAACCTTCGCAATACTAGCCCCGACCAACTATGGTACCGACTAGACTTGCCAAAATGGTAGCATCAAAGGAGGCTCGATAGGATTACGTAGGTCAAGGCCCGCCCATGTGAGCGACAGTGGTAGTGCTTTCGATGTTCAGATTAGTGGCACTATGGACTGACCCTATCGTTGTTTGGAGGGGTGTTTTATTTAATCAAGTTTCATCACCACAAGTCACAAAACAGAGGATTAGTCCAGCATAATAATCACGATATCAATATCATATACCATCAAACAACAAGGCATTAGCAACATACAGTAAGCACATAACAACAACATCACTTGAATAACCATAACACTTGCAGGTATAGATATTAACGTAACAATAATAACAATGCCCGGGTGACTGTGGCGGGAGACCCGGCCGGTGTCACTCGGGGGTTAGTGTTCACAGAATAATAGCATAATGTTTCAAACGGATGACGGTGGCGGGAGACCCGGCCGGTGTCACCGTAAAAGAATGAACCGAAAAGCACTCATAAGAATGAGAGAGCATCCATTCCACTCGAGGGTTATCTCGACGTGGTGTCAGCAATCTCGGCAAAAAGAACCAAATGGAAAGTCAGCTCCCAAGCGTTGCAGTCCGGGTGGTCTATGCCAACCATATTTGACGGAGGGACAAGGCAAATAACTCTTTTGGCAAATGCCCCCAACTCCGAGGATCATAAGACGACATTCGTCCGCTCCTCACCTCGGCGAAGAAGAAAGAAGCAAACAAAGCCCCGCAAGCGCGAGACGCACAGTTGTAATAATTCCCCCATTCCTTTGACTGAGGCGGTATCACCGGCCATTGTCTCGGGAATGTGAGTGATGCACAGATAAGCAGTTACATGGTAATGCAATAACTTAAAATACAACATGATATATGCAGCAATACAAGGCTCACATAAAATACAGACAACATACAGACATGCAACGATAACAGCAGACAAACATAACAATATAACAGAAGACAGACATAACACCCGGCATGGTATTAAGCAATCAAACAAACAAGCATTGCGGGAGGGCTCAAAGCAAGTGGTTAGCTTGCCTGCGTAGACCGACACCACTTGGCTCGGAGGGTCACGAACGTTACGGTTTAGGGTCTTGGTTTGCCGGTACCGCGGGATACACCTATACACGCATACAAGGGTGCTGAGTATACAAGTACTTCACAAAAAGGTAAGACCAGTCCCACTGGACAGATCCTTTCAAACTAGGAATTTACACATTTGAATCGACTAAAACGGAGCTACGGTTCAAAAGTTATTGACGTGCGACGGATAGCTAACTGCTGCTCACCAGAAAAAGGAAAACAGATTCCGCGGAAAAAAACTGTCCGGGCCGCTTCTTCCTGCAGCTGGGCCGCAGATGGGCCTGCTGGCCTGCTGCACGCGGCGCTGGGCTGAACACGCCTTCACGAAAACCCGTCTTCAGTTCTGGAAAGCGGGAAGCTGGGGTACGCCTCCCCACTGAGGCTGACTGGTGGAGCCCGCATGACGGAAATTTAACAAATCTTTTTTTCTTTTTCCCTCCACTGCTCTTCTTCTCCCGTCGAGGACGTACGGGAGGAGCACGGCGATCGCCGGTGCTGGGCGCTGTGCCATCCGCAACGCCGGGAGACGGTGAAGTCCGGCGTGACGAGCCCCACCGCACCCAGGGAAGAGGTCCAGGGCACGGGGAGAGGCCGGGGGCGCGTTGCCCGCGAGCTCCAGAAGCTCGGCGGCTCGACAATGGCGGTCGCGGACGGATACGTCGATGCCGTGCCGGTTTCCATCGTCTGGGTTTCTGGGGAGGTAGAGGGGGATGACAGGAGTCCCTATGCCCGTTTAATCGAGGAACGACAACGGCTCGGGCTCACCATGGTCGGGTTTCGACGGCGGCGGCTTCGGCCGAAATTCGGAGCAGGGCTCCGCCGTTTTCCAATTAAACGAGCAGAGGGGTCCAGGAGGAGAAGAGGTGGATGGGGTGCGTCCAGGGGAGGGGTCGGGGTCCTTCTTATAGCTCAGAGAGGGGAGAGGTGGGTGCGTGGCCGCTGCGGCCATTAATGGCGCCGTGAGGTCACGGCTTGCGTTTCTCCGGCTACAGGGGCGGTGCTGCGCTCAGTGCTTACACACGGCGGCCACAGCAGCGCAGAGGCCACAGAGATGCAGGGAGGGAGCAGGGCAGGGAGAGGGAGGGCACCGGGGAGAAGCTCCCGCAAAGAATCCCCACGGCGTTGTTCTGTCCGTGGGGGGATAAGGGCAGCTCGGGTCCGAGCTAGGGGAGCAGGAGAGGTGCGGCCTCTGCATGCTTGGTCTGGAACCGAGGAACAGCGAAGGGGACCCGAGGAACAGAGGAGGTCATCGGCGGTGGACGCCGGCCAGTGCGCGTCCTGGCGCCCAGAGCGCGCCACGAGCAGCATGGGCGCGTTCCCGACAAACCAGTGCTCCAAACAGAAAAATGGTTTTCACCACTGGGTTCACAAGGACAATACAAAAGCAACTAACTAGGTCACCCTTGAAAACTCCAAACTTTGCAGAGTAGGATTTTCAGAAACCCAAAAACACCGAAGGTGTTCGATGAAATGTTCAAGGCCTTGCACATCTCAGAAAAATTCCCAAAAATTAGGCATGGGTTATTTTGGTCAGGGGAGAGTGTCCATGGAGTTTGAGATCATTTGGGTGATTGGAAATTGGGTTTCAAGAAGATGGCCAAAAATGACCATAATGGCATGATTAAGGAAAAAATGAGGTTCCAAGCTTCACCTTGGGGTGGCCTTCTGGTTAGGGGTGTCTAGGGATCATGTGGTCATGATCACCAAGTATCATGGCCATAGGATTTTTTTAGGTCAAGGTTTGCTTGAAGAACTCAAAATGGCATTAATTTGGGCTTACAAAGGAAGTGGTCTAAATATTGCTCGAATGGGTTTGCCTCCAAAAGATGAAATGCAGGAAATGCCAAATTATTCATCCCCTAAATTTATCAGAATTAATGGAGGTGCCTAGCTTGCTTGAAACATTTAAGGACTAGAAGTGACAGTTTTGAAAATATTGGCTAACTGGGAAATATTGCATTGGAGTATGCAATATTTTTGCATGGATGGTCTTTATATGGACATGGGGTCCTCTGGTATTTTTGGTGGAATTTTTAGAGCTATGGAAATGGGCTTTCCTTTTATAAGGGGAGAAAAAGGATTAAACGGTTCGATAATTAGGGCTAGGGTTTTCGAGAGAAAACCTGAGCACAAAAATTATCACGGGTGTTGGAGTGGTTCGTGGATTACCGGGAAGTTTTGAGAAAGCAATTCCCAAGTCACTTCATCCTCAAAATATATGTGAAGAAACATTTAGGAAAAGAGAAAAAGTTTTTCAGGTGTCGGAAAACACCACTAAAATTAGGCTTGAATTTTCGGGGTGTTACAATACATGTGTAAACAAAAGAGAAGAGGGATGATCTACCTTGCTGGTAGAGATAATGTCCTTCATGGGAGCCGCTCTTGAAAGTCTGGTTGACAAGGGGGTTAGAGTGCCCACTACCATTCGTTGACAACAACAAACACCTCTCAAATACTTATTTTGTGCTCTCTATATGCTTTCGAAAACTTAAAAAGCTCTAGCACATGATTTAATCCCTGCTTCCCTCTGCGAAGGGCCTATCTTTTACTTTATGTTGAGTCAGTTTACCTACTCATTTCTATCTTAGAAGCAAACACTTGTGTCAACTTTGTGTGCATTGATTCTTACATGTTTACTTATTGCACTTGTTATATCGCTTTATGTTGACAACTATCCATGAGATATACATGTTACAAGTTGAAAGCAATTGCTGAAACTTTATCATCCTTTGTGTTGCTTCAATGCCTTTTACTTTGAATCTATTGCTTTATGAGTTACCTCTTATGCAAAACTTTTTGATGCTTGTCTTGAAAGTACTATTCATGAAAAGTTTTTGCTTATATGATTCATTGTTTACTCTTTATCTATTTGTTAGCAAACTATAGACCATTGCTTTGAGTCACTTCATTCATGACATGAGCCTTGCAATATATTGATCAAGATTGTGTGAAAGCATGTCTCCTCAGAAATTATTTGTTGTTATCGTTTTACCTACTCGAGGACGAGTAGAACTAAGCTTGGGGATGCTTGATACGTCTCCAACGTATCCATAATTTCTGTTGTTCCATGCTTATATTATACCATTTGCTACATGTTTTATATACACTTCATATCACTTTTATGCATTTTCTGGGACTAACCTATTAACAAGATGCCACAGTGCCAGTTCCCTGTTTTCTGCTGTTTTTGGTTTCAGAAAGTTACTTCTGGAAATATTCTCGGAATTGCACGAAACAAAAGGCCAAGTCCCTATTTTTCCAACACGTACACGGAGTCCGAAGGAGAGACGAAGACTCGCCACGAGGTGGCCAAACCATAGGCCGGCGCGGCAGGGTGGCCCACCGCGCCGCCTGGTGGTTTGGGCCCCTCGGGGGTCCGCCGACATCGCCCCTTCACCTATTTATTCCCCGAGACGTGAAAACCCTAAAACACCGAGCCTTTCATCCAGAACATATTCGCTGCCGCCGCCGTCGTCAACCCTAACTCGGGGGGTTCTGAAGCTCTTCCCGGCACCCTGCCGGAGAGGGGAATCATCACCGGAGGGCTCTACATCGCCATGCCCGCCTCCGAAGTGATGCGTGAGTAGTTCATCCTTGGACTATGGGTCCATAGCAGTAGCTAGATGGTTGTCTTCTCCACTTGTGCCATCATGTTTAGATCTTGTGAGCTGCCTATCATGATCAAGATCATCTTATTGTAATGCTACATGTTGTGTTTGCTGGGATCCGACTTATATTGATACCTATGTGGAGCTGAATATTATATTATCATGTCTATGTCATTTGTGATCTTGCATGCTCTCCGTTACTTGTTGAAGCCTTGGCCAAGTGAATACTTGTGACTCCAAGAGGGGGTATTTATGCATGATAGTTGGGTTCAACCTCTATTTAACCTGGGATAGTGACAGCAAGTTCTAAGGTTGTAGATGTGTTGTTGCCACTCGGGGTAAAACAGCAATGCTTTATTCAAGGATGAATGTATTGTTTACATTACGCACATTACTTAATGCAATTGTCTGTTGCTTGCAACTTAATACTGGAAGGGGTACGGATGTTAACCGGAAGGTGGACTATTTAGACATAGATGCATGCTGGATAGCGGTCTATGTACTTTGTCGTAATGCCCAAATGAATCTCATAGTAGACACCACAACTCGCACATGCATGTTATATGCACTTATCAATTGTCAATTGCCCAGCTGTAATTTGTTTACCCAGCATGTTAGTTATCTTATTGGAGAGACACCACTAGTGAACTGTGGACCCCGGTCCATTCTTTTACATCTGAAATACAATCTACTGCAATCATTGTTCTCTACTGTTTTATGCAAACAAACATCATCTTCCATACGATACGTTTAACCCTTTGTTTTCAGCAAGCCGGTGAGATTGACAACCTCACTGTTAAGTTGGGGCAAAGTAATTTGATTGTGTTGTGCAGGTTCCACGTTGGCACTGGAATCCCTGGTGTTGCGCCGCACTACACTCCTTCACCAACACCTTCGAAGCAACCTCGTTTTCCTACTGGTTCGATAAACCTTGGTTTCATACTGAGGGAAAACTTGCTGCTGCACTCATCATACCTTCCTCTTGGGGTTCCCAACTGACGTGTGACGTTACACGCATGAAGCATAGTTTCTGGCGCTGTTGCCGGGGAGATATTCCCTCGTCAACTTAGCGGTAGCATCGGCGTGGACATGCGCGGACGGCCGCGGAGTCCTCCCCTTGTCATCCCACTGGCCCGCCAGCCAGCGACACGAAAAGCCATTTCCCCCCCCCGCCCTAGTTCCTCTCTCGCGACCTAGTTCTTCTCTCTCGCCTCCTCTCCCCACCCCCGCCGCCGCCGCCCTGTGCATGTCCCCTTCGCCCCCCTCTCGCCGGAATCCCGCCGCCGCAACCCGCCCGTTTTCTTCGCAGCACTACCTCCACCGAGTAGGCCGTGTTTCGACGGCCAGGAAACTGCCGGCGGCTACCAGGCTCGGCCTCGCCCCCAAGGTTTTCGACCGCCGGTTGGAGGTACGATTTCCTCACCAGCTCCCATGGCAGATAGCTCCGACGAGTACTTCTATTATAGAAACATAGCGAACACCTCCTCCTCGGATGATTCCTCTGATGATGATAGTGATGTGTTTGTTGCTACACTCTTTGTCAATGAGCACATTGCTAGGATGCAACCCATGTTCAGAGGCTCGGTCCCCGGCCGTGCACCGGCGTTGGACCGTAATAGAGAAGGTGGCCATGCCCAGCTTTTAAGGACTACTTTTGCCGTGATACAACATACAAGGCCCCAATTTTCCGGCGCCGTTTTCGTATGGTCCGGCATGTGTTTAACCGCATTCGGATAGGAGTGCTTAGCCATGATGATTTCTTCAAATGCAAGCGAGATGCCCTTGGTAAGCTTGGCTTCTCCTCCTACCAAAAATGCACTGCGGCCTTACGAATGCTTGATTACGGAGTTGCCGGTGATCTTGGTGATGAGTACATGCGCATGAGTGAGTTCCCATGCTTAATGTCAATGTACAGATTTTGCAAAGCAGTGGTTGGGGTGTTTGGCACGGAGTATTTGAGAGAGTCAATTATGGAGGATATGGACCGCTCTTGTCCATCAACGAGGCAAGAGGATTTTCCGACATGCTTGGAAGTATAGATTGTATGCATTGGGAGTGGAAAAACTGTCCATTTGCTTGGCAGGGTAGTACAAGGGGCATGTAGGCGAGTGCACAATCATACTTGAGGCAGTGGCTTCAAAAGATCTCTGCATTTGGCACTCCTTTTTCGACATGGCCAGATCCCACAATGATATCAATGTCCTCTAGCGCTCTCCTGTTTTCTCTAGGCTTTCGGAGGACAACTCCCAGGTGGCGAGCTATGATATCAATGGCAACACATACACCAAGGGATACTATCTTGCTGATGGTACCTATCCTCCATGGAGTACTTTTGTGAAGACCATCTCCAATCCTGATGGAGAGAAGCAAGCACGGTTTTCCAAATAACAAGAGAGTGCAAGAAATGATGTGGAGCGTGCTTTTGGTGTCCTGCAATCTCGGTGGGCTATTGTTCGCCACCCTGCTAGAACATGGAGCGTGAATACCATGTGTGAGGTCATGACTGCTTGTGTGATCATGCACAACATGATCGTGAAGGATGAGCATCATGACAACATCTATGACCAAGATTGACAGTTTCAGGGTGAGTTGGTTGAGCCTATCGGTGGAGCGGCAATCTTTGTAAAATTCATCCACTTTCATGTAGAGATGCGCGATCGAGATGCTCACAAGACTCTTCAGAATGACTTGGTTGAGCATATGTGGCAACACTATGATAACCAACAGGCGGCAAACCATCCAAGGGCCTAAATTTGTTGCTACAAATTTATTCAATTTGGTTGTAAAACTATGATACTTTTATTTACATTCTTCATCAGCTACAATTTTATTTCGATTTGGTTTTAATAAATAATTTGTGATTTGAGTTGACTATTATTGCTACACTATTTATATGTCGGTATGGCCCGTTTATTTGTATTAATTATTTTTGCTTTTATATGTGTGAAATGTAGTTGTATGAGAAAAAAAAGTCAGGGCCCCGTTGGATGCACTGGACAGAAAAGATCGAACATGGGCCGGACCCTGTCCGTTTGGCAACCCAAACGGACAAAAAAAGGGACAAAAACCTGTTTACTTGGGTTGTTGCATGGGAGTTGTCCTAACACTCTCCCTCTGGACAAAGCTCTTCACCAAGTCGAATTAATTGTCAGGTTCGCGCGAAGACGCGTGAACGGAGCGGGTGCTGCATGACGGTGGTGACATCCAGCGTCTCCGCCATGTCCACCACCTCCCCGTCCTCCGGTGGCCGCCACTCGAGCTCTCTCACCATCCTGGCCACAAAGTACTCGGCGTGGTGCATGCCGAGCGAGTAACCCGGGCACATCCTGCGGCCCGCTCCGAAGGGCATCATCTTGATCTCCCTGCTGCCCGTGATGTCCACGCCGTGCCCCTCAGTGCCCTCCAGGAACCTCTCCGGTCTGAACTCCCGCGCCGCCGTCCACACCGTCTCGTCCTGCCCGATCTCGGCCACCAGGAAGTTGACCCCCGCTTCCTTGGGCACCGTGTAGCCCCCGATCTCCGCGTCGCCGCCGCTCTGCTGCACGCCGTGCGGCAGGAGGAAATGGCCCGGCGGGTGCAGCCGTAGGCCCTCCAGCACGGTGGCCTTGAGGTACGGCATCGCCTGCAGGTCGTTGAGCTCTGGGTTGGCTTTCACCTCCTCGTAGACCTTGGCCTGGACGTCGGGGCGGTTCACGAGCTCTGCCATGATCCACTCCAGCAGGGTCACCGTGGTGTCCATCCCGCGATTGAGAAACTCGAAGCAGAGGCTGACCATCTCTTTGTTTGTGAGCCGCACGTTGTCGTTCACGCGGACGACCAGGAGCGACTCTGCGTAGCACGGCGGGTCGCCGTCACCGCGCTTGGCGTGGATGAGCGGGACGAACACCTCGTCCTGCCTCCGGTGCACCGCGAGGTAGGCCTCCCAGCGCCCGCGGAAGAGCCTCTTGGTGACCGCCGGGAAGAAAGCGAAGACCGGAAAGGTGGTGACGGACATAAGCGCCTCGTGTTGCAGCTCCTCCACCTCGTCCAGCGCCTCGCGGTCGAGCCGAGCGCCGAAGCACATGAACACGAGCAGCTCGAACATGGCGCGCCGCAGCAACGGCTTCACCGTCACGGCTGCCTGTTGGAATAGGCTTGTGTGTCCAGTCGACGTTCCCTTCGAGTGTGGAGGGGGAGTCGATAACATAGAGGGTCCTGACTTCGGGGTCTGTCCCAAGTCGAGGAAGTGTTCGACTCCGGGGTCTGTCCCGGGTCGAGGCAGTCGCCAGGTTCTTCGGGTGCGAGGACTTTTGTCCTGTAGCCCTTGTCCTGAAGTGGTGCATCAGCACCAGTACAAAGTAGGTAGCTAGGACGTGCTAGATGTCACATACTGTGTTTCCTAGTCGTGACATCGTCAACAGTGGCGTGTCAGATAGAGGTATGACCGGTCACGTCGCAGTGATGTGACCGGATAGTTGACTATTAGGCCAGTAGCTGGCACAACCCCTATTTAGAGGGAGGAATACAATGAGAAAATTGAGGCAAACCATTTTCTTAAGTGGCACACACTCCCCTCTCTCTTCTCCACTCTCTCGTTCATCTTTCGGGGCAACAATTGGTATCAGAGCCGGAGTTATTTGAGAGATCTCACCGGAGATGGGCGAGCACAGAGCTCTTCTGCCGGCGGAGATGAAGGAGGCCGCAAGCACGCTGGCAGTCCAGCGGGTTGTGCGGGAGGCCGGTAGTTCGTGGCCGCTGCTCACGCGGTCAAACTACGCGGACTGGGTGTTGCTCATGCAGGTGAAGCTTGAGGCACGCCGTGTTTGGTCCACCGTGCACGATGGCACGGAGGAGCGCGAAACAGTCCGAGCAGCGCTGGAGTACCTGCTGCTCGCCGTCCCGCCGGAGATGATCTCCACACTGGCGTCGAAGAAGACGGCCAAGGAGGCGTGGGAGGCGATCAAGACGATGCAGGTCGGAGACACCCGTATCCAGGAGGCGGCGGCGCTCAAGAAACAGTACGAGGCCATCAAGTTCGGCGACGACGAGAACATCGACGACTTCGCCATGCGGCTGTCGTTGCTCGTGTCGCAGCTTGGGGTGCTCGGCGTCACCGTCACCGAGCCGGACACAATCCGTAAGTTTCTCTCGGTCGTTCCCACGAGGTTCTCGCAGATGGCATGCTCCATCGAGACCCTGCTCGACCTTGACAAGCTCCCCATGGAGGAGCTCATCGGCCGCCTCAAAACGGCCGAGGAGCGTCATGAGGCGGAGAAGCCGGTGGCCAAGCAGGCCGGCAAACTACTCCTCATGGAGGAGGAGTGGTTCTCCCGGATGCGCCTGCATGACGGAGGTGGATCCTCCAGCCATGCCGGACGCGACGGCGGCAAGCCGCGCGGTCGCGGCAGGGGCAGTTTGGCTCGCGGAGCCGGGAACCGCGGCACGTCGAAAGACACGTGTCGCTACTGCGGAGTCGTTGGCCATTGGGCGCGGGACTGCCGCAAGAAGAAACGCGAGGAAGCACACCTCGTGCGCGGAGGGGATGCGGAAGCGCACCTCGTCCGTGGCGGAGACGGCGAGGATGACAGCGTGCTTCTCATGATGGAGGCATGTACCATCGCGTCTGCCCCACAGCTCCCTGCTTCGACTCGCCAGGCGGAGTCGAACACCTAGGAGGCGGCACCCTTGTCTCGACAGGTGGCAGAGTCAGCGACTCGACCGATGGCGGAGTCGGAGGGATCGTCGACTCCTCCGGAGGAACTCGCGACGATCCGATGGATCGCGGAGTGGGACATGGCGACTCGAGAGGAGTCGGCCGTGTCGGGTCGCGAGGACCCGACAGAATCGTCGAGTCAGGAGGACTCGACAGCGTTGGCTCAGAAGGAGCTGACCATGGCGACTCGGGAGGAGTTGGCCACCCGGCTCTGCAAAAAAGACAAATTCCGGTTTTTCAAAATGACTTTGTACGCGACATGTTTTTGTCTTTTTTGCACAGCCGGCACAAAATGTTTTTTCTATGCGAACCTTTTTGTGCTAACATACCGGGTGCTAACGTATATCTGGATTTTGTTTTTGATTTTTTTGACATTTACAACAAAAAAATTACATAATGGGTGCATCTAGAGTTCTAAACCTATGACCCAAATCGCCGTGTCCCTGGATGCTATTCATTTTCCAGGTGTGTAGTGCCAGGTTCACAAACTTGAGAAGCTAGGACGAGTATGCCAGGTTCACGAATCTTTGTCTTGGGACTATGATGTAGCATCATGCATTTTTTATTCTTGAGCGATAGACCTATCAGTGTCATATGTATAAAGCTTATTATTTGCGTCGAAAAAATGGGGTAATAAAAAACGAGTTGGCGGACCCTTTTTCAAGCAACTGATATCATACTATTTTTTGCATCAAGGAAATTGGATCTGTCCCTGTTGAGTACAGAGAATAGCAAAAGAAATAGATACAACTGGTCAAACTACGAGGACACTGAGGAACTTGAAGGAGCATAGGTTAAGGAAGTGGTTTTCTCTGTTCGAGAACTTGTGATTGCGATCGAAGAATGACCTGTTATTGATGCTTGTTTTCAGGGCTTTATACAGTTCCTGAACAGATGCCTTTGAGGCTGTTTTACGGAAGGATTTGAACAACTCAAACATTACTAACTTTCTATTTAGCCAACTATTCCTACTTTCCTAGCACTCTCCCTTGGACAAAGATGTTCGTTGCAGAATCATCACGTGGGAACTATTGTCAGGTTCGGGCGAAGACGCGTGCACGGAGCGGATGCTTCATGACGATGGTGAAATCCAGCGTCTCCGCCATGTCCACCTCCTCCCCGTCCACCGGCGGCCGCCACTCGAGCTCCCTCACCATCCTGGCCACGAAGTACTCGGCGTGGTGCATGCCCAGCGAGTAACCCGGGCACATCCTACGGCCCGCTCCGAACGGCATCATCTTGATCTCCCTGCTGCCCGTGATGTCCACGCCGTGCCCCTCAGCGCCCTCCAGGAACCTCTCCGGCCGGAACTCCCGCGCCGCCGTCCACACCGTCTCGTCGCGCCCGATCTCGGCCACCAGAAAGTTGACCTCCGCGCCCTTGGGCACCGTGTAGCCCCCGATCTCCGCGTCACCGCCGCTCTGCTGCTGCACACCGTGCGGGAGGAGGAAGTGGCCCGGCGGGTGCAGCCGCAGGCCCTCCAACACGGCGGCCTTCAGGTACGGCATCGCCTGCAGGTCGTTGAGCTCTGGATTGGCTTTCACCTCCTCGTACACCTTGGCCTGGACATCGGGACGGTTCACGAGCTCCGCCATGATCCACTCCAGCAGGGTCACCGTGGTGTCCGTCCCTCCGTTGAGGAACTCGGAACAAAGGCTAACCATCTCGGCGTCCGTGAGCCGCTCGTCGTCGGCCACGCGGACGGCCAGGAGGGACTCCGCGTAGCACGGCGGGTCGCCGTCGCCGCGCTTGGCGTGGATGAGCGGGACGAACACCTCGTCCTGCCTCCGGCGCACCGCGAGGTACGCCGCCCAGCGCCCTCGGAAGAGCCTCTTGGTGACCGCCGGGAAGAAAGCGAAGACCGGGAAGGTGGTGAGGGACATGAGCGCCTGGTGCTGCAGCTCCTCCACCTCGTCCAGCGCCTCGCGGCCGAGCCGAGCGCCGAAGCACATGAACACGAGCAGCTCGAACATGGCGCGCCGCAGGAACGGCCTCAGCGTCACGGCCTCCTCCTGCCCCTGCCGCTCCTGCTCTCCGCGTAGGCTGGAGACGAGGCCGTCGCACGCCGACCTCCTGGCGGCCGCAAAGTGCGCGACGCGGGCCGGGTTGAGCGCCTCCGAGGCGAGGTTTCGGCGGAGGAGGCGCCAGTAGGGCCCGTACGGGGAGGAGCTGATGTCGCGGCCCCCGGACGTGAACACGCGGCCAGGATCGATCGGCGGCGGCCTGTCCGCGAAGGTGGCGCCGCCCTGGACGAGCGCACGGTGGGCCATCTTGCGGTCGGCTACGAAGATGAGCGTGCGGAAGAGGCGGACGGAGATGACGGGGCCGTGGAGCGCGTGGAGGTCGACGATCAACGGGCCCAGGTCGAATATCGATCGCCGGAGCGCCACGAACTTGGCGAGGAAGAGCATCGCCGGTGGGCCGGGCGGGAGCCGCGGCGCCTTCCCGCGTCGTCCATGGCCAAGGCCAATCAGCAGGAGCAGCGAGACCGCGAGCGTGAGGGAGCCGATGAGGAGCAGGGGCGTGGTGGTGGAGGTGGAGTACGAGTCCGCCGCCTTATCCATCGCCGGTGCAAATCAAGATATCCGGACTTGCTGTTGGACATGCACCAACGAGTGCAAAGTTGGCGGCATTTTATATACAACGTCAAAATTACATTTCAGAGTTTTGAGTTCCTTCTGCAATAGCCGGAGAGGCGGAGAGTTGGAATTTGTCGACATGATGTGCCGGACCTCATCTCCTGTGTGAGTGGTGGTGGAGAGGAATGCTACACGACTATTACGAAGTTTGTGGTGTCGTGGTGTGGCCGACAGGCAGATAGTACACGGCCACTAGACGCCTCGACTCTCGAGTGGTGTACGTGAATAGATAGGTCGATGAAGCAATTTATTCAGTGGACACGACTCACCTAGAAAGGATAGATCGATGTGTACGGATAATATGTTCATAAAATTAGTATAATAATATATAAAATGAAATTATTTTGCAAAACGAATCCAACAATACCATTTATACATTATCAATCCGTATAGTTTAGCATATATTAATGGTCAAAGGTGATCATCAAATGCCAGCACAAAAACAACGCGTTGTATAATTTCGGATGGAGGGAGTAGTAATCTAAAGACTACATTCTTACTCTAGCCACAACCTTTCTCAGAGCTTAGAGTATTGTGACCGTAGATAAGAGACCTTGTGCGATCCTGGCCATCCATTTGTTTTGACCGCGTCGTATAAAAGGCAGAGCCACGGTGAAAACCCTAGGCCAATCCCTCACGCGTTCTCCTCCCCAATCCGCCTCTGCGTCTCTGCCCCCAATCCCCGCATCTTCTCCTCCTTCGCGCCGCCGTCCCCACTGCAACTTCTCCGGTCGCCGGCGTCACCTTTGCTCTCTCCTCCCTGGCCGCTTCTCCATCCTCCGCGGGAGAAGGTGCCCAAGGCTGGATGCACCGCACTAGGGCGCTGAGAGCCGCCGCCGATGGTGGCCAGGAGGAACACGCGCGGGAAGCAGTACGCTGCCGCGTGGGCAACTGGATCGACGCTGCCCCTCTTCATCGTGCGGCGGCGGGGGTCGGAGCTTACGTCCTCCATCTCCGGCTCATCTGGGTGGAAGAACATGGGCCGTCGCCTCCAAGCTCTTCCACCAGCCTCCCATGGAGGCCTGCAGCAACATGAGACTACCATGTTCAGGCTCACATGGCACGCAGGTGCACATGACCTTCTCTTCCTCGTGATTTTCTTCCTCTCTGTATTTAATTTATTCATCCAAAGCCTGTATGTACGTGCAGATTGTAAGTATGTATGCCTACAAGGTGTTTGTGCTATGTCTCTCCCTCCTCCAGGCACTGAACACGAGCTAAACTCACATGTAAGGCAGCCGTTGATTTAATCCTAAAATATCATGTTTGTTTGTGCATATTCTGTTATCTATGACTACAAGGTGTTTGACAAAATTTCAAGCAGGTTGTTCTCATATTTGTTTCATACTCTTTTGGTGCTTGAGATGAAAAATCAAAACTAGGTTGTTTGGTCCACTAGCTTGATCAATTGTTAGCAATTCTATTGACCTGTACCGTGCCTTTGATTTTAATCGGAATAGAACTGTATGATTGCCTAACGTTTCTATCCATTAATATATTTCTTATCATGTGCATTATATGATTTTAATCTCTCCCTCACTTTAATCTATGTATCTCTCTCAATCTTTGTATGTGTGTCCATTGATGATTTCTAATTTCGGTGGCTGGATTGATTCTCCACGGTGGCTGGATATGAAGGTTCATATGGATCCTTCACTGGTCGTATCTCTCCCGCGTGCATTTCTTTCTTTTCCTTAGTTTCTTTGTGGAATCGTGTGCAGTGCAGTACTCCGTGCCCCACTATAATCGATCTGTATTTCGGTTTTACCATTTCATTGGTATCCATGTGCTGGAAGCAACTGATCTTGATTTAGATTTGTGGATGCAATCTTTTTCTTTTTGTGTATCCGTAAGAGCTAAACATCATGCATCATATAAAGTTTAATCATATATTTGTAACATTGCATTGAATTATTTCTTTCATGATCCTATTTGTGTTACCGGAAACTAAAAAATAGGAGTCAAGGAAGAGCCATCCTCTTCATTGGAACCTATTTCAAAAGCATTTGCTTCAGCAGGACGTGTAACAATATAGTTGGAGTTACAAAGGAGAAAATAAAGAGTAATTCTTGGAGTGGTAAATCATATTGGCTGTTTTTATGTTTTTTTCCTCTGAAATGCTACTGAGTTGAGTTCGTAATAACTTTACTCTTTCTTTTAGACATTAATGTTATATGTTGTCGATGCACTCGGACAATAAATTGCTATATGCTCCTTTTAGTGCACTCATAGGCCTGAATGTTCAAATGATATGGAAGCATCTTGTTTTTTTGTTGTGCTTGTGTAAGTTGTTAGTATCTTACTGCCTGTTTATTTGGAACAGCTAATGGTTGGAGCAGCTTCTGAACAGAATTTGCCTTTTCTGCACATGCATAGCATCTAATATTATCGTTTCTAGAGGTCAATGTATGGCACAGCTACATGTGCATGATCTTTTCAGTTACATATTTAGTTAAAAATATTGTTTGAATTGGTTTCGAGGTCAATTCTGTTTGGTTAGAGAATATTGTCGAATGATATGTATTTTCATTGTTAGAATTGTACAGGCTAGCTTTTCTTCTTTCCATAATTCAGCTTTGAGCCAATGTAATTGGTTATATGTTTTATTTCAGCCAGCCTAAAGGAACAAAGTATGCCTTCTGGTCCTAGCAAGGATGTGTCTGATCCAATTACATTGTTGTAAATAAGAACGTGCATTTTCAGCACTGATTCTTTCTGGTGAGTGCCGTCTTTTATAATATGCGTGTTCTCTTCTGTATATGTGTATACATGCTCATCTCTGAATTTAAGTACAGTTTTTTTAACCAAGAATGTACAATTTAGAAAGCAGTTGAACTTATATCCTCCCATGTTTTGTTTACATGCATTGCAGATTCAATATGTTCTATGAATATCATATGTTGTGATGCATAGCATGATTTAGTAATCTTTTACACAGGAAATGGACATTTGCATCTCACATAATTAGCATATGATGGATCCGCGTGAATCTCTTCAAATGAAGTTCATCTATCTCTTATCTAAGGTAATGATTTAAATTTCAAATGTCTCATACTTGCTTTATTTTGTGTGCTTTCCTTTTATAGTCCTGAGTTTTAGATATAAAGGGGATTTAAATAGCATCCTAGAATTTTAATATGGTGTAGTGATGTTCGTAACTGCATTTTTTCTGGTTTGCAAGCCTCTGGATGCTAATTGAAATAACCTCATATAAATACTGCCTAGATAGCTCCTAATAAGTCAGTCCTGGCTAATAATTTGGTATATGTTTAGTATGAATTATCCTGGAAGATCAAAACAATAACCTTATACAGTCAACTAGAATTGTAGTGTTGGAACTGTGTTTCTTATTTTTGGTCAAAATATTAACTTATATATGCCAGAGCCTATGTTAGTTAATTCAAATTAGAATTCTTCCTTTTTTTATTAAGTGAGAAATCTTAGCACCAAGATTATTCATGTGTTATAAGCAGAATAATGCATAATCTAAATATTCTGAGTCCATTCTCTGGTTTCATAGCTTCTGAAACATATTGCCCAACACCATAAATTCTACCTGAAGTTATGCATTCCTTTTTACGTTGAATTTTGTGAATGTCACCTGCATTAGTTTTTGCCATTAGTGCAAGGATCTGACTACTTCATCTTTAACTTATTGTCAAACTCTGTGTACCATTTGGAAGTGACAAAGTAGGGTCTGGTTTTTGTAGCTTTCATAGATTCTTAATTAGGGAAGATTGGTTGATAAATAAAATTCTAAGAATTTTTTGAATGGCTCAAAGAAAAGAGAAGAGCAAGGAGAATATGGATTCCTTCCCTATAGTTCTCCGTGTAATCCAAACAAGCGGTGAGAATTTTCCACATATCATTAGGTCCTCTAATTACAAGAGGTGCATTATTAAAATATTCTTTAATGCCCACAAGAAGCTTCTGCGCCTTCTGTTGCATAGGAAAAATGGCAAATGCGTCATTGTGTATTTAAAGATTGCTTTCTAGGTTGGGTCAAAAGTTTCTCTATTTATAATTGATAGCTTCCTGCTCTGTTACGTTCTTTAAATGATAAGCCCCCGGTTTACTGATTGAAGTTTTCCTATTTGTGTCGTGATGTGCTTATCTCTGCATTTAAAGCAAGGAAATGGTACCTATTCAGGATAGTAATATTGAGTGTCAAGCGCGGCTGTAGGCGATCTCGACCTCCTTAATCCCCACGAATAGTTATATGATGCTAAGATGGTTGGAAAGCTTCTTTAGTTCTATCTCTTTAATTATCTCAAATATTGCTAATGTTATTAAATTTATTGTTTTTGTCCTTTCAGGTCCTGATTCTATAGCTTTCTTGTGATCAATGGGATTATATTTCCTACTGGTTCTATATGTCACAGATAATGATGGCGACTTGCAAGTATGAGTACGTCTCCAAGCATGTTATTGAATCTAATTTGTTGCATGTTCGTAACTAACCTATTTGGTCTGTTTGGTGTCGTCAATATCTCTACATCATTTTTGGCTAATTTACCTGCTTGGTTATTATTCTTCTAAGATATTCCAAATTTGATTTCGCAAACTTGCTTGATGTTATTTTTAGATGAACCATAAATCTGCTGTTGCTTCTCCTTTTTCCCATGTGCTTGATATAGTGAATTGGTCATGTCTTGTGTATATCGATGGAGAATTAGTAATTGGTACCACAATTGTTTTACTTTGCATTTATGAGCATAGGTAATTATATTTTACAACATATATATTATTGTTAATGATTCTTTCATGTGTTGATTTTATTTGGAATTGTGCGGCTGCAGACCTAAAGTAGTTATGATTCAGCATGTTCACGGTTTTGTGAGTACCTGACTGTGCTGAAGATTTAGTACTATCATCTTTTGTAATCTCATTTCTCTTGCTGGTCAGGAACAGAGCTCATCCTCATTTTTCTTGCTGTTGGCCTTCTTCCCTAACTCTCCCACGTATGTCTATACTTGAATGTAAGAAATGGCTGTCGATATCCATGATAGTAAGAGACAGTTGTAGTCATCTTCCTGTTTCCTGTGAAATCTCTTTATCAATGTGGTCGGTGAGCCATTTGGTTCTCCTTTTTTGCAGAATGAGCCAATAGTAGGAATTACTTTTCAGAAATCAGAATAGGAAGGCACCAATTTATTGAGAAGGCACAAAATATATTCGGCATTTGACTTTTTTTTGATTGTGTGTTATCACGTAATTAGTTATGTACTCCTCCTGAAGTTAAATCAAAATAGAGTCTGAAGCTTAGTTAAAATGATGACTTAGTCTTCTTATTAGTTTGCATTTATTTTTACCCTTTTGGTATCATTAATCATGTTTTGCTAAACCAAATGGCATCTAATTTGTATACAGTTTTCAACTTAATTCCTTTGGTTTTGTTTATAGCAACATAACCAGTGGCCTAGCATGTTAGCTCCCTTTTTTTATTATGTGTTGATTAGAGCTTGGAAATAATTCTCTAGCAGATATTATATAGTTATGTCGAACTTACTCCCGTAATCCGTCTTATGGGAAGGATAGAGAAAATGTTCATACAGTAGTCATGCAAATGCTGTATCATTCTTCCTGCACTAATATGTCACTTTCGTGTTTCTCGCTGTAGTGTGTTAGCCCACTCTATCTGCTAGGTAGCTTTGTTCCTCTCCTACGGACCAGGCGTTGGTTTCTGTTTTATTAGTGTGTGACCATGTGCTATTAATTTAAATCATGCATCCCTTTTATGGTCTATGTGATTCACAAGGTCTTTATTGATTCCGGTTGACACATTACTAACCAGTGAAGCAAATCATGGCTGCTCTATTCAAGTGAGAAGAGACACGGAAACAAAACTAAAAAAGGAAATGGTATCAACACAATTTTTCTGATGTTATTTCACTGGGATTATTGCTTCTATTTTTTTGCCTTCGGTGTTTCTCATCTCAAAAGGGCTCGAATAACGTAGCCTTGATATACAGGTAAATAACATGCTTACATTTTCCTTCTTTTCCAAGAGGTGCTAAAATCCTAGGTGGTCGCTAGATTGTGCATAGTCATCAATGCCTTTCTATGTTACTAGAAAGCGGAGATAGTATGAGGAATAGAGTGACGATACTTCCATGTTTTTTGGTAAACAAATCACGAATTAATTATTTTGTCATGACATATACAGTTTTGAAGAGTTGTGAACTTGTGATCCGTCCTTGATTGTGTTCTCTCATTTGCTCATTGAGTCTGAGAAGTTCATTTAGCATACTTCGTGCAGTACCTCAAAACAGATCATCTGGAAGAGAATGAAAATAATTATGAGCACTGATCCTCAACCTTAACATTCGGATCTAGCTTAAAAAATAGTCAAGTGCCTCATCATAAATAAATCTTCCTTTTTTAATCATTATAACCAAATTTTAGCGAGAAAAAAATAGTCATTTTATCTACTTCTAGCAGAAGTCGGAGACAAACTAATCCGGTGGTTGAGGTTGTGTACGTCAATGCCTATGTGCTCCTTTGCTCACGTCTTCAAGTCCTCTCCAAGCCAGCTGGTAAGTCTCAAATCCTCACAGAACTCTTTCTTGCGCTTTCTCTTTTCCGATCTGCGTTGCCACTGCTCTAGGAGTGGATCCGTGTTCACGAGCTGGGAGCCTCCCTCGCAGGAGCAACATGGGGAGGTCGCCGTTTCTTTTCTTCGGATTAAGAGTTGGCCGGTTCACTCAGAGGAGCAGCTCAGAGAGTTTGGTGGCTGCCTGGAGAGCTCCGACCAAAATATTATGGAGGACTAATTCGTAGTTCTGTTGTCCTGATTTCGTGAGTTCAAATGAATTAAATGATTATGTGTATAGCTTCATCTTTATCCAATATAGGAGATCCTTTCCACATGCATTTGGACCTGGGTACATTGCATGAGATTTCAAATATGTGCTGCCTGATCTGTGAAGCATAGTTTCTTTTTGTTTGCTTCAAAGGATGACTTGATTAAGGCTTAAATTTATAGGATTGGATCCACAACAATTGTGTCTGTTCATTAGTTTTATCTTCAAATAAATTTTCCCTGCTATGGTTACATGCAGATAAGAAGTTCTATAATCATTTGGTTTCTTGGGACAATTACTTTTCCCTGACATTTATCTAAAGGGTCAGGCTTTGCGAGTTTTATGTACTCTGATGGTACAATCTAGATACATAGGAATAGAAACTCTATATATGTGATTTTCTACGAGACCCTTTAGTGCACTGTTTGATTTATCAGGATAGTCTGTCACCTCTATGGGACAACATCGTTACATCGCTGAGTTTTATCTACTCTGTTACAGTTTTTTAGATTTACAATGCATTACGGCATTATCGGTGTAGAGGATCAAGTGATCACCAAACTATTACTTTAGTTAGAAGAGCCTCTTACCATTTAGATTTTCCAAACATGTATTACCGAGAGCTCTCCTTTATTTTTCAGCCCTTGCTTTCTCACATAAACAGGTTTTTTCTCCTTTAGGGTTATGTATGATTTTACCACCACTATATATATTGACACTGAAAATTGTTATAAACCAATAATCCTCTCTGTTTCTACTCGCTGTTTCTAGCCTGATCAATTAGTATGTTTCGGTGATCAATGAATTAGTAGGGTTGTGAAGCATTTTGACCTACCTTGAAGGCTTGGAATGCTTGAACAAATTTTGCTATTCTCCGGAGAATCTGAAATGCTGATTTAAAATATTTGATATATTTAATTTTCACATGGTCTATACTCTGTGGTGACATGGTCTATACTCTGGTGATCACTTAGTTTTGGTTGACATTATTGCTGTCAGCTGTGTTCTAGAAAGCTTTCTACAGAATTATTTATCCTCCTTACGAAATATAAAAAATGGAACGCTTACAGTTGATAGGAAGGGAAAAGGAAATATTTATTATGTTTCAGATACAAGTGATAAGAATATGCCTGTTGCACATGCCATGATGGGGTCCTGGGAGAAACCTCCTGAAGGATGGATCAAGTGCAATGTTGATGCAAGTTTTGTTAGTGAGGAGAATAATGGTGCTTGGGGTGTGGTCATCCGGGACAAAAATGGAGGAATTCTTCTTTCAGCTTGGGATGTCATTGTGAATTGTCAGTCTGTAGTATTTGGAGAGGCAACTGCTTGCCTTGAAGGTTTAAAACTTGCTCTTGCACATTTTAATGCTAATATTATCATTGAAACAAATTGTGCATCCATTCTGGATTCTTATAGACAAAGTTTGGACCGCTCCGAAGTTTGTCTCATTGCGAAGGATTTTAACTTCCTGAAGCCTCTAGACAAACAAGTGGTGATTTCAAAAATCAATAGAAGATGGAACAAAGTTGCTCATGGACTAAGCCAGTATAGCCGGACTGTGCTGTGTAGTGGTGTTTTACAAGGCGCGGTGCCGACCTGCGTGTCGAAAGCGGCCTTGGATGATTGCAATCCTAACATTGTTATTAGTTAATATACAACAGAAAATTCAAAAAAAAAATATGGTACTCATAGATGTAACTCTCATGAAGCCACCTTATGTTATGTCAAAGTGGTGTGACTTTCTCTATTACTCTCCGTATGTATTTGAGTGTTGCTCTGATCTTTTTGTTTCCTTAAGATTTTAATAAAATGTGGTGATTGTTGATTTCATATGATCTCACAAATATGATTTCAAATATACGGACTCCTGATAAATTCTCTAATCTCTCCCAACACGACTAATATTCCTATCATGTTTCGTTTATACATATGGATATTACTCATATATTTAGTAATCTGTACAAACTATGAGAACGACGGACAAAAAATTCAAAGAATCTACAAGTGCCGCGCGGCGAGCCGCGCCATTCGAATCTAGTGATCAACATTTAAGAGCGAGGCGCAACAAGAGCCACTCGATGGGAATCGACGGCCACGGTCACGTACTAGCAAGGCAACACACGTGCCTCTCTGTTCTCTGCACATGCCACGCTCAAGTCATCACATGCTTCTCAGAATTTTTGCGAGGCATGGCCAGCTAAAATCAACGCTAACTGGAGCTCGTCATGCACTAGGAGGAGTAGGTCTGGACTTTTTTGTTTCGCAACGACGGTTCAACATTTAAGATTGGCCGACATTTCTTTCGGATCATACAAATGTTGACATTGAAACATGCTACTTTCCAGTCTCTCGATTTTATAGGGCATGCAGTCGCGTTCGTTTGTGAATGCATGACTTTACATGGCAGTCGCCACACCGCCACATTTAGTACTAGCGGATCATGTCCTATATGCAACAAGGAGTTGAGGGTGCGTTGCACTTACTCTTTGGTGCCTTGTGGGCCATTAGATGTGGAGGGAAGCTAGGTGTGCTTGAGTTGGTCGTGGAGGCGACTCATGTTGACATATAGGGTTCTGCAGTGTTGGAACACCTCTGACGGTGTCAAAATAGTCTTCTCCCTGGTTTAATTCTATTGAACTAAAAAAAATCGCTATTACATGCTTTCATTCTTTCAATTGCATCTAAGACGGCCAAAGCCTCGAAGAAGCAGGTTAATACATCGGGTGCTATTTGGGCCAGACCAGTACCCAGACAGGTAAAACTAAACATCGATGCCTCATATCACGGTAATGGCTCAATCTATAGATGGAAAGCCTTATGATGGGAAACTAGACTAAAACTGATGGGGTAATAGAACAATTTAGAATATGAAGTAGTGCTAGTTGTTTTTTACATCTATTAGGCATTTTTGCAAAGGATGATGTTCGCGCAGGGTACGGTCTCTAGGAGTGGTGCTACATGATTACCAAGGGGACATCACGGTGCCAACGATTCAATATCTCGCACATGTATCGTCGACAACAATGACCGGAGCTATATCAATGAAGGAGGGTTTATGTCTTGCAAACAGCATGGGATGTAACATGGTGCTAGCTGAATTGAACTCGATTGAAACTGTTGAAACTTGTACGGGAGAAAGCTTTGTGGACTGAATCAACAACAATTTTAGGAGATTGTATTGACAAAGTGGTGCCGATTGGCAACCTATCTTTTAAATATTGTCAGATGGAAGTAAATCAAGTGGCTCACGAGCTTGCAAGATTCATAAAGAAAATCTTATAATTGACCAATGAACCATGTAGTTATTTTTGGCCCAACTCATAAGCAATGTAACTTTTGGTTATAATTAATAGAACTCACAACAAAATCATGCTGCTTCACTCAAAAAAGTTCACCTGAACAAAGAAGTGGATCTAACCTAACATTACAAAATGTATGAGTTCATGTAGATTAAAAAATATAATTCTTTTTTTTTCAACGACTTTAGTCCCATGGATTTTCATCCCAGAATATACTCCCTTCGTCAGTAAATAACTTTCGTATGTATGTATGTATGTATGTATGTATGTATGTATGTATGTATGTATGTATGTATGTATGTATGTATGTATGTATGTATGTATCATTTTAAATACATCTATTTTAGCGACGCTTGTTTTCATAGGGTGGGAATATTTTTTTTTTGAACAGGGGATGGTCCCGAAGGACCTAGAATTCCATTAAGTCATCGCTGGTACAATTACAGAAAAGGCCTCAAGAAAGATAAAAATTACAATCAAGCCATTACAATTTGCACAAAGGACCCTACAAAGAAAATGAGGAATGCAATTGGGTCCAGCTCCTTCTCCAGCGTGACAATCTCGAAGCTCGGCATAGCCAACCTCACCGTCGCCGGGGACGAAACCACTTGGGACGAAGAGGCGGGAGCTCGCTACACCGAAGCAGAAGGGCCTCCTTTGCGGCATGGCAGCCTGGAGGTTGATTCGAACCTTGAATCGCCGCCCGGAGATGACCGTAACCGACGACGAAGGCGGGAGAGGTCGCCTTTCGACCATCATAGACGACGACGAGAAGAGCGCCGCCGTGAGAAATCTCCCCGGAGAAGAACTCCTCCCCTGGTGCGATTCCAGCAGTAAAGAAGCATAAAATCGGCAGCCTCCTCTGTTCACGCCACCATGACGAGCAGCAGAAGCAGCAACCAAATCCATTCTTTCACCATTAGAGCCGCGATTAACGAACCTTATTGAAGAGGTTGCAGAGTTGATGCCACAATCCGTCGCCTCCATCCTCTGGAGCAAGCCAGATCGCTTCATCTCCTCCACCATTCGCCAGGAGTGGCTCGGAAACTCCGGCAAATCGACCCTCACAGCACCACCTCTGCAGCAGCGGATGAAACAGAAGCTCCGCTCCATCTCCTCGCCCGGCCAGAAGGAGCTTCACGCGATCACCTCCGCAGGCAGAAGAGTAGTACCAGCGCTTATTGAAGAAGACCACTGCAGATCTGCCACCGCCGCCCATCCTCCACCATGGAGGCTTGACGGAGGAGCAAGTCGCAGTCAGCTCGGCGCCGCGCCATGACACCAAGAACAAAGGTCTTCGGAGGAAGAAAAAAGACGGCATCCGCCGAGCACCTATCCTAGATCTACCACTACAACTACCTACGAACTACCCCGGCACCTCTCCAGCACCAGCTCCGGCCAGCTACTCCGGCGGAGAGGCCAGATCGGCCCGGCTCTTAGAGACGACTCTCAAAGTACTGTAGCGAATAGAGCAGTGGGAGGAGGCGAAAGAAAGAAGTAGCAGGTGTAGGGTGGGAATATTTGTTTAGGGGATTCCGGAATATATAGTCTTTTTTTTGGGGGGTCCGGGCCTCATTGGACCAAAACTCGGCCCTCCAGTGAATGCATCACATCACATGGTCCTATTTATTTTTCCGTTAAAAAAAGTCCGACATCGGGCTTGCGATCTGACTCTGAGCCATGGACTCCCAACTGCTGCCGCCGCCGCCGGCGGCGCCGCAGTCCTCCCCACCCGCTCCCACCACCACCATATTCACCATTGGCGACGACCTCCTCCTGGAGATCTTCGTCCGCCTCCCCTCCCTCCCGAGCCTCGTCCGCGCCGCCTTCGCCTGCGGCGCCTTCCTCCACGCCGTCCGCTCGCTCCCCACCTTCCGCCCCCGGTTCCGCGCGCTCCACCCGCCGCCCCTCCTCGGCCTCTTCGTCAGGCACCGTGACGGGGACATCCCTTCCTTCGTGCCCCTCCGCGGCCGCGCCGACCCGGACCACGCGGCCGTCGTCCGCGGCTCCGATTTCTTCCTCACCCGCGTCCCCGACGACCAGGGCTTCTGGAACATCACCGACTGCCGCGACGGCTACCTCCTCCTCCACAACTGGGAGAACAGGATCTTCGCCGCCTACAACCCGCTCGCCGGGGTGCTGCACCGCATCCCCTCGCCGCCCGCCGCCGTGCGCGAGCTCTACATCCTCTCCTCCCCCGAAGAACGCCACGGATCGTTCCGCCTCGTCTGCATCCATGAGGACGGCTTGCAGGTGCGTCCCGTCGTCTTCTCGTCGGACACCGGGGAGTGGCGGGTTTTCCCGTGGACGGAGGCTGCGACCATCAACAAGGACATCCCCGACGACGACTACAAGCACTGCCTCCCGCCTACGTCCGGTAAGCTGGTGAACGGGCGCATCTACTGGACAATAAGGGACTACATGGTTGTGTTCGACACCGCGACTCTGCAGTTCTCTTCGATGCCACTGCCTCCGATCACGGAGGGGCAAAAACCGTTCGTGGTTGGCGAGACCAAGGATGAGGAGCTCTGCATGGTTTGTGCGATTGACCACAGGCTCATGGTTGCTGTCTGGGTCTGGAAAGCCGATGCTGCAGGCCTTGCCGAGAAATGGATGTTGGACAAGCAGATTGTATTGGATGAGATCCTTGTGCTCAAGCTGGCGGCGGTTAAGCAGGGCTTCCTGCACTTGCACTTGATGGCCGACGATGAGCCAAACACTGTTCCTATTTGTTGGTTCTTCTCCTTGTGCATGGAAACAAAAGAGCTGAAAAAGATCTTTTCTCTCTACGAGTACGAACTCGAGTGGTCCTATCCCTACATCATGCCCTGGCCTTCTTCTTTGGTGTGCAACAAGGTCAACCCACGAATTGAAGGTGCCTGACTAAGAAGAAGGGAACTCAAACAAGATTTTTTCTTACTCTCTATCTTTATGTTATGAACTGATGTTCTGCAATGCTGGTTAGTTTTACTCATTTACAGAATAAATCAAAATGATGGATGCTTTTATTAGGAATTATAAGTCATTTGTGTACTTTGAGCAATGATGTGAGAACTTCCATATGTCCAAATAATTAGCTGCTGACTTGTTTGATCATTCTCAGCTTTGTTCTAGAGCTTCGAGAAAATGACATGTTTTGAAAATAAATCCATTTGGGCTAAATATACAGTTACCATTTGTCTAAATTGACCATGTTCTAATTGCAAAGCCGAATTGGATGTTCTGTTAGTGTATTCCATCCCTTGATCGCGTTGTTGCATAAAAAAATATCATTCTTCACCCCATTATATATACCATTAAAAGCTTGTATTGGATTTATTATCATATGTTGACCCGCAAGATTTCTAGTTTAAGTAGGAGATCACTTGTTTCTCATATACTTTTATGGGCCAGATTTATTAAACCCTCTTGCTCATCATAGATCATACTATAAAATGGAAGGGTTGGCCGTAGCATTCTAGAAACTTATTACTTCTAGAAATTTGGGGAGCAGTGAAACCTCGTGCAGTGTAAAGTCCTCGTCGTCTCATCTCAATAACAAAGTTGTTGTCGTACTCCTTTTTTTAATCCCACTTAGCTCTTCATTGCATGACAAGGTGGTGTAGCATCACAATTTTGGGCTGCATTATGCAAGAAGGCTCAATTTCTCTGTTTTTGTGTATGATGTTTCTGGATCATCGATATGTACAATTTCTTGACAATCAGATTTGGACTCCTCGTGACTTTGCTTCATTGATGACAGTTTTCTTTCACACTCCACTCTTCCTCTTTCTTGTCGCCTTTTTCATCTCTCTTTTTGTAAGATGCATCCGTATTCACCTGGGAGGAATATCTTTTGAATCTTGACACGATGTCCAGGGCTATTTGTGTATTTTCATCCTAGCTGAAGCCTTTACTGCAGCATTCTCCAACTAGTCCTTGTTAGATTTTTTTTTTGTCTTTGTTAAAAACATTTTGAGTCTTCTTGCCATGGGCAATGTCCTCCGGATTTGGTGTCGACGGCGTCTTTTTCTGGTAGCTTTCCTTCTCCATTAAAGGATTGAGGTCAGGCTAATATCACCTCGACAGAATCTTGCAGATCTCTGAAGGAGCATAATTCCTGCTTAAATGTTCAATAGAAATGTTAATTTATCCAACTTCAGAGTGCAGACCGTGAACTGAATCAATCAAGTTGTGGCACAGAGCATACATGTAAGAAGCTAATCTTTTATTGAACAGAACATACATGCCGCCTGTCTATGTTACTGTTCATAAGTTGGGGAAGGAAGGTTTTGGCATCCTATTATTTGATTTCAGTTTGTGAACTGCACCCAATATTTTTTTTCCTTCTCTGAAACTTGAGGAGCAGAGCCAAATTGCGCCTCAAGCCCTCAACTCTCGGTGCCATAAACATAAACCAATAACCTTCTTAGGTACGAATTACAAAGTTGAACATCTGTTTAGTGTAGACGTGCGGTTGAACGTTTGCCATAAACATAAGATTTGTTTTCTCGCTTTCCAAGAAAGCGGCAGAATGCGAGTGAGGCGTTAGAACTTGATGCAGTGTTCGGGACACCAACAAGACCACGCCTGCTTAACAAGAGGAATAGGCTCACACGTGCTCCCACTAGTTAGGCCAACCTTGAGCACCATAGCTAGCAGCGATGCCTCGCAAGCGCACCAAGGCAGCACGTGAGATCCAACACCAAAAATAGCTACAGGTCAGCAATACAGAGTTGCCCTAACTAAGAAGCTGCCGCAAAACAAATATGGAAGGCACAATAGCAGACGATGAGGCAACGGGCAGGGAAAAAATATATTTCGACTATCCTTTGTGGTGCTACATTGTATCAATATGCTTGAATTCTCAAATGGGGCAATCAACTCAGAATATGTTAGCACTGCCAACTAGGTTACAAGGTGAAAACTGATGTATGATGTAAAGATTGGTCGATCACAGCTTGTAAACCGGTGTGATCCCTAGCAGTTGGAAGCACTGGCGCATGACGATCACAGTCGCTTCGCAGAGCAGAAGACGGCTTGGCTCCTCTGGTGATCCTACCACCTGCGGAATTAACAAGGACGGTAGTTAAATCTCATGAGCTGCGAGGATGGCAGGCTTAGCGCGCCTGGCGACTCCGAATGAATTTAACAATGCAAACAGATAGATGTGTACCTGGCAATTGGTGTAGAATCTCGTGAACATTTCAGATAAGTTGTATAGGTATTCACACAGAACATTGGGAAGGAGATGAGTACATGCGTCTTCAACAACCTGACACAGATATCAGCACATAAATCAATACAAAACGAGAACAAGATCCCTCCCAATTAAGCCATACTCCTCGCTGACATATTAAGTATTGAATAAATTTAGTTAATAGTGTCAATCATACCTCTGCAAAACGGATAAGATACAGTCCCAAGACGCGCTCATCGGATGGCCAAGAGAAATGTTCCCATTCTGAGAACAAAAAGTCGCAATTTAATTTGTGTCTGATGGCAAAATTATTTCATGGTGAAACTTTATAGAATTGACAGCATTAGCACATAAATTTAACAAGTATTACCATTTTTAGCTCTTCTACATCCATGTTAGATTTCCGTATAATGGAGCAAATACGAGCATGAGCATATTGAAGATAGACAGCAGTATTTCCCTGTTCACAAAGAAAATTGGGATGTAAAATAACAATTAACGAGAGTAAGCAAAAAAGATGAAATCACTATTGATGCACAAGAATGATCATAAAGCTATGCCAGTAACAGAAAACGCAAAATGAATGAGTACAAGATTGGAAACAGAACATATAGTGTATACAAATGCGGTATTACAGCAGTTGAGAACAGATAAATGGTGAAGAATGCCAAGATTGCCAAATAATTGAGTAAATAAATACTGGAGTTTGGAAGCACCTTATCGCTTAACATCTGATCAAAGCTAAATGTGTAATTAGTCAGTCTATTGTTCTTCAGATCTGCATACCTGTACGAAAGTAGAAAAACGTTAGAATACTGATCAGATTAGGATTTGAAAAGCTCAGTTATTTAATTTGAGTCCAACAAGTTTCTCTTCAAAGAAGAAAAATCGATACATACTTGACAGCACCATATCCTACAGCCTTTGAAGTATTCTCTAGTTCCTCTTCACTCCAGTCAACAATTTTACCTGAACAAACACATGATCATTTTTAACCAGAAAGGTTATCAAAAGAAGCAAACGAAATTCCATAATTGTACCACTTACCATTATCAGTGAGACGCTGGGAAAGTTCTGATTTACTTCGAGATTTCGCCTCATCAAGTAGGTCTCCCAACCTGACAACCTCAGTACTACGAGTTCGGAAGCGCTTGCCATCTGCCCCAAGAACAAGGCCAAACCCAACATGACTTGTTTTTGGGAACTTCTTCTCAGTTGGATCTGGGAGCCAACCAGCCATCCTGGCAGCCTGCAACAGAAGACACAATGAAATCCCGATGCAAAGAATGAACTGGTATCAATATTACAATAACATGTTTCTGGCAGATAAATGGTACTCTGTTCTTGCCTTGAAAAACATATCAAAATGCTGCTGCTGACCAACATCTGTTACATATATTATCCATTCTGCCTTTTCAACATTAAGTCGGTACCTTCATAAAGGCAAAGACAAAAAAAAGGTCTAAGTTCACAATCTGTATGACTGCAACAAACCAGAGTACACAAATATGAAATGTATTGATATATAAAAAACAAGCCAATTATTATTCAGTAACTAACCAAAGAGCAGTCAAGTCAGTTGAGGCATAGTTGAAGCCACCATCTCTTTTAACCACAATCAAAGGTATTTTTTGACCTTCGATGAAAATTACGCGAGCACCCTCACTTTCCTCGATCAAACCTTGGTTACTCAATCCCTCCAAAACTTGTGGAATATAAGATTATAAAAGCTCTCCCCCTGAAAGGTGCGTAATTAGCTTTGATTCTCACGGTAAACATAAACCAATAACCTTCTTGGGTTGCTAACTTGTACATAAGCATTCAATGGCAAGTGACACAAGGAGATGCAGATGCTTTGATCCGAATGATTTCAGATGAACTACAACAGTAAAAAAGTACAAAAATGACTTCGACAAAGGAGATATTCCTGAAGTCTTGTATATATCCACAAAATCTTAGCTGGTAATATGAAAATCTCAATAAACCAAGAGTTCAATACAATTCTCTGGCAAATTGATGCATGCCAATTAATAAGGGAAGCTAATTGTAAAATTTTGGTGGCAGTTATGACAGAATCTTCTTCGATATGGTTCAAATGAGAGAAAGAAACTACTAAACCTTTTGAGCGACAATAGCAAGTCAACAAACATTGACAGATTTCAGTTTTACAAAGTACAATAGTTTATTTTGCATAGGGCAAGAGGGCAAACATTCTAGAAAAAGATGTGTTCACGTTCATCTGAAGTCCAATTAACATAATTCTCTGTTGATACTTCTGCTGGGTAACTTCTTAAAATAGTAAGCCAAATATCAGTAGAAATTCATACTACCTTTTCTTCAAGTTGTACATCTAAGAGCTTGTAAACCTGGTCAAATTCGGTTCTGCTGATTTCACATATCTTTTTCCAAGCAGAACGATATTTCTCCTCCCCTCCCTGCATAGTATAGATTGCTTAGAAGAGAATGAGAGAAGACTGTGATCTTCCCAGACTCCACATATAAGAAAGGTCAACTTACTGTAACCGAACGACAGCTTGTTGAGCCCTATCTTTAAATTCGGCATCATTATCGAATTTTTCTTTGGATGCTTTATAGAAAAGCTGCAGCAAATAACCAAATCAAACATGATCATTTGTTTACCGAATCAGAAATTCTAACTAGAAAAGGACAACAAGCAATTCTTTCGACCTTCGCAAGATAAGCATATAGATCAATCGGGAGCATGCATGCACATGCACCTAGAGCAACACATATCTAGATAATATGTGCTTCAGATTATTCACAGGTATTTCATCCTGACTGTATGCTAACGACAACTAATTCAGATTTCTGCTCTGCACAGCTTCATGGGCTCTAATTATTTAAATTTCAGAAATGTACTTTGAAGGACTTTGAAGAAGGTTAGCAGGTAACTGGGTTGCTGAAAACAAGCAACCAAGCGGAAAATTCAATATGCAGTGACATGAAATCAAAGATCATGGCCCTTACTGCTCAAGCTAAGCAACACAAAAAAGGCAATCCAATTAAACATATCATTCAAAACAATAGCATCACATGCCTGGCTAAAATCATCTGTATGTTACTGT
The DNA here is from genome assembly GCA_947311845.1 of Poa pratensis. Classification (NCBI taxonomy): domain Eukaryota; kingdom Viridiplantae; phylum Streptophyta; class Magnoliopsida; order Poales; family Poaceae; genus Poa; species Poa pratensis. Next base: position 45,263,018 of record CAMZMU010000057.1, on the reverse strand, counting down.
TAAGGCATAAACCACTCAGTGATAATAACGATGCATAGATTAAGCAATTAAGGATACCAAAAAACTGATATGGCTATCTGAGCATAAAAATGTATACCAATGTTACCAAGAAAAACAGACATAAATAGTATGATTTTTTTTACCGCAACAAACTACCCTGTAACTCTTAACTCATAATTCAGTTCTATTGACCATCATGGATATCCATGCATGCTTATGTGCCTAGTTGAGTATGTATATAGATAATACCTATAGCCATGTGTTTATAAGCTTTTTATGCCACATTATACTACAATAGTACCATCAATGCATGGAGAACACCTTACCTGGAGGTCACCAATGGCCTGGCCACCAAGTTCCTCCCATTCCGGAAACTTTTCAAACAGAAATTCAATGAGCATTCCAAACTGCATGAACAAAGGCGAACATAGTTAGCGGAAAGCAACAAATTCTTTTAGCTTATAAGGCCTCCATATCAGCAAACATTTTAGCAGTTACTAGTGCCTACAGAACAAGCAGAAGTAGACATTTCTGCTAATGCAATATACCAAGGCAGCAATTTCTCATCAACTCACAAGTATACTTTCAATTTTTTCTATATAAAATAGTAGATATGAAAGTCTAGATACTAATAGTATAGTATAACTACATCTACAAGGTTATAAGAAACGGTCAAAGAGGTAATAGTGGTTGGAAAAACAAATTATATTGGATTGTGAAGGGGAAACAAAGCTCTATTATATTCAGACTATCAAAGTTCAGAAAACAGTGCAATAACGCAAATCATAGGGACTACGTAGCATGATCAGATTTCATGCAAAATACCATCAATAGATCCTGTCACAAAGAAACGCAGCAACTGAACCTTTAATGCATTAATGTGACTTAGAAAAGAAGGTGCATCAAGCTGGTAATGGATGCAAGCCAAAAAGGGCAAGCCCACCGAGGAAAAAGAAGGATGAGTTGGTGTGCATAACCACATTGTATATGAACCAAAATGGGTAGGCAGATTAAAGGATCATATGTCTGTACTAGCAATTTTCAGCAACGAGAAGTATCAACTAGTCTATTACCTGTGTACCCCAGTCTCCCACATGATTGCGGCGGAGAACATCGACATTTGAGAACTCAAACATGCGTGCTAGGGTGTCTCCAATGATTGTTGACCGTAGATGCCCAACATGCATTTCCTTTGCAATATTAGGGGATGAAAAATCAATCACTAGTCTCTTAACGGGCAGGATTGGTGCCCAAGTTTTGATACCATTCACAAGCATATCTTGTATTCTCTGCAATAATGTAGTTCATTGGCGCTTAGCATGAAAGAATTGTAGTACCAATAGATGCAAAGTTCGCAGGTAAAACATCTAAAGCAGACCTTTGCAACCCAGCTGTTGGATAATACAATATTCACAAAACCAGGACCAGCAACAGAGGTTGACTCAATAACATCACAGGCAGGCAGGTTCTTGGCAATGGCCTGTGAAAAAATCAGCATCCGTGAAAATGGAAAAGATGAACAACAAGGAAACAATGGCAGCGGCGCCGATCAAAAGAATGCTACTCCCTGAGATCTACTAATAGTAAACCATCAGCATTCGAAAAGGATAGGATGGTTCAAACCTGTCCAATTGCATTGGGGTTTTTGAAACTTGTCCCGGATCCTTTAACTTTTGAAAACAATCCCATTGCGTTATTGCTGCATATGGTTTACACACAATCACTCGATGAGCACATTGAACGGATGCTAAGATGCCAGACACTCAAGTGAAATCGACGGAGCAGGCAAAGGCAAGGAACCAAGAGCATACCATTGGTAGTCGCCAAATTTCGTCGTGCAAACTTCAACCGTCGGTTCTACATCCACTTCAGGCACCGTCGCACGGAGTGACAAAGCCACCAAGTTGGAGACCTGCTGCTTGACACTCCCAGCTCCCTGCACGGCCTGCAACATATTTGAGTCGTCACAATCTCAACAAGTGGGTACGGGCAAAACACACAATCGAGTACTCACCGGCGGTGCAGGTTCCTGCACCTGCGCAGAGGCGGAAGTGGAGGTCTCGTCCCCCATGGTGGTGGACGCGTAGCAGGAGCTCCTCGGTAGCCTTGGCGAGGAAGATGCTCTGCAATAACCTAGCTAGATAGGCAGCAAAAAAATGAGCAAACATGCATAAATTCAGCAACAAAAAAGGATCTATGATTCCAGGTCAATGAATGCAACAGCTACAACCTAAACCCTAGCATGTTCATATGTTAAATTGAGCAAAGTGGAGAAAAACGGCAGCCTGATTCACCCCAATTCCAAAAGTTGCGCATAAATTCGCACGCTCCTAGTGCTCAACTCGAACTACTGCGAACGGACGGATTACCGCTGACAAGTAGATTCACGCAGAACCAATTTGGTTACCACACAGGAAACTACATTCGAGCATAGCATCCTAAACTCTGAATCCCGCAATAAGTCCACTAGATAATCCACAATCCCATCTAAATCTCCAGAGCAACATTAGGCACAAACTCGAACTATAAACCCCATACATAAACCCTCGGATTCCTGCGGCCAAATCGGACCTCCCAACTCCGCGCGACACGGGCACGGCGTAGCGCTAGGAACAACCGAGGCGGACGGGATTGGGGAGGAGGAATCGAGGACTGACCGAATCGCGGAGAGGCGCGGCGGGCGGAGACGAGGAGGAGGAGTCGCGCGGGGGTAGGCGCCGCCACTGCTGTTGCTGCTGCTGCTGCCGCGAGTGCCCGCATCTCGGCCGAGGATTAAATACACGCTCCCTCCCACGCCGCACGCGAGGAAAGAGCTCGACGAGGGTTTTCTTTCGATGGCCTTATCGGGCCCGTCAAGTCTCGAGACTTGGTGTGGATTCGGAGCCGAACACAAATTTTATTTGGAAACTTTACTTGTTTTGATTTAGCAACTGTAAGAGCATCCGGATGCTTGTCTGCCCCGATGGACCCAAAAGTTTTTAAGAAATATTATGTACACGCCAATATAAGTGAAAGGAACCTATTTCACTTAAATTTCTTGATATTTTTATAACGGATTTGAACAAAATTTAAGCTAACATTTACAACTACCCTAAAATTCTAACATAATCATCTTCGTTCGAGAGGTTGATGTTGTCACCCTCCGCCGCCGACCACCTCAGCATTTGCGTGAGGTCCGACGTGTCATTCGGGTCAGCGGGATCATGGTATGGCGGCTGTGGCGTGCCACGCTCCGCCGCCGACCACCTCATCATTTGCGTGAGGTCCGACGTGTCATCCGGGTCAGCGGGATCATGGTATGGCGGCTGTGGCGTGCTCTGCGACTAGCGCAAGGCGGCGCAGAAGCCTGGCATGTCCACCCGGTCGTCAGGATCGGGTGGAGGTGAGTGTAGCATGCCTGCGGTGACGCGGAGGCCTCGCCACACAACGAGGCATGCCGACGCTCCACGTGCCAAACCAGAGTCGTGCTCGCCACCACAGAGTCGTGCTCGCCACCACAGAGCCGGGTGGCCTTCCGCATGTCCAAGCCATGGCCGAATCATGTGTGATAATGAGTGGATGAGAGGTCATTATGGGTGGATGATGTTGAGTATATGAGCAATTTTCCACATGATTTAATCCATAAAAACAGTAGATAAAACATGGCTAGAGAAATAAGAATTAAACTAGTCATGCAATCAGAAAGTACGCATGCGACTTGGACGCTCCTCTCTCCCTCGTCACTGTAGCGGAGAGGCGATATTTTGAGAGTCACCCGTCAGCCCACCTCACACGCCGGCGATCTACGGTTCCCCCGCCTCCGTCGGCCGCTCCGGCGGCGGGAGGTGTGGGAATCCGTAGATCCTGGCCTGTACATAGCGTAGGGTTTGGTAGGTCCCGGGCCGGCGGCGCCATGGAGGTGGAGGTGGCGCCGGTGCGGGTTTTGGTGTCGGCTTGCTTCCCCTCTCGCGGCGGCGCTCCCTGGAGCTCCTTCGTGTTGCGGCCGACTTCCCCGAGCCCGTCGATCTTCGGATCTGGCGTGCTCTGTGTGCCCCGGCCGGATCCAGTGTGGCGTTCGATCCGGAGTTTGAAGTTGAAGGTGAAGGTGATGTTGAGCTCCATCGCGACGAAGACGGCGCTCCTGCGGGTAGGGTCTTCGGATCCGGCGATCGGCGACTTCCCGGCTGCCATGGGGCTGGCTCTAATCCAAGGTCTGAAACGGAGCAGCGGCAGCGGCACGCCACCGACGGCTCCAGTGCGTCGCCTGTGTCGGGATCTAGAAGAAGGGTCTTGTTGTAATTTTGTAGTTCTTCTGGGTCTTTCTGTAAGTTCGATGGTGTAAGGTCACCTTCATTCCCCGCAAAAAAAAAGAAAAAAAAAGAAAGTACGCATAAAGCAATTCTACATATATTGGTAGAAACAAAGTCTGAAGCATGATCTCGAATAGGCAGAATAATATCACATATGGGGCAGTGGAGGAAGACCCGTTCACGTTGGCTGATGAAGACATGTTGCCGAAGAGGACGTCGACGGCGGGAAGAAATCGTCGTTCGTGAAGTATTCGTCAGCGTCTGTGTCGGAGAAGAAGCCAGTATAGTCACGTGATGACGCTCCCCCAAAAACCTTATCGCCTCTCTCCCGTACAGTATCGCGAGAGACGGGGTTGCAGAGGCCTATTGTTCCGTCACACGGTTGCACGCAGCAGAACGGAATGAGGAAGACTGGATCGGCGATGCAGTGCTCGAGAACCAGAAGGCAGACGCATGAGTTGTGGCTGTGTTGCGGTTTGTTTATCTGAGAGCGAACTCACTTATATAGACACGGAGGTGAGCTGAACAGTGAGTGCGGGAGGTGAAACATCACGCTGGGAGGTGAACCGAACAGCCAGCCGTTCGCATTCATCTTCCACTAGTGTACCGAACAGCCAACCGTTCGGCTTCGTCTTCCACTAGTGCGCGTGGCAAAGACATTTCATCTTCCGCGCAACCGTTCAACTTCGTCCATTCACGTGTGGCAAGAAGATAGGCATCGGCTCGTTCCCGAAACCCTGAACGCGGCGCGGCGTGATGAGGAGGAGGAGGAGTGCGCAAGAGGCTCTACTGTTCACATGCTCATACTAGTGCTAGAAGAGCTCAACTTATAAAGTGGTGTAGCTCTCTCTAAACTAGCAATGTGAGACTAAACTTTTATCACACCTCTTGCCATGTAAGAATGGGCCACATGGGCCTCTAGGATATTCAGGAATTGGAAATGAATAATTGGGCTGGGCCATTTAAGCCAAAATTCCAGCATGTGAGAGGTCATGGAGGAATCGACGACTAACCAAACCGTGGAGCCAAGCCACGCGGTGGACGGAGAAGAGGATGATTCACGCGGGGTTGATACCAGCAAGTGTAGGGATCGATCAATACTCGATAAGTATTGAGAGTCGAACCCATAAGGATATGAAGGTAATAGTCAATAATATTGGAAAAGAATTAAATGTAAAATATGAAAAGTCTATAATTTTTTAGTTTATAATGTTTTAACATAATTTGCATGTAAACGTAAATAACTAGCAATGTAATTGCTCTTATAGAGAAAGCAAGATATATATACAACAAGAGTTCAACCTAAGGTTTGTTCTTATAGGTAGAAAGCGTTCCCCAGGGCAGGATGGATTTGCTTATGTCAGGTATATCAGTTGATTTTCTATAAAAAAATACGTTTTATCTCTCTAATTTCGCATAACTTGGAGTCTTTGTTTACGCCTATTTGATTCTTCATATTTCTTGTTTCAACTGGCTTATTCTATCATTTGTATTTTCTACATGCATGTTATAATGAGATATAGCATTGGTTTTTTCTAGGGATTTTAAATAGAGCAGGGTCATTAAAGTGTATGTGTTTTTCCTTTCTAACTAGGAGCTATATATATGGATTGTCCTAAAAGGTTTCGTGCAGAAAGATTTCTCTGTTTGCTTAATTCATGTATTTTCCTTTCAGAAATTGGTCGGACTTGGTTACATGACTTCGGCAGAAGATAGTTCTGCATTTATTGCTATTGTTTATCATTTTTCTGTTTTTATGATTCTGCATGACTGAAATTAGAGTATTTACACTTATTTGAGATGGAATTCTGAAAAGTTTTCTCATACTACCTGCAATTTATTTTCGTCTTATGATTTTTGTTTATGTCTATTAAATGTTAATGATTTGCAGTAAAAAAATTCTGTATTTATAACAATATGGATTCTACATGATGTGTGTGTGTGTGTAGATTGTAGGTTTGAGAAATTTTAGGCTACAACAATTTCAGACATGGTGTTGGATTGCTCATCGCCGAGGGCTTTGCTCTAACATGTGTGCTGCTCCTGTGCAAGTTTTCATAGACGGAGACGCAAAACCATAGGTGGTTTCTGCATGTTGTTGTAACTGTTGTAAAATGAGTTTTGTCCTTCGTGACATGTATTACATTTCTTAACAGTGTATTGAATAAGTGTTAGTTATTTCCGCCAATCAACAGAAAAGGGCATTTCAGGTTTTGAATAGATCATTCGTTCAATCTGTAACTTTTTTTCTGCGCCTCACTAAATGTTTGTAGTGTAGTGATTATATCTTTTTGAACGTTATAGCTTAGTAATAAAGCATTGAACACTTTGAGAGCAACATCATTTGGTTTCATTTGTATTTGCCGATAAAATGTCTTGCATAAAACTCAAAAAAAAAAGTGTCTTGCATGTATAGTGGTGGTTGGACTAAGAGATGCGAACCACCTAGGCCTCATCTAGACTTCCACGACAATGCAGTGTTGTGGTTGTGGGGCTACTCACAGGTTAGAATTTGAGGTGTCGGGTCGGTGCCAATGCTGGTATTGTTCTTGCGTGGGGTGATAGGACAAATGTCATAATCATAGCCTTCACAAATCCTTATGGAGTGATTCAATCTACGATAGTCAGGACGTGTGTTACTCGTGCACGCTTTAGTAGTCCTGCAAAACGGAACATCTTTTCCTTGGCTTTGAGCTTTGACGAACATTGGGGATCATACCTCGAATTGATGCACGTAAATGATCAATATTTTCCTCACAATCGCATGTAATTTCGCAATCTCAGCTGGTTGTACTCCTCGATTGGGCATCTTTCTCTTCCATGCACACACATTGGGATATATCACTCTCCACTGAGGGCTCCTTTGATTAAATGAAACTGTGTAGCATTTTTGTAGGATTTGGATCATTAGTATCGTTTCCTACAAGATCGTTTGATTCAAATAATAACAATCTTTTGGATTTCTTACAAAGGATTTCCTTGCACTCTATATTAAGGGAAGATGTCCCTCCACTCCAACCCCATTTTAGAATTTCTTTGATTTTCATGTGCAATCAAATACTCTCATGGATCCAAAGTCTTATAGTTTTCAATTCTTGTAGGATTAAAAATGACAAACCAATCCAATCATATATTTTCCCTATTCTCGCGATCTAAAAATACTGTGAATCAAAAGGAGCTCTGAATTCCTCCATCCATTCCTTCAATTTATTCTCTATCATAGTGTCATGTCACCTCTTTTTTTTGGCAGGTAACCTGTCATGTCACCTCGCTCTCATCCACGTGCCAATCGAGAGTCGAGACGTCAACTTTGTACAGTGTTCCTCTCCACCACTCACACTCTTTTGTCCGCAAGAGCTAAGTTCCGGCACGTCATGCTGATATCCGGCACGTCGCCAACTCTCCGTTATTGCAGAAGAAAAGAGAAACTCTGAAATGTAATTTGGACGAACGTTTAGCAGAGCACTACTGACTACAGACAGAGTACGCACTATATAAACTGCCCAACAACAAGTCCGGATATCTTGGTTAATTTGCACCGGCAACAATGGATCAGGCGGCGGACTCGTACTACACCTCCACTACCACGCCACTGCTCCTCATCGGCTCCCTCACGCTCGCGGTCTCGCTGCTCCTGCTGATTGGCCATGGACGACGCGGGAAGGCGCCGCGGCTCCCGCCCGGCCCGCCGGCGCTGCTCTTCCTCGCCAAGTTCCTGGCGCTCCGGCGATCGATATACGACCTGGGCCCGCTGCTCGTCGACCTCCACGCGCGCCACGGCCCCGTCATCTCCATCCGCTTCTTCGGCAAGCTTATCTTCGTAGCCGACCGCAAGATGGCCCACCGCGCGCTCGTCCAGGGCGGCGCCACCTTCGCGGAAAGGCCGCCGCCGACCGATCCGGGCAGCATGTTCACGTCCGGGGGTCGCGACATCAGCTCCTCCTCCTACGGGCCCTACTGGCGCCTCCTCCGCCGAAACCTCGCCTCGGAGGCGCTCAGCCCGGCCCGCGTCGCGCACTTCGCGGCCGCCAGGAGGTCGGCGTCCGACGGCCTCGTCTCCAGCCTACTTAGGGAGCAAGAGCGGGGGGCAGGAGGCCGTGACGCTGAGGCCGTTGCTGCGGCACGCCATGTTCGAGCTGGTCGTCTTCATGTGCTTCGGCGCTCGGCTCGACCGCGAGGCGCTGGACGAGGTGGCGGAGCTGCAGCACCAGGAGCTCATCTCCTTCACCACCTTCCCGGTCTTCGAGTTCTTTCCGGCGGTCACCAAGAGGCTCTTCCGCAGGCGCTGGGCGGCGTACCTCGCGGTGCGCCAGAGGCAGGAGGAGGTGTTCGTCCCGCTCATCCACGCGAAGCGCGGCGACGGCGACCCGCCGTGCTACGCAGAGTCCCTCCTCGCCATGCGCGTGGCCGACGAAGAGGGCGGCCAACGGCTCACGGATGCCGAGATGGTCAGCCTCTGCACCGAGTTCCTCAACGGCGGGACGGACACCACGATAACCCTGCTGGAGTGGATCATGGCGGAGCTCGTGAACCGACCCGACGTCCAGGCCAAGGTCTACGAGGAGGTGAAAGCCAACGCCAACCCAGAGCTCAACGACCTGCAGGCGATGCCGTACCTGAAGGCTACCGTGCTGGAGGGCCTGCGGCTGCACCCGCCGGTCCACTACCTCCTCCCGCACAGCGTGCAGCAGAGCGGTAACGTGGAGATCGGAGGATATACGGTGCCCAAGGACGCGGAGGTCAACTTCCTGGTGGCCGAGATCGGGCGCGATGAGAAGATGTGGACGGCGGCACGGGAGTTCCGGCCGGAGAGGTTCCTGGAGGGCGCCGAGGGGCACGGCGTGGACATCACAGGCAGCAGGGAGATCAAGATGATGCCTTTCGGAGCGGGCCGCAGGATGTGCCCGGGTTACTCGCTCGGCATGCACCACGCCGAGTACTTCGTGGCCAGGATGGTGAGAGAGCTCGAGTGGCGGCCGCCGGTGGACGGGGAGGAGGTGGACATGTCGGAGAAGATGGATTTCACCACCGTCATGAAGTATCCGCTCCGTGCGCGCGTCTTCGCCCGAACCTGTTAGACCCATTCTCAGAAAGTCAGCCCAAAATAATCTGGTCCTGGAATCAATTCATGGAATAACCTTAGGCCAGCCACACACTGGTGGAAAAACGAATCAAAGAGAAATTTGAGCCCGTTCTACACAGTGCGCATGTGCCATATCTTCTGCGACCAAAGCGTATTTCTCTTCAAAATATGAATGAAACTGTAGGGGCTCCAATTCCTTTCACAATAGGTAGATGAATATGGCTGCTGAAGTAACTTAATTGCCAATGCCTTCAACTCTGGTATCTCTATACGGAACACAGATTAGCCAACGCCTTTTGCTCAGGCCTATCATCTCATTGTTGTGGGCACACTGATTCTGCATGATCACACGTTTTGAGCATATCCAACTACCTATCCGTTACACAAACTGAGTCTCGCGCAGATTAGCATGCATCACCAACTTGTTGTTTATTACTAACCCCGTTCCGAAATATAAGATGTTTTAGCTTTTTTCTGATTCGGATGTATCTACATGTGTTTCAGTGTGTAGATTCACTCAGTTCAGTCCGTATTTTGTACATACTGAATATCTAAAGCAGCTTATAATTTGGAACGTAAGGAGTAATATATTGCACAGAGAGCGCTATTTTGAAATGTTTTGACGAAATATATTTATTCTCACTCATCTCATCACATCAGTTCTATGGTAAGGCTAAGGTATCCGTTTACAGTTTCTCAGCAAGCTCGCCACTGTGCTAGTGGCAGTCCTCTAAACATCATCGCGATAGTGCCTTCAGGAATATTGGGTCAAAACCCTATACGGCTGTATAAATCTTCGCATCCCATGCTCATGTGCTGATGCTGTGTTGGCAAGATGTATGCTGCTCTTCTCACTGTCAAGGGAAACAGCTCAGAGATGAACTGAAATTGTTGATGTACATTCCTACTCAAGATACACATGCCACATGGTGAATGGCAATTATTATTATTACTCTTCAGAAAAGAAGAAGAGAAAAACCTCTCAGACCACATCAAACGGGAAGAAGTGGCTGCCTCTCGTCAGATCCATGGCGATGTTTAGCCTGTATGCACGAATGGAATTTACTCGACTTACAAATAGAAAAATGAGACACGTGCATTTGTTATATGTAGCATACTGCAGTTACCTCACTTGCAGCTGGATCAACTTTGCCATATACAGATTCCTTTAATTTGCTGAACAAGGCATCCATAAAAAAAATCAAAACAACATAATACTAATGCGTGCATCAAGTTTTCAGTGGCTACAGAAAAAAATAAAAAATAAATCTTCTTGATGGCAGAATGAAACTGGAGCACAATGCGGGTGTATCACGTATCAGCTGCTCGAGTACACAATTGAACTAACCTGTGATCCTCAGCATCAGTCATCTCAACTTTGCTGCTTGGCACTTGATCCTTAATTTGGTTTGACAGATACTGCAACAAATTAAGATCCACAGAAACATGTAAGGGAATGATAACTGTTACATCAATAACTGAATCAACAGAAAATGTAAGGGTGTGATAACTTTAACACTAATAACTGAATCAACAGAAGATAAAACAGGTTACCTGATGCATGGATATGATTACTATTGATATTCCAAGGACAAAATTTATAGTCAGAGTATGACCGAACAGTACAGCAGACGCTACCCCTGTAAAGATTGTTGCGATTGTCGACGAGTACTTCTTCAAAATTGTATCTGCATTCATCAATAAAGTGCATGAATCATACCACATTCCACTCGCCAAAACTACGGTAACCAAACTGCATGTGTACTGTTCAAGGATATTGAAAGTTGTGTGGAAACCTTTGGTGGATACATCCATACATGCAAATTTTCAAGGATATTGAAAGATGTGGTACGCTTTCAGGAGCATGTGAACCAATAGCTAGGAGGTTTTGTTCTTGTAACATACCTGCATATTTGAAGAAAAATGAAGAAAGTATGCCTTGTGCAGCATTGTTGCAAATAAGAAACATTGTGGCCTTTGAATGCCCTTCCAGAATGTGAAAGCTACTAGGCCCTGAAAAAATTACAGAACAGATGTGTTATATCCGTAAAATACATTCCACTATTTCATATCCATGTTATGCATGTTTTCAAAATCCTAGCACCCGAAAAGCATAGTTCAGCGAACATGTTGAAATGAATAATAAAAAAACAAATAGCTAACAGTTTAGGTTCTTGAAATTGAACAGTTAGATATCTAAAGGTAAACAAAGCTGCAAGGATACAATATATAAATATATACATCACAGAATTACTTATACAAACCAAGATAGCAGATTCAAAATTCCAAGCTAACATGGGACAACTTGTATTCAGTTAATAGAGCAAAATTATTTTGCCAAGACGGCACAGAACAATAAAAAGCAAAAAAGTACAATGCTTCCCATTAGACATGTATTCAAAAAATTACCTTGGATGATGGCAGTGATCGCTAGCCCAAGGAAATTAAATATCACACCATATCCATACAGAAATAAGTTCTGTAAAGATGGAGACCAGGATAACAAGTAGCTTTTAGAGGAATAAGAAAATGCATAAGAAATCTACTTAGGACATTGCATTGAGTAGCACATGGTGCCAGATTAAAATAGCCATAAAAGCACTACAATGGATATGGTCATACCTGAAGATATATGCTGGTATCAAACTGGCTTTTCAGAGCCTTTTCACTGGAAACTGAAGCCAATGCAGGAACTGTTATCTGATTGCCCACAAGGTTAGTAAGGAATGGTCACGTCTCACCACTCACACTGTTCTTTAAAGATATTCCTTTAAAAAACATTATACTCATAAATGAAAAATGAGCTCCATATTGTCCCTATGTTAAGAAGTTGAGTGTATTATGTATAGATTCTATCCAGAGATCTTACAACCGATTATTTTGTCCTATGGAAGTTTACTCTTAAGTTCTGGATCATATTTAGGTACATGTTCAAGTTACAGATAGCACAAACTATACCGCAATATCAAGTAATATTGTTGAAAGCAAGAAATAGCGAAGCCCAAGCACAGTATCAGTGAAATCTGTACCGTAGTCAACTGACTGACAGAATACCATACTTACATTGTACATATACAACAAAAGAACGAAGTCTTAATACGTAATAGGCATGCTAGCTTCTCAAGTTACACGAAAGTTATGATACTCTAACCTGACATGTTAAATAAAGCAGCACACTGCACGGTGCGCACTACTCAGTTCCAAATGGACTGAAAGAAAGTATGAGAACAATGAATTAACAGTGAACCGATTCAGAACTTACAAAAAATAATGTATATACGTAGGCCCCAGCTGCAGCAGGAGCACCAAGTGCAGTAGAACCTTCAGGCAGTGATTTTAGCTGATTAACGGATATTCCAATTAACAAGAGAGCAAGGGCTTCCCACTGTTAACAAACAATAGCATGATGTCAATTACACAAGTCCATGGCATTACTAACAAACTATAGTACTGTATTACATTTGGACATTACAACAGCATTAATCCACAGATATGAAGAAATATGAGTGGTCAATTATCTTCTTTTTTTCATTTTTGCAGGAGAGTTGCCAAATTATATTTGAGCTGCACCAACACAAATTGACTTGCATTTGGACCACCCATGCTTCTAAATATTGAGGAACTAACATGCCCATAGTTGGAAGACGTGACTGATGACAATTAGGAGCAAACTTACCTGAATTGTGGAAAAACGCCTCCTTAATAACACCTTTAGGAGCACAGCGATTATCAGAACCTACAGATATCAATATAATAAAATTATATAATCACAGAACACAAAAAGTGTATGCCAGATGCAGATGATGTTAAAGACCCAAAGATATATTAAAAGATTGAATTTATCAGGAGGTTAGTACTTCTTATAACTGAAACATGAACAGAAGAATGTGTATGCATCTAAATAAACATGCGTGGCCCGCCCATCCATGCATGGACCAACCTTGAAATTATGCAACTACTAAGATACATCTAGCATCTTTTAAAGAAGAAGGAAACTACCATACCTTGAGATTACCCAGCATTTTCACTGTCGCAGGATTAAAATATAACTGCAGAGCGCACACGATAAATTACACTGTTAGGAAATATGTGCCAGCTCCAAATTACGAGTAGTACAGATGTTGAGCTCCATTATTTTGTTTCCTTGAACAGAAAAGGTTACTAAGTCAAATCATGATTATTGAGGTGATTATCGATTCTTTACCTGCATTATAAATTTCAAATAATTGTTGATAGCATAGAGAAAAGCAGGAACCGCAAGAAGAACATTGTTTCGAGCAGCCTGCCAAATGATGAATAATTAGAATGGAAAACAAGATTAGTGTTCTGCTATTTTTGCCATCATAACAAATATAGGTAGACTGACAGAGAAAGTAGTTAATGATTACAAGTTAAATTTGTATGGAATTTTCAGCTGTCCGCGAAGTTGGGGTATCATGTACATGATAGCGTATGGCCAGGTAATGGGGATTCCAAACCACAACTTCTCTTCAAACTAATATCATGTATTTGAGTATTTATCATGCAAGTCTTCCAGTTGAAAAATCAGAGCTTGAGATTGAAATATCGCAAGGCAATGTACAGATCCATTGTATAGGTATGCATACTTTATGGTCACATTACCTGGACAAACGTGGAAACTGTGAGAAGCGGCTTCTCTCCCACCTGTAGACGCCTAGCCTGCAAGAGGCAAAACAAAACTTCGTAAAGGCGTAAAACAAATACTGAAAACAGAAGTCTTCTTTAACCAATGCTGGAGTGCAATGTGAGAATTTCGAACAGTATGTTCATTCAATTCACTTAGCAGCATATTCATTTGTGGCTTCATGAACAAAAATGACACCTGACCTTACATGAAGTAAATTATTTTCTCTATAATGATCGAACTAAAGAATACAGCAACAGATCACAACTGAACTATAGATGATTCCACATACCTGGAAGAACAACATGATGATGGCAAAGATAACTTTTGTGATCTCTGTCAGGAAGTTTACACTGACTGGGCTAAATTTGAATTTCCCATCCACTTTACACATGTAGACCAATATAGGCTACAGAAGAAGAGGTAGGAAAGTGTCAACAACCATAAGAAGTTGCAATGTGGCAAACTGCCAATAAGTTCAATGAAAACCTACAGAAACATGCTCATTTGTTAAGAATGATACTGCTCATGATCTCTGAATAAATTCACTACCAGGGATGCGAATCATGTAGAAGTCTTGATAGTAAGTAGGAATTAGTTCTTCACCCAGACATCCGGTGCATGTATCTAGACAGTGCTAACAACAGCATACTGAAAAGTGAAACTGACACTGAAAACACGGAGCTCCTGAAACTCCAAGCTTTTTTCTTAGCAATTAGCATGCACTGTACCTAACCATATGCACAATACAGCGAGTCACAATTCCAAAACCACTCAATTCGCCTCCTCCACACCGTCCTATCGCAGTCACCACTAGTGGTTCAATCGTCAGACACCACACCACCTGGCCAAACACACCAACCAAACGGAACAAAATGCAAAAACTTTGAAGCAAGCGTCACCTGGAGGCCGGCGAGGACGCAGTCACCGGATACGAGGAGGACGTTGAGCGCACGCTGCCGCGACGAAACGGTGCTCCGGTGGCTGTGGTACGCCTTGGACACCGCCGCCGGCACGGCCACCTTGGCGTGGCACACGCTGCACTCCACCTCCCCACTCATATCCTCCGAAATCCACCGCGGGGAGATTGGCTCGCCAGAACCCTATGATTCCGAGAAGCAGCGCCGACAAATGGCGAAGAAATTCAGGGGAATCGCCCGGGAAATCGCGAAAAAAATCAGGGACGGGGACGACGAACGGGGAGAGGGGAGGTGGGAGGCCTAGAGGCCAGTGGGGGCGTCCACCATGGGAGCTCGTGGGGGCGGAGGCGATCGCGATGCGAAGCTTCTCGACGGCGCGAGCGGGCGACGGCGAGGGGCAAATGGGGAGCGGAGAGGAGGTATAAAAATTCCGTGGGAATATCCCTCGAGAACGAAATGGGAAAGGGCTTTTCTGTGAGGTTTTCTGTTTCTATGAAAGCCCTTGTGTTTGATAGTTTTCATATTAGGGCCCTTGTTGCTTGGATTTTGTTTTGGAATTTTCGCATACGTTTATGCTTGGCCAACTGTTAGTCAACTATTATTATAAACTTATTTTTATGATTTTCTGCTGAAAGCCTGAAAATAGTGTCAAAATTTGCAGAACCTAGTTAGAAAAATGATTTAAAATATAAATTAAAAACTAGACAAACAAGATTATCGTACTTCGCCAGAACACAATCCTTCTCTAAGTGTATAAATGGTGTGTTGTTCTTGCGAAAGGCATCCTCAGATTCCCTCGTGGATTGAACAGATAAAATAAATAAAAAAATAAACCACATCATTCCACCACTGCAATGTTTACTTTGGTCCAGATTGGGATTACCAAAAATGCTCAAGCATATAAATAGTATGAAATTATAGTGTATTCATGCATTCCAACTTTGGACGTACGGTTAGACACATGCCATCCGTATCATTTATACTCCCATCTTAAAATAGCATCATTTATATACTTCCTTTAAAATGCCCGTACACAAATGGTACCCTATGCAGTGTTTGGGTGGACTTCCTGATATTCATTAAGTTTACACTTCCTGAAGGATAATGAAATCACGGCCAAGACAAAGAGACATTGCGATGTCAAACAAGCAGAGAAGTAGTGCAAGGGCCAAACTGAAACATGGCACCGTCCTTTTCTCTGCTTGCGGTCACAACCATGGCTAAGACTTTGATTAAGGTGACGAGTTAACACACCGACAAAGTGGAGTCTATCCAAGACACGATCTTCCGCAACAATAAAAAGGACAAACACGAGCTGGTGTTACTATATTACCCCCAGGTTGCTGACGGTATTTTGGAGCAACCTCACGCTGGGCTCAAATACAGGAGGGGCGTTTCCGGTAATTCAGACCACGCAGGTGAGGCCATACCGAACCGTTAGGCCGGATGGATTTACTCTTTTAAAATAAATCTGAATGGAACATTGATTGCACGGTACGAGGCTTGTGTGGTAATCGGGCCGGAGTCAAACCTCCACATGGAACTTTTGAGACGTAGGGGAGCGTGCGCGTGGCACGTGTATGCTCACTGCCACCGACAAAAAGCAAATACATATATACTCCCTCCGTTATCCTTTTGTGAACGGAGGGAGTACAAAAAAAGTTTTTATATATGACCTATACGAAAAATTGATACAAATTTGGTCGTACACATTAGACATCTATACAAAAATGTTTATATATATATATATATATATACGAAAAATGTTTTTGGCTCACAAGCACTAGTGATTCCTTTTTGAAATATCAAAAAGTTTATAGATCTCTAGAAATTCTGAAAAAAACATCGAAGTACATATAGATGTCTAATGTGTACGACCAAGTTTGTATCAATTTTGTTTTTATATGACCTACACAAAAAAAGTTATATTTTGCCTTTTAAGGTCCACGATTTTTTAATTTTCATGTAGCCTACGGTGCAACATCACACTAGTAGAAATATGCTTACCACTGGCGGACGGAAATGAGCTACCGCTGGCGAACACACGTCCGCCAGCGATGCATACACCAGTGGTAGTTGCTACCGCTGGCGGACGGTCTGTTCGCCAGCGGTAAGGGTGGTTACCGCTGGCGGGCAGCGCCTTGTGCGCCAGAGGTAGCGCATATAGCCCTGGTGGGCGCCGACGTCTGCCAGCGGTAAGAGAACAAGCCCGCCAGCAGTAGGTGATAGCGGATACCGCTGGTTTGGCTATGTACGCCAGTGGTAGTCCTCCGCGTCCGCCAGCGGTAGTCCTCCACGTCCGCCAGCGGTATAATTTTGCAGTATTTTTTTTTTGTAGAAAATCGTATTCCAGCAGTATATCCAGTATAAATACATTTTATTCAGGTACAGTTGACCAAAACAATAGAAATATAGACAACTCTACATACAAATGACCAAATTGTTGGTTCATCACATGCATTACAAACCATAATAGCCAAGTGACCAAAAGTTGTCATACACGAATACATCTCGATAGAGTCATACACGAAAATTTTCCAAAGCAAATACTGTCATCTACAATCACATACAATAGAATGACAATGACGATGAGCAAGAAGGGGATCACGATGAAGTTGGACTTCATCCGGTTCTTCCTCTCTTCCGCAAGCAGGTGGTTCAAGTACCTAGCTTCCGTCTGTGCTTTACTCTTGTAGCCCTTGTAGTTGTTGCCCTTGAACTTGTTCACTTGCTTCAGACAGTCTTCCCACTGGTCATAGACTCCTGGAACCCGACCTTCATACACCACGTACCACTTCTTCATCTCTGTGTACACAAGACACAGATAAACGTATTAGGCAAAGAAAAAGAAGAGTTGTAAGGAAAAAGATGCAATGATGCTTTATACTTAGAAGTGACACACACACGTTTCAGAGGCGGAGAAAGCGAGCCAAGTAGGATGCACGATATGTGTCTACTCGTGCATATCACAAGGCTCGCTAGCCCCGCCCCTGGATCACACTTTGTCACAACATTTAATCATCGGCATTCTAGAGAATACAAAACTATAAACAAGAATGATGACTCATACTTAGAAGTGACACACAGGCTTCAGAGATGGAGCCAGCGAGCCAAGTAGGATGCACGAGATGTGTGTACTTGTGCATATCACAAGGCTCGCTAGCCCCCCTGGATCACACGGTGTCACAATATTTTAATCATCGACATTCTAGAGAAAACCCTGAATATATAGCATCGATCACACAAGTTTAACGACTTTCGAAATTAGAGCTAGGCAAGTTAATTTAGGGATATAGTTTACGAACACTGATTGTTGCTCAGCTTCTCTTCGTCATCGGCGGAACGGGAGACCACCCTCTAACGAGTGGAATAGCTTGTCATCACTTGACATTCTTATGCGTCTTTCTATCTCGGTGTTAGGTAGTGGGTTAAGGCCGAAGTGGAACTCCCCGTCATCCTCTAGGACATCATGGATGATGATTCGCGCGATCATCTTCTGGATGCGACGGAACTCATCTCTGATATCAGCATCAGTGGTGTCCTTCAGTGTCTGGCACCATTTGTTGATATCACCTATAAATTGGTGTCGTCGTTGATACCTTAAGAACCCCCGCATTTGATAGATGAGGTACCATGCCTCCATCCTACTGTTTGAATCCTGCTTGATGCAGGGGAAGTACGTTCTGTGAGAGAACTGAAACTTTCCTTCATAATCCTTTTTTTATCCGGCCGCCCTTTAAGGCGTAGCCGTTGAGAGCATCATTCAGAACAACCTTGATGTAGGTGTAGTCCCTAGTAGTCTTCTCGTCATAACGATCCCCGCTGTCGAGATACACGACACTCGACTCTTCCATCTCCAGCAAGATGAGGGTGCCGTGTTTGTCTCTGCGCAAAAAAGTTCAAAGAGACCATCATCCTCAAATTCACCATTGTAGATGCAAATTTAACGATGAAAATCTACGAAAGCATGTTATGGCGGCTAGGACTAACTTACTAGGGAAAGTAAGGCAGGAGAAAGTAGCAGTTGGAAGTATTCGCGAGGAAGAGATCTATGAGGTACTGCATCGCGCTTGCCTTACCCCTAGGGTTGTTCAGGAACGACTCTTGCATATAGTAGGGGTTAACTATCACGAGGTTCTGGGTATCATCCATTTTGATCTGGTACGCCATACTGAGCGCAACAAGGCGGACAATCGATGGGTGGAGCGGGTACATATGGAACACTCTGAAGATGTCATCAAATCTCACGAAGAGCGGGTCTTCATGTTCTGCTTTAGTGACAAAGACCAAGCCCTTTGGTACCTTTGTAATAAAAACTGGGTATGTTGGATCTTCTTCCTTGAGAAGATTCGTCTCCATAACAAGAACAACATCATGTAGGTCCAACAGATCCCCATTCAACTTTTTCACCCACTTGTCTGGCAGGATCGATTTACCCAAGTGATGCGTCACATGCCAGTTCTTGATGGGTATCCTGTCCACAAACGGGGCTTGTTGTGTCTTCGAGTCATCCAAGACACTTTTCTTATATCTTTTCCATCCCTTCTTAGGTTTCTTCACCAGCGCATCTTCTGGTGTATCGTGGTTTTTCACAATAGGCGTCACATTGGTGATTGAGTTGCCGTAGTCGTAGCCGATCATGGGGGGGAGGCCCTTGTTGGCCTCCCTTCTTCCAAGTCCCGACGAAATCACAGATGGTATGAAAGAGGGAGTTGAACGTCTTTGTTATGTCTTTTTCGATGGATGCCTGCATCGACTCAATCGGATCCTCGCCTCCTTTATGGGAACCCCCGACCTCGTTGTTGTTAGACATATTCGCACTAACGAGGAAAGTCAAAGTTAGTAGAAAAAATATAATAAAAATTCACCTAATTAAGTACTAAGCTACCCCGTGAGTCCAAATTTGCCGGAATGTCGATTAACTTCCGTCACGGTAAATCCGGGCACTCAAATATGTCCTATTTTTTTTAGCAAAAGTCATGCCGAAATTCACAAAAAAATTCGGCATGACCTTTGCTAAAAATAGGACATATGGAGTTCCCGAATTTGCCGGAACGGAAGTTAATCAAAATTCCGGCAATCTCAAGATCCTCTCGGGTACCTGCATACATTTCATATCACACATGCACATCGTTCACAACCACATGAACTATCAAAATGCTCAAAAAACTATCATCCGCCATGATTCCGGCAACCACAACATCATAAGCACCACCACAATTGCATCATACCACCACAACATTCACCACACATTCACCACGCATCCACACAAGTAAAAACAGTAGGAAAAATAGTTGTGGAATTTTAACAAACACCTTGTGTGCGCTCGGGGCGAGGCAGTGGCGGGTGCTCGGCTTGGGGAGGAGGTCCGGAGCCCGGCAGTGGTGCTCGGCTTGGGGAGCAGGTCCGGCACGAGAGGAAGGAGGGGGCGCGGCGGCTGTGTAGCGGGTCGACGATGGCGTGCAGGAGGAGTGGCGGGTGGGGGCGGCGGCGCGGTCGGGTCGAGGGAGAGAGAGCCCACCGCGGTCGGGGCGACAGGTGGGGGCGGCGGCACGGGCGGGGGGGGGGGGGCACGGGGTGGGTCAGAAAATGAATATGACCTAAGGAGAGTGCCAAAATTTGCCAAAATGGAAAATGAATCAACATTCCGACAAAATATTGGCAACTCATTGTTAATTTCACACATCACAACACAATTTCACACATCCCAAGCCATTTCATCATGCCACGTGGATACGAGCGCATTATCCGACCAAATTTTGCAAGTATGCATTTATATTGATAATAAAAATCACCTTAATGAGTTAAACATACGTCGAAATAAGCGCGGGAGTTGACCGGAGAGGGACATCTTGTAGAAACCAAGATCTAGAGGTAGGAGTGGTTTGAGTGGATCTTTTTTTTTTGTCAAAGTTGGATGTGGGAGAGAGATTTAGTGGGATCTATCAACTAAATAAGTTTTTGTTGGCTAAAAGTGGTGTATTAGAAGGGGGGAATGAGCTAAAAAATGAGCAAGGCTCGAGCTAGTGAGAGAAAAGTGTGAGGTGCCAATAATGGTGGGGTGGTGGTTGGTGACCGAACTTATGCATGTTTCCAGGTTATCGCTGGCGGACGACCTATGAAGCCCGCCAACGGTAAGTAAAGTACCGCTGGCGGAGGGGTAAAGTCGTCCGCCAATGGTAATTGGCTCGCTCCTGGACCCAGCTGAGACAAGTACCACTGGCGAACAAGCTATATAGTCCGCCAGCAGTAAGTGAAGTACCACTGACGAACAGCAGGTTTGTCCGCCAGCGCTGGTTAGCCCCGCTGGCTGGCCGATGCTCGCTACTACCACTGGCGTACATAACTTACTGTACGCCAGAGGTAGCATCAGCATCGCTGGCAGACGCTTAACACTGTCCTCCAGTGGTAATAGCGTTGGCGTACGCCCTGTCCTGTCCGCCAGCAATAGCGTTGCGGCTATAGGCCTATTTCTACTAGTGTCACTGCGGTGACCCAGCACACCACTGCATGCTGTAGTGTACAAGTCGTTGATGTAACACGCACGGAAGGACCTCTCCGCAAATATTACATCCCTCAGAGTAGTACAACAGAAACATAGCCGGTCCAAGGTAACACTATAGGATTACAACACTATTCAATACAAAATCTTGAGACCCTCCTTTATATTGAAGCAAGTCTCGAGCAAATGAAATACAGAAAGATCCAAATCGTAGTACTAAACTGAATATCAGCTCTAATTCTATTTCCTGATCCACTACTGCTGTTGTCATAGCCCTAATCTATTCCAACTGGAATATCTTTATCCAGGGTTGTACTCCTCCTTCCATTAGATGTTGTCTCCTCCCTTAGCAAGGTGGTCTTCGTGTACGCCATGGCAATGGTGTCGTCGTTGCTCCATTTACACAGTTGTTGTTGCTGCTTCACGGCTAAGTAGTCGTTGACTCCTTCAAGCTCCACCGGTAGACTTGACTCCTTGTTGAATACTTCCTTGACGTCATGATGGATAACTGGCAACTCCGTTGATGGCTCCAAAATCTAAGCAGGGGGTCAACGGGGAAAGGGTGAGCAACACGAGCGTTACTCAGCAAGTTCAAATTATAGGTGATAAGGTGTTTCATGCACTAGCTACTGCCATGATCAACGGTCATTGGCATAATGCAAGTTTTGAAAAACATTTTTAGGAAAGGGTCCATTTTATTTTCAGAAAACTATGCTCACAGTCTCCACGGGTTCATAGTCATCACTTGGGATGCCTTTCCCGCCGCGGTCTGTAGTTCCTTCCGGGAACACGGATGTGACAGTCACAATTTCTTGTTGTTGACTCTGCAGAGCTGCGTAACTTTACCCATGAGAGATCCTCAGCCTTGTTGCCTTTCCGGGTTGCAATCCCCGTCCATACTTCCATGGTATGGGGTCCGGTCTAAGTCCAAAGCCAATCACTGCCCCTCGCCGCACAACACATATCCGCCCATTTGTGGCGCGACCGGTAACAAAGACCGCTATCCCGCCACCCCTCCCGAGCTTCTATTCCAATCACCCCGTCAGGTGGGAAGGTCACGCGCTTCCACGCTGTTGGCCGTCGCAACGGACACAACCAGGTAATAGCCTACCGAGAATATGTGAACGAGAGAAGATAGCAGCTGACTTTACCGTCCCATGCCAGATCTCATGGTAAACGCTTCAATACGGCGTTAGGATCACTGTGACATTGGTAATTAATCCTAGGTATATACTTTCCTGTACAATGGAACCTCCACCACAACATCAAACCGTGGTTCCATTGCCATCCAACATAGTATATATAGCAATTCACCTCATTCGAAAATAGGTTTTTCTTTTTTATGCAGATGATAAAATATATTACTTTTATAAATACTTTGATAAAAATATTTCAACGGACATGCAAGAATGAACTTGCCTGTGGTAGAAATGGCCGTTCAACCCTTCGGGGTTCTAGGGGTTGCGTTAAAACCCCGAATTCTAAAAATAGCAAAGTAATCCTGATAAGGACTACTGAAAATTTTAGCAGCATGCTATTATGCATAATCATGATATGCATCGTCACCCCAAAATTCCCAAGTTGCGGATTTAAGACTTTTCAAGTGCTTTGGAGTTTTTAATTATTTAAAGAGTTTGACAACAATTTTCATGAGGAATAAATTTAAAGTGATTAAATTGAAATAGTTCAATATAATTGAACTTCAAGACTTTATTTTCCCATAATATTTTCTTTTAAGAAAATAGTTTTTGAAAAAGAATTTCAAGTCATTTCCACTTAAGGATCTTTGAATTTTTCATCCACTCAAAACTTGTTAAATTCATTAATAAAACTTACAGAAAAATTCCTCATAATTTATAGAATGTGTCGACTATTTTTAGCTGATTTTTGTTCCTTTTGTTTGGGAGTTAAAATTCATTTAAGTTTGGATAATTTTATCTGGTGAATTACCAAAATGCCCCTAGCCTATCGGGTTGGACCAAACCACTTGGGCTGAGCCCAACTAGCTACTGGGTCGAACCCGACCCAGCTACTCTCTCTCTCTCTCACCTCACGCGCTCTCCTCTGCCTCGCTCGATCCCCTCCTGGCGATGCCGTCGCCGCCGCCATGCCCTGCTGCTCCGGCCGCTGTCGACCGGCTCCGGCGCCGCCGCTCGCCAGAGATGCTCCGTCGTCTCTCCGCTTCCGATTCCCTGCACGAACGCCTCCTGTTCCCCCCAATTTCTCCCCCGAGCGGAACCCTAACCCTAGCCGCTGCTGCCGCTCACGATTCCGGCCACCGCCAGCTCCTATCGCCGCCACCCTGCAGTCTCGCACCGGCTACGCCTCCTTCTACTTCCTCTCTTCTCCAGGCCGTCTGCCCCGACACCCTCGAGCTCTGCTCAACAGCGCCTTCTCGGTGCTGCTCCGTGTCGACCACGGCCTCCATCTCGAGCTTCTGCTCAACCTCGCCTCCACCCTGATGCCGGCGGGATGGCAGTACGTGGCTGCAACCCCGACATCGACTGCGACTTCTCCACGCATGGTTCTGCTTCGGCTACAACTTCACGACGTGAACTCCCCAGTCTCCTACTCCTCGAGCTGCTCCCCCCGTGCTCTGGAGCATGGCCATCGAGCCAGTGCTCAACTAGTTTAGGTTGTTCTCTGTGAACGGCTGTGTGCCGATGAACTGCTGGTTTGAGGTGCTCCAGTTGATCCTAGTGATGAACCCATGTGTAGTGGTGTTGTGCTAGATGTGTGTGTGACCACTGCACCTACTGCTAACTGAATAAAGGCTCAATTTGGTCAGTCAACCTTCTGTCTAATAAATTTAGAGAAGAAATCTAGGTGTCTGAATTACGTGCTGGTTCTTGCTCTTGTATGCTCAAGCAATTAGAATGGTTTGGTAAACTTATGCTTGATATGCTCATCGAGTAAGTGTGTATAAGTACTGTGTAGTTGATTTGTTTAAGATATTCATCCCCTGGTGCTTCATTTATTCAAGTAGATCAAGTAGTAAAAATAGTTTTGATAGATTTACTTGCTGTAATTAATTTTTGGTTCGTATATATACCTTGTCAAGTGATTTCTAGTGCATGTATTTATTATTTTCTTTGCTGTTTTATAATTCTATACATGTTCTTTAGTTCTAGACAGTTGCTAGAGAGCAACAGATCATGCAACACATGATCTTGCCATGGGGTTGTGTCTGTGTGGTGGAAAGTGTGGATATCCATTTTCTGGATAGATTCATAAGCTGAATTGATAAGGAAAAATCCAATGCTTGCCTCAGCCTAAGATAGAAAATATTCTTGAGGCAAATTACCATTTAATGATAAGGACAGATATTTACCAAATGGATTCTATAGCTCAGTGATGAACTTGTATCCAAATCTGAGAGTGAAAGTAACACTCTAAACACAAAGAAGCTGGGTTTGTTTGCCAGATCTTGTATCTAGGGTGTGCACTCCTGGTGATCTAGTGTTTAGTGTTGTTTTCATCGATTTCTTCTTAGTTGGCTTTGTTTACTTGATCCAGATGAGTTCTTTCTTTTACTAGAGATAAGAACAGATGCTTTACTTGATTTCTTGGCTCAGCCAATGATGCAAAGGCTGAGGCCCTGCTTTGATAAGAACAGATGCAAATTAATGGCTTTTATTCTCTGTGATGAGCTATACATAGCACTTCTATGCATAACTGAGAGATACACTTCTATCCTCCTAATTGAGAAATAGTTAAAGGGTAGTTGGAATGATTTAAAGATGTATTCTTGGATAGATTTTGATGTGTTGCCCTGCTCTCCTCTCTTTTTAGCACTGTCCTGTCAATTACAGAACTTGCTAGCACCTCTCCTCTGCCTAACACACACAAAGAATTAACCTGCTGTTGTTGAGCAGCTTGGTCTTCTGGAAATTGATGATAACCTGCGTCTTGCGGCTAGCCTGCTCCTCCTCGCTGCTTCAATTTTCCTAGAGTGTGTTTATCTAGCTGCAATTTATTTTAGTGGTTGTTCTTGAGATGTTCTTGGGTTCTGGCTGATTTGGGAAAGATATTCGATAGCTGAATTAGCTGCTGGAATAGTTGTGCTGATGTGAGAAAAATATGGTGCTAGATAGATGATTGGCTGCTGTGTAGAACGTGTGGTGCAGCTGGCTGTTCTTGTGTGCTTGCTAATATGGAAATATATTATTTGGTCCAAATTCGTTGGTCCCATAAAACCATGGTGTGTAGTGATCAAAGGGCTGCCATGGGATGTCTTTTATAAAGCCTTACTATCCCTCACAAGGTGACACCTCAAGTGGTGACTCTTGCTTTGCATTGGTGAGTAAGCTACTTGTTGTCAAGATCTCATGTAAAGGCATTCCTTAGGGTTCAAGTAATGCGAGATATTTTGCTTATGGATAACTCTCCTATGTGGCATGCTCATCCACTCAAGCTTTTCATTACTTGGGGTTCAAGTAAACTTAGATATTTTCTTGTGGATAACTCTCCTATGTGGCAAGCTTATCCATCCCAAGCTTGGTCTTATCTCCTTGCAAGATTTATTTTTGAGCAAGACAAATGGCTTTTGTCACTAGATGGGCTGGTTTGGCTTCTCTCTTATGTGGGCTTGTGATGTGGGCTTTACAATTTCAGATTTGTGGGCTTTATCAATTAGCTTATTTTCTTCCTTGGTAATTATTAATACCATTGGAGAAACATTTCCATTTCCATGTGGCTTTTCTTTAATAGGAATTTGACTAGATTAGAGGGAAACAAAGATCTTGCCTTGTTGACTAAAGATAGATGGATCAATGCTATATGCCTTTGCCCTGGTTGCCTTTGTTGCTTGCTCACATGGATCATTGTTACTTTCCTGTCCTTGTTGCCTATTTGCTCCTAGATGATCCAAATGATCTAAAAATGATCCATAATCCATTGTTGCCTTAGATACAAATCCCTCTAGTCACCACTTGGATATTAGGACAAGTTCCTAATATCCAGTAGTCGAATTCCAACACAAAGTTTTGCCTCACCCTTGTGGTGAAGGCAAACATTTTAATTAAGAAACATTTCTTTTGTCTTTGTTTAATTTTAGATGATTTTCAATTGCTTCATGTATGTAAAAGGAATTTGTCGACAAAGGGGCCAGCTTTGCTTCCATCTTCTTTTACATAGCATAAAACCTTTGAATTTCACAATTTCTAGAGAAGTTGATAAGAACAGATACTTGCTTAAATTCCTTTCTTTCTGTTCTTCTTCTTATGTGCAGGAATTCAAGAATAAGATGTGGGAGATAAGAAGATCAAGATAAGTTGAGAAGATCAAAAATGAATTGAAGATCTAGTTTAAGATTTAGTTTAGAAATTTTCTTTCTTGTTGGATGAGATATGTACTTATTCGATTAAATGTTGTAATATTCATTTATTCATTTAAATTCCATTTGTAACGTTTGATCTTGTGTCCATTTTTGTATTTATAAAGACTTTGGACATTTGTATTTGAAATTCGAGATGAGTGTACTGATAAGAGAAGATAAGATTGAAATTAGGACATGATGTAATTGAATTGTAATATGATCATGTAGGTGTTAATGTGATGAATTGAGATGAGATAATAATAGATGTTTGTTGGATTTGTATGTTCATACCGATGAGATTATGGGTGTGCCTTTTGTTCAATTGAATTATATCTTATCATATTGTAACTTGTGTTTAGAAGTGTTGATAATTAGGAAAGGTCATGTCGAAGTTTATCGCACTCAACAGGATGATCTAAACCTAAGTCATCGAGTCGAGAGAAACATCGATCACTTTGTCTCTTTTCTTAGGCGCGCCAAAATTTTCCGCATTTTTAGATGCATGTAATGCAAATGCACAAATTCTATTTCTACCCCTTCGGACTCTCTAAACCCTGGGGTATTACAGTCATATCTAGCCAAACTCTGGGGATATGTATATAACATGTATATGTGTCCATATCAATATTTTTTGGATTTTTTGAAATTTAAATAATATGTTCAATTTTTTAATTACTGACATCACAAGAATCCAGGACCAAAACATCTCTGAATAGATAACGGAAATTATGTATCTAGGAGCTTTCCAACAGAGTAAGAGTCTTTGGATTGGAGAAGTTTTATGAAAATTTTGGAGGATTCTAATCCACAGAGTTTTTCCTATGAAAGTCCTTTGAATCGTAAGATTGAGGTCACCAAATTCCTATGAAATATACTACTATGCCCTCCATTTCATAGGAAACTCAATATGATATCAAATCTCATTTTATTTCTTTTTGAGAAGTCCAGTAAACATACAAGCTATCTCTCTTCTCTCTCCACAATTGTTCGATCACTGTGCAACATTCAAATACACATTAAAAACCCCCTATTTAAATATTAAATATTCAGAAATATTAACCGGTAATACGCCTTGGAATTATATGGTAGTACCGTACCTAGAACGTGCAAACGTGCTCAAGTCCTAGCTGGATCTCAGGCAGCGGTAGTACCACTTGCCCAAGCATTAGTATCACACTGTGTGTTTTCTACACATTTCACTGGATTTCAGGGGACTTTTTTAAGTGGGCTTCCCCGGTGGTTTCAAGGTATTGGAGCATGATTTTATCGTTCACATTGACCGCTAAAGTTTTGCTATTTGTTAATCACTCCAAAGATTTTTGCTCCCTCTTTTGAGGGAAAGAGATAGGAGATCTATATCTACTATTTCACTAAACAATCTCTATTCTTAGTTGGGCAAGCCTTTGCATCTAGATCATCAGATTCACTTGACTTTGGTGAGCTTTGAGAGCAAAGAATTTGATCAGTTTGTGTGTTCTTCACATTGTATTAGTTGCATCATATTGAACTCTCTACGGCGATTCGTGGATGTGAAAGTTTGAAAATTTTATTACTCTTTGGTTCTTGGCCGCCCCAAGGTTATTCCTCTTGGATACTTCGGCGCCCTAAACGGTTGGTGTTCATGCTCGGCCCTGTCCATGGGTGGTGGTGGTGGTGGGGTGGCAGGAGGGGCGGCCGCTCTGGGTCGGTCCGAAATCATGGGCATGCACGAAAAACAAAAAAACAACGTTATAAATGCTTCCATCGACAATGTATTTCTTTGGCCAAAATGTACTTCGAACTTGGAACGAGCATGAAGAGATTAAGGAGACTTCTTTCTCTTTTGAGTTTTTCTGGCGGACCTGTCGTGCAAGATCTGTGGTTTTTCCCTGCAACCGATGAAAAAAAGTGGATCGCTTCTTATGTACTTGCTCAAAATGATTCTTCTCTGTCTATAGTTCATGACCTGAAGTAGAAGGTGCTCTGGTGCAATCCTTACCGACAGAAAAAAAATTGTAGTCAGGTTGATAATAATCGAGTGTCATTACTTCGTCGGTCTGAACCAAGGAATCCGTTATAAATGTTTTGAAATGAATATTGTTCTCTCTTTGACAAGGGAGTGCTATATGGAAAGAAGTGGAGTTTGAAAAAGAGAACGGAATGCTCAAACCGGAGTAGCAACGCTTCAGTTATTATACATATATCAGTCTTGACACTACATAGTTTCAGTTCAGTGGGATCATATGACAGTCAGAGCATTAACAGACACTGTTTGCTGGACGAAGAAATCTATTTCAGACGGAACTGCTTGTACACCCATGCAATACAGCAGAACCTACAAATCTGTTCCGGCAGATTACATACAATTGGCACTGCTTGGGAACAAATCGAAGTTAAAAAGAAACAAGAAAACAAAGCCATGCTGGAGCAAATCCACCCATGGATTTGCAATGCTCAGCCCGGAGCAGTACAGCACAACTGAAGCACCCAGTGAGCACTACAGAGAAGAGCAAACACAAGCAGGTCTCAGGCACTTGCAAACGCTGCACCACCTAGAGACGTCCCCACCAGGGATGAATGGCAAGATTCTGATGCTTTCGGAAATGCTCCGACTGCAGACCGCCTACAGGTTTCTCGCTGTTCCAGCTTGCCACCAATCCTATCCCTCTTTGAGGTCTTGCAAAAACCAGTGATCAGTTCTGTTTGCTCGATAGCACGAAGCGGAAGCACCGATCTAAGCGTGTTCTTCAACTTCAGCCACCTTTTTTGAAGAACAACTTCAGTCCAGCTTGTAGGCGTATATGTTAATAGAGAACCAACACACTACCAACCTCCATCAGCTGCATAGTTTCACTGTGCATGCCACTGTCTGAGCCCAATACTTGAGCCTAGCTTTCACTTCCTCTGGATCATCACCTATAAAAGCCAATAGTTGCTGATTAGCCATGGGCAGTAGGTCATTTTAGACGAAATCATCACGAAGGAAATAGAATATCAGGACTAAATGGACAGCAAATAAAACACATATCAAGAACAAGCTTCGCACTGCTGGGGTTTTGTGTAAAGAGAACTGAATAGTCAGGGTAGCAAATTAGTGCTTCTTCGATTTTATATGTTTGTTATGAGGTGGAATTATGTGTTGGAGTGAGGAGCATAATTTTGAGTGGGGACTATCTTGCTTTGCTTTCTTCTGAAGCTTGTCTTGGAGAAGACAGCTCACCCCTACTAAGAAAAGTGACATCAATGAACAAGCCACATGTTCAGTTACTTTTTTGCTTGAGTTGTAATAAAACAGAGATGCAACCTCAGGTGGGGATTTCCATCATGTAGATCTACCAAATGATAAAACTGAGAACACTAGTATTGCTTCCTCCCTTATGCTCAAACTTTTCGGTTTTCCCATTTGGCATCAAATTTAGAGGTAACCAAAACCATAGAATAGACGACAGCAGAAAAAGTCAGCAGCATGTTGATTATCTACGATCCTAACCTTCTATTTATAATCACACAAATGGTTCATAATTCTCCATGCCAAACATCTTACAGACTACACCATGCAAGCTCCATCAATACAAAGGGTGAAACTGAAATCTATAGAACAAGAATCGACTATCCTACCAACAGTTGGAGAAGGCAATGATAACTCAGAGCGAATTCCAGTATGAATTAATATATTTTCAGTTGATTACCTTAAATTCATACACTGCTCCAATACACACTATCTGTCTACAGTTCTCCCCCTAAATTATTGTTACAACTTTGTGAGCTCGTAATAGAACTAATACATCGAACAAATCGAGCAAGCTGTTGTTAATAAGCAAGTTTTAGTGGAAAAAACGGATGATCGAATTCCTGTGAATTATTGCTTATTATTGCTGAAAAAAAATCCCCATTCTACACAGTATTCAGCAATATCTTCTGTCTTCACAATTCATGTGACGATGTCCGAGTTCAGGCTACAACTATAGGATTTATCATTCCATGGTTCATCAACTCAAAAAAGAAAATCAAAGTTGTAGGCTGTACTACGGTGTAATCTACACGGGATTGAACAGGCAAGCTAATGAGCAGAAGGCACCTCAGCCTGTTCATTCCCGGTTTTGGACGGTTTATGCTGGTTTCTGAAACCAGACCGTATACGAACGGTTTGACTGGTTTGGACCGGTCTCTACAGTTTATGGGAGCACGATAATTGCGGGTCCAGCAGTTTGGTTTGACGGTTTGGCCGGTTTGCACCGTTCGTGAGATGCAGAACAGAGAAGAGCGGTCGTCGTCTCCCAGGCTACCGGACCGACGCCCCCAACGCCGCCGTCGACGCCTCCAAGGGGGCCCATGATGCCGGCACCGTTCTGTGCAGCAGCAGTGGCCGGAAGCGAGTCCTCAGCCGCACCCCAGCAGGCGCAATCCATGGCCGCCGCCACGGCGTGCGCCTAGCCCGAGGCAGAGCAGGAGGAGGGGCTCGGGTCACCATATCCACCGCCGCTGGGTCGAGATCGTCGGCCGCGTGGACCCCGGCATCTCCACGAGCTCTGGGCTAGGTCGGGCGCCGCGTGGACCCCGGCGCCGTGGCGTTCCTGGACGGCGGCCTCGACGGCGCAGCCACGACGGCGCGGCACCGTGGCGGAACTCAACGGCGCGACCATGACGGCGCGGCGGCAGTGGCGACCTCGACGGCGCCATGGCAGACCTTGACGGCGCTGCGTCAGTGGCGACCTCGATGGACAAGATCCATCTTGGCTTCTCCTCCGTCATGGTCCTCGCCGTCGCTTCCCGATTCCGTCGCGACCGCCGCCTCCAGCAGCCCATCAGCGCTAGGGCCGCCGTCCATGTTCGCCGGAGACTCGCTCCGTGCCCTCACCTCGGCGCCCTGCCTCCGCCCTCCGGCATCCGCCTCCGTCGTGCCCGAGCGCCCTGACGAGTTGACGACGATGGGGAAAACTGACTGGTTTCGTGGTTTAGCCGGTTCCAGCCCGTCTCGGCCCAGCAGAGAATTTTCTAACACGGTTTCGATCCGTAAACCGTTTGAACCCATCTGAAACCGTAATTACGGTGTGGTGCGGTGCGGGCTGACGGTTTGCACGGTTTCGAACCAAGTAATGCCCAGGCTTAAAGGCACCTGACATATTATTGCGAACATACTCTCACCCTATCTGGGGCAAAACAGAGTAGTCAGTAGCATCAAATCGTTCACGCACAATGAAGTATCCATTTAGTTGCCAGACACATCTCATCATGAAATCTCTCACCAACAACCTTAACTGAACCAAATAATCCGACCCTATGAACCAAAGTTTACCTCTAATCGTCTCCCAAAATCAGAGCATCCACACCAAAACAACAGAGAGAAAACCTCCCACCATCCGAAACACTTCACCAAAACTGAAACATGCGCAGGAAGCGGGTCTTACCAGGGCCGGAGATCTTCCAGTCCGGGATGGGCGCCGCCGCCGTCGCCGCAGGCTCCAGCTGGCCCGGTGGCGCCCTTTGCTCGTCGAGGAACCTCCTTGTCATGGAGTAGCAGAGCTCCAGCCCGGGGAGCGTCCTGCATAGCCCGGGGATCTCGTTGTACGCGAAGCCGAAGCCCAGGTCGAGGCAGCCCTTGAGCTCCTCCAGGTCCTCCTCCGTCAGACTCCTCGTCCTCCCCACCACCGCGCCACCGCCACCAGAAACAGCCGCCTCGAGCATGACGCAGCTGCCGGCCCGCCGGTTACGCGGCTGCCGGCCGCTGCTTCTGCTGCTGGTGGTGGCCGTGGAGGATGGCAGCTGCGGCTGCGAGGAGAAGTAGGAGGTGGAAGAGATGGCCGCCATTGTCAAGCCTCTGAGGTTTGTTTGCTGTGCTGCTTCGGCTGTTCGGTTTTGGCTTGGGTTTTGGCTTATTTATAGACAGGCAAGTCTTTGGCAGCTGTGCTGGTCTAATTTCCGGATTTGTTTTAGGTGAGTAATTCCTGGATGCCTACCTTTCCTACGGCTAATTTTGAAAAAACTTTTGGGAGTGTGATTTTCGTTTTTTTTTTTTGACAACTAGTGTGATTTTCGTTTCGATAAAGCTGGCTGTCTCTCAAAAGTAACTGAAACAAAAAAAACTGTCTCTATTTTAGGCATGCTATGTCTAGTGACTAGGTTCCTCTTCTCTCGTAAGGGAGGGCACGTTGCTTAATGATCCGTTAATCAACCTCATTTATCAGGACTGGGATCAGGTGACATGTCCATAAGCCATGTCACGCTGTAACATGCTACATGCCCCATCATAGCCATCCAATTGTCATCTAACGGACAGTAAACGATCCAAAATTTGAACTAAAAAATCAAATATTTTAGACAAACTTGAAAAAAAATCCAACAAGTTATATATGATCCATTGTGTATTCTGAGAAAGTTTCACATCATTTGGATAATTAGTTTATCATTAAATACCTTTTCATGTTCCGATATAAAATGCTATTAACTCATATAAACGAGTGATCCAAATGCCGCGAAATTTTCAGAGAACAAACATCAAACCATTTATCAAGCCGTGGAGAGGAGAACCACACCTTTGTCTGAGTCCTTGGGGGATGACCGCACCATCCGCGGTGAGGGCTTGGACTTCTGGTCCGACAAGGACGACCAGGAGGTGAAGAGATGGACCCTGCTGCCAACGACCATGAAATCGGTGGGTCCGACTGAAAGGACAATGATGTCGTCTAGAGGGGGGGGGGGGTGAATAGGCGATTAAAACTTTTCCGGTTTAGGCTTGCTAATTGCGGAATAAAACTAGGTGTTTAAATTAACAAGCCAACAACCTAAATAAACTAGGCTCACCTATGTGCACCAACAACTTATGCTAAGCAAGACAAGCAACAAGGTGATAGCAATAGAATACTTCAAGCACGAAGGCTATCACAATGTAAAGTGCATAAGTAAAAAGCTCGGGTATAGAAATAACCGAAGCGCGCGGAGACGAGGATGTATTCCCGAGTTCCTCCTTGAAAGGGAGTACGTCTCGTTGGAGAGGTGTGAACCGACACAACGGTTCAACAACCACAAAGGTTTCACCCTCTTCTCCGATGAACCGCACCACAAAGGTTTGGTTCACCTTCCACTATCGGTATTCCTTCGAGGCGGAATCCGGAGCCTTTCAACAACAATCCGGGGCACAACCCACAAAGGGATTGGGGGATCCCGAACGGCTTTCAACAACAATCCGAGGCACAACCCACAAAGGGATTGGGGGCTCCCGGACGGCTTCAATTGACCACACAAGGGTCCAACCACCACAAAGGCGTCTAGGGTCCAAGGACCCAAGAGTAACAAGTTCACAAGCTTTCAACTTCCACGAATCCTCGTGGAGAGCACAAACCGATGCAACGAAGCAATGGCAAGAGCACACAAAATGCTCAAGTCCTTCACTCTCAAATCCCACCACAAGCAACTAATGCTTATGGGGGAGAATAGAGGAAGAACAAAGAAGAGAACCACACAAGAACTCCAAGAACTAGATCCACTATGTTCCCCTCACTTAGAGGAGAGATTGATTGGTGGAAATATAGATCTAGGTCACCTCTCTCAAATCCCTCAAAGATATGCAAGAATCATGGGAGGAATTGGGAGAGGGGCAAGCTTTCCAAGGTCAACAATGGAGGTGAGAGAGGGGGAAAAACGTGCTTAGAAAAGCTAGGGAACCATTGGGGAAGAGGACCCCTTAAATAGGTTCCCTAAAAATCTGACCGTTATGCCCAGTTTTCGTACCCAGCGGTACTACCGCTGCTGGTCTCACTGCGGTACCCAGTGTACTGCACAACCCAGCTGCAGCGGTACCTCGGAGAAGTACCGTAGCTGCCAGGCACAGCGGTACTACCGCGACACTGCCGGTAGTACCGCTGGGATCCTTCGAATAAAATAGAAGGAAACCAGCGGTAGTACGAGGCAACTACCGGTGGGTACCGTAGCGAGTCCAGAGAGCAAAACCGGCCTAGCGGTACCCCTGGCGGTACCACCAGCGGTAGTACCGCTGGCTGAAACCAGCGGTACCACACGGTACCACCGCTAGGAGGAGTACCAGCTGTGCTGCAGGAGTCCCGCTCCAGGTGGAGCGGTACTACCGCTGCGACAGCGGTACTACCGCCAGACACAGAAAACCTCTTCCTGAAATGCAATAACTTTCTCGTATGAACTCCAAAACAGGTGAATCCAATTGCGTTGGAAATATTAAGGGTCACAAATATAGAGGGGATACCACACATGGAGAGGTGTGGACCCTATCTCGAAGGAGGACCGATAATATTTCCAACACGAAAACGCAACAAGTTTTCCATAAGAAATCCGTTTTCGAAGAACTTGGGCTTGTCATGAAGATCACGACAAGCACCAAGACCCAACAAGGAGAAAAGCCAAATAAGAACCAAGAAAGATGATATGCCAAGTATGCAAAGGTATGAGCTCTCCACAAAGATGCGATCAAGTTACTCACTTGAGAACCCCTCTTGATAGTACGCCGTCTATCCTAAAACCCGGTCTCCCACTAACAACATGAGACCGGTAAAATAGAAAACCTATCAAGATCATACCTTTGCCTTGCGCATTCCACTTGAGCTCGATGATGACGATCTTGACTCTCTCAAGTTGGAACACCTTTCTTGATTGTGCTTGCTAGCACATGCTTGATGAAGACTTCACCAAATGCTCCCCCATACTCCATTATGGGAGGGCCTCGCAAAGCTCCGTCTTCATGACTCCTTTGCAAGCATCAATCAAATGATATCTTTCGAGATGGACCATATTGAGCTTGCACTTCATCTTCTCTACTCATGACCATTCTTCATATAAACCCTTGAATAGAGCATTGGTCATCATGTCATCTTCTAGAGTCCAACACATGAACTCCAAACATTTCCTATGGACAAGATCTACAAGTATATCTCAATGCAAACATTAGTCCATAAGGATTGTCATTAATTACCAAAACCACACATGGGGCAACACATGCACTTTCACCGACTCTAACGTAGACATAATAGTTATCTCCGACGAGGAGAACTAGGTGTACTTGCGTTTACTATGTACTCCCTCCGTTCCACAATGTAAGCTGTTTAGGTGTTATACATGCATGTCTAGATTCATACTAAAAAGAATGGACACATACACTTAAATATGTCTAGATACATATGTGTGCATGTGCATGTGCATGTGGAAAAAGACTAAAACATCTTATATTGTGGAATGGAGGGAGTAGATCGTAGTAGAGGATGAAGATCGTATTACGTAGTTTGCTATCTATCTAAAAAAACAAGGTTACCTTTCTCCTTTTCTAAAAAAAAACACATCGTCACCTGTGCGTAGTAGGCTCCACTAGTTCTCCGTGGCAGACAGTGATAAACAAAAAGTTTGTCTTCCGCTAATGTGTCTTGGTGATGGACTGATGGTCGAGTAAAGCTCAGTCTTGCTGTCGGTATGGCGTTCTCCAGCTATGAGACAGGATCAGACGCAAATGATCGAGAGTTACGTGCACTAGCACTGGCCCGCATGATCCAAGCACATCATGATCACTCTCAGTGCAAGACTCTAGAACTGACCTGGCTGGTTGCACCCTTGATGACAAGTGATATATATTGTTTTGCCGGAGACAGTACACGAGTAGATAAACACGAGTAGTTGAAGCACCGTTTAGACTTGAGGAGGAGGGTTTTGTATTTTCCTCTTGCAGCAGGAAGAAACAAACAAGCAATTTGAACCATCGGAGTGGCCAAGCTAGCGCGCAGCTATTTCGGCGGCGTGGCACATTTTTCGATTGGTCAGTGACGCTGCACGACGTGGACACGGAGGAGCCCACCGGTGCCAGGTGGAAGCGGCGCCGGCGTGAGTGGATAAGTATAAGCGCGAAATGTTGTGGCGGAGGAGCCAGCAGCTAGGGAGCGACGGCCGCGCGCCGGCGCCGGCGTGTGTGGATAAGTACGCGCGGCGTGGGGCTGAAGCCGCCGTGACACAAGCCGATCCATGGCCGCTTATTTGATCGCCGGCATGTTCACGTTGGTTCAGCCACATACACGACGCAACGAACCGTAATTTGCTCTGCCGCTGTGGAAGAAACCACGTGATTGTGTCTCGTTCTGTGGCCACGACGGCAACGTTACACCCGCTGCTCGTCCCTTGCAGCCAGCTAGCTGCATGCGGCGGTGATGCATGGAGTGTGTGTACGCGTACTGCAAAACGGACAGCACGGTGGGTACGCCGAAAGCGTTTCAATCAAGAGAACCACGCTGGCATGTTTGCTTGCATGGTGGCCATACGTGGACATCGACAGAGATGTACACAACCATAAACACATATGCTCTGTTTTTTTTTTTGCGGGTAAAAGAGGATTTCATTACTCAGATAGGGCTACACATCGCTCCAATTCTAGCTCCTGAAGAAAGATATCAGGACCAGAACCGAGCCATACATTAGTTTGGCGTTCGGCTCTAGCAAAATTTGCAAGGCAGTGACTAACCCTTACCTGTGATCTATCCACTTTTACAAAGGAGCATATTCTATCTTGGCTAGACAAACTTTTGATTTCCGACACAAGGTGCAAAAGATACGATCTGTTGGATCGCCGATACCAACATGGAGCAATCTGTGTCGATGATGATCGGCCGTTGTCTATGAAGCAAAGCTAGTTCCAAACCTTCCAGACATGAAGGGATCCACACATCTGGCAAGAGCGCGGCAAGCCGAGAAGATCACTTGCCCAGTTTCGTCTCTGAGAACCATACCAGCCCCTGCCGATCCAAATAATCTTTCCATGCCAAATAATCTTTCGAAAAGGAATTTGCAATATTTTTGTTTAAGAAATGATTTTTCATGTTTTAAATGCCAAAAGGGGTATTTTTATGTTCCTGTGTAGTATATTTAGTTTTACAGCAAATTGATAACTTTCTAGCAAAGGTAACCCACTGAATTTTTTACTTGTTCTTTTATTAGTGGGAGAAGTGGGGTTTAGTGGAATTGGGTTAACACAAATTCTTATTCATCTCATTTAAACCATGATTGTCTACTATTTTTGTTGTTGTTTACGTGCTCGAAACCATATTCGTTTCATATTATTATTTTATATGTACAATCCCAATTAGTAAAATTTTCTATTACACTTTAACAAACTTTCCAACATAATATTTCTACCAGATATTCAACAACAAGGTTATTTTTAATATTATAGTATATCAATAAAATTAAACAACATTTACATTTTAGAATTTTTTTAAAAAATTCTATACATATTACTTACATTTATTAATGTCTTTTGATTCATTTTCTCATTTTTATTTGATCGGGTACTCTCTCAATATGGAAAAAAAGAGACAACCCTACATGCATCCACATGGTAATTTTTGCACTCACACGAATGTTGTTATGGTCCATTTAAGTATCATTAAATATTTTTACAGACAACTCGAAATTATATTGCGTGACAAATATCTGAATATAGAGAAAGTGAACCTAACTCACAAGTTTGGAAAGTGGATGTGCACTCCCACCACCTGAATTCAAGTGCTCACATACACAAGTTTGGGTCCCTATTTTAATTTATGAGTTCCCTTAGAATTTTTATCCAAAACTATCTTCTATATAGTTCTAGTGCATATGGTTTTTCATCTTGTGTAAGGAAATATTTTTTCGGAGTGTCTTATATTCATAATTTGGTGTAAGCAAATACAAATGTCTTACTTCTATGACGTGTATAAGTTCTGCAAAAAAATCCTTGCTTCTTTGGCTTTGCTTGATATCAAGCATTTAGGAATCGATTTTGTCGTATAAAAATAAAAGAAGTTCCAAAAAGGAAAAGGAAAGCATAAGCATGCATAAGTCCATGACATATCCTAGAACTAGGTTTATGATGGTTTGCCCTCCTATGCGGGAAGATATGTGACTAAGCACTTCAAAGTAGGTTGATGAGGACATTACCGCCATCAACACAACCTCGAGAATTATAGGGTCAATCAAAAGAAGTCATGCCGAACAAATAACAGATATATTGAAAACTAACTTGAATTTATCTTAGAACCTTAATGAAATGGATGTGCTTTCATCTTTTTGTGGCCGTTGACTAAAATCAGGTGCCATGTCGAGGAGACAACAACATTTGAGCTCATGAAGATTAAGAAACAAATTTTCTGAAATAAGTTATGAGTGAATCACATGCTTTCAACATTGTCCTACAATGTTTTTTTTTAATATTTCACCATCCTAGAAGAGCAACGTGATAATGGGGCATTACCACTAGAAGCTCCTTCAAGTCTATTTCTAATTGAACAAAACTTTGATCATTTGGAAGAGTTTAACAAAATTAATGGCCGGTTTGATAGGAGGTGTCCAAACTGTTAAAGTTTGGGAGTTTTGGAGAAGCTCCTCAATAATTCTTTAGGTTGAGCATATTCCGCCAAGGAAGTCATGAAAATGTTGGTTTTTTTTGTACCCTTCGCACATGTGACATAGCTAAGGGCTTGTCTCTAGTTTGCCTCATCTCCTCCAACCTTTTAGAAGCTTTCGTTTAAAATAGTAGCTAGAAGCTACAAACTTATGTAACAAATAGTACAAGGCATTCTTACCAACATTGCTATTGTGATTTCATTTGATTTGCGAGAATGAGCCTCTGAATCCTCCTAATTCTTACTCGACGGCTCCACCCATTTGTGTATGTATCTCGGTTTTGGGTTCTACGATGATCTCATATTTGGTCAAAGTTTTTGCACCTTCGGATAGTCTTCCCACCGTACAAGTCATATCCAACCTTGGCGGGTTAAAGTTACCTACCTGGTTTCTTGCACGGCTAGTTATCCTCCCATGATTTGACCTACGTCGTGAAGATCAGGTCATCCTTGGGCATGAACTACTCTACCGGGTTGATGCATAGCTGAGGTTGATTGAAATACTTATATATATGTTGCTATTAAACTTTAAAAACCACATATTTTTGCTAATAAAATCAAACCCTCATTAATGGATACTAAAAGCACCAAGCTAGCTTATTGGACCAATTACCTAGATAGGAGAATTTCGTCAAAGCAACTGCCAAGTAAGGATGGCAATAGGTAGGATATTGGGGGGGGGGGGGGGGGGGGTAGATCAATACCATACCCATACCCGTATAGTCAATGGGTACATCTACCCATACCCGTACCCACGGTTATGAAAATTTACCCGGTACCCGACGGGTACCCATACCCATTGGGTACCCAACGGGTAGATCAAATAGTACTCAAGTTATTCACATTTTCACATTCAACAATAACACATTTGACAAAAGAATATTTATCTGAACTAAATAACAGATAGATAAGTACATGATTATTATCTCAACTCAATAACAGACAGTATATGTTGTATATTTAGGGTTAATATCTACATGGGTAGGACATGGTTATACCCACGGGTATAAGGTTCTACCCGTGCCCTACCCACGACTTAACGGATAGGGTATGGGTACTACCTATGGGTATAAAATTATGCCCATACCCTACCCATACATGTACAGTACCCGGGTACCCGTATCCATTGGTAAAATTGCCATCTTACTACCAAGTAGGATATATTATATATACATGCAAGCGCTATCTTGTATTCAAATGATACGGATAAATTATTTATGTGAACACAAATACGGAGTAGCTATTTGGGACACCACACACAATATTCATGAAGTGAGAACGATCCGTCCAGCGTGGAGTG
Source organism: Poa pratensis (assembly GCA_947311845.1). Taxonomy (NCBI): domain Eukaryota; kingdom Viridiplantae; phylum Streptophyta; class Magnoliopsida; order Poales; family Poaceae; genus Poa; species Poa pratensis. Next base: position 45,222,600 of record CAMZMU010000057.1, on the reverse strand, counting down.
GACAATGAAACATCGGGACCGGTTCGGTCACAATCAATCTTTGGCAGAACTTGCTGTATATGCAAACATCTGTCTGGACCACGCATTAACTGAGCTAGTGTGCAAACCTGGCCCCACGATTGAACCCATTTTATGTGGCCTAAAGTTGTAGCAATTCGAAAAGAGCAAAAACAAAATCTCTTGATCCATAAACGGTGTCTGGAAGATTCCTCACTAGACCACCACCACATAAAAAGTGGTTTGGAGATTGTTTTGAACCGTAGTGCGATGTTTGGTGCGATGGACTCTGACTGGTGGATGTCGACTTGTACGTTCAGCGATGTTCTAGGCTTCTAGCTATCGATCTATTGTACTACTAGCGTGAATTTCCTTGACCACCAGCATAGTGTGCATGCAAACCACGGTGCATGTTTTGCATGATCAAATGCGTCTTGTGCACCGGACCGGATCAACACTTACGTACCACACAAAGTCACGTGCCTGGTCGGATGTAGATTGAAGCCCGTACATGAGAAAGATTCTTTTTTAAGGTGCGTGTGACACTTATCATGGATCCATGTACATCGCGTTATCGATAGATAACACTTGTGTGGTTCCAACCATCTCGTACGATTTTTTACATCGCCGTTCCCAAGGCCTTTTTTGTTAGGGGTGTATTTTCATCCAAGGGATTGGGGATGGGAGGGGTTTCGGTTAATTTTTTGTTTTCACCCAATCCGCACAAATAATTTCTCCCTGCAATTCACTATCATGGTGAAGAGTTTTTAATTTAGGAAAAAATGAGGTGGTTGGTGGGGATATGAAGAGATTATCCCTTTCAAAACCGGAGTAGTAAACGGACTATTGAATTTTTTTTGGAATCCAAGATAATCCTCACACTCCAAATACATTACAAGTAAATAAGGCCTAAATGTTTTTCTTATTGCCCTATAAAACTGTTTTTTGTTTTTGCTGTGCCGACCTCATCAACTGTTGATAAGAATGACAGATCGGGGATATAGAGAAAAGGACATAGCCATATATATCCTACATGAGCCCTAACGTCTAGGCCACGAAATTATCCCATTTACCGCTAATGTTGTATATTCAAACTATAAACTTAAAATTCATATAAATAGATATTCGCATTTTTTTATAATATTATAACTTTGTTTCTATTTATATGTATATAAAAATATTGGTGAAGTTACATGTTGTAGACCGCGTCAATGTTCAAAGTATCATTTGTATTGTGAACTATAGGGAGTGGTCGAATAATGTATCGGCAGCCACACATCACACATGGAGAAGATTTTGCACATAATCTTGAAATTCATTATTTCTACGTACTAAAATAAATCTACCATGTCTTAGTAAAGCAAATTATTCGTTCAATGTGAGACGATGTTTCCATGGACGGTGAGGCACCACTGGTGACCACTTTATCAATCTTGAAACTCAGCAGTCTCATCTTCAGTAGGCGTTATGTCAATCCATTTGTTTGACAGTGATGCACGTTATGCTAGGCTCGTTGTTTCTCACGAAAATAAAATATAGTATTTAAAATATTATTACTAACAGAGAAGGTTGTGCAAACATACTCAAGTCTCTCTCTACACTGATGATGATCAACATGGCTAATTAATTAACTTGTTTCTTATTGATCTGAGTAGCTAATAGTACCAACCAGTGCATCATCTGCGGCACAGCGCCGCTTGCCATGCGCGCACTTTGTTATTAATATCATCGTACGCGATTCGTCTGTAGGCAGATACTTGCGCCGCGCGCGTTATGTAAACTAACAAATTAGTTGTCGCTAATCGAGTGTTCTGTTGCACCTGTTATGATCTTCCAGAGTTGTTGAAAGTCAAGGATTGCGAGAAAAATAGATAGAACTTTGAAACAAATTTAAAAGTATTTTAGGGTAATGTGAAACCTTGAAGAAGAAGAAAAAGTGAAACAATCTCCCCTATCCTCTTCAGGACTCTTGAAATTCTAAACTAGTCAAACGAACATGTATTAAACAGTTGGTGTACAGTAACAAATATACTCTATGAATAAATATTTAGAAACACGAGACGGAGAAATGTGAACCATGAGTGGGAGAGGCGCAATTTTCAAGTTTTGCTAGTCTTACCTTGTTTTTCCTCTAGGGTCAGCAATTGATCGCATTATTTCCCAAGTTCAACATGGCACACTTCATATTCCCTTAATGATGACACTAGAGGTGTCAGCTATGGGTGATCGGGATTCGGGAGGGAGGACAAGCAAGAGGATTGCATTTCGACATAAATGGATCTCCTTAAGATGGAGGTTATATATGTTGTTTCCTACCAGCGAGATAATAAGAAATAATTCTGGTGAGAAGCTTAAGGTGTTCGAGGTATCATTAAGATTGTAACCGTCCAAACAGTCTCCCTTGTAATATAATTTGGTGGAAAATTTTCTTGCGGGTTTATTTCCTTGCCGATGGCTGCCAAGAGAAACCTGTTGGAGATATTATCTCAATCGTGCCTTTGTAGCATGTTTTGTTTTATTGATTTCACACTGCAGATTGATAACTTTCTAGGAAATGTAACCCACTGAATTTTCACATGTTTTGCATTTGTGGGACAAGTGGAATTTCAGTGGAATTGGATTAATATGGAATGCTTAGTCATATCATTTAAACCATGAATGTCTACTATTTTTTGTTGTAGTCTACGTGCTCGAACCATATCCGGTTCATATTATTATTTTGTATGTACATTCCTAATTATTAAAAATTTCTATTACACTTTAGTAAATTTGTCAATATAAGATTTCTCCCAAATATTTAACCACAAGGTTATTTGTTTTAAAATTATAGTGTGTCAATAAAATTAAACAACATATAAGTTTTAGAAAATCGGTTAACTTTTGTATACATATTACTTACATTTGTTTTTGTCTTTTGATTCATTTTCTCATTTTTATTCGGTTGGGTACCCTCTAAATATGAAATAAAGGGCAACCCTTCATGCTTTCACATGCTAATTTTTTCACTCACGCGGATGTTGTTATGGTCCGTTTAAGCATCACTGAATATTTGTACAGGGAGCTCGAAAGTATATTGGCTAAGAAATATCTGAATATAGATAAAGCGAACCTAACTCACAAGTTTGGAAAGTGGATGTGCAACCCCACCACCTAAATTCAAGTGCCCGCATACAAAATTTGGTCCCTATTCTAATTTATGTGTTCCCTTACAATTTTCATCAAAAACTATCTTCGATATAGTTCTGGCGCATATGTTTTTTCATCTTGTGTAAGTAAATAATAAATTCTACCATATTTTATATTTACAATTTGGGTGTAAGTAAATACAAATGTCTTACCTCTGTGACGTGTATAGGTTCTGCAAAACAAATCCTCGTTTCTTTGGCGTTGCTTGATAGGATGCATTTAGGAATCTATTTTGTCAAACATACAAATAAAAGAGTTTCCTAAAAAGGAAAAAGGAAAAACATGAAAGCATGAGCATGCATATGTCCATGACATATCCTAGAACTAGGTTTATGACGTGTTGCACTCCAGTGCGGTGAGATAAAGCACTTCAAACTACCCTCATCAATACAACCTCGAGAACTATATGGTCAATCACAAGAAGTCGTTCCAAACAAATAACAGATCTATTGAAAACTAACTTGAATTTATCTAATAACCTTGATGAAATGGATATGCTTTCATCTGGTTTGTCGCCGTTGACTAAACTCAGGTACCATGTCGAAGAGCCAGCAGCATTTGAGCTCGATCATGAAGATTAAGAAACAAATTTGGTGAAATAAGTTTTGAGTGAATTACATGTTTTCAACATTTTCCTACAATGTTTTTGCCATTTCACCATCCCGGAAGAGCAACATGATAATGGGGCATTACCACCAGAAACTCCTCCAAGTCTATTTGATCATTCGTAAGAGTCTAACAAAAGTAGTGGCCGGTTTGATAGGAGGTGTCCAAACTGTTAAAGTTTGGGAGTCTTGGAGAAGGTCCTCAATAAATTTCCAGGTTGAGCATATTCCGCCAAGGAAGCCATGCCAATGTTGGGTTACTTTTGTACCCTTTTCACAAAGCTATGGGCTCGTCTCTAGTTAGGCTTATCTCCTCCATCTTTTAGAAGATTTCGTTCAAAATAGTTTCTAGAAGCTACAAACTTATGTAACAAATAGTACAGGACATTCTTACCAACATTTGCTATTGTGATTTCATTTGGCTTTGCGAGAATGAGTCTCTGAATCCGCCTAATTTTTACTTTACGGCTCCACCCATTTGTGTGTGTCGATCTCGGATTTAGGTTCTACGATGATCTGATAGTTGGTCTAAGTTTTGCACCTTCGGATCGTCTTCCCACCGTACGAGTCATATCCAACCTTGGCGGGTTAAAGTTACCTACCTAGTTTTCTGCACGGCTAATTATCCTCCCGTCTACTGAGTTGATGGATATCCAAGGTTGATTGAAGTACTTATATATATGTTGCTATTAAACTTTCAAACCCACAAATTAATGTATTGTAGGCAGTACAAAATAATACACTTTTGCTAAAAAAACAAACCCTCATTAGTGGATCCTAAAAGCACCAAGCTAGCTTATTGGACCAGTTACCTAGATTGGGGAATTTCATCAAAGCAACTGCCAAGTAGGATATATACATGCAATCGCTATCTTGTATTCAAGTGATACGGATAAATTCGTTTTGTGAATATAGATAGCTATTTGGGACACCACACACAATGTTCATGAAGTGAAAACGATCCGTCCACCGTGGAGTGGACAATGAAACATCAGGACCAGTTCGGTCACAATCGACCTTTGGCAGAACTTGCTGTATATGCGAACATCTGTCTGGACCACGCATTAACTGAGCTAGTGTGCAAACCTGGCCCCACGATCGAAACCCATTTTAGGGCATGTCCAGCGCGTGGCTCTAGCCTACTGCCTCGCAGAGCCACATAGGCTCGGATGCCGCCGTGCCCGGCTCTGCTGTGACAGGCGCTGCCTGCAGAGGAGACAGCCTCCTCAGCTAGTATAGAGAGAAAAAGCAGTGGAGAGAGAAAAGTAGGAGAGAAGATGGAATCTTAATTGATGGGAACCAATACGAGCCTAGATGGAACCACCGTTTCCTACTGCCTCCTTTGCTCGTGCCCTTATGTGGCCTAAAGTTGTAATAATTCGAAAAGAGAAAAAACAAAAATTTATGATCCATAAACGGTGTCTGGAAGATTCTTCACTGTACCACCACCACATAAAAAGTCTTTTGGAGATTGTTTTGGACAATACCGACCGCGATGTTTGGTTCGATGGACTTTGACTGTTGGACATCGACTTGTATGTCGCGCCGTTCACGAAAATACAGAATCGCAAGTTGAAAAGTTATACCTCGTGAATTTCCTTGACCACCAGCATCGTGTGCATGCAAAGAACCAGTGGCGGAGCCAGAAAATTTTCGGAGGGTGTGCACGCTCCAATTCTTTTTTACCATTCTCGGAGGGCTTGTACAACAACCACAGCTGATGGGGACTCAGAAGAAGCTTTTTTTTTCTGCTTCATACTTTCCGGAAAAAGCTTGCGATGTCACCATTATTTACGATAATTAATTTCTGGTTGACAAGGGTATACATCTCGGGTACCCTACCGTGAGGGTACCTGGTGCACGTGACGACTAAGACCCAATAGCGAAGAGCCTACTCGAAGCCTAAGACAAGAGGCCCAAGAAGATGGAGTACCCTCCAAGATTAGACATAGGCATAGTCGGTTTAGACTTTCCTTACGTGTAAACTAGGTCGGTTACGAACTCCCGAGACCCAGCCTATTGAAAGGCTGGGAGGGGTGCCGATCTAGGGACAAGCCATACTCGAACCACCAAATCTCTAGCGAGATCGTCGTCTCGCCGGAACCACCTTGTAACCTCACAATCTCACGCGATCAATAACAGACAAGCAGGAAGTAGGGTCTTTACCTCCACCCGAGGGGCCTGAACCAGGGTAAATCTTTGCCTCTGCTTGTCAGCCGACGAAACTACCAGTACTACCACGTTCTCTCCCCATAATCTCAACCCTATGTCCTTAACCATGGGATTTGATGAGTGTACCCCTCGTCACTGGTCGACTATTCCGATATTTTTTAATTAGAAAAGTGTCACCCCAGCCTCTGCATCAAAATGATGCATACGGCCGCTTTATTAATTTTATTCAACATAGCTGGCCAAAGCCTTACAGCGAACGAATACAAGCTGAACCCACCAACGGTGAAACACCACAACTAGCACAAAACGACAGGGTGAACGGGGCCTTGTTCCCCGGCCACAACCGTCGCCGGCTCCTTGGCTAACTCAGAGATAGCGCCTTGTGCACACGCTCCGGCAATCGCCTCCATCCTCTTCCTCGAACCCAACTTCAGCATGCCGATCAGAGCAAAGATTCTCGCCAGTCCTGCCGCCGATGCCACCATGACACCAGGCAACGCCCCCACCCTGTGCAAGTCCACCAAACAGGACCATCGTCGAGTCTCCGCTGCACCACGCCGCCAAGACCAGCCGTCTTCGTCATGGTCGGTGAAGCTCCACTCCACCGGTAGACCACTCCAGGCAACACGTGTTCCAAAACGATGCCCTCAAGAGGGAAAAGCGACACCGAAAGTGCCGCCATCGTCCGATCCGGGTATACCAGATCTATTCTGATATGGTGCTTTGCAACAACCAATTTCCGAATAGTAGTAATGTTGAGCCCTAACATAAAGGCTATAAAAGTATCCCTTTTGCCACTAATGTTGTATATTCTAACTACAAACTCAAAATTCATATAAGTATATATTTCTAAAAAATGTTTGAAATTATTATAATTTCGTTTGAAATTATATGTGTATAAAAATATTGGTCGAAGTTACATGTTGTAGACTGTGTTGTCCAAATTATCACTTTTATTGTGAACTGGAAGGAGTGGTCAAAATAATGTATCGGCAGCCAGACGTGGGAACAGTTTTACATAATCTCCAATTTCATCATTTCTACGTAATGAGATAAATCATATGCCATGTCTCAGTAAAGCAAATTATTCATCAATGTGAAGTGATGTTTCTGTCGATGGTGAGGCACCACCGGTGGCCATTTATCAATCTTGAAACTCAACTGTCTGATCTTCAATAACGAGTAGGCATCATGTCAATCCATGCCTTGACGGTGATGCACACGTTCGTCTAGGCTTGATGTTTCTCATGAAAATAAAATATATCGAAAATATTAGTATAAAGAAGGTTGTGTAATCATACCCAGGTCTCCACGCTGATGATGATCAACAAGTCTAATTAATTAACTTGTGTCTTAACAGAAAATTTAAGAAGCTAATAGTACCAATCAGTGCATTCTTCGCGGCACAGCGCCGCATGCCATGCGCGCGCTTGGTTATTAATATCACGTACGCGTTTGTTCCAGCTTTCTAGGTAGATACTTGCGCCGCGCGCGATAAGTAAACTAACAAATTAGTTGTCACTAATCGAGTGTTCTATTGCACTTGTTCTGATCTTCCAGAGTTGTTGCACTTCAGATTTTTGATCAAAATGTGGGCTCGAGGTATAATTTTTGTACAAACGACATGGAGGCGGTTGGCCAAGCCCAAGAACTAAAGTTTAGTGGGCAAAAAATCTGGTCTCCGGATCCAAAACCAGCCACCCTAAGTATTTAATATACATCTCTCCATCTTAGTCTATAGCTTGGTCCCACAAAGTAAATTTATACATGAAAGAGAATGCATAAACAAAAGGATGAGCAGCAACCAGAACCCCAAGAAAAAAGTATCCGAATATCCAATCCACCATATCTAGTATGAAAAATAAGAGTAGCTATCCTTAGGTGCCAATCACAATATGATTACTTTGACCCATCATGGACAAGTTCTATTGGTGGTCCTCTACCTTT